>CM071150.1:12200000-12843887 GCA_036417725.1 Clanis bilineata | reverse complement strand
TTAAGTGCTAATATTTGAGCATTCATCAACAGGCTACACAGTACACAGTACACAGTAGTACACAGGCTAGTACACAGGGCTAGATGCTAGCTTCAACTTTCAACACGAATTCTTTTTTAGTAACTGAAGACATGTGTATAATACAATATATTAGCAAAATATAAATTGGCAATATAAGTCGAGAATAACGTGATTAAAATCATATGACACTTTTTATAAACATATTTTTTTTATATTGGAAATGATTGACTTTAATAAATTGTAGATGATTTCTGTGAAACAATTGTTTTTCATCCGAATTCTAAAGGAGGAAGTTCTTGATTTGTCGGCATTTTTTTATGTATGTGACTCGATAACTCCAGCAAATGTGGACCGATTTTCAAGATTATTTTTGTGTTAGATAGAGCGAGATAAATTTCGAAGTTAGGTAGTTGTGAAGAAGTTTCTGAACTTGTGATTATATTTCAATTAAATGAAACATTTCCTTACATTTAAATTTTAGGTTACTTAACATTGCGAATCTTCACTAAAACATTTAAGTACTTTTAATATTTTGAACTTGTTCCATAGAGGCCATTTACCACCTTATTCAAGCGTCTCTCAACATAGCTTGATTTAGATATAATTTACTTACTGCTTTTTGCATTGTATAGTTATCGATGGATTCTATCACCATTGTCATTCAGTCATTTGGACAAATGACACCTCAGTCCGACCCGACCGATAAAGACTGCAAACGTCAGGCATAAAAATTAAAACAAATCGTGATAGAATCCGTAAAAATAGTTTTATTTCACAGTTGTCCATCATGTCATAGATATCGTGGTTGGGATTTTGAATTAGGTTATCAAGTTTTTAGTTTTACAAAGATATGCTAAACCGCTAATTTTGCAACAAAGTAACAGTTTTCGCGTCGCTCACAGTGCGTGACGGCATCTGTTCAAACACTGCTATTGACCTTCTGTCGAACGTCTGCGTCTGTCGCGAAATCAACGCCGTATTCGCACTTTTATTACAAACACACCAACTCTTTGATGCGAGACGTAAATACAGGATCGAAATAGCACTCTGACGTTGATATTTGGTTACGTCGCGAAGTCTCGTCTCCGAGATGAGAAATACGACCGGAGTTATCGATCTTGCCATTGGGTGGTGATAGAGATTCAAAGGTATTTCATTCTTTAGAAAGGCATACCAATAAAACATAAGCTCACGCCTGTATCCCCGAAAGGGTAGGCAGAGGCGCACTAGCGAACTAGTACACCCGTGTTTCGCCGAGCTTAGTTCCGTCCCAGATGTGATAGGGGGCGAGCCTATCGCCATATCGGGCACAAATTCCAAACTCCGGGCTGATATGGAAAAATCCAATATCACATTGCCCGACCCGGGGATCGAACCCGAGACCTCAGAACCATAGTCGTACCGAAATACCACCACGCCACCGAGGCAGTACCAATAAAATACTTAAGGATATACGTCGGGTCGTGTGTATTGATTTTATTTGGTAGAGATAAGGTTGTAGGTCAGTTTTATCGACCACATTCCTCAATTCGTCTGTATTTTTTTTACCTATGTTACCCGATATTTCCACCAAATGTGGACAGATTTTATAGATTATTTTTGTGTTCGATAAAGCTTGTTTCAAGAGTAATTCCATATAAAATTGATCATGATCAGATACATTTTAAGTCGGTCTGTTAAGTTTTTAAACTTGTGCTTATTTATCCTATACATAGATAATAGACAGTCCTATTATGTTTTTTCATTGCTTTTCAATGGTTTATTAGTAGGTGATGGTGTAAATGTCACTATGGGTTGATCATTAATTAGCTCTTTGGTCGGGTTACTAGTGTAAAACAATGCATTTGTTCCTCAACTAAATTATATTCACTTTCAAATCTCATTGTTCCTTTCTGATTCTACATTAGACCAGAATATAATGGAGTATGGTTGAAAAATTATAATTGTAGAGGATTTATTAGGTTGTATAACAGGTCGAGCAGTGGTCGTCCTATGACTGATGATGATGTTGATAAGAGGTTAAAGAAAAACGATATAATAGGTTGATATGTTAACTAAAGGAAAGATAAAAATTACCCTTAACCGACGCGAATGTATGTATGAAGAGATTGATGAAAGTAGATGGAGCGAAAGTAGTGTGTCAGAATCGGGCGAAGTGGAAATCCATAGTCTCTGCCTACCCCTATGGGATACGTATATTATATGTATGTATGTATATAATAGGTACACTTTGATTCATCTTCAAAAGATGATCACATAATATAAGTACATCGGATAACATGACCTTTACATCGACGCGACGCTGCACCTTCTGATGCTCGAGTACCTACCTAAATTATGTGCATAATTATCTTACTTTGCTACACAAATATTACAATTTGGATTGTTCGTACCATTTACTGTTCCAAAACTTGTTTTTGTTTTCGGTGGCACCAAATGACAATACACATTAAGCGGTCGGAGAACATTCTCTGCTAAATAACGATAAATAAACACCGTTTATTACACATTCAGAATCCTCACAGACTGAAAGTCGCGATCGAAATAATAAAACGGAGTATGCCGAAACTTCACCAGTCTAGATGTCAGAAGTGGTGTTAGGTAACTTTTGTTGGTGCTTATGAGTTTTATCGTTACGCCTACAGGAATGTGGATGTTTGAACTGGGTTAACGCACTCCACATTTTAGTATTTTTATGTGCTATATTTGGCATAACTCGTTTCTATTTTTGTCTGTATTGTGTGCTTTATAGTTATCTATATCATAACCTCGTCCACAGTACCGTATTTTATTATCTAGTCCTGGTTTACAAGCATTGCTAGGATCTTTTGGTATTTCTTACATTGTTATGAATCACCGAATCGTCTCCACCATTAACTTTTTTTCATAAATATATGAAGTATTGTCTCTATGCTTCAACTTAATATGTGGGAGGTCGTAACCAACCAAAATAATTTCAGTGTAACATTGCGTTGGCTAAAATAGGATCGGTGGACCAATTCCACGCTGAATTTAATCAACAAACAATACATTAATTTGTTATTGCAAAAACCGATCGGCACGTAACTGCATTCGAACGTGTTTATATATGTGTTCCATTAGCGGACACAATGCGACACGGTGTGCTATTCACCAGAGTTTTGATGTTCCCGTGTCACGACACTGTGTCTGCCGGTGTCAGCCGTGTGCGGTGCAGATAGAAGCCGTTATCAAAATGGCGGCGCGTCGGTCGGCCATCGCGAGCGGGGGGTCGTTGACGCGGCTGGTGGCGGCTGGCTCGCGTGGCGCGTCTATTGATCGCGTTTGAGCTGTGGCCAAAACGGAGAATGCCATCTGGCAGAATATTGTGGAAGTTTTCTTTACTCTACATGGGTGTAGATGGCACTTTATTTGATGCTAATTTATCTACAGAAAATTTGTATATAGTAATGTCATAAATAATTGCTTTGCTCAGAGTTAAATAATAATATGGATTGAAATAAAACTATTTTTACGGATTCTATCACGATTTGGATTTAATTTTTATTCCCGACGTTTCGAAGGCTTTGCAGTCTTCGTGGTCACGGGTTGGACTGACCTGACTAACGTGGTAGAATACGTAATAATAGTTTTATTTCAATGAATAACGTTCGCGTAAACTTAAGAAATCAGTAATAATATTGAATTAAGAAAAATTTACGCGGGAAGGAAAAGTTTTAAAATGTAGAGCGAATCTAGAGCCTTTTCCGAATTTGGTTACGATCGGATTTGAAGTCGATCCGTTAAGTTTTAAACATATGATTATTTTTATATATGTTACGCGATATCTCCGCCAAATGTGGACCGATTTTCAAAATTCTTGTATTCGATAGAGCTTATTCAACGGTGGTCCCATATTATACCATATCCAAACTTGTGATTATATCATTATTGTCTTTGTCCTCAGTGCAAAGACTTCGAGAAGGTGGGTGCGTCGATAGCGGTGACGCCGTGCGACGTGGTGGAGGAGGCAGACATCACGTTCTCATGCGTCGCAGACCCTCAGGCTGCTAAAGAGGTAACCACGTCTGTTCATCATCAGCTGCAGGATGTTCACTGCTGAACAACATTGCCTGTGTTCTTGCCTATTTAATTGATATCATTAACGACAGCCTCCGTGGCGAAGCGGGCGAGTAGCCGGCTGTGAAGCGAGAGGCCGCGGGTTCGATTCCCGCATTGAGACAAATGTTTGTGTGGCCCACAGATATTTGTTTCAAGTCTGGGTGTTGTGAGACCGAAAGTCTCTCATAGTCTTTGATACCCACGATACAGGTTATACTAACCTAGTGTGGGGTCAGGACTATGTGTGTGACTGTATGGGTGTATTTGTTTATTTATTATTATTAAATTACGATGGCCAATGTTAGTCGCTTCCTTGGTCTTGTAGCAGCGTATATGGGCTATGATCCGCGAGATCCTAAGTTCCATTCTTAGGTCGGGATGATGTTTTTTTAACACTGTCCGGGACTGGATACATCAGAGGAGGATTGACGTTGCACGCTGCCAGTTGTTAAAAACTATGCCGAAGCCTTTCTGCAGCATACCTGGTACAGTGTGTTGCTCCTATCCCGCATTGTGGGGGGGGGGGGGGTATAAGGGCAGGTAGAAACATGGCAGATGAGTTAATGGCCCAAATGGCCATTACCAATAAACATAAATAATGCCAGGGGCACAGCGAAGTCGTTTTTAAGGTGGAAACGTAAGTAATTTATCGGTATTCAATTATTATTGTAATTCAAACCATGATGTAATTAAACCCTCTTAAAAATATTAAAAAGTACTCTTATAAGGTTTCAGTGAAAAGTGAGACGTGGTAAAAGTAGTCGGTTAAAAACTAATTTACTGCTATCTCAAAAGATGTCGCTAGATTAAAAATTTACAGAGCAAGAAAACACATTTTTGTAACTTTATACCTATAATTTTGTCAGTAGTTTTGGAATAACATCGTAATTCGTGTCTATCTTGTCGCTAGGTCCTCGATGTGCTTCTTCCCTCTTCGGAGTGTGAAAAAGCATAAATAGGCTGGCATGATTCTGCACCCTTATTACGAGTTTATTTCGACAGTTCTCGATTCTCGAAATCGACGATAGTTTGCTTTTGTCCATACATTTGACTAGCAGCGCCACTTAGCGGAAACTACTACGAACTAAAAAAATTTATGGAGAAACTGTAAAGTGTAAACTATCGTCGATTTTGAGAATCGAGAAAAACTCGTACTAAGGGTACTGCGGGGTTAGACAAGTGGCTTATGCGCTAGTCGAATAGAATAGTCGGTAAGAATAAATGTATGTACGCCGCATAATAGCGTACTCTTATGTCATTCCCATACATTTATTCTATTCGACTAGCGCAGTGGTCGGCGACCTTTTGGCAGGAAGGGGCCGCAAGGTGGCAAAATACAGTAAAGGCGGGCCTCACCTCATATTTTCTATCTATAGAGGTATAATCTATAACATTTTAGATATTTATGACTAATTTACAAAACAATCACGAGCTGCAAATAGGACTTCACGGGCTGCAAATAGGATTTCACGGGCCGCATGCGGGCCACGTGTTGCCGACCGCTGGACTAGCGCATAAGCCACTTGTCTAAGCCCGCTGGTGACCGTCAATAATCCCATTTTACGTAGGTGATCGTTGGTTTTTTGGACTGCACTACTTACCGTCAGTGTGTCAATTTGCTGTGCTTGGATAAAAAATGCAAGTATCTGGAATTGGTTCTCATAATAACCTGTCAACGTTATCGCTCTCTTGATTAATGGTTACGTTTATTAAGTTTCTCTATGAAAGCATGCTCCGCTCAGGCTTTTATTAATACTCAATGCGGACGTCAAAAATAGATATTAATTAAGTCACGACAAATATTGAAATACAGACTTAGACTGAACTATAGAGCGAACTTCGACTAAGTCTAAGTCAAAGAAACGAACACAGTGAGGATTTGGGATTTTTAAATCGAACTTCGACTTAGTCTGACTCATTTTTGACAAAAAAATCTTTGCTTAGTCTGTCTGTCAGTCTGGTTTTCTTCTCAGCTAAAGAGCTCAGTTTTTAGATTGCAGCATTAAAGTGAATGTTATAACGAATATTGTTCCTTTCTAATTTTGTTATGTCTGAACCATGTTGCACTTTCAAATGGTTTTTGAATGATTTCAGGGTTTCTTGCCCGTTTTTTTCTGACGAACCAGCTTTCCGAACAGCCGGTAGAGAAAAATGTTGACGTAATCTAAAACAGTGTATAGCATTTTATGGATTCAATTAATTATTTGATTTGATCGTAATTAATAAGGATCACATCTGCTAGTTTGCTAGTGTCTACAAAACTGTCAAGACCACCCAGCAGTGGGGTCAGTGGTATAGTATAGGTACATAAATATTTACTTTGACAGCCTTCTTGCCGCAGTGAGCGAGTAGCCGGCTGTGGAGTAAGAGACCGCGGATTCAATTCCCGCACCGAGACAAATGTTTGTATGGCTCACAGATATTTGTTTCGGGTCTGGGAGTTGTGAGACCGAAAGTCTCTTGTAGTTCCTGATACCCACGACACAAGACTCGTATCTTAATGTAGAGCAGGACTATGTGTGAGACTGTTAGGTGTTATTTATTTATTTATTTGCTATTTGAGTATTTGACTGCCTCCGTGGCGTGGTGATATTCCATGCGCATGCGTGGTGGTTTTGGGTTTCATTCTCGGTTCGGGCAAACTTATATTGGATTTTTCAGTATCAGCCCAGAGTCTGGGATTTGTGCCTAATATGGCGATAGGTTCGCACTCCTATCACATCTGGGACGGAACTAACCTTGGCGAAATGTGTATAATGGCGAAATTTCTGCCTACCCCTTTAGGGATACAGGTGTGAGCTTATGTAAGTATGGATTTCAGTATTTATCTACTTGCCCATCTAGCTAAGAGTGAATACACAAAGCCTATAATATTTTAATACCTGTATGTTTCACTGCATAATCAGGTGGGTTTTACGATGTTTCTGATGCCATAACGCTTTGCTTATCCGCATCGGAGCAGTTTATAGCTTCTTCCATAAACGAGCCTGTTATCATTTATATCACAGTACATGAGGTCGTCCATATTAGAAGCATAAAACTCCCCACGCAGATACGATGACGGTTTAGGAGTAACTGCTTTATAACAACAACATAAGCTCCCGCCTGTATCTCCGAAGGGGTAGGCAGAGGTGTTGTAGTTCGCTAGTGCATACTAGCGAACTACAACACCCACATTTCGCCGAGCTTAGTTCCGTCCCAGATGTGATGTGGGCGAGCTTATCGCCATATCAGGCACAAATTTCAGACTCCGGGCTGATATAGGAAAATCTAATATCACTGCCCGACCTGGGGATCGAACCCGAGACCTTAGGACGGTAGTCGTACTGAAATACAACCACGCCACCGAGGCAGTCTATTAATATTCAAACTGCTATTAATATTTTGTCATTCTCGTGGGCGTTACGTAACAACCCAAAATGAGTCCTAGTCTCCGACACCAAAAGCCACTCTTCCCTATCCTGTATCCCTTTTACCATGGAGTTAAATTGAGATTTTCTTGATAAAGTTCTTTGTCCAAAAATGATTTTTGTAGCAGGATGGCAGGCAGGACGTTTACCTGGCAATACTGCACTCTGATGTTCAAATATGTTGCGATAGAATCATATCGGTCCGCGTTCGTTTATTGTACAACGGTTGGTTGCTATCCAATTGGGTGCTTAACTATGTTTCATTTCATACACATTTTTATATGTAATAGCAAATAAAACAAAAAATAAACCCTTCTTTAAAACCCGCATCGAAATTGGTTGAAAAATGTGGCAGTAATTCATATTTTAAATTCTGCAATGAGCAAGAGTGGAGGCGTAGTGGGGATATCTTGCTATCCCTTTCCAACGTACGCGCCGTTATGGCCGTGACGTGATTTTACTGATATTTCTCTTTCCCGCTGTTTGAAGGTTACACCAAACTACAAAGATTTATAACTTTTTTGTTTTTGGGTGTATTTCAATATTTCTTTCTGTGATTTTAGATGACAAAAATTTCGTAAAAATCAATAAAAAAAAAATTCATGTACCCAATTATCACAAGTTTAAAAACTTTACGGACTGATCTCAAAATTTATCCGATAGTGACCAAATTTATATGGGATCACCTTTGGAATAATCTATCGAACACAAAAAGAATCTTGAAAATCGGTCCACATTCGGGGAAGATATCACGTATCATCCATGAAAAACAGACTAATTGAAGACCTTTTCCTTTTTTTGAAGTCGGTCGAAAGGCTTGGTTTTATGTACGCTACACACTACGGCTTTAATAGCGTGCTGTATAAAGCGTGGGGAGCCTATATACATACAGCAAGCTATTAAAGCCGTAGTGTGTAGCGCCATCGATATATTATTTACCTAGATGCACAGTTGACGCTCGGAAAATGGGACAGCAAAGAAGTGCTTAAGCACTCGTTTTGCCTCAAGTCGGACGTCGATAGAATTCTGAATTTCAAAATTCAAATTTTTAATAATAATAAATAATAAATACACCCAACAGTCACACACCTAGTCCTGACCCCACACTAGGTATAACCTGTATCGTGGGTATCAGAGACTACGAGAGACTTTCGGTCTCACAACACCCAGACTTGGAACAAATATCTGTGGGCCACGCAGACATTTGTCTCAATGCGGGAATCGAACCCGCGGCCTCTCGATTCACAGCCGGCTACTCGCCCGCTGCGCCACGGAGGCTGTCATAAATTAAAGAACGCTTGCTCATTTCGTTTAAAAACCTACTTTATAACACGTGCTTAGAGTTATATTTGTGTTGATTTAATTACAACTTGTGATCGTTTTCTTTGTTTTATTTCTGAGACCACTTTTTAGGAGGATATTTGCAAAGAACTGTGCATCTAGGGTATAATATATTGATGTGTAGCGCACATAAAACCCAACTTTTCGACCGACTTCCACCGCGGGTATTTTAGTCAGTATTGCCGGTGTAGGCTGTATATAGCGTTAGGGACCAGTGTCGCCCAGATGTTTTCCATCTCTCCTGGGCATTACGACGCTGGGTAGAAAGATCGGCGACCCCGACATAACCGTCACGTCTCCCCCCAGATGTGGCGGCAGTGGTAAAACACTTCACCCGCGACAAAAAAAAGCCCAATTCCTAGTGGGAAGTTTATACGCCGCTTATGTTTTACGGCATTCGCTGATGTGGCCTAAAGGTCGCACCGCGGGAGGCTGCCGAGGTCACATCGACACTGACCTTTGTACGAACTAACCTTTGTCACGAGTCACGACCAATACTAACCGAGCAGGAGAGTGCATTGATTTGTCGCACATTTATATAACCTATCATGGTTTATGGGTTGACCTCTCGGGTTATTTATGTCGTTTGGCATAAAGATCAAGTTTTTCATTGCTCATTGATTTTGTTAATCTCCTGAGAGAAGAAAATGTGCATTTATTTTGCTAATATTAACAAAAAGTTACTTATTTTAGACTCAAAAACTCTTTCTTGTGACATAGTCCTTTATGATAAACAACAACTAATTATAGAAATGGAGTACTTGCAGTAACAATTGTTTTAGAACATTCTAAAATTAGGTATATTTGCTAAGGTGCATCAGTTATCATATCATTATTGCACTAGAAATGAAGAGTTTAAGGAGCATGTGTGGTGTAACTTTGAAAGATAGAGTAAGAAATAGTATGGGGAGAGAGCGGTGTGGTTTGAAAGAGGAAATAGTAACGAAGATCGAGAAAGGAATATTGCGGTGGTTTGGGCATGTAGAGGATGGATGAAAGGAGGTTGACAAAGCAAATATATATAGCAAGCGTGAATGGTAGAATTGGAAGGTGAAGACCTCATCGAACTTTCTCTGACCAAGTCAGAGATATACTCGAGAAAGGTCAAGTTAAAAGTACCCTAAACCGTCGTGCATGCATGAAGAATGTAATGAGACTGAATGAGGCCAAAGAGGTTTGTAAGGATCGTAGCAAGTGGAAATCCGTTGTTTCTGCCTACCCCTATGGGAAAAAGGCGTGAGTCTATGTATGTATGTATGCATCAGTTACCACCCAATAAAAATAAATTGTTGTTGTGGTTAAAATCGGTATTATGAAAACCGTAGCATTGTGGTTCGGATAAGGCGAGAGTGGTTCCAGGGTCTGTGTGTATATCTAATAAATTCATGCCGGCATAATTCTGGCGACTGAAAGGTCTTGAATGTTAGTCAGTGAGCATTATATTTCGACGCCACTAGACTTATCATAATGTCTAAACTCTAGTGCCACTTTTATCATCATCAGTCAGAGTACGTAGACTGCAGAACATAGGCCTTCCCCAAAGACTTCCAGACCGACCTGTTGGAAGTGTCCTGCATCCAGTATCACTTTCCTCATCTTTCTGTATACTGACTTCCCGTTTTGATTTCCAGATGGTGTTCGGCAACTGCGGGGTCCTGCACTGTCCGTCGTTAGAAGCGAAGGGCTACGTGGAGATGACGTCGATAGACGCAGACACATCGCACGACATTGTCGAAGCCATCAGTGGGAAGGGTGGCCGGTATTTAGAAGCTCAGGTATGTTACAAATACTAAAATTATACATACAAATTACTGTTTGTTTGTTTATTTGTTTATTTAACTTTTTACACATTATGATGTAAAGGCAGACTTAATGCCAAAGGCATTCTCTACCAGTCAACCTAGGGTGGTGCAGAGATAAATTATAGGTAGGCGTGTAACATATTGGAAAAAAAAAATTATTGAGAACAGGACTAGACACAATAATATACATAAATAAATTTAAATTCTTACATAATAGTTAAAATATATAAATAAAATAATATATAGAAGATATATACATAAATATAATATATACTATATAAATATACTATTTCTGTTTATGAAATTATAATAGGAGAATAGGATAGATTTATGCTTACGATGATTCTGCCAAATTACTTAAAAGTACTGTGTAGGTACTTGCATTAAAAATTATCGACAATTTATGTAGTGATAACTAATTATACGTAATCGTTTTGCTGGTTTTCAAATTACCTTTAATGGCATAGAGATGCAATATTTTGTACACCAGTATTTAAGACTCACGATAGTTGTAGTCTACCGTTATCGTAAGTAGTCGATACTCGATAGTAAATTACATATTTTATTTATCGATATAAAGTAATGAAGCTGGCCGAATCTGAATGCGATATTTTTATGTCTAATCAAAATTAAACAAATAAAAATATAGGTTTAATCTATAATTTAATAAAACATACAGAACAAACAGAAAAAACAGACATAATATAACTATGGGTCCTGTCGATATCGATAGTTCTGCGTTTGGAAACATTCAAGTATTACATAAGCACTGCGGGGCGGGGGGTCTTTTCTTTTCTTATTTTTGATGACATGGGGAATGGGGGGATCTGGATGGTGATTACGTCAGCAGTATTAATTTTTTTGGTTTATTTGATTTACTTTTAATAAAGAAACCTTTAAAAAAATCATGTACAATATTGACGTAAGCATGGGAGAGGGAGTAAGAGCATTGCTTATTTTTTCTACCGCGGTGGAGGGAGGGGTTAATAATTGTAAGAAAATTGCTTACGTTTAACGGCCTCTTTAATATTTTTTAATTTGCTTCAATTCAATTTGCCTTTTCGTTGCAGATCCAAGGGTCAAAAACACAAGCGGAAGAGGGTACGCTGATAATATTAGCGGCTGGCGACCGCACGCTGTTCGACGACTGCCAGTCCTGCTTCAAGGCGATGAGCAAAAACTCCTTTTACCTTGGTAGTAGTCTGCTTGTCCTTTTGGCGGCGCGAAGAACTTTGGACGTTGACATTTTGTACCAAAAACTTATGGACCAGTGTCCATTTAGCTTTAGAAGTGTTAGCGAGTAGATAATGTAGTGTTCATGTATGTTTTTATAAAAGACACCCCAGTACTGATAAATACACATTACTTTGCTTTTTCCAGACTATTTCATGAGCCTACACGTGAAACGAAATTTAGGCACAAAATAAACAAAATAAGACGTTAAGCCGATTGTGGTATCGACTCTTCTAAGCATGTCATATTAAATACAATACAGTACCTAAGGATTCAAGTCGCTTTGATGAAATGAAAAATCCAGACTGCGTTCTGGCCTCATCCTTTCTCAATGGCTTACTGAGGTATTTCAGATCAAAGTACAATCACATGACAATATTTGAAAAGGACATAAGTTTATTCTGCTTAACGTCTTTTTGTGTTATTCTATCTTATCTTCATGAACAAATGCTGAGGATGCCAATGTTTTTGTACACTTGGCACCATTTATAGTTGAAAGAAATGTTTATATTTTTGTTGAGCATGATTAGTTAAATATTGATATTTACGTTCCGTATTCTTTGCACGCCTTTTAATTAAATGTCAACGATCAAATCTGAGTGTCTTAAAAGCATGTTTTTTTTTTGTTTTCTGTGTTTTGTATATGCATTGTAACAATATTTTATCAAATAAGGACGACTTGCGCACCACTAGTACTAACCTACCGTTAGTTCTAACCTCAAGTTAAATTGAAAAAGAAATATGGTATGAATGACAATTAGTAATTAGTATATCAATTAGTTATCAGTAATTCATTATATGTAATTAATAAAATGCCATCATATATTATCTGTAATTACATGTAGTTTACATGTAATGAAGTGCAAGTTGCCCTAAGTGTATATAATTTCAATGCATGTAAATAAGATTAACAACTTAACTGACTGACTTTCAACTTGATGCGATCGCGCAAAAATTTATATGGGACCACCCTTAAAATAAGCTCTATCGCACACAAAAAGAAATCCGTCCGCATATGGCGGAGATAGCGCGTAAACATATATTAAAAAAAAACAGACAAATTCAGGACCTTCTCCTTTTTGGAAGTCTGTCGAAAATGTATAATTGTTAATGTTTTTCACCACTGAGATATATATTACTTCCCTGCAATCTGCATGCTGTCATGGTGTAAACTAAAAGTAGGCGATCCTGAATGAATGGGAACATTTCGATATTAACGATACATACAAACGATAGATAATCGATTATGAGATTGATAACTAATAAATTATTACTGGCATAATAGAATAATAGCAACATATTATGTATTACATATGTATACAATTATATATTACATCCTCTCTCTATAAACTACTATTATATTAGTACTAGCTGACCCGCGCAACTTCGTCTGCGTATGAGAGAGAGGGTTGAAAGAGTGAGTCGTAGGCACCTATAGCACAATAATTCTAAAAAGGTAATGATATGCTCTACTAAACATCGAAAGATAGTACGTGACTTCGGTGCGGTTCCGTCAATCACCCCGTCTGTCACCCAGCCTGTAACCCGTCTGTCACCCCATCAGTCACCCTGTCTGTCACCCTGTCTGTCACCCTGTCTGTCACCCTGCCTGTCACCCCGCCTGTCACCCGTCTGTCACCCCGTCGTTCACTGCGCCTGTCACCCAGCCTGTCACCCGTCTGTCACCCCGTCTGTAACCCGTCTGTCACCCCATCAGTCACCCTGTCTGTCACCCTGCCTGTCAC
Source organism: Clanis bilineata (assembly GCA_036417725.1). NCBI lineage: Eukaryota > Metazoa > Arthropoda > Insecta > Lepidoptera > Sphingidae > Clanis > Clanis bilineata. The sequence goes on along the minus strand of CM071150.1, from coordinate 12,830,255 downwards.
CCCGCCTGTCACCCGTCTGTCACCCCGTCGTTCACTGCGCCTGTCACCCAGCCTGTCACCCGTCTGTCACCCCGTCTGTCACCCCGTCTGTAACCCGTCTGTCACCCCATCAGTCACCCTGACTGTCACCCTGCCTGTCACCCCGTCTGTCACCCCGTCTATCTTCCCGTCTGTCACCCCGCCTGTCACCCCGTCTGTCACCCCGTCTGTATTCCGTCTGTCACATCGTCTGACACTCCGTCTGTCACCCCGTCTGTCACCCGTCTGTCACCCGTCTGTCACCCCGTCTGTCACCCGTCTGTCACCCCGTTTGTCACCCCGTCTGTATTCCGTCTGTCACATCGTCTGACACTCCGTCTGTCACCCCGTCTGTCACCCGTTTGTCACCCCGTCTGTCACCCGTCTGTCAACCCGTCTTTCAACCGTCTGTCAACCCGTCTGTTACCCGTCTGTCAAACCGTCTGTTACCCGTCTGTCACCCCGATTGTCACCCGCCTGTCACCCCGTCGGTCACCCCGCCTGTCATCCCATCTGTCACCCCGTCAGTCATCCCTTAGTTACCGCATCATTCATCCCGTCGGTCAACACTAAAAGAATTTTTCACTTCGAACCAGTAGTTTCCGAGATATCAACTTCCCCGCTTTAAAAAATGTTTCATTTCTGCTCCGCTCCTATTGTTCATAGCGTGATGTTATATAGCCTATAGCCACCGTCGATAATTGGGCTATCCAACACAAAAAGAATTTTTCAAATCGAACCAGTAGTTCCTGAGATTAGCGCGTTCAATCAAACAAACAAACAAACTCTTCAGCTTTATAATATTAGTATAGATGAGATACTCGACACTGATACTATCTCACTAGTAATTATAATCGAAATCTCGAAATATTTTCCATGATCTAATGATTGGCATATTCAATCAAACATCACTAGTAAAACAAAGCGGGTCCATGATTCCGTATATACAGTATATTTCTTAGACTCTGTATCACCCATCAAATGACGCTGGCTTTTTATTGCATTTGAACGTCGAGACGGGCAAGCAGCTCGTCTGGCGTTAAGCGATACGACCATAAACGGTAACACCACCCATACTTTGAATTATAATGAATTGAGTGGCACTGCATTGTGTTTGCCTCGCTGAGAGATATTTGATGTTTAGTCTCATAATGTGTCTCTGTCCATCATGTCCTCCATCTGCACAATAGACGCGTAAAAGAGTAAGATAATTCACCTGATGTTCGTCTGTTGCAGGTGATATTGGAAACGCATCGAAAATGAATTCGGTGCTACAAGTAGTGGGAGGGGTGTCACTCGCCGCACTGGCCGAGGGACTCGCGCTGGCGGACAGAGCCGGACTCAACCAGGCGGATCTGCTCGATGTGCTCGCACTCACGCCGCTGGCGAGTCCGCATCTCATACTGAAGGGACGCGGTATGTATATAGATGAACTCCGTGCTACAAGTAGTGGGAGGGGTGTCACTCGCCGCACTGGCCGAGGGACTCGCGCTGGCGGTATGTACAACCACGGCGGTTTTCTATACTGCACTATGCTTACAATCAGGTGTAGTTTAGTTGTTATGCCGTGCTTGGATAAAAAAAAATATCTACAAGGTTAGTCGGAAATAGTGTAGAGAGCCTTCGCCAACATAATGTATTGCTGCTATATATTTCGATCACAGGTGCCAGATTTCAATAATAGGACATTTTTGTTTTTATATAAAAACAACATTATTTTAAAAACACACAACCCTGTTTCACAATTACGAAGAGGCGAAACACGCGCCACGCCGCGTCAACCGACCGCGCGACACCGCGCTATCGTTTTAATTACAATGTAGGTGCCTATGCGTCTCTTAATTATTCTTATCTACGACTTATGCAGCACATTGTCAGTACCTAGATAATCTTGACTAAATAATAATAATAATGAAAAAAAATCAATAGACACTAACTAAGATTTTAATCTTTATTGATAAAACTTCAAAACGATTATTGAAAAAACAACCTCTCGCGAAGAAATACGAACATTAGTTTAATCACCCTAATCGTATGATCGCTGCAGTAGGCAAAGGCGGTATGTTTTAAAGCGACGCGGTGCGCTTTATCAGGTCTACGACCTACGGCGGCATTTCGTTTATGCCACGAGTTCAGTGACCCTAAATATGAAACTGCTGTGCGGATTTTTTAAAATATATTAGAATGGCAATATCTGTAAAAGTATTAAGTATATTGAAAAACTTAATGGACCGAATTCAAAATCGATCTGATCGTAACTAAATTGATATTGGACCACCGTTGGATTAAGCTCTATCGAATTTTGAAAATTGGTCCACATTTGGCGGAGATATCGCGTAACATACATAAAACATACAGGACGAATTGAAGACCTCCTCCTTTTATTAAAATCGGTCGAATTTTTTTTAAGTATTATCATCAGCCATAGGGCGTCCACTGTTGAACATGGGCCTCCCCCAAATATTTCCAGATGTTCCAGCATGAAAGTTGTTAATTATTACGTGTTCTGTAGTGTTGTTTTAGGTTTTTACACAAGTCGAGAGTTGAGAGTAACCGTGTATATCCTGTCGACAGCGATGATAGAGTCGTCGTATTCGACGCACCAGCCGCTGACGCACATGCAGAAGGACCTGAAGCTCGCGCTGGGGCTCGGCGACGCGCTGGAGCAGTCGCTGCCGCTCACCGCCACCACCAACGAGATCTTCAAGCACGCCAAGCGGCTCGGCTACGCCAACCACGACGTCGCCGCCGTCTACATACGAGCCAGGTTCTGATCCACACACTTTTAAACATAATGTAATATAACGATAGATATAATAAAATCTTTTACACATACGTTTGTTTTCTTTTAATGGTGAGTGTACCAACCGAACGAATGCTCGCGAATTGGGTACTTGAGATTTTTTTTAAATTAATTTTATGTAAAATTTACGTCGGCTAAAAAAAAGTTATAAGCCTTTGAAGTTTCGTTTAACCTTAAAATTGCGGGAAAGAGAAGTAACAGCATAATCACGTCACGCAATAGCGGTACGTGCGTTGGAAAGGGATAGCAAAATATCTCCAATATGCCCCCACTCTAGAATTTAAAATATGAATTACTGCCTCATTTTTCAATTAATTTTGATTCAATTTTTACAAAATGGTTTCTTTTGTTTTATTTGCTATTACATATAAATATGAATATAAAATCAAACATAGTCAAGTACCCAATTGTCTCCTGTTGCGTTCACACAAACAAACTTTCGCTGTTGTGTGAATGAAACAGGCATAGATTCTTTCGCCTTCGTTCGGCCGGTGTGTACCCGCCATAACATGTGAACGGTTTAAAAGGTGAACAATTTAATATTAAAAGATACAGTTATTGTAATCTATATAGGACGATGTGGTCGCCCTGTCCTTTAAATAAATTAAATACAGCTGTCAAAATATTTCGGGTTAGAAGTGTCTGAATGAGATGTTTAGTTAAATTCAGCATTGAATCAGCCTTTAAAAACCGGGCGTGAGTCGAAATGTACCGATAAGTAACCTAGCAACTGTATAGCGAATTTATTTTATTTCGTAAATGAATAGTCCTGCCCTGCTAGCTGTGTGTATTTTCAATTCTAAATAATCGATTTTAAAAAAAGGTTCTGAGATTGGGTGTTTGCGTTTAAATCTATAATATTACTTGTATGGATCGAGTGAGTAATTTTTTACGTGATAAATCTTAATTGACGGTTTTGTTAACTTCATATTATCGATATCAGATGTCAATTTTTTTCATTGTACAGTTATGATTCAGTTACAATTTTATGATATTTTTATCGACATCATCGAAATGCCTCGAATCAGATTAATTATTAAAGTAGACTATGTAACGTGTCCATTACTTATACTGTCCAATAAAATGACCAAAATATTAAATTAATCTGTAATATTGTGACTAATGTTTCTTATTGAAATAAAACTAGTTTTAATTATTATAAAAAAAGAATATAGTTATAATGTACGATTGGATCCCAGGTTTGTGCAAGCTTCCAACCATCTTCTCTATTGAAATTAAGGTGATTTTTAATTTAAATAGCCTCGTGTATCATCCTAGGTAGGAATCGGTGTTCTTTGGGCAAAGATTTGTGGCTTGTCGAATCTGAGGTAATGTTTGGGAGCCCTATGAATGGTCAGCAACAAAATAAAATAAATGCAAAACAAACCGCGATAAAATCCGTAAAAACTAGTTTTATTTCAATGAATAACATGCGCGTAAACCTAAGAAATCATAATGTTTTCTTAGCTATAATAGTATTATTATTGGTCTCCTGCGCATGTTTTTCAAAACAAGCTCAAGAGATTTGGATTTAGAAATTGTGTTCTCAAAATTGCTAATGGTAAATTGTCGTTTTTATAAAATAAAGCAGTAATATTGGTATGTATTTGAAAATAGTCTACAAATAAGCTTTACTCAAATATCTTTTTACTGACTAAAAATCTTGTGTGTGATTTAGATTATATTTACATTACAATTGTTTTAAAGTTCCATAACAAATTAGCCTGTAAGATATACCTGTTTACGAAATCAACTGACTGGTCTTGTAAAGTGCATTCAAATCGTGTATTTAATATTTCTATAGGCACTCATTACAATCGATTAATCGACAATCGATCTTGCTAATTTATCGAGTAAATTAAAACGGTTTTTAATTCGCAAGCGTACTGTCGAGATTTATAACTCAAGAAATGGGTGTCTGTAGATTATAAGCATTAGTCAGAGACACTGGTTCTTTGTTATTATGTATCGTAGCACGGCCGGAACGGACCGTACGTCGTTTTCGGGAAAACGTCGCGTGGACACCGACTCGTTCAATTGGCGTAGACTCGGCACACAGAAGTACACTTTCTTCCTACCTGCCTTTAATGTAGGGTCGGCATAACACACTGTTGCAGAAAGCATTTGGATTGGTTTTTATGACCGGCTGCCTGCCTGAAGCCGGGTCTCCTGCACTGGGTTTTTCGAAACAAAACTTAAAACACATACGCAAAACAACGATTTTAGCTATCACCTGCTCGTAGAATAATAAATCATAGATAAAAAATGCATGTTTGGTGTAGGTGTGTTTAAAGTAGTAGAGCCACGCTGTAGACAGTAACGTCTATAGCACGAATGGGCCGGCTCGACCGGTTAGATACCACTGTCTCACAGAAAACCGACGTAAAGTGGCAGCTTGCTGTCGCGTTTCGTTCGGTGAGTGAGATTTCCGGTGGCCCATTTCCCCACTCCCTTTCACAATCACCTCCCCCCCCCTCGTTTCATTCCCTCCTTTTAGGTTTGCAACGCACCCATGATTCTTTTTGTGTTTTGGGTGTCTATGGGTGGTGGAGATCACTTACCATCAGGTGACCCCATCTGCTCGTTTGCCAATCTCTGCTATAAAAAAAAAGGTGTTTTGTGTAATGTTTTTGTGCAGGAGACCTGACTTTACGTCGAACCCCCTTTGGTGGACAGGATGTATAGAATTACACGTAAAGATCAAATAAATGATACTAAATATATTTTATGTAACTAAATGTTATTACAGTTTTTAAAATATTGTTTTTCGTCTCGGATCTAACATTGTAACTTAAAATATTAGTTCAATATGTGTAGACGATGTTTTAGTAATTGAAATTAATTTTAAACTTATTTTAAGGGAGAGTAGTTGTTATATTTTTAGTATGGTCTAAATGCATTAATGTTAATGATCAAATTTGTTGTAAAATTAAGTATAAAATCTTCAATTCATTTTGATTTTTGTGTTTGCTAATATTGTTTTACGAAATTTAGTTAAGTATATAATGTATAGGACCAATAAGACCATTAAAATTAACTGATATGGAAAATAAAAACTTTTCTAATAAATATTATTAGGTCTTTTTCTTATTCCTTTAGTTTTAAAACACTCTGAATAAGTGTAAGAGTTATATAAAAATTACATTTTGATCATAATAATATCAATACAAACAACATTTTCTTGACATTCATTCGATAAAAACTATCGATTTATCGAATTATCGAAAGGATCAAGTTGTCTATAATGGTAATGTTGCACTCAACATTTTGGTGCCATTGTCGATAAATCTATCGATGTATCGAGTTGTTTATAATGGTAATGTTGCACTCGACATTTTGGTGCCATTGTCGATAAATCTATCGATGTAACGAGTTATCGAAAGGATCAAGTTGTCTACCCCTATAATGGTAATGTTGCACTCAACTTTTGTTTAACAACATTTATTTTGTTGCCATTGTCAATAAAGACTCGACGTATCGAATTATCGGAAGTATCAAGTTGTCTATAATGGTAATATTGCGCTCAACATTTTGTTTGTCATTGTCGATAAAATTGTCGATGTATTGAATTATCGGAAGGATCAAGTTGTTTATAATGGAAATGTTGTTTATAATTTTGTACCCAACATTTTGTTGCCATTGTCGATACAAATTATCCAATTTTCGAATTCATAAAGCTATGAATAAATTAGTATGCTCAATGTCAAAAGGGGCGGATTATAGATATACACTTATGAACAAATGAAGCACTGTAATGCTGATTAATCGAAATTTTTAAACATGGGTTATCAAAATAAATTAAATTATAAATCTCGGAGTACTCTATAACATTTGTTTGTATGTCTGCACAACAAATTAGAGTTCGATGTTAAGATTTTTATATCGATTAATTTATAAAGGGAAAGGCTATGAAGCTTGAGTGTCTGCCAATAATTACAGTTAAAATATCTGTACATAAAGCTTGTATATTTGCTACGAACATAAATGTAAATGTCCAACTTTATATCAATAAATCAATTTAGTATATCTAATGTTACCGTTTTATTTATCCGAGATCAAAAATAATTGAAAAAATAAATCAGGTAAAAATCAGCAGGTAAGTAATTACCTAACGAATAAGGGAAAATGTTTTAGTTCCTGACCAATTTATAAGAGCAACGATTATGGTAAAATGTACATACCATTAGGACAGCCTCCGTGGCGCAGCGGGCGAGCAGCCGGCTGTGAAGCGAGAGGTCGCAGGTTCGATCCCGCACCGAGACATATATTTCTGTAGCTCACAGACGTTTGTTTCGGGTCTGGGTGTGTGTTGTGAACTTGTGAGACCGTGCGTCTCTTGTAGTTCCCACGACACAAGACTCAATCTTAGTGTGGGGTCAGGACTATGTGTGTGTGACTGTTGGGTATTATTTATTTCTTTATTTATAGGAGATGGAAACAATTATACATACTTACGCCTGCATCCCATGTACAGACAATTAAGCGCCACAATCTACGAGCCAGACACAACTCTTGCCTCTGCCACATTTATTCATCGTTTCATACGTTTCTGTCGGTGAAGGGTCTCCGAACTTGCCCTTTTCGCAGGAGGCGCTTATTACATTATACACACATATTACAAACTCAGGCTTGTATCCCCGAAGGGGTAAGCAGAGGCACACTAGCGAGTAAGAACACCCACATCTCACAGAGCTTAGTTCCGTCCCAGATGTGATAGGGAGCGAACCTATCGCCATATCGGGCACAAATTCTAGACTCCGGGCTGATACTGAAAAATCCAATATCATTGTTCGACCCAGGGATCAAACCAGAGACCTTAGGGCGATAGTCGTACCGTGCACGCAATACCATTACACCACTAACAAAATTTTCTATGGAAATTATAATACTCATTGATATCGATTCTGTCACAAAGTTACGGTTTTATCAGCGGCGTAACTGTACTATCTGAGGCCTGTGGAAATACATTTATTGGGGCCCACATAAAAATCGTCACGTTGTGATTGAATTTTAATAAATCAGCTGAATTAGTTAGAAACATAACATAAGTTCGCGGCACCTCGGGCTGGGGGCCCCCCTCGGGCCAGGGGCCTGTGGCAATTTGCCAGCCCTGCCACCCTATAGTTGCGCCACTGGGTTTTATCCATTGCTCGAAATGAACGGGAATCGCGTTCCTTTTCGTAAAATGACCGTTCAGTTTCCTAAAACGCAGGGGAAAAAGCGTTGCCTTGTGAAAAAGTGCATTCCGAGCACTGGTTTTATCTAAACATAGTTTACGCAGTAGAAAGTAGAAACCAATATCACCGAGTAGCATGGTGTTAATTACAGATTTATATTCGAATCATGACCTTCAAAAAACCAGATACAAGTTTTCGACAAGGTGTACCACGTCTAAAAATACAACGATTGGATGATTAATGTTCGACGGTCACGCTCGCGGAGCTGCCGTTTGGTACTGCGGCACACCGACACACGGCTGATGCAAAGGTCGCAGGGAACCACTCCAGAGGTCGGCAACATTTGTAATATCAAATATACCTCATACTTAGTACCTCAAATATATTGCCTCGGGCGTGTTATATGCGTGGTATGGTAATCGTTCCGCAATCTCTGTTTTTATCTCGGGTGATATTCGGTATTTATACTCATTGTCAGTTCGGGGTATTAGTGGTAGGTTTAACTTTTTATTTATTTTTGTTACCTTTCAGTAGTACCTAACAGTAGTATTTTTCTCTCACATTGTTGCCTGAGACATTAATTAAACAAAGTTTCTTACTTTATCTGTGGATCACACAAACATTTGTTCTTGTTGGGAGAATCGAACCCACGACCTCTCGTTTCACAGACGACCACTCGCCCGCTGCGCCACGGAGTTCGTCGATGATTGACTGTCTACAAGTTCTACAACATACATACAACATTCTGTAATACTTAAAAAAGATGGCTAAATCATAGAAATAACACACAGAAAAAACACAGGCTAAATACTTGTACATACTTTCTTATTTTTTCAGAGTTTGTAGATTGTCCTAATTTAGAGCGGGCATTTACCTTTCAATGTGACCTCTTTATATCATTGCTGGTTTTATATGTTTTTCCGATTTTAACTTCGTTTCCTTTAACCGCGAGCAATAAAGTTACGGTAAGGACATAAAATGTTTACGATGCCTGAAAAAAACCGCGAACGAATGACACGCGAAAATGCTATAAATTGATCATCATTATGAAAGAAAGTTTTGGAAGAAAAAATATTAGCTCAGTCCGCAACCTTAACTCGATATCACCACAAACAAACGTCATAAACACAGCAATAAAAAAGTAAAACATATTTTATTATCTATATTATTAATACCGCGGGTGGATAGGGATTTTTACACCTAATATTTGGATAATAAATTGTAAGTGTGAAGATGTCGTTTTTAACGGAATATTTCGATGAATTTCGGCAGCATCCCATCAGAAAAACCAAAATGTGAGTACTAACCTATATTAGGTAACAAGTACCTAGTTAGAGTTCTTATAAAATATTTCGTAATTCATCATCATGCGTAATGTAGAGATAATATTGATATTCCTTTTAATATGAACGAGTATGCTGTTGTGCAAGAGATGAACATAAGGATAAACAATTATAAATAATTTTGTACGTTTTTCTGATGAGAATACAAATTCAACAGCAACAGTGAGTTCATTCAAAAGTTTTGATTTTGGCAACTGCATTGTATAAGTTACTAAACCGACGAATTGGAGAGCTTCGAGAAAATAGCCTGTACATCAAAGCTGGCAACGCATTGACGATTCTTCTAGTCTTAGCTACTAGTGTTATGTGTTTATGCGGTGCTTTACTATCAGGTGACCCGCTTACTCTTCTATAATAAAAAAGTTTTATCGTCTAGGTGCCGCCCAGAGAATAGATGGGCGAAGCTTGAAGGAAAATGGCTGGATCCGAAAGTCGGGACCCAGGATGTAAGTGTTTTTCTGTGAGCTGCGCATTTTCAAACTATTATCGTGTTTGCGATCAAATAGAGTTGAATTCTAGTGTAGATAAATATTTAGGTGGGTAGGTAGGCATTAAAGTTTAAGATATAGAAATAGTAGGTACTTTTGGTAGGTAATTTTGAGTGGTAGAGCCACGCTGTAAACAGTAATATGTATAGCACGAATGGGCCGGCTCGACTGGTTAGATATCTCTGTCTCACAGAAAACCGACCTAAAGTGGCAGCTTGCTGTCGCGTTTCATTCGGTGAGTGAGATTTCCGGTGGCCCATTTCCCCACTCCCTTTCCCAATCCCATTTCCCTCCCCTTCCATTTCCTCCTTTTAGGTTGGCAACTCACCCGTGATTCATTTTGTGTCTTTGGTGTCTATGGGCGGTGGAGATCACTTACCATCAGGTGACCTATCTGCTCGTTTGCCAATCTCTGCTATAAAAAAGGTACTATTTTTTTCAGAAAGCATGGACGGACGAGGAAATCGAAACGTTTATAAAACAAACAATGAAGAGCCTGCGCGGACAATCTACGTATTACAACGACTACTGTGCCCATTTATCTACAGGTTACATTTTATCTACTCACCAACATAACATAACATAAGCTCACGCCTGTATCCCCGAAGGCGTAGGCAGAGTCGCACTAGCGAACGAATACACCCACATTTCGCCGACCTTAGTTCCGTCCCAGATGTGATAGGGGGCGTGCCAATCGCCATATCGGGCACAAATTCCAGACTCCGGGCTGATATGGAAAAATCCAATATCATTTTGCCCGACTCGGGGATCGAACCCGAGACCTCAGAACCGTAGTCGTACCGAAATACCACCACGCCACCGAGGCAGTATGTTATGTTATGTTATAATAAAACCCGTAGAGTTCAAAACCCGTCCATTCAAGCCCCGGCCGAAGAAGAAGAGGCCGTGCGTGCCGAAGGGCGAAGAGGCTGTGAAGGAGGAGGTGCCTCTACCGCAGGCTCCGAAGCTCGCCATGAAGGTATGGTAGTTAACTTTCTTCCTTTCTATAAAAAAGTTTTGTCGTCTAGGTGCCGCCCAGAGAATAGATGGGCGAAACTTGAAGGAAAATGGCTGGATCCGAAAGTCGGGACCCAGGATGTAAGTCTTGTAAGTTTCTTTCTACCTGCCCTTATCCCAACTTAATGTGGGGTCGGCGCAACACACTTTTGCAAGCATGTTGCAGAAAGGATTTGGCTATGTTTTTACGACCGGCTGCCTGCCTGACGTCAACCCCCATTGGGGGATCCAGTCCCGGGCAAATCAAATTAGAAAGCAAAGCAAATTTGCTTTGTCCGACCTGGAAATCGAACCCAGGACCTCCCAGTCCACTTATTTGTACGTACTTATTTGTATGTAGGATACGGAGCTGATGAAGATGGCTCGTGAACTCTACGAGGGTGATATGGACTTGCCCACACTTGAACCTCTGCCCACGCATCCTAGAAGTTAGTCCACATTGTTATATATAAACCTTTGTATTTAACTAGTACGTAGAGCCTAGCAGTAACCTGCAGGGACAGCTATCCCTTGGCCCCTCTTATTTTGCGAGTATTGTATGTCTCAACAACGAAATTAATAGAGTTTAATGTCTAATAATTTACGATTGATCTTGATTGTGCAGATAGATTACAATAATTAGCCAATAAGACGAAAGTTTCAACACGACGCCGTCAAATTACTTGATTTGATTGGATCATTTTCGCGATCTATCTGCACATCTGGTATTATTTGCTCGGCCGTTAGAGTATTTAACCAGTGATTTGTAAAGATATGTTATAATAGAAACAACTAGATTATAATTTTAGAATCGATGATTATTGAGAGTAGCCTAGCGCGTTTAATATGTAGATCGACCTAAAACGTACGTTCGAGTCGTTTTTCATATTGGTTCATCTTTAATTCTTCTCCTTTTACCTGCCCTTATCCCATCTTAATGTGGGGTCGGCGCAACACACCGGCCGCTTGCCTGATGTCAATCCCCTATGAGGGTTAATCTTTAATTATGATCTTGAAAAGTCATTTTAACTATAAATGTGTGTATTAAGTGGATAGGGGAAACAAGTGTGTTGCTATCTTTCTCGACCTAAAAAAGGCTTTTGACTCTGTCTCTATTTTCATTCTTATGCAAAGGCTCGAGGATATAGGCATAAGAGGGGTTCCTTACGAACTATTTAAGGATTATTTAAGTAACCGCACTCAAAGGGTTAAAATAGGAGACTTTATCAGCGATGAAGAAACTGTCACATATGGAGTCCCACAAGGAAGTATCCTTGGACCGACACTGTTTCTAGTCTACGTTAACAACCTTTGCCATATGAAACCAGAGGGAGGATATATTTTCTCGTACGCAGATGATACTGCCATTGTTTTTACTAGTAATACGTGGGAAGGCGTTCGAAAATCTGCTGAGACCGCTTTGATTAAAATAGCAAATTGGTTGGATTCAAGTCTATTGACTCTAAATACTTCCAAAACAAATTACATTTGTTTTACAAAGTATAACAATACTCAACCTGGACCCGATTTTCAAATAAAAATCCATAAATGTTCTAATATTCTAAACACATCTTGCAACTGCTCTGTAATACAAAAGGTTCAACACACAAAATATTTAGGTATATTCATTGATCAGAGGCTATCTTGGCATGTACAGATCGAACATGTTATGAGCAGAGTTAGAAAACTAATTTGGACATTTAAAACCCTAAGACACGTAACCACAAAAGACCTTCTAAATCAAATCTATATTTCTCTGGCGCAGTCTGTCCTAATGTATTGTCTACCAATTTGGGGAGGTGCTACAAAAATAAAATTTATTGAATTAGAGCGGGCCCAGAGATCGCTTATTAAAGTAATGTACTTCAAGCCGTACAGATTTCCTACAGACAGACTTTATATTACTTCTGAACTTCTGACTGTAAGAAAGCTATACTTGTTACAACTCCTTTTAAAAACTCATAAATCTCTCCCCTCTATTTCTGAGAAAACTAAAACTAGAAGATTAAATAATGTTGCGCCACATGTCCAGGTCAAATCAACTTTTGCGAAAAGGCAGTATGAAAAGCAATCATCCCGCATATACAACTACATAAATAAGGAGATTAAAATATATCACTTAACATATTACCACTGCAAATCAATTATAACAGACTGGCTAAAGATAAAGAGTTACGAGGAAGTGGAAAATATTGTTCAAACCATACAATAAACACAAACACACACTCATGCACACACAGACAAATACGCACACACACACACTCACACGCTCACTCATACACACACGAACACACACACACACACACACACACACACACACACACACACACACACACACACACACACACACACACACACACACACACACACACACACACATTTGATATAAATTAATACCATAATTCTGTAATTAGATATAACGAAATTTACGGGAGAGCGAAATCTCCTAACACAAGCATAATGTTGCTTAAAAGGAGATTTCAAACTATGAAAATGTAAAATACTCTAAGTTATAGAAATAAATATTTTTTATTTTTTTATTTTTTTAAATATAATATAATTCGTTGTACTTTTGGTAAGTCGCGTTGATAGTCCAATGGATGGGAAAACGAAAACGATAGTTTTTGTCAAAGAAGGAAGAACAACACCCTATTCAACTGTTCTGTCGTTTAGGCATAATTCAAAAATCGTATTCAAAGTAAACAAATTGTGGTTTCCCCCAAAAGTGTGTCAGATATAGTCTTTATTGTTTTTCCATTTTATTGTTCGTTTATGTATTATGATATTGTTTTCGCCCACACCCACCGTCATGGAGCGGACATGACGCCCGTCCGAGGTGAGTATGAATATAATGCGTTGTTATTATACAAACACTAAACACAGGTGATTGCAATGCACAACATAATGCTAACAATGTGGGATGTCATCATTATTAAATAGTATGCAACAATGTGGACTTGTGTGGGATTAGAAGTGTATTGGAAGTTTTGGACAAATTCGTCACGTTCTTAGGGTAATTGTTTTATTAGACGCAAAACTGTATACAAATAACGACACTGTAGAGTAACTTTTGACACTCTGGCTGAGATCTATAGAGCTAACTTCGACTAAGTCTAAATCAAAGTCACGAACTCAGTGAGGATTTTTACTAAGTCCCGAGTCATTTTTTTACAAGAAAATCTTTGCTTAGTCAGTCTGTTTTTCTTGTAAAAAATGACCCGGACTAAGTCAAAGTTCGATTTAACAATTACAAATCCCCCCTGAGTTCGTGACTTTGACTTAGACTTAGTCGAAGTTAGCTCTATAGATCTCAGCCTTGATTTGATTGCGACTACGATTTGGTTTCATTTATTGACATAAAATTCCACCGAAATCGAGGTAAACAGTACACGAATATCGCGTTAAAAATTACCAAATGACAAGTTCTCGAATCTGATGCGACATCATTTAACTCGGTTTCGGTGGAATTTTAAGACCATAACAGAAACCGAATCGTCAAGATCGTCATTCGATATTCGATTCAAGATCGAATCGAGTGTAAAAGTCAGGGGGCTATTTTCGTTTAATTTGGGAAACGCCCGAAAACTGGAACGCTAGTTAACTTTAACGTTTTTTGACATATAAGACGGCCTTAAATTACATGTCACATAACACGACCTCAGGGTTCGGGGAAAAGTCCGGTATATTTTATTATTTACTGGGAAGTTCGTCACAAATATCTACACTTCGGAATTGCCTGCCTAATGGATTCACATTCACTATTTTTTATTTTTTTTAATAAATGGCACCTAATAGTCACATAGTTCTGACACCTCATTAAGATTACAATTAGAATTTCTAAAATTGGTTCAGTATTTCTAGAGTTTAGCGCGTTCAAACAATCTTGAACTTTCAGCTCTATATTAGTAAATATAGATTAGACAATATTATTTTCGTATTTCATTAGAATTTTTGCTCAGTTGCTAAATAACGGTTTCCACCCACAGTACTAGGGTACGTCCGCCCGTGCCTGTACAGGACTGGCATCAGTCAGTACCAGAGGAGCATAGCTCGGTTGGCGTACGAGTTGATCCGCGACGATCGCATCCCGCGGTACCACGCGCACAACGGGTGCCGGCCGCGCTGGGGCCTGCCGCCCGAGGGTACCAGGCAACCAGAACTAGACGGGATACCTTTTGCGAGCGATAGATTGTTTTAGCCCTCATTCGCACAACGTCGCAACATGTCTGTTTATATAAAGCACGTCTCCTGCACTGGTTTTTCTCGAAACATTACACAAAAATAAATTCGCAAAACAACGATTTTAGCCTGCCTGATTTTTGCCTGCTCGTAGAACAATGGACCATAGATAATTTTTCTTTTCAGTAGGTGTTTTGAGTAATGTTTTTGAAGGAGACGCAGCTTGAGTGCTTGAAAATCATTCTTGTATTGTTTCTAATAAAGTATGCATATTCTACATACCGCCCAAAAACAACGCTGCATTTTAAAGCGCCGGCGTTTGAATACCTATACTAGAAGTACTAGAACTCATTGTTTCCATAATCCATTTCAACGCTTTTTTAACGTACGTTAAACATTAAAAGATCTCGTGCGAATGAGGCCTTAATAAAAAAAATGTATCATCGTTTGCTTGAAGTTTTTCGTAATTCGCAACGCAAGTTACTAGGAAATCAGAACTATACGGGATAAAATTGCAAATCAATGTTGTAAACTTCCGTTAAGTTTTCGAGCCCTAGTAGGGAGCCGTGGCTAACAGACAGTACGACTCTTCTAGCAATTTGTTATAGTTAAATTGCAATACAAGCGGGGGTTCATTATACAAGTTTGTTAGCACTCATTGCTAGAAGGTTACTAGGGAGCGAGGATTTACTAGGAGGTACGACTACTAGGGATGTAACTGTGTATTAATTTTGATGTTTTTTTTTGGTTTATTGCCGATTATTTTAGACGATTTTATGTTTTTTGATTAAAATATTACGGAAAATAGATTTTGAGATTTTAATTTTTATTATCAGAAAAATTAGTTAGTATGTAGCTTAATTTAAAAAAGAGTTGATCCTCTCTTGCGCCATAGGCGTAGACTCATAATTTCGCCTAAAAACATAAATTTAAGGAGGTGATAATATCACGTTTGATGACCAGTCAGTCCAGCCCATTCATCCCGTGGACAAACTACCACCACATGACTCTACCACCCAAGAGTTATTTGTATTACAGCATGACTCTACCAAGAGTACAGTAAGACGAATTCACAGACAAAATACAATATCACATTTCAAAAAAAAAAAACAGCAGTAAAATGGCTCGAGTTTTGCGAACATAAAAATTAAAATACATCATGATGTGCAACAAAACATCCAAAAATAATGCTTTGTTTTTTTAAATTTATAGCGTTTCATGTAAATGGCGGGAGTTTATGAGTGGCGTGGAGTGGCGGTTTGTTATGGCTAGGGTTACCATGCATAAAACTGAATGGGGACAAAAAGCTGAATATTTTACAAAAGTAAGTAAATAACGTGCAATAGTCAGTATATGTGTGGCCTGTAGCTCAAACATAAGGTTTTACGCATTTTTAGCTGGAAACTACGTATAATGTTCATATGACAAACATCCTAGTGCCTCTAGCAGTTACGTGGAGAATTAGTGTTTTTCATGCAAATATTTTGCTAGCGTAGAACGTATAAAAAAATTAATGTTTGAACTATTGATACCACACTAGAATACAAGTCTTGTTCGGAAATTTTAGTATTAGCGCTACTTACCGATGTATTTATTACGATTTCGACAAATCAAGACTGATGATTTTTAGACCTGAAAATGATTTTTGGGATATTAATTAATTTTCTGCCTCGGTGGCGTAGTTGTATTACGGTATGACTACCGTCCTGAGGGCTCGGGTTCGATCCCCGGGTCGGGCAAAGTGATATTGTTGTTTTCCATATCAGCCCGGAGTCTGAAATTTGTGCCCGATATGGCGATAGGTTCGCCCCCTATCACATCTGGGACGGAGCTAAGCTCGGCGAAATATGGGTGTACTAGTTGGTCAGTGCGCCTCTGCCTACTCCTTCGGGGATACAGGCGTGAGCTTATGTGTGTAATTAATTTTCAATTTTTCTAATGAGTTAAAACCACGTACAAATAAAAATGCCTGCAAAAATCCGATCGATATGACGCGACGCAACGCCGTAGGTCAAAAATGTGGATAAGTCCGGTTGTATTATATGGTAACCCTAACTGTAAGGCACAAACGAGTGTGGACAGACGCATGTTGTATGTAAGTGTTCACAGATCGCTGTACACACGCTCCGTCGACGGATCACTGATAATGTTTACTCGTTGTGTTTAATTAACATGGATTTTAGTGTTATGTTGTATACGGAGTGAAATTAGGCCTAACACTAACGCTTGATTAAAAACAAGGGGCTGTTTCTAATCAATGTCATTCACGAGGTAAATGTACGGGTTTTTGAAATTAATAATAAATAAATACACCCAACAGTCACACACAAAGTCTTGGCGTAGTATTTTGTAGTTTCTGATACCCACGACAAAAGACTCGTATTTTAGTGTAAAGTCAGGATTATCTGTGTGACCGTTGGGTGTTATACCTCTATATTTATTTATCAACCGTCTTTATTTAAACTATGGAACACCTACAAGGAATAATGCAAAGCATAACCAAGAATCAACAAGTCTGTCTGGATATCTTTGAGGAGGTTTTCAGCAGGAGCTGTCCTATGGCTGACGATGATGATGACTTAGAACGTAAAAAGAACTTTAACATATTGCTATATTTCCTAAACTTGACTTTTTTTGAGTGGAAGAGCCACGCGGTAGACAGCAACGTCTACAGCACGAATGGACCGGCTCGATCGGTTTGATACCACAGTCTCACAAAAAACCGACGTAAAGTGGCAGCTTACTGTCGCGTTTCGTTCGCTAAGTGAGATTTCCATTGCCCATTTCTCCCCTTCCTTTACCAATTCCTTTCCCCCCACTTCCATTCTCTACTTTTTGGTTGGCAATGCTCCCATGATTGGACCCCCTTTTTGTGTCTAGGGTATCTGGGTGGTGGAGATTCCTTACTATCAGGTGACCCATCTGCTCGTTTGCCAGTCTATGCTAAAAAAAATATATCTTTGACGGCTTGAATAAGAAATACTTCTAAAATGTTATTTGATGTCTACAACGTTACATTATCGAGGTACTTTACATTAGTGATGCTATATGAGTGTCGATTAATATTATTTGTAAACATGTTACATCGGAGAAAACGCGCTGAATGAGCATCTTGTGCATGACGGACGCTGTTTATAAATCAGAAATAAGATAGAAAGGAAGATGACGTGAATCATTCTACTGGTTAGAACTGGTTAATCTATATCGAAGAAATACACTAGCTAAAATCCAGTTAAACGTAATTTCTTTCTCTTTTTTTTCTGACGTTCTATTTCTGACGTTATCCTGGCTTACTATTTTGATATTTTCGCTTCGCCCAGTTTTGTAAATGGAGACTATTTGGCTTTTAAATCTTCCTCTACAATACCCAGTGAATTGAGAACCTCGTGTACTCCAGTGGTTTTCTTAACATTTTAAGCGACATCTAAACATAATTTAATTCTGGAAAATGTTGGTAGCCGTAACGTCTTAGCTCTTTGTTCAGGCCTTTCTTGTGAAGACATACAAGAAGAGGATTTCTAAGTAAAACTCCCGGTATTTAGAGTCATTGACCCTCCATTAAAACAAACAAAGGCCAATGAAACATGACAAACGATTACAGATATTACGAACATGCGAGAATTTTACGCAGAATCAATCACTCAACGTGAACTATAAAGTGGAATTAGTGTTCCGCGGAAAATAAATCTTAAAATAAATTATGTATTTAATTAAAGATTGCGCAAATGAGGAAGTACCAAAGGGCCACACACTGCGTTGTATTCTGGATGGCCGCCAAATGCATTACCATTGTGGGAGTTGCTCATGTTTTGATTCTCGCAACTAATTAACAGATGTATATACTGTGCAAAAGGCTTCTCTGGTAATAAACGTTCGTCCAACAAAGACATTGATGTGCAATAAAGGGACGTGAAAGGAGTGTTAAAAGTTTTTATTTTGTGTGCTCTACTTTTACTCACTGTCACGGATATAGCCCAGCGGATTAGCAAGCTGAAGTGGCAGTGGGCAGGGCACATAGCTCGTAGAACCGAGAGCCCATGGTACAGAAATATCTGTATCAGTGGAGACCTGGTACTGGCAAGCATAGCGTTGGACGCACCTGATAAAGGTCATAGGGAGTCGCTGGATGCAGGCCGATTCCAACTGGTCGGTCTGGAAATCTTTGGGGGAGGCCTATGTCTAGCAGTTGGCGTCCTGTGGCTGATGATGATGTTACTCTATTTCATATTAAGTGGAATTTATGACCCTAAACTTAGTACTAGATTCCTCATATTCTTGCGGAATCAGCGGATATGGAAGCCTTCTCTTATACTAGTTTTGGTACTTCTAAGAATGATTTAAAAAACTAGTCCAACAATATCAAAGTTAAAATATCTCGATCCCATAGAAATAAGTTATTTCTTTATTGGGTTATTTCAGATAACCCATTAGTTAAAAAAAATGTACTCTATTGTATTGCCAGAGAATAACAACTAAGAACTCTTAAATCAGCCGCAATAGTACGATTTAATGTATTAATCATCACTATCATCAGTATGAGCAGTATACCAGTCAGAAATCATTAATTTTGTTTATAAACTCATACATTTTTAACATACTTTGTTCTATCTAGCAGACATGCAGTCTGATTCACATTCAGAATTCAGACAAATCGAATGAGGTCATGATGAACTGATTCCTGTTTATTTCTGCGAAGGGGTGATGGTATTCTTTTGATATTTTTCTCCGATTCTGACATAAATATAGAATGACGCGTCCTATTACTTTACAATATGTTTCAACGAAAAATCTCCACTCAGATTATGATGTTCATCTTCATCGAAATAAATTTTGTAGAGTGTCTCTGTCATACATTTACAATAATTCTGTTTTTATTCATTTATTCATAGTACCCATGGCAGCTCAGGATCTGTAGATCAACCATGAGTTTTTTGACTAGTCTCGATTCTCGCTAGTGACGACGTTTAATAATTTATATGAAAATCGGCAGTTCCCCACGTAACCGCTAGACGCTTTCGGATGTTTGTCATATAAATATTTTAAATAGTCGCTAGCGTGAAATGCCAAGAAACTCATGGTCGAGCTACGGCTACGGTACCCCTAGTACGAGTTTATTTTGACATTTCTCGATTCTCGAAATCGACGATAGTTTGCGTTTTGTCCATACATTTGACTAGCAGCGCCATTATGCGGTTTTTTTATATATAGAAGAGACTGGTAAACGAACAGATGGGTCACCAGATGGTAAGTGAACTCCACCGCCCATAGACACCCAAGACACAAAAGAATCATGGGTGCGTTGCCAACCTAAAAGGAGGGAATGGAAGGGGAGGAAAAAGGGATTGGGAAACGGAAGAGGGTACTGAAGGGGGAACTACAACGAACTAAATTTTTTTTGGAGAAACTGAAAACTATCGTCGATTTCGAGAATCGAAAAAAACTCGTACTAACGGTACTGAATCTATTGCCTAGTATAAAAATTATATCCTCTAGAAACTCTAGATGAACAATTAATTGACAGGTTTTACAATTGATATTGTATGTAGTCAACTGTATGTACAAGTTGCAAGGTATAAAAGAAAGAAAGAAAGAAAGGTATTTATTGTTGGAACAATAATAACAATGGTAGTTTAAATACATGTGAAGTAATAAAAAAGAAACATAAACTAAATTAATTATTATAATTATTGCGCCAACAATGGACACCCATTCAGCTATATGCTGCAGTAGGACCTGAGTTATACTGCAGCGCTGGTTTTCAATGGGAAGCCAAAAAGGGGACGTACGGTCGTCGAGTCGTCGGTGTATAAAGATACAAAAATTAAATTAAAACTATAATTTACACTATCGAATACAAAAATTATCTCAGGAACTGTATATAAATGCCAGGAGATCTGTTTGTGTTTTCTGCCGCCACTGATCGCTTAATTCTATCAAGATACTAGATATGAAGTGGATCAACGATAACAATTTAACAACGAAGCTACAGCAAGTAGACGGAGTTCACAACAAGCGAAGCTAAGAAGAAAGGCTAACTAGCAAGGTCTTTATATACCCCTATAACTACACAAGGACCTCACATTCCACCAGCAATGACGTTCCAACTAACGCAGTACCTAAAACAAGTGTTCGCAAACAGTCTTTGTCTCATCACAGACTTAACATTATTAAAGAGGTGCAGGATGAACATAAATCGTAAGCGTCACATCGTATATTATGTTCTGATATACGGGATTAAGATGGCGCGGTAAATTCGGGAGTGGGCCGAGTGCGTAGCGCGAATAACTCTTGAATAAAGTATTCGAAGCGAGTTGTGTGCTAGTTATATTGAATTGAACTTTCGTTGCTGTGCCTCATCGGTCTATTGCTCTAAGAGCGATAACCATGAAGTTTTAATTGGCGAGCATGTGGGTGAGCAGGTCCGCAGCTGTGAGCAGCTTCAGCGCCCATATCTAAAGAATCAAGAACCAGTTGCCCTCCATAAAGGAAGGGAATAGGGATTGGGAGGGGGAAGCATGATTTGGTAGGGTGGGAAAAATACAATTTTCCTCCGAGCTATACTATTCGAATAATCACACATGCGTTGCAATCAATATCGAAATAAAAATATTCATGGAATTAATTTGAAAGTGTCCAGTATGACGACGTAGACACAAGTTTTATCACTTGAAGTCTTAAAGTATAAGAAATAAGCTAAAAGATAGTGGGCTAGGTCTACAGTTCAACGTTGCACACTCCTGCCCGGCTAGCATGCGGGCCACGAGATATCCCGATGATCGACTGTCGAGATGTTGTCTACGTGTTGTCGACAATATTGTATGAAAATAAACGAGGACGCATGTTAGTGTCCGTAGACAAATAGAGAAAACCTGTATAACCGAAATAATAAGACAAAAAGCGTAGATAAAATGTTCTCGTGACGCCCATGCTAGGCGGGCTGGTCTTATGTATGTTATGAACTTTTAAATGCATCGAGTCCACGGTATCGTCGATTTTAATACGTATTCGAAAGCTATTCGTGCTACACTGTTGCCTCGGCTGTCGGACGTCGCCGCGTCTGTCCACACTCTGCACGCGACATTCATTCAATTATCGTACAGCTTTCGTTGATTCGGTCGTTGTCTTCCGCGCATTTTTCCATTTACTGTCTCTAAAGTAATTTAATGACTCCGAAAGAAAGTTCGAAAACGAAAGCAATTGAAGACGAGTGAGGTATAGTGAGGTATATAGTTTCGTCACTCGTCATCGCATTATGGTGGGTACACACCGGCCGAACGAAGGCGAACGAATCTATACCTGTTGCGTTCACACAAACTAACTTTCGCTGTTGTAGGAATGAGACAGGCATGATTCGTTCGCCTTCGTTCGGTCCGGTGTGTACGCGCCATTAGACATAAGAATTCCTGTTTTACAAGGAGTAAAGCAGTTTAGTATAGCAAAGAGTAAAGTAAAGTTTTAACAAAGTCACCAAATCGTGTGGCTTCCCTTGGTGACAGCGTAAGTGAAGCGAAATAGTTGTTCATCACGTCACATCACATCGCGATGGGGTCAGGGGTATATATAGGTATGATGTATATGACTTACCAGCGGGTGACTTAATGAATACGCCATTCTTATTTAAATGATATTTCTATGTTTAAATTAAATTAAATCTCCTTTCGGAATTTCGAGCTATTCCGTGGGAGGAAATAGTGTAGGACAGGCAAAATTGGTGTCTCTTGGTGTCAGGATCCACTTTAGGTCGTTGCGCTTTAAATAATTAAATAAAACTGCCTCAGTGGCGTATTTGTATTGTATGCGTAGTATGATAACCGCTCTGAAGTCTCGGGTTCGGACACCGGGTCGGGAAAGTGATATAAGATTTTTTTACTCATTATTCGGAGTCAGAAATGGTGCCCGATATGCTGATATTCTCGCCCCCTATCAAATGGACGGAAAAGAGTTCGGCGAAATGGGGGTGTTCTAGTTCGCTAGTTCACGTCCGCCTACCCCTCCGGGGATACAGTTCATGTATGTAAAAAAGAGGATTGTCTCTCTAGTGAGGGTAGTTACATTAAAAATCTATCTATCTATCTATTAAAGTGTGTGCTTACTTCTTTTTTCTTTCTTTATACGTGCCCTTTATCCCACTTTAATGTGGGGTCGGCGCCACACACTTTTTCAAACATGTTGCAGAAAGGATTTGGCTTAGTTTTTATGACCGCTGCCCGGCGTCAACCCCCATCTAGGGATCCAGTCCCGGGAAAATAGTGTTAGAAAAACACCACGCCCGACCAACCGAATCGAACCCAGGACCTCCCGGTTCACAGCCCATATACACTGCCTCTAGACCATTGAGGCGAAAATCAGTGCTTACTCAGAGGTAAATACTTTAAATTTTAATTTCATTATAACAAACGATATGACGCCATCATCTTCTACACGGAGGTCATTACTCTCCATACACAGTAAAGAGCACAAACGATTCTGTTTGGCTTTCCTTGTAATAGGTTAGTAACAGTCTTTTTATATTCCCAAATCATATTCAGAAGTTCGCGGTCGGGATCACGAATTTCAACAGAATATTAACACGGAAAATATCATTTCCAGGAAGAAAGTCTGTTCTTGCATCATAACTTCTTAGTAGAGAGGATTAATACTAAATTATAAACTTGTATATTATAGGGTTTATAGAAACCGGCTCGAAAATTCTGAGGTACGAGGTATTTAAATAATTTATTTCGGGTTTTCCAGCAGAAATAATATTAATATAAAATCTTGCTTAATCTAAACGCTTATACGTCATTTATACTGTGAGTCCAAATAAAGGGAAACTCAACATGCGTGCAGTGAAACTTGACGAAAATTAAGCGGATTCTTTGATTATAACATAGTGGTAGAGCCACGCTCTAGACAGTAACGTCTACAGCACAAATGGGCCGGCTCGACCGGTTTGATACCACTGTCTCACAGAAAACCGACGTAAAGTTGCAGCTCGCCGTCGCGTTTTGTTCGGTGAGTGAGATTTCCGGTGGCCCAATTTCCCACCTCCCTTTCCCAATCCCTTTTCCCTCCCCTTCCATTCCCTCTTTTTAGATTGGCAACGCACCCATGATTATTTTTGTTTCTTAGGTTTTTATGGACGTTGGAGATCATTACCATCAGGTGACCCATCTGCTGGTTTTCTGTAGAACGATTATAATATCATCTGATGGACTGCCACGGTGGCGTAGTGGTATTGCGTACGCGGTACGACTACGGTCCTGAGGTCTCTGGTTCGATTCCCGGTTCGGTAATAGTTTTGGATTTTTCTGTATCACCACGGAGTCTGGAATTTATGACCAATATAACGATCTGCTGAACATAGGCCTCCCCCAAAGATTTCCAGATCGACCTGTTGGAAGCGGCCTGCATCCAGCGACTTCCTGCGACCTTTTTCAGGTCATCGGTCCATCTTGCCTATGTTCAGCAGTGGACGTCTTATGGCTGATGATAATCATAACGATCTGGGACGGAGCTCGGCGAAATGTGTGTCTAGTTCACTAGTGCACCTCTACCTACCCCTTCGTGGACACAGTCGTGAGCTTATGTATGTTTGTAATATCACGATTAAGCTTTGGCTCCATTAGTCATTTATAAATGGGATGCCATATATTGTTTATACAGATATTTGTTTCAAGTCTGGGTGTTGTGAGACCGAAAGTCTCTCATAGTCCTGTCACCCACGATACAGGTTATACTTAGTGTGGGGTCAGGAGTCAGGACTAGGTGTGTGACTGTTGGGTGTATTTATTATTATTATTGTCAAAATATCTGCTTCGTATCTCTACTTCTTGTAGGACTTTGCCTTTATTCTATAGCGTCATACCAGTTATGATAAAGTTATCGGTTATTATTCTTGACAGCGCATTAAACGAGGCGGAAATGACAAGATATTAAAGGACACTAAATAATGTCTTTATAATTTAGGGTGATGTGTCTTCAAATCTTCTTTGTTGTACTTATACTAATGAGAGCGATAAATTATAAATACGGTGTCAGATTTTGTTCTTATTTTGTCGGTACTCGTAGCAACTTAACAAAGTAATAAGCTTTATTCGGGGTTCCTTTGTACTATTATCCAAATTAGTGGTTGAAATTCGACCATAATTCATTTAAAAAAACAATAAAAATAGCTTTAAGCACTTCTTATCCATATAAACTTTAACTGTGTAAAATTTCACGTTCATCCGTTCGTGCAATTCTCTTAAAAACGGGTACTAAGTTTTCACTTCACATATTAATATATAGATTACGGCGCAAATATCTACACAACAATTTGATCCCTTTGAAATTTTTGGTAAAAGATAAATCACCAGCCTTATATGCAATAATAACTCCTGTAGCAGTAGTAATCCGAGCAAATGAAAAATAAACAGATTTCTCCAATCGCTAAATAAATTTTGATGCTGTTTTCGATAATTTGGGAATTGCAATAAGTTAAATTTCATTGATTTTGTCGGATAGGAGGAAATCGGTTGGTGTACCTACGCGCTATTGTGTAGGCCACCATCTTCTGGTATACCTTATGTATTACCTCATTTATTATCTATTTATTTATTTACCTGCCAATAAAAAATGCGCCCATGGTAACAACTACGTAACTGTAAAAAGTGTATTTCTTTTGAATAAGTCATTAGAATCTATTTTGCACAAACTGGAGATTACCGCAAATCACTTTTCTATGTCATTCAATATCCAGTTTCCAAGTGCTAGGCTGTAAATCATTTTAAATAAGCTTCCAGTGATTTCGTACTTGGCATATGGGACAAAGGCGTACGCGTATTTTGAAGTTCTCTTTCTCAGAATGTTACGTGATGGTCATTCGAAGAAGACAATGTCAAAAGGTTCGTGGTTCATAGAATATGACGTGGAAAGTGGTAGAATTGCCAGCAAAATACATGAAGTAACGTTGTCACCCTGTCAACTGAGATTGAATTTATTGTAATGATGCATGATGAGTGATGTTCGTACGTATTGTACCAAGTATCGGTAGCTTCATCTCCTTGTTGAAATATGTACATTTTATGATATTGCGTAGTCCAACGCTACGCTTGCCGGTACGTGGTCTTCTCTCGAGAACTCTGCCCCATCGGCTACCAGCTCTACGAGCTTGCTTACTATAGTAGGATTGCTAATTAAACGGAGTAAACTGACATTTCGAATGTTGCCACTTTTTAATGAAATTTAAATAGTGCTGCGGTAAAAAGATCAAGATTATTTAAACATTTCAATTCAGTGAACCATTTCATTCTTTCATTTTCTAAAGTCCAACTCAAAGTCGTAATTCCTGCATAATGTGTGATTAGTACTGCATGTCTCTTGAATTATAGTCATAGTAAATTACTGCATGGTAAGTTATGGCATGTCTACTGGAATTCTAATCATGGTTCATTATAAACAATATTTTCAATAGCTATGAATGTGCCGAACGTAATTTTTCTCAAATAATAAAAGTAATATTTGTAATTTTCATTTTTATTATTTCGCGTATCTGTTATTATTATTTACGCAAAATGATTTACACAGACATTTAGTTAATCTGAAATTTCTAAAAATACGCTACAAAATTCTAATTTTCCAAGCTTGTGCTGAGTTATTATTTCTTTGAATGATAAGGATTGAACTAGATCAGTCACTATGTTTTGGAAGTAAGCAACATTATTATGAAAAGTGACATTTCGATCTGTCAGTTTACTCCGTTTAATTAGCAATCCGACTATAATAAACTGAAAGTAGCTAAATGGAGGTCCCCAACAGGTTCCAACAGGTTAATCTGGAAAGCTTTAAAGTTGGAGTTGGATGTCCTGGGGCTGTTGGTGATGTTGCGTTGACAGATTTGTAAAAAGGACAACTAGGACTGGTAACGCCAAACAGGCATATACATAGTCCTGACCCCACAGTAAAAACGAGTCTTGTGTCGTGGGTATCAGGAATTACGAGAGACTTGTGGTCTCACGACAGCCATACCCGAAACAAATATCTTAGGATCACACAAACGTCACCACCAGAATTCCTACTCACCGAAAAAAACGTAACATTTAGCTCTTACTTTACATCAGTTTTCTGTGCGACTGTGCTATTGACCCGGTCGAATCGACCCATCAGTAGCCCGAGCACGAAAAACTAATGTAAATGTATTCGAGTTCGCTGCGCACTGATGACGTTTGGTTAATATTTCATACAAATTTCATAGACGCGCATCGAGCTGAAATACATTTACGGTTGTCAGAAATTTTCCTGCTCAGGCCGCTGTTCTGTGGGCAATACTGTCTACACTCACGAAAGTTCAAAAACCTTTCATCGTGATTTTCTACACCGCATATATCAGGTATAGCTGTAATTATTTTGTAATAACCTCGTTATTTATAAATAGGCAATGACGTGGGTTGAACACTAGATTTTGTAAAAAGGCCGCAATACATTAGACGTAATAATAAACGCATGTAACCCAGTTCGATGCTAGACGTGATACGCGCCACGCGTATTGTTTCCCGGAATCGCCTACATTTAGTATTTCTGAAGATTTCTCTCTTTGGGATGTTTCCCCAGGATCTATCTTTAGTCTAGTTTTACGAGTGGTAAAGCCATGCTAAATAGGCCGGCTCGACAGGTTTGATACCACTGTCTAACAGAAAACCGACGTAAAGTGTCGGCTTGTTGTCGCGTTTCGTTCGGTGAGTGAGATTTCCAATGGCCCAATTTCCCACCTCCCTTTCTCAATCCCTTTTCCCTCCCCTTCTTTTCCCTCTTTTTAGATTGGCAACGCACCCATGATTATTTTTGTGTCTTGGGTTTCTATGGACGGTGGAGATCATTACCATCAGGTGACCCATCTGCTGGTTTTCTGTAGAACGATTATAATATCATCTGATGGACTGACTGCCCAATTCCTCTTCCCTTTACCCTTTCCCAATTCTTATTTCCTTCCTTTTAAGTTGGCAACCCACCATTATTTTTGTGTCTTGGGTGTCTATAGGTATAGATCATTTACCATCAGGTAACCAAATCTGCCGTTCTCAAGCTGAAATGCCGTTGAGGGAATAAACCTAATTTTGAGATGTCGCCCAAAAACGTGGAAAATATGGTCCCTAGAGATTTCATAGATTTTTGGTTATTTAACATAACATAACATAAGCTCACGCCTGTATCCTCGGAGGGGTAGGCAGAGGCGCCCTAGCGAACTAGAACACCCACATTTCGCCAAGCTTAGTTCCGTCCCATATGTGATAAGGGCGAACCTATGACCATATCGGGCACAATTCCAGACTCCAGGCTGATATGGAAAAATCCAATATCACTACCGGAACCGGGGATCGAACGCGACACCTCAGAACGGTAGTCGTACCGAAATACAATAACGGAACCGAGGCAGTCCATCAATACTCATCAGCCCATAATAAGTTGAGTATAGGAAACAGAGTTTATAATAGAAAGGATATTGCTTAGTTTTCCAGTGAATATCGTTAATTCATCATCACCACATTGTATTCATAACAAACGAGCGCGAACCACTGCACCGCGCGCTTTGTTTAGCTTCGACACCCTGTTATTATAAACAATGACATCGAAATGTGACCGTTTTATGAGATTTATTTCAGACTTAAATGTGTTTGGCTGTACTCAAGCGGCTAAATGAAAATCACCACATTATAAACACTGATGTGGGAAACGGGTGTGTATCGCATTTGTTGGTTAATGTTTGGCAAACGCTTGGCCGTGACGTAAACACGGTTGGCCCGCCACCCGCGGTCGTGGCCCGCCGCCCGCCAGTTTCAGTGGCAAGCGCGCGTGCGCCGGCCGGTCCGCCCCGCAGTTTTCCCGCCCAACTGACCGCGAGTGACACTTCTATATTTCGTTTCGTTCGATATTTGAAAGTGCTATAAAGTCACGAAGTGTTGTTATAGTGATATTTAAAAAATCGATTGTATTACGATTTAGTGAATCGGTGACGATCGTTATTCAAGTGGCCAGTCATTGAAGAACATTATTGCAAGGATGTGCGATATGGTAATATTTATCGTTATTCATTTGTTATCGATATAAATTACTCGAAATTACCGAATTGAATTCATCTGTAATTTTAACTTTATTTATGTGGACTGTGGATTGCGTTTTATGTGTTTCGGGGTGTAGTAATGTTTAATTATAGTTTATTGGTGTTTTGATAGTGACCATGTGACACATTGCGATGTGAATCGATATAAATCGTTGACGACACACAACAGTACCTACGTGACTAACGTGACTTCATGCGGACAGTTTATTTAACTTTGTTCGTTCACACCGTTCTATTGGAGACAATGGCCTATATGACAAAAATAAAAATGTATTAATTGAAGCAGTTTAACAATAATTGATAACACCTACGATTGCTATATATAACAAATGATAATATGAATAAAAACACAACTCAGGCGGAACGTAAAATTCACGGTCACTGGGAAACGACAAATGTAAAAATAAACCAAACGGTACGGTTTTTTCACAAATAAAAATGTCCGTTTTTATGTAAGTGGGCCGCATTGGGGGAAGCGCGACGTGTGCGAAGGTCTTTATCCTAAACATCACATAAACAGTAAACATAAAATTGGGATCAAAGAGTGGAAAGTTGTAAAGATTCGTCCACGCTCGTATAAGATTTATCTCAGTCAGAATGGGTGATGAATGATTTACTCAAATGCGAGTGCGTTTTACACCGAAATAATACCTTTTGCAGCTCTTTACATCAATAAAATCTGTTTTATATTGGTTGCAACGGTTCTTAACATGTTTCGGAACGAGGTATATTTCTTTTAGAGCTCTGTAAATAGACATTTGTCGAGAAAAAGCTGATTTATTGAATATATAACGTTATTGACTTTGATGTATCTATTTTAAGTAAGCTGCTATTGTTTATAAACATAGCTACGCGACTGTCCCGCCCACACACCCGCCACTGTAACTCCTGCAAGCCAGGATCAACAATGGCATGCATTTTACGACATCGAGCAATGAAGCTCGGCGAATTTTTTTTTATAACAGAGACTGGCAAACGAACAGATGGGTCACCTGATGGTAAGTGATCTCCACCGCCCATAGACACGCAAGACACAATAAGAATCATGGGTGCGTTGCCAACCTAAAAAGAGGAAATGGAAGGGATTGGGAAAAGGAGGGGGGGAATGGGCAACCGGAAATCTCACTCACCGAACGAAACGCGACAGCAAGCTGCCATTTTACGTCGGTTTTCTGTGAAACAGTGGTATCAAACCTTTCGAGCCGACCCATTCGTGCGCTGTAGACGTAACTGTCTACAGCGTGGCTCTACCACTCAAATAATGAAAAATTGACCATCCCGCAACGAAACTAATCAAACAGAAAGATAGGGAGGTATTGGTTACTAATAAGTAATAAGATATAAACAGCCGGCCGGAAAAAACTTAAGCCAACTCATTTTTGCAACATGGTTGAAAGGTGTTGCACCAACTCCCCACCCCACATTGAGATCGGATAAGGACAGAGGGAAAGAAAGTAATAATACATAACACAGACTACCTCGGTGGCGATGGTCTCGGGGTTCCATCCCCGGGTCGGGCAAAGTGATATTGGGTTTTTGTACTACATTATAACTTGTAGTCTACAAATTATAATTTAAGTCAATAAAACACAGAAATTACATCAATTATCACACTTTGAGGCTGAAATCTATAGAGCGAACTTCGACTAAGTCTTAGTCAAAGTAACGAACTCCGTGATGATTTGGAATTGTTCGAACTTTGACTTAGTCCGAGTAATTTTTTACAAGAAAAACAGACTGACAGGCAAAGTAAAGATTTTCTTGTAAAAATGACTGACTAAGTCAAAATCCTCACCGAGTTCATTACTTTAACTTAAAGTATGTCGAAGTTCGCTCTATAGATCTCAGCCTTAGTCTGGAGTAGACAAACAAAATATTGAACCTTGTTTTTGTAATTATTACTGAAGTATTTGGTGGTAATCCAGACAACAGGAATACGGGACTTGCAATAAAACTCGTCTTCACAGTAACCGATTTAATAAACGACTGACAATTTGACATGTACCCTCATACAGCACAATATTACTTGTAAGTCAACCGTACGAGTGTCGTGACTCGTGATATACATGCTTACTTACATATAATAATACATTACAATTATATGTTGGTATAATTGTTATTGCCTAATTTGGGAGACATTTTAAGGGGTCGTAAAAACTAAGCCAAACATGCCCACGATTCTTTTTGTGTTTTGGGTGTCAATGGGCGGTGGAGATCACTTAACATTAGGTGAACCATCCGCTCGTTTAAAGTCTACCTTTTAATATTCATTTCGAACCTCAATGGTAAGGACATTCATCTGTGGTTGAATTCAAATTCAAAATCGTTTATTTCAACTAATTTTTCAAATCATATAGTAATTCAATTCAATACAATCTCAATATAATTCATTAGCCAGTACATAAATCATGTTATAAATTACGGTGATGATTATGGAAGTCAGCCTGATTGAAGCTACAGTTTTTGCTTTATCCACTATCCACACGCGTATATTTGTTTTATTTTTCGCTATAACATACACAAGACCTCATTAAATTCCTTTGAAATAGAATATAACCACGTACAAACAAACACGGGGCGTCCTCTATGTATTTACCCAGTTTTTCTGGATCAGTGCAACCCGTGCTAATAAATATAAAAGAATAGCAATAAGGTGGCATATTGGCGCCAAGTGGATCGTCCCCCTCCGTATCTCCGCCCCCCGCACCCATGTCATTGATTGAACGCTAAATATAAACGCTGGAAGTTGGAACATTTCTAGAAAACTTTAATCCTGAGTGTTACGTATTTTGATTGACTTGTTTCTTTTACAAAGTGTGTCGTGTCAAACAACAAATATGACGTGATTTTGTTTATGCTTTTGCTCGTGGTTTTACTCGAGTAAAGTATCTTTATGACAGCCTCCGTGGCGCAGCGGGCGAGTAGCCGGCTGTGAAGCGAGAGGCCGCGGGTTCGATTCCCGCATTGAGACAAATGTTTGTGTGGCCCACAGATATTTGTTTCAAGTCTGGGTGTTGTGAGACCGAAAGTCTCTCATAGTCTCTGACACTCACGATACAGGTTATACCTAGTGTGGGGTCAGGACTAGGTGTGTGACTGTCGGGTGTATTTATTTTATTTTTATTTATTTCACCTCGGGTAAGTACCTATGTACGTGGTTATGACCACGTACATATATACTATGTACGATAGACTATGGTCTATATGTGTTTAAAATAAATAAATAAATAATAAATACACCCAACAGTCACACACATAGTCCTGACCCCACATTAATTTCGAGTCTTGTATCGTGGGTGTCAGAGACTACGAGAGACTTTCGGTCTCACAACACCAGACTTGAAACAAATATCTGTGGGCCACACAAACATTTGTCTCAATTCGGGAATCGAACCCGCGGCATCTCGCTTCACAGCCGGCCACTCGCCCGCTACGCCACGGAGGCTGTCGAAATTATTACCTCCATATAGATTTAAACACGAAGGCAACTTATTTTATTATTAAAATGATGGGTTTAGGTTAGTAAATACTTACTGATTTCTTAAGTTTACGTGAATATTATACATTGAAATAAAACTATTCTTACGGATTCTATCACGATTAGGTTTTAATTATTATTCCCGACGTTTCTGTACTGACTGCAAAGCCTTCGAAACGTCGGGAATAATAATTAAAACCTAATCGTGATAGTAAATACTTTATTTACATATTTTACTTTTATAATGGAACTCCGGATTTACATTTTACTAGCCCCTTATGAGTACAAAAACAAAGGTTCAATAATACTAGTCAATATTGGACTGCCTCGGTGGCGTGGTGGTATTTCGGTACGACTATGGTTCTGAGGTCTCGGGTTCGATCCCCGGGTCGGGCAAAGTGATATTGGATTTTTCCATATCAGCCCGGAGTCTGGAATTTGTGCCCGATATGGCGATAGGCTCGCCCCCTATCACATCTGGGACGGAACTAAGCTCGGCGAAATATGGGTGTTCTAGTTCGCTAGTGCGCCTCTGCCTACCCCTTCGGGGATACAGGCGTGAGCTTATGTTATGTTATGTTGGACGAAGTATCGAGTGATGTACATACGTACATACAAATATAGAGACCAATTTGAAATACATTGCTTTTGAAAGACGGTTAATACAGCGGCCTGAGCAGGAAAATTTCTGACAACCGTAAATGTATTCGCACTCCATGCGCGTCTATGAAATTTGTATGAAATATTAACCACCGTCATCAGTGCGCAGCGAACTCGAATACATTTACATTTACATTAGTTTTTCGTGCTCGGGCTACTGAACTGAAGTATTCGACACATTGAATGCTCATGGAATATGATTGAATTTTAAACTGTTAAAATGCATATATTTCTGTATGTGGGTTACTTATCATTTGGGTTCGCGCGTCGGCATTCACTTTGATGTATCTTTGATCTCACACGTAAAGCCGAGAGGTAACCTCGCTTTGTATACTTCTTTATCTCTCAATCGGTTCAAAATATTTTCGAATGGAATTGTTTTGTCATTCAGTGATGTAGTCATTAGTATTGTTGGTTAGAAGTAGTGTTTGAACTTTGATTTATATCTCTTCTATTGATTAATGATGAGTAAATTAACCCTGGATTTTTAAAGACTAATGAAATCAATAATATTTTTTAGTGGTATAGCCCAGCTGTAGACATTAACGTCTGTCTCACAGAAAACCGGCGTAAAGTGTCAGCTTGCTGTCCCGTTTCGTTCGGTGAGTGAGATTTCCGGTGGCCCATTTCAACCATTCCTTTCCCAATCCCGTTTTCCTTCCCCTTCTATTTCCTTTTTTTAGGTTGGCAACGCATCCATGATTATTTTTGTGTCTTGGGTATTTATAAACGGTGGAGATCACTTACCATCAGGTGACCCATCTGCTCGTTTACCAGTCTTTGCTATAAAAAAAAAGTTTGCGTTCCAGAGCCGGAGCTCCAAGCGCTTATGTGTTGCCACCAAATTGCTCTCTGACTAAAAATAGTAATTTTTACTTTTTAAGTATGAGTGGGACATCTATCGAGTCTATTGTCTCTATCTAAACTAAAATCGGATTACCGGATTTGTATTAAATATTGTAAAACGAAACACGTTCACGTTAGTTAGTTTTTTTACCACACGCCAACTTATGTTTGAGAGCCTATATGATAAGGGATGAACTTATAGTAGGGTGAAAAAAAGCCAGGCAGAAAGAAAAGATGTTGGCAGAATCTTCCCAAAGGACATAGATATCCCAAAAAATGTGTGCAATTCACACGTGGCAGAAGTGAAACCTTCAAAAATTTTGGCTTCAAGATAAAGAGACGAATGCAAATTTTCGGGAAGAGGATAATTGTAGGTTGCAGTAATGATCATAGTGATACAAAGTTTGATAATTATTTTACATTTTATTCACATATATTACATAGATTTTATTATAAAAATGATGAAAAGACTCTACAAACGTATAATACGTACACGTATACAAAACACCACGGTTGTGTAATGCCTTTTCCCAAACTTTGTACTACGCATGCGCGCACTTTTTACTGTCGCTTTTTCGTTTCATCGACTTTCCAATCACAACGATGCTAAAGAAGTTTTCAGGTCAAAATAATAATAAATATTAAACCCTTGGAAGTGAACAAGCTTGAAAGTAGGTATATCGTAGCACCTTGAACGAGTGTAAACAGCAGGCGGTCACGACTCACGGCTCACGAGCATATCGCTGGCATCAGCCGTGTTTACAAAACAATGGTGTCGGCTGCCAGTGAACCACGTCGCAGTGGGTGACCAACATTAAACATCGACATGCATTTGATGGTATACGTGGATTACGTTTTATTATTAACTAGCAGTACTAGCAATTACTAACTCGCGGCTCGGAGTCGGGAAAATTTACATCGATTCGTAATATGCAAGAAAGACACGTCGACAAACGCTCTTTTGAATTTTAATAATAGTTTATCGGCTTTGTAGCCGCCTCCTCTAGTGGCAGCATATATGGGCTATGGATCGGGTGGTCCTGGGTTCGATGCCCAGGTCGGGCAAAGCAAATTTTCTCATTTAATTGCTCGGGAATAAATCCCTCCGAGGGACGTGGAGTCGGCCCAACACACTTTTTCAGGCATGTTGCAGAAAATTATTTGGCTTTTCAGGACCGGCTGCCTGCCTGAAATGAACCCCCTCTGGGGGGTCCCGGAGAAATTAAATTAGAAAATTTAATTTGCCCAATCATTTAGTACCACATATCTCTTTCTACCTGACCTTATCCTACTTTAATGAGGGGTCGGCGCAACACTTTTTCAAGCATGTTGCAGAAAGGTTTTGGCTTAGTTTTTACAACCGGCTGCCTGCCTGACGTCAACCCCTCCTGAGGGATCCAGTCCTGGACAAATTAAATTAGAAAATACGCTTTGCCCGACCTGGGAATCAAACCTAAGACCTCCCGATCCACAGCCTATATATG
This sequence comes from Clanis bilineata, assembly GCA_036417725.1. Lineage (NCBI taxonomy): Eukaryota > Metazoa > Arthropoda > Insecta > Lepidoptera > Sphingidae > Clanis > Clanis bilineata. The sequence continues at coordinate 12,794,706 of CM071150.1, read as the reverse complement.
CTGCTACTAGACCAAGGAGGCGACATTTAGTATCACATCACCATTGATAATTCTTGAATCAAGAAAATCTTTAGACAATGAAATATATAGAGGTACTATCCCTAATGGTCTAATAGTTCTGAAAAATCATACAACTTCATTGATAAGCCCTCATTCGCATGAGAGCTTTTTCAACGTGCGTTAAAAAGCATTAAAATAGAACAAATGAATTCTAGTATACTTATTCAAACGCTGGCGCTTTTAAAATGCGGCGTTTTTTAACCGCCGGTCATTGGGCGGTTTGTAGAATATACCTTATTTTTCTAATACAAGTATGATTTTCATACATATGAACAGACATGTTGAGACGCTTTTTTAACGCGCGTTGATAAAACTCTCGTGCGAATGAGAGCTAAGCGATAACTGAATTTGAATCAAGAAAATCAACTGAATCAAGAAAAATCTTTAGAAAATAAATTATGTATTATCACGGGTGGTCTAGTTGCTGTGAAATGTTTTTAAAAGATGTCATCCGATATGAATTTTGCGTGAGTTTGTAACGTTAACATTACATTAGACATTAAAAGAGCATTAACGTTTGCCACAGGATGTGCCGGTGGTTTCGGACGGTCGGATTTCCTTCAACGATACATCGCGTGACTTTACATCATATTTATTATGAATTTTAAACGTATCTTAGCTGTGGAATAGTGGAAATTGGAAGATACTCCACTCTCCAAAGTATATTTTTAAGATGTTTTTTATCCGGGCACGGCAATGTGACTACACTGCACCTGATGGTAAGCGTAGTGCAGTCCAAAAACACTAGCGACCACTGACAAACACTGTGTTTATAAGTAGTCGTCAGAATCATGCCGGCCTATTTATGCTTCTTCACACTCCAAATCCGAAGAGGGAAAGCTTACGAAAGCTTTAAGTTAGTATTTGAAAGAAAGAAGTAAACTTTATTCAGCCAATGTCTCAGACAACAATGAAAAACTAGTATTGACAATATTGACGAGACATCAATGACTGCATAAGGCATTAAACTGAAGTTCCATTATAAACTCTTCGCTTTTCCACTTTTCCTGGCGTATTTTTTTGGATATCCAATGCTTTGAGTCGGTAGTCAAATTATTACTTAACATTTCTTTAGTTTTCTTTAAACATAACTTATATATTTTATACCTTATTATACCTTAGGATACTCTAATCCACTCGACCATTATCCGCATCGTGTATAAACCTGCCATATTGATCCACACACATCGTGTGTAGATGGCGTTTCTGGATCGGCCAGTGTATAACCGAGTCTCCGATGGGATTGCGACATGACTTCACATTGGTTGAAGCACGTATATGAGTACATCCTTGTGCCTGCATCGGTTATCAGCTTGTCACAGAGCCCTAGATTTGCTTCTTCCTTCTTCAGATCGTAAAGAATCATTTATGCAGGCTGACCTGTAGCCCGAGCACGAAAAACTAATGTAAATGTAAATTCGCTACGCACTGATGACATTTGAATCAAATTTCATAGACGCGCATCGAGCACGAATACATTTACGGTTGTCAAAAATTTTCCAGCTCGGGCTGCTGATTCTGGTAATCACCAATAAACGAAAGGATTGGGCGCGATTGAGTACAACTATGTCACAGAAAAACGGCTTCAAGCATCGCTGTTGCGTTTCTTTCGGTAGGTGAGATTTTTGGTGACCCAAATCCCCCTCCCTCACCCAATCTTTATTTCTTTTAAGGTTGGTAATGTACCTATTATTCTTTTGATATCATAGGTGTCTATGTGGTGGAGATCACTTACCATTAAGTGACGGACCTACCAGTTTGAAAGTTTCATCATCATCATTATCAGCCATAGGAAGTCCACTGGACATAGGCGTCTCCAAAGAATTTCAGATCGACCTGTTGGAAGTGGCCTGCATCCAACGACATCATGTCATGTCATGTGCCATTGTTTGACATGACCAAATCGCCAGTATGCGTAGTGCGTGTGCGACCAACACTCGGCCAGCGGCCTTGCCAGCTAGCTGTGACACGCGTGGCCGGGCTGGCTACGTAGAGCACTGACGAAAGCATACGGACACAGTGAATGTTGATGCAGTAGTTACACAATATGTAGTAGGTACAGCAGAGAAAGAAAAACGAGCAGAACCATCTGCTGAGATCGGATCAACTGATAGTGTGAACTATTTGGTTACCATCGCTCATAGGCTATAGGACAAAGCAAGAATCACACTAAGCCACTGTCACGGACGTAAAGAAAAAGAAGGACACCATATCGTCTATAGTTAAATGGACGCTACAGAGAAACAACGCACACAAACGCGCCTGTGCAAAAGTGCCCTATGCACGCACACGCCATTACTTGTCGATAGATCAAATGGGCCGAAAATTTTGCTTTACTTTCCATGTTCCTAGCGCTCCGTCCTTCTTTTTTTTTACTTGGCCGTGGCCGCTGTCTGCCGTTCGCAGGAAATGTATAGGGATTGACAATGTGAAGTACTACATACATCCACTTCCCAATATAAATTCCTCTCTTCTTTATCCCTAACATACATAATAACCGTACTGCATGCAAAATAATTTGAAGAGGTTCCTCAAAGCAGTTAGATTCAATACATTATTATAAAATGAACAAAATAAAAAGACTACAAATACTCGTACAAAGATCAGACAGAACTGCATTACCACTTTTCAATTAACTATCGCCCGTGACAAACATCAGAGGCCGATGCATCGTGTCGGTGCAGGGGCGCAGCCTGATCAAACTCTATTTTAACTCTGCCGACATCACTGCCGAGTGTCGAGTGCTCCTCAACTTCGTAGTCTGTCGTACGGTTATTTATAGAATCCTGTCCAGAGCGGCGTAAATGTAGAAACGAAATCTGGGAAGCCCTACTGCATTTTGATCAATACACAAACTTATTTTCGCAACCTTAACCAATCTGCTTTTATCAGGAATTATGGATTCTATAGTAAATCAAACAGATCGAAGTATTGTGAATTAACAAAATATAATAATGAGGTCTATGTCCAGTAGTGGACGTCTGTGACTGATGATGATGATGATGAATGACTGTAATGTTCTTGGGATAGGAAGGAGCAGAGTATGCATATATAAATAGCGGTATTTGCGATATAACATTTTTCAGTATGTACCTATTTTCTTTCTGTCTGACGTTATTCTAGAGACCGTTTTCCCATAGAAATGCTTCATCCTGTCTTGAGTATCAAGATTACTATCATTTTTATCGGGCCATTTATAGTTGAGCGAGAAAGGCTTCACAATCTGCTTAAATTAACTCTTCATTAACAACACAACTTTAAATATGTTACAAAAATGAATCTGCTTAGTTTTTACAAGAGGCTGTCTTCCTGACATCAACCCCCTCTGGGGATCCAGTCTTGGAAAAGTTTACCTTCTATAAAATAAACAATTATACCAGATACGAAAGGACGTATGTACTGATTTTTAACAAATTATGCTGTAAATTAGTCGGCCGAAGCCCTTTCATCATCATCATCATCATCATCATCAGCCATAGGACGCCCACTGCTGGATCTAGGCCTCCCCAAAGATTTCCAGATCGACCTGTTGGAAGCGGCCTGCATCCAGCGACTTCCTGCGACCTTTATCAGGTCGTCGGTCCACCTTGTAGGTGGACGTCTTACGCTGCGCTTGCCAGTGCGTGGTAATAAGCCCTTTAATAAATAACAATATAGATGAAATAACATCTGTCTTCCAATCAACTAATCAATCGAATAATTTAAGGTCAGCACGCCCACTGTACGAAAATATCATGACAATACACCAAAATAAAGATTTAAATATAGCAACAATACAACTCGGTGCAGTTGGCTTCTCGCCACTTGTCCATAGAGGAGGTTGGTTTATGTCAAAGAAGCAACGCTGGAAACAGTGATCGCTTTGTGGGAAATAAAGGTGTCGCTTCAAAGACACCACGATTCGTATAGACTTCTAACGCATAAATCATTGACTTTAATACAACTTTACACTGATGAAACCTGTAGCCCGAGCACGAAAAACTAATGTAAATGTAAATGTATTCGAGTTCGCTGCGCACTGATGACGTTTGGTTAATATTTCATACAAATTTCATAGACGCGCATTGAGTTCGAATATATTTACGGTTGTCAGAAATTTTCCTGCTCAGGCCGCTGTATAAGTACGTAAGATATATTGGGATTTAAGGTGATTGGGTAGTCAGCTATTTTGGACATCGTTTCTTTCTCCTTTTTTAATAACAGGGAACTGAAAATTGCATAAGTTTCCTGAATCTTTGCTATGGTAAGATAGTACAAGGTTCTAGTTCCAGTCAAGAGATGAACTGATTTGGATATTTTATTATAAATAATAAAATAAATACACCCAGCAGTCACACACATAGTCCTGACCCCACATTAGGTGTAACCTGTATAGTGGGTGTCAGAGACTATGAATGACTTTCGATCAAATAACACCCAGACTTGTAACAAATATCTGTGGGCCACACAAACATTTGTCTCAATGCGGGAATCGAACCCGCGGCCTCTCGCTTCACAGGCGGCCACTAGCCTGCTGCGTCATGGAGGCTGTCAAAATTAGCAGAAATTGGTAAACGAATACGTTATTGCCCGACATTCACAGAATATATCAATAGAATCAAGAAATACAGGAATAGAGATTGAGATGTGAGCAAGGCAGGCAAAAAACAACCTTCAAAGCTACTATCTTCACAAGGAACGCTTCGATTTTAAAACGATTCAACTATTACGAAATAAAAATGAATCTACATCACGAGAAAAAATAAAACTGATTGATAAATAGTGTTCTTAATTAAGACACGTTCGGTAAATGAAAGCATTTGTACATTAAACAAACAGACAACTCGGCCGAGATTGAAGGAGGTGCAAAACTACTATTGATTTGAAACAATATACAAACTGCAGGCAAAGGAACGAGCAAATATACAGACGAGGAAGAGGTGCTAGATTATATATAGAGAAGTAATTGCTATAATAATTATATTTATCTAACGCAGTACCTACCTGCACCTACCTACTCTGTTATAAACCCATTAAAGATGCGACTGCCTCAGTGGCGTAATTATATTTCGGTACGACTACCGTCCAGGGGGGTTACCACTACCTCTTATAGCAGTATTATTATAATTTTACTTGTACCGATTCCCATACAAAACAAACGAAGAACGATTATAATAATACTGCTATAAGAGGTAGTGGTAACCCTGCTGAGGTGTCTGGTTCGACCGCCAGTTCGGGAAAAGTGATTTTGTATGTTTTCAATATCAGCCCGGAGTTTAGAATTTGTGCCCGATATGGCGATAGTCCCACCGCCTATCACAACTGGGAGAGAACTAAGCTCGGCGAAATGTGGGTGTTTTAGTTAGTTAGTGCCTCTGCCGACCCCTTTGGGGATAACGACGTGAGCTTATATTGTTGTTATGTTGTAGTAAAGATGTGACTCGCCAAGTTTGCGTTCAGTTTGTTTCTTTGTTTGTTTCCTGGCTTACGAAGGCAGACCAACAAATGGCCTAACTGACAGGACGCGGTTATTGCAATGCCAGAGGTGCAGGCGAGCATTTTACTATTGTTTAAAGGCAACAGTATATCAGTAGACCAGTTTAAGCCGACCCAATTAATGTCCAACTTTTCCATCTACCTCCCCTTATTCCACCTTAAGGTGAGGTAGGCGCAACACACTCTTTCCAGCATGTTGCAGAGAGGATTTGGCGTAGTTTTTACGACCGGCCGCCTGCCTGACGTCAACCCCTATGAGGGATCCAGTCCCGGACAAATTAAATTAGAAAATTTGCTTTGCCCGACCTGGGAATCGAACCGAGGACCTCCCGGTCCACAGCCCATACATGCTGCTACTAGACCAAGGAGGCGACCAATTACGCCCATCCTAAGTGGTTGAAATAAAGTAACGGAAAGGAAGAACTTGAAGGAAATCCAATCACACACAAAACACACTTTCTTCCACATTTGCAAAGAAATGGCAAGATAAGAAACATGAATTGCGAAATCCTCTTTTTGAAATTGAATAATAACAACCATCCACCACGTGTGCGGGAACACACACCTACAGTAGTGACGTCAAAGGAAACTCGTACGGGATGAGCGGGCGGGGCGGGGTGCGAGTGTCGGCGGATGTACTAGCAGACGCGGGAGCGATACTGCGAGATCGGGTTAACAATACATGGCCTTGGGATGTAGTTGCTTAGTTTCTAATGTTTACGATGTTTGAGCTACGTGTTTATGATATTCGAAATCGATATTTCGATTAAGGTATTTAGAAATCTACATCAACTAAAATTTTGATGTGGATTCTTATAATGCGTATTAGATTTTTCGATAATGCCAAATCCAATAGTACAATATAACTTCATTATTGCGTAGCCAACTGTATCTATTGCAATTTTACTTATTTTTTTCCGACTCCGTATTTCGGATCCTATAAAGAGAGATTTTAATTTAGATTTATAATGTGATTGTCCGATAGTACCCAATCAGAAGTATAATTTATAATAGAAGGTTATCAGTGCGTAGCTAACTGTATCTAGTATTACAACTTTATATATTTTTTCCTGACTCTAAAGATAATGTGACGTAGTCTCATAAATAAATATTATCCTCTTCATTCAAATTGTGTTAATTTAGAAAAATATAATTCAACTAATACCTCTATAGTTTACATACTGATTTCTTAAGTGAGCACGACCCGTGACCACGAAGACTGCAAAGCCTTCGAAACGTCGGGCATAAAAATTAAAACAAATCGTGATAGAATCCATAAAAATAGTTTTATTTTAATATAGTTTAACTTACTATAGACAAATCTGTACATATCTTAGACATATGTACATATACATCAAACTTTCCATATAATATCGATTTACCCGCTGACACAAACACCATAACCCACGGCCCACAGCATGCGGAGTTTATTGCGACTCATAAACCCATTTCAAGAATATTGTGGCTTGTGCAAGACCTTCGCGCGATTCTACGATTTCTTGGCTCCCTGTCCGCTAATTAATTCCAACAGATTTATTGTCGAGTCGGCTGGACGCGCAGCCGGTGCCCTCGCTTTGGAATCGGGACATTTCGACTTGTCATGGAACTGTCTAGAATAAAGGGCCGATATACTTGTAATAAAAGACTAGCCATCATCTAGCCCGCGAACTTTAATTGTTTAAATTTTTTTTTAAATTGCATCCTGTTAAATAAATAATACATTTATAGTAGGGGAGCCCACGATGCTAAATGGGGATTTACTCGAGCGTCGTAGAGACCTATTGGGATGCAAAGCTTAGATGATATGAAGAAAAAAATGTTATATGATATATTCCTTTACATCGGTGGGGGAAGCGGCTATAGATTTTTAAATATGTAAAAAAAAACTGTTGCATGGACATCCTCGAGCGCGTCAGATATTGATAGCATCAATGCCCTACGTATTTTTAATAATGTACGTATGTTAATCTGATCGTTTGCATGATGCGAGTGGTTGTATTTAAGGGTTGAAAATGAAAAAAAAAAAAAAAATTATCGAGCGCGTCAGATTTTCTAACGGAGTGTTAAGTGCACCAAAAAAAAGATCTCATTCACTAATCTGACGATTTCGATGGGACGCAAACTCGCGGCCATTTTCATAATGTGCAAAAAAAATTCGCCATTTTGAAATACTCAAGCGCGTCAGATTAAGATATATATGGTTCATCTTTATGTTCTAAACGTACTGTCTCATAATCTGACGATTATCTAGAGGGATTGGCCTGATCTGACAAAAAAAATTTAGAAAAACGGTTCACCTTAAAGGCCATCCCTGCAACTTCCCGCTAATTCCATTCTTGGGCTCTTAAAATTGTACTTATGACATTTTTGAGCTCAAAATATAATTTATGTGATATTTTGAGCTCGCTGAGTTCAAAGAAATAGAAATTTCATAGAACACTATTTTTGGAATTTTCAAACCGCAATAACTTTTGAATGGATCAACCGATTTTCACGCGGTTGGCGGCATTCGACGCAGTTTTATCATCCTCATAAGTAATTTTGCAATTTTAATTGATCGAACCACAAATTTCGGAGTAATCTCGAAAAAACCCTTTTTCGGGTTTCTTTCGTTCACGATATCTCTCGAACGAATCAACCGCTTTTGACCAGCTAGGTGGCGATCGACGTGGTTTTTCAAGCTCAAAGGCGGATTAGTTTTTGAAGTTGATGGATAAAGCCGGTTAAAAGTTATTCCAAAAAAACCACTTTCAAAATATTATTTTTTTAAATCATTGAACTTAATTAATTGAAAAGCTCAGGAAGCAGAAACCAGAGTGGGGACGGAGTGAGAGAGTAATAGATAGAGAAAGAGTGAGAGAGGAATAGAAGCGCGGAGAAAGAAATGTAGGCATCACGCAACTGCACGCATTTAACTTTATCGACGAATTTTTGTTATTTCGGCTTGCGGAAATCGTCAGATTATATATTTTTCATTATTCTTGAATTATTTCCTTCAAAATAAAAAAAAATTTAGCTACGCTCGAGAATGTCGAGATGACTTTTTTTTTTTACAACTTTGTTGCCCTTCCCTTTTTTTACGTCACTCTCAAATTGTCAGATTAGTGGAATATACACTTTTTAGGATGTAATTAACTCACCCTACCTTAATCTGACGCGCTCGAGAATTTCTGATGGTCAATTTTTTTTTACTAATCTGATCCTGTATCCTTCACGGGCGGCCTTATATATGGGCCTCATGTTTTGTGGAGGTACTTAACCGGGTACAAGGTATCCCCCTGTATATTAATCTGACGCGCTTTAGTAAATCCCGAAATCCCCGCTTGGGCTCCCCTACTATTAGTAACGTTTTTTTTTATAACAGACTGGCAAACGAACACACTGTATATACATGATGTAATAATATATTATGCTACGAGTATTTTCTCTCAGTCGAATTTAAGTCACCTCATTGGTCTAGTAGCAGTGTGACCGGCGACTGTTATCGGCGAATTCTTGGGTTCGATTTCCAGGTCGGACGGGCTGTGTTTATTATGATGTGCCCGGGGCTGGATCCCTCAGAAGGGAGTTGACGCCAGGCAGGCAGCAGGTTATAAAAACGAATCCAAATAATTTCTGCAACATGCTTGAAAAAGTGTGCTGTACCGACACCATATTAACGTCGAATAAGGGCAGGTGGAAAGATCAAAGTTTCTTTCTCTGTAAACTTTTTGAAAAGTATATTGCAACACTTTAAAACGCGAAGTATATTGTTTAATAAATATTTCCAGCACAAAGATGCGTTGCGTAAACTAAATTATATTGCCTCTTTATTGTTCAAACAAACAGACATACGAGTGGAGGATATTTTCTGAATGAATACCTCGTTTGTAATATAAACTTGGATGATTTGTGGATAATAATAAATGACTATACACACATAAATAGATATCCATAAATTGAGATAAATATCGGCGTAGCAAATAAGATGTTTAAGAACATAAATACGTTTGGGCTTGCATTGCGTAAACAATAGTTTGCCAAAATATTCATTTTTTATAGTTCAGTAATCACGGAATGTAAAAACTACGTTGAATCCCAAACACAGAAATTAAATTATAATTTCTTCAGCTGTTTATTTACATGGTGTCAAGAGACTGGTGCAAGCACGTCCATTCCCATTGGTCTTTTCTATCATTTTAGCTTTACCCCTGCTTCGATGTTCCTTGAGCACGACTTATCCATCTTTAAACAAGGTTTGAAAATCTAAACGTTGACAGCGGTACAGCTCTGAATGTAGTCTCGCTAGAGTCCATTAACGGCGGTTACTGTGTACCATAGGGTGGGTTAGCTCTAGCCCATTCAAGCAATTAAAATTGTACAAGTTTAGTTAATTTAACAATTACGCCTTACGGTGTAAAAGTATTTATGAAATAAAATGGCATACATGCCAACTTTAATAGTAATTGGTACATATGATACAGGTTTTATTTATAAGCGTAGCGTTACATAAATTCCTTCAAATACGTCATTATAATATAAAGAAATACAAATACAAGTTAGTAAGTACTAATTAGTCTTAAATCTCTTTGTACTACCCACGGACGTAAAAAAAGATGGACAGAGCGCTAGGAACATTCAAAATGAAGCAGGGTTTTTGTCCCATTCGATCAGTCGCCGCCATTACGTGTCGATAGATCGAACGAGCCGAAAACTCCGCTTCACTTTCAATGTTCCTAGCGCTCAGTCCAACTTTTTTTTACGTCCGTGGTAATACCATAATGTTTGTCCAACGATCCCCACAATAGGCGCACCTGTATCGCGGGAGACCAGAAAGGTTTACAAAGTGAATTTACAATCTAGAATTAGTGTAAAAATAAGGAGTAACAATAACTTATCTTGTCAATGATAGCAAGATTCCTTTTTTAATTGTTTAATATCAAATAGTCACGGGCGGCTCGGCCTCCGGTGGCCCATACGCTTATGTAACATATATATGTGCCGCATCCGACGTGTTAAGTAATTGAATACTTAACAAGAAATAAATGTACTTTAATCTGTATTGTAAACGATGATTGCGGATAGTTTTCGCCGCTTACAATGTGACGACAGATGAAATGATTTTCCAGAGACTAGGCACAGTATAGCACATTGTAATTTTTTTCATCTGTGCGTATATTACAGCTAATCGGCAGTGCGCGGTTTATCACCGTCTTACTTTCAAATAAACAATTGTGTATACGTGCGTACCGATTTTTGTGAGCAGGTATGTACGTAGTGTTGTTTTGCGGGAGTCTTTAAACCGACCAATGTAAAATTATTTGCGATGCTGTCTTTCACCAATATGTTCTTTTGACATTGACGAATTTGTCTTTGCTGTGTGGTGGCAATATATGAAAAACAGAACAGTAGTACTCTTAGTACGTTTTTTTCTCAATTCTCGAAATCGACGTTAGTTTACAGTTTCTCCATACATTTTTTAGTTCGTCGTAGTTTCCGCAAAGTGGCGCTGCTAGTCAAATGTATGGACAAAATGCAAACTATCGTCGATTTCGAGAATTGAGAACTGTCAAAATAAACTCGTACTAAGGGTACAGAATACATATTATACTTCGTTCAAAAAATATATTATTCGGAATGTCTTTAATTCCATGGTCAATTTTTCTTTGATAGAGAATGTTGTTGAAATTATTGGAAGGATGGAGCCATTTTGATAATCGGGCTTTTTATTTCCCAAAAATAATCATAATACGTATTGTTTTTGTTAATTCTCGTGTGGAATCGCGTACACACGCGCAAATATGTTATACTAATTTATTTTAGGATGGGGGTCTTGGGGACTGTGCCCCCCGCTACCTTCCCGCCGCGCCGGCTCTGTTATACGTGTGTGCGTTGATTCGAGCAGCCCAGCAGGCCATTAGCAGTGCTATTTGTATTGCGCGCCGTTGATCGATGTGTTTGTAGTGTCCGTATATATACGCACATACTATTTATGAACCGGTATATCTTCATTGCGTTGCCATTTTCTTGAAAATAATGTTTGAACAGAATTATTATGTACTGTAATTTGTGATCGCAATTCTATCGTGATAAAACCGAAGGCAATGGGACGTGCTATAAGATAACAATATTTCTATGCCTTAACTCAGATTATGCATGGTAGAGTTACGCTGTAGGCAATTTTCCCAGCAGGTATCCGACCGGATTGTTACCACTGGTTCACAGAAAACAAAAGTGGCGACGGTAGCCACTTACCATTAAGTAAGCCGTCTGCATTCTTAAGCCAATAAAAAGTGTGCTAAATTGTACCCAAATAAAAAAATATTGTTTTTAAAGCATAGAGTCCTATTTCAATACCAATTTTTGACTGCCTCGGTGGCGTGGTGATATTTCGGTATGACTACGGTTCTGAGGTCTCGGGTTCGATCCCCGGGTCGGGCAAAGTGATATTGGATTTTGCCATATCAGCCTGGAGTCTGGAATTTGTGCCCGATATGGCGATAGGCTCGCCCCCTATCACATCTGGGACGGAACTAAGCTCGGCGAAATGTGGGTGTTCTAGTTCGCTAGTGCGCCTCTGCCTACCCCTTCGGGGATACAGGCGTGAGCTTATGTTATGTTATGTTATGTTTTTGTACCACTCAGGTGAGGTTAGAACTGTTTTTTTTTTATTGAATTATAGCTTCATTAATATAAGTTTTCTGTTGCGTCTATCGCGCGATAAACCATTCTTATCACTGAAGTGTAGTAAGTAGGTACCTAAGTAGATCTCTCGAGTGAGTGACGACTATGCAATTCGATAAGTTAATGGCACATATTTTTTAATTTCTTACCATAATAATATAACTAATTGAACACATCTTGACAACTTTAACAAAATTTAATATATTTGTCCATCGATATATTAATTACCTAGATGCACAGTTGACGCTCGGAAAATGGGATAGCAAAGGGTTGCTTAAGCACTCGTTTTGCATTCAGTCCGACGTCCATGGATTTCTAAATTTCAAAATTCAAATTTAAGAACGATTTGCTTATTTCGTTTAAAAAGCTACTTTATTACACGTGCATAGGGTTATATTTGTGTTGATTTAATTAGAACTTGTGTTCTTTTTCTTTGTTTTATTCCTGAGACCACTTTTTAGGAGGATATTTGTAAAGAAATGTGCATCTAGGTTATATTATATTGATGTATTTGTCTATTAAGCTTTTATTACACAATTAGTATTACCGAATACGTCACGTCTCTAGTTTTGGTTGTCTACTGACTGTCGACACCTTGTAGTGATGTGCTCCGTAACTATCGATAAATTAGGCAGTTACAGTAATGTAGGCGTACAGTTTGATCTGATAAAACGTAAACAGAATTACATAAAAGACTTTAAATGTCCAATAAACATTTTTCATATGTTTAAATAGAAAAGTAATATCTATAACGTGATAGATGCTATATTTTTAACTGAATTTGGTTCAAATATACGTTTTCAGATTCAGAGGTTGCATGTTATTATTTTTAATGCCTATGGTGATGGTGCAATAATTTGCTTTTGGAATGATCATCATCATCAGCCATAGGACGTCCACTGCTGAACATAGGTCTCCCCCAAAGATTTCCAGATCGACCTGTTGGAAGCGGCCTGCATCCTGCGACTTCCTGGGACTAGGAATGATCAGATTGATATAATTTAAAAATTAAGAAAATATTTACTGTACCACACACTTATTTAAAAGCACGTTGCAGAAATCTGGATGATTCAGCTCTGATAAAATAGTACTAGAAAAACGACTTTCCCCAACCAGAGATTCGAATCCAGGATCTCCCAGAGTGCACAGCCGATGTTCCACGCCGCTAGGAAGGAATTTACGACAGTAAAAAACCCGAATCTTTGAATCGGATCAGTAGTTATATTAGAATTTTAGATACTCGACACACTACTCATAAATTTAGAAGCTTCATTGCTTTATAAAATCGTACCATATAACTTGTGATATACAGTTTAATTTTAATGAGCTACCGAAAACACGATCCAGTAGCACGATTAACTTATAATTTATGGATTAAGATACATCACGTATTATTATAGGCCATCATTGTTTTGGCAAGTGATTAGCTTTGATAGATTATCGTAAACTAACAGATTTTTATGAAAACCAGGTAAAAAGAATGTTGGGATTATAATAAGATTGTGGAGCGTCATAATGTATTTCTGGATAAGGAATGTACTGATGATTTGATTTTTTTTTGAGTGGTAGGGCCACGCTGTAGATAGTAGCCCGGAGTCTGGAATTTGTGCCCGATATGGCGATAGGCTCGCCCCCTATCACATCTGGGACGGAACTAAGCTCGGCGAAATGTGGGTGTACTAGTTTGCTAGTGCGCCTCTGCCTACCCCTTCGGGGATACAGGCGTGAGCTTATGTTATGTTATGATATCTTCCCTCAGAGGAGATTTACGTCAAGCGGGTCGTAAAAACTGAAACTAAATCCTTTCTGCAACATCCTAACTAGCATCCCAGATACCAAGAGGATAATTTGAGCATTACCAACTTCAAATAAAGGGATTATGTATTGGAATGGGGAGGGGCGAACTCCTTCATACTTAACCACTATCACTGTATTCTGTAATATACTCATAATGTTCGAGATTTGTTACCATCGCTTGGATATTAAACATCAGTTCCGACAAATGTGTTAATATATCGCTACTAATATGAATCAGACAGTGCGTCTGTGTATTTTGGTAGTCGATGACGCGGAACTGGAAATTATACAGAACGAATCTTATGCTCTACGATAGTTTATATTAAATAGATTTGTTGAGGGGCGAAAGTATAATATAATTTATGCATTTCGCGATGACGCGCGGTCTCTGAATCAGTGATTGAAACTTATTTATTTCAACATTGACATAAAAATGGATGTGCAGGCTGCCTCGGTGGCGTAGTTGTATTTCGGTATGATTAACGTCCTGAGGTTTTGGGTTCGACCGCTGGGTCGGGCAAAGTGATGGGGTAGGCAGAGGCGCCGTAGCGAACTAGAACACCCATATTTTACCGAGCTAAGTTCCGTCCCAGATGTGATATCGGGCACAAATTCAGACTCCGGCATGATACTGAAAAATCCAATATCATTTTGGGCGACCCGGGATCGAACCCGAGACCTCAGGATGATAGTCGTACCACGCACGCAATACCACTACGCCACCGAAGCAGTCTAATATAACATGTATTTTAATATATCCGCATGATCCTCAAACCTCATTTCTGGTAATTAAAACATTAAAAATAACCGAAGGTTCTACAACTACCGGTTACACTGTGGATGTTTGCATCACTCATGTATTTCTGTTCCGCTAATGAACTCAAAATAAATGATTATATTTAAAAATGTTTACTTAACGCGCGGTTATGCGGAAACTCACACACAAGTGCCGAAAAACATCTGTGGGTGTGATGCAGGTGCAAGGTTGACATTACGGCATAGAAGATGCGGTCCAGTTTGTTTTTGTTAAAATTGGTAAAGTTTTGTAGATTTAAAAGAAAAAAAAACACTTTATTTTAACAAAGACTTTTATAAATGGTAGAGCCATGGTAAACATAACATACCATAAATTCACTATATCCTTGAAGGGGTAGGGAAAAGCGAACTGGAGAACTCGATTAATAAATAAATAATAAATAACACCCAACAGTCACATACATAGTCCTGACCCCACACTAAGATCGAGTCTTGTGTCGTGGGTATCAGAAACAAAGAGGGACTTTCGGTCTCACAACACCTAGACCCGAAACAAATATCTGTGGGCCACACAGACATTTGTCTCGGTGCGTGAATCGAACCCGCGACCTCACGTTTCACAGCCGGCTACTCGCCCGATGCGTCACGGAGGCTGTCAAATTGAAATAAAACTATGTATTTTATACGGATTCTATCATGATTTGTTTTTATTTTTAGGCTCGACGTTTCGGCCCGTGACAACGAAGGCTGCAACTTCGAAACGTCGAGCATAAAAATAAAATAAAAAAAATAAAAATCTTTATTGATCACGTAGACATGTAAAAAAGCACTTATAAGTCTCACAAGTAAATTTTTAAATTAAGATTAATATAATTTACATTATATATTTGAAATTGAATACAGACAGGCAAGCCCATACTTGCCTGTCTGTATTCAATTTCAAATAAATAAATTCAAAAATATTATGTCCATACATAATAAAGATGGGGTGGCTAAGATAGGGTGATAAGGGGAGATAGGAATAGAGTGTAAGGGAATAGTTTGTATGGGAAAGGCATATGGCAGGAATGGTGCCAGGGGATTGACTGGAAATACTGGAAGCAGTGGGTAAACAAATTATGGTAGAATCCGTATAAAATAGTTTTATTCAAGTAAACTTAAAACATCCGTATGGAGAACTCAACCCCGGTGTAGACAATTATGTCTACTGTTATGTTACCACCGTTTAATAGATTCTAGTTGAGGTATCATCGTCACTGGATATCCATTGCTGAACATACATAGGCCACGAAAAAATTTTAAAAAACGACCTATTGGAAGCGCCTTCCATACTAATATCATAAATGGGAAAGTATTAGATTAGAAATAATCTATGTATTTGATACGTAATAACAGTTACACCACTGAACCTCATCTCACTTTTACGTAGGGTTGGCGCAACCCACTTTTTCACGCATGTTGCAGAAAGGATTTGGCTTCGTTTTTACGACCGGCTGCCTCCTTGACGTGACACCTTCTGAGGGATCCACTCCATGCAAATTAAATTAGAAAATTCGCTTTGCCCGACCTGGGAATCGAACCCAGCACCTCCCGGTCCACAGACCATATATGCTGCCACTAGACAAAGGAGACGACAACCTGCTTTTTCTCAAAACAAAACATAAAAACGCATACACAAAACAATGATTTTCGATGTCTCTTGCTCATAGAATAATGGATCTTAGATTAAAATGTGTAGCATACCATATTTGGGTAGCTGTGTAACGTTTTAGTGCAGGAGATGCAACTTAAGACACACTTGCACATACTGTGTAATCCGTGATTTTGTGACGTCACGCCCATGACGTCACACCCGGAAGCACGGTAACGTCACGCGGTTTACACCAGATGCAAAGCACAAAGATGTTGTAAATCATCCTTGTTTATTACCCCGCGAAGGTTGGACGGACATTTTTTGCACATCAGCGCGCTGTTTTGGATTTTATGTTCGTTGTTTTTACGATTAATCTGTTAGGTCATGAATTTTCTACTCACGTGGTCTTACAAAATATATACAGGCCAAAAAACGCACGAATCGTGTCATGAATCTCTTATTATCAAATAATTATCATCATCATCATCGTCAGCTTCTGTTTGCCCACTGCTGGGCATAAGCCTCTTCTCCCCTGCGCCACTGATCTTTATTTTGCGCTAAATGCATCCAAGTTTTTCCTGCGGTCACTTTAATGTCGTTCATCCATCGGGCTGCTGGTCTGCCAACGGATCTTCTTCCCTCCATAGGTGCCCACTCTGTCAGGATTCTGCTCCATCTGCCGTCACCCAGTCTGGCTACATGTCCCGCCCAACGCCATTTGAGTCTTATAATCCGGTTTCCTACATCAGTGACTTTAGTTCTTCGTCGGATTTCGGTATTTCTTACTCGATCCCTCAGAGTAATACCTAACATGGAGCGCTCCATAGCCCGTTGCACTACTCTATTTTTTTGTACAATTTCTTTAGTTAGCGCCCATGTTTCGGCACCATAAGTCATTGTGGGAAGGACACATTGGTTAAAGAGCTTGGTTTTCAGGCACTGCGGTATCGTTCGAGCTCTCATTACATCCTCTAACCTACCGAAAGCAGCCCAACCCAACTGCACACGGCGGGAAATTCCCTTAAGACGATTTGATCGATTTTCAAATAATAATGTATGCTATTTGTGCCCGATATGACGATAGGCTCACCCCCTATCACATCGGGGGTGGAACTAAGCTCGGCGAAATGTGGGTGTACTATTTGGCTAGTGAGCCTCTGCCTGCACCTTCGGGGATACAGGCGTGAGCTTGTATTATATAATAATGTGTGCTATGTATTCTAGGTTTAGATAATAATTAATCTATTATTTACGTTCTAGGTTTTCGGCCTGTGATTATCTGACATATCGTAACTGTGTGCTTAGCCAAGTGGCTTATGCGCTAGTCGAATAGAATAAATGCGCTATACCTCTATATAGCGTACTCTTATGTCATTCCCATACATTTACTATTCTATTCGACTAGCGTATAAGGCACTTGGCTAAGTTCGCTGATATAATTATATGACAATGTTTGCTTCTGAGACTCAACCATGACTTTTATTTACATTTCTCGCTAGCGACTACGTAAAATAATTTGTATAAAAAATATTAATTCCCTACGTACCCGCTAGAGGTGTTCGGGTGCTTTCATAATTTACTGAGTAGCTAACGAGAAATGTAAAATAAAATCTAAAGTTACTACCTTCGCCTACTACCTTACCTTACCTTACGCCTACTACCTTCGAAAATATATAAACGAAATCATAAAGCAATACAAACTTCTTACAAAAGTGTCTGATCGAATCGACGGTCGGGATTACGTAGTATTTTCATACTAATTCGTAAAAAAATAAATTTCCTAAAGCGTATATTTAAAACCGTAGAAAACGCAACAGAAAAATAACAAGAAGACGCTGGATGCAGGCCGCTTCCTACAGGTCGGTCTGGAAATCTTTGGGGGAGGCCTATGGCCAATGATGATGATTATGATGATGAAAACAGCAAGCTTCCACTTCACAACGGTTTTCTAAAAGTGGTATCCAGTCCAGCCGGCCCATTTATGCTCCAAGCAAAATTTTCTACAATGCAGTGTGATTACAACAAACAAACTCTATACAATGTCGTAATTTCCCTCTACAAGTTCACATCACCACTCAATGCGTATCGTTTATGATTGGGCGGTGGCGTGACAAATAAAACTGTGATACAATATTTAAAATAGACGTCACAGTCATAATACTCTCACACGTATCCAAAGCGCGCGAGCTCTCGATGTGAATCCAGTGGAATTATTTATACCGAGCGCTGTATAACAATAATTTAGGTACACGTATGTACCCCATAACTTTTGTCATTGTTAAAAAATAGTAGTTAATAAATAATAATTGGCTATCAATACTCAATCATTCGAAGTTTTATTTATTTTTTCTCAAAAATTTCGAACCATTTGATATTTCAAACACTCGATAATTCGTATTTTTTTATGAGTCCCTCGAGTCTTGCATTAACAAGAGTCGACTGTACCTTTAATTAAGACGTTAGTTGATGGTTAATATAAAAAAGAAAAGACTTCGAACGGAGTTTAAAAGAATGGTAAAAGTCACATGACATCGAAAAACAAACAAAAATTACTTTAATTTTGTGTTACGCTGGATTTAAGGTCTTTGAATTCTGTAAGTTTGAATATACAGTTGATCTGTTGGAAGCGGCCTGCATACAGCGACTTCCTGCGACCTTTATCAGGTCGTCGGTCCACCATGTAGGAGTCCATCTGGAAATCTTTAGGGGAGGCCTATGTCCAGCAGTGGACGTCCTTTGGCTGATGATGATGATGCTCTTGGCAGAAAGCTCTTGGCTTTAGTTTTTACGACCAGCGGTCTGTTTGATGTCAATCCAGTTCCAGGAGAATCTTATCAAAAAATACGCTATTCCCGATCGAACCTGGGACTCAGGGTTTACTGTACGCTGCCGCGAAATCAAGGTGACACTTAGATTTAAATAGTAGAAACTATTTAATAATAAATATACCCAACGGTCACACACATAGTTCTGACCCCACTCTAAGATCGAGTCTTGTGTCGTGGGTATCAGAAACTACGAGAGACTTTCGGTCTCATAACACCCAGACCCGAAACATATATATGTAGGCCACACAGACATTAGTCTCGGTGCGTGAATCGAACACGCGACCTCACGTTTCACAGCTGCGCCACGGAGGGTGTTAAAAGTTCATTTAAAACTTCATAACCTATGCTACAAAAACAGTCACGTGAATAAAATGTAAATGCTAAACGGAAACACAGCTGCATAACCTATCGAATACATCGCGCAACTCAAATATTTCCAATGACACAAAGTCTGGTGTGTGTCTTACGAAAATAAGGCATGATACAGAGACACGTAATCTGCGCCGCGCCGCGTCGTGTCCCGCCCGTGACTCATGACGCGCGGCCCTTACGTTGGGGTCACACTGCAAGCGGTTTCATTGTATCTAAACATTACTGACTCACGTTACAGGCATGTTTAGTCATTTGTTTGCGTGTTTTTTCTTGTTTCCCGCCCACGTCGTGTTTAATAGTGTCAAAGTAATTGGCATGGATTGAGAGGGAAGAGTGCGCTTTCAGCCAAGTTGTACACTTCCGCGGTTTGCAAAAACGTGGCAGGCGTGTGGCATTTTTGTGGTATCGTCGGTAAATAGCATAAACGGAGCCCTATATGATTTTTTCTTGTCTATTTGTCTGTATTTTACATCCAATTTACTAACAGACTGTTGCCACTATAGGTTTGGTTGATAGTTTACGTATTGTTAAGAGTAGAAGATAAGGACGCAGTTTGTTTCATTTCCTTACAAATATTACATAAGGATATTAGTCGTGGTTACTGACTGCTCAGTGACAAAACACGGTTTAATTACACACGAGAAAGCTATAACTAAATCAAACTAATTAGACAGAACGTATTCTATATTACGAATTAAGTAATAGTCGTAATAAGCTTTTGTAAATTCGTAAAATAGTTTTAAATTAGCAACGATAATAGAGTCAAAATATTAACTAGTACGACCGAGCTAAGCCAGATACACTGTGAAATATTACTACTCATTTTCCACGGTTGACTGTCTCGAATATTAATAATAAATATGAATATGCGTCTGAAAAATGATCTCAGTCGAGATAAGCATCCGTAACGTCATAAACATAAAATTATGATAAAGTACTTTTCTTGGCGCAAATTAATACAGTGTGGTGACAATTATTAAATCAAAGTGCCATTTAGATGTATCAACGATCACGTCATAAGATTTTTCTTTTCCATTTGTAGATGCGATAAATGATAAAGAATTACAGTTTTCTATTACACATATTTTGAGTGTATGGTATCAAGAAACCCTCTTTATTTAAATGTGTTAAAACTAGCAAACATGAAAACTGCAAATATTTTAAGAACATAATTTAATATACACTACTTTAATATAAAAATAGAAATAATTTATTTCATACTATACTCTATAGGCATAACTTACCACATCTTCACATTTATTCTAACGATAATATGATGAATACAGGAAATCATCATTTTATAAGTAGGTTAGCTGCTTTTAAATTACAAGATAAACGCGCCGCGAGACGATGTACTCAAAATAACTATTTCTCGGATTCGGATGACTGTCGACTACCATATTTATAATAGATTGTATCGTAATTTGGGTTTCTCGAGCTTATATTAATAGTTACGTGAAGTTAGCTGTAGTTCGTTATTTATTAATAAGCATGTCGACTACGTATAAACAATAATTTGCATATCATATGACAGCTGATGAAACGAATGAATCCTAAAATTTATTAAATAAGAATTTTACTAACCTAAATGGGTTAAATTGAACAAATAAAAAACACACACATCACATTTACATTGGTTTACAATTTATTTATTCATGGATGATCTTCGCTTTATAGATCTCGGAATTTTATGTCACATAGAATTAATAATGCTTTACTTAATTTTTGATAATACGTTATTGCCCGCTGACACTGGAACCATAACATTGCTTCCAAATAATGACTCATAAAATGTGATTTACTGTACTTCGTCTCAATTTCATTAGTAAGACTCTTATAATAATATGTAATTGCGATATACATATACTCTGATCTGAATTTGGCTCGTACTACAGACTGTATAGGTCAACCATGAGTTTTTTGGTACTTCTCGCTAGCTTTTTTCGGGTAATACCCGATTCCCGAACGATTCTAGCGGTTACGATTTTCATACAAATTATTTTACGTAGTCGCTAGCGAGAAATGTCAAAAAATTCACGGTGGAGCTATTAGTAGTTCTAATGTTGGGAGGGAGTAACTGTCACTTGCCATTACAACCGCTCGGCATCCTCGCTACGCCTCGTTTTGCAATCGGAAGTATAACTGTACTATAACAACACGATCGCTGACGCAAAATGTTCATGCTCGCAAAATTTAGTTCCAAATACGCTCACTGAGCGCTGTACCAATTCTCCATACATTATGCTCAAGGACACTATACTGTCACGAAAACTATACGATAGCACAAAATGTTCATGCTAGGGGTACGGTTAAGGAAAACCGAACTGAAGGGCTTGCGGCATGATTTGTTCGTTGAGACGGGTATGAGGGTATCCCTGTATCTGCATCGGTCATCCGCCTGTCTTGTCGCAAGCCCGTCTATGTGCTTCTTCCCTCTGGGTATTCCTTACAAAAATCAACAACACCACATTTTCAAACGACTTCTTATGTATGTTACACGAACCCTCTTACTTATAAAAATATTTAACCGCTGCTTATCTTTAACCATAGGTTGTCCCTTTCATTTTTAAACAATGTAACGCAAGGAAAAAAGTGACAGGCTATTCTTAGCGCAAAGATAAGCGAAAATGTTTTTATAAGCAAGGCCCAATATCTCCGCGAATAATGGATCGATTTTCAAGATTCTTTCTGTGTTCGATAAATCTTATTCCAAGGGTGACCCCATATAATTTGGTATCGGCTAAATTTTGATATCTGTCCGTAAAGTATTTAACCTGTGATTATAGTCGCCTCCTTGGTCTAGTGGCAGCATATATGGATTCTGGACCGGGAGGTTCAATTCTCAGGTCAGACAAAGCGAATTATCTAATTTTTTTTGCCCGGGACTGGATCCGTACGTAAAAACTAAGTCAAATCCTTTCTGCAACATGCTTGAAAAAGTGTGTTGCGCCGACCCCACATTAAGGTGGGATAAGGGCAGGTGGAAAGAAATATTATAGTTACTGATTTCTCAAGTTTGCGCGAATGTTATAAATTAAAATAAAACGAGTATTAAAATCCTTAATAAACAACTATAATCTTGAAATAAAACTATTTTTACGGATTCTATCACGATTTGTTTTAATTTTTCAATCCAACGATTTTTTTTTGTCTGACCCGTTACCACGAAAACTGCAAAAACACAAAAACGTCGGGCATAAAATTAAAACAAATCGTGATAGAATCCGTAAAAATAGTTTTATTTCAAGATTATAGTTGTTTATTAAGGATTTTAACACTCGTTAAACAGATCAAAGGCGTGTTAAATAACAATATTTAACAAAATAAATCTCATCGATCATAATTAAATAGAAAAAAGATTACAAAAATATGTTTTATTTGAATAAATATGAATACTCTTGAGTCTAGACAGTCCAATGCTGGATTACAAATAGATCAACTGGAGATGAATGGATGTTGTTTAAAAATTTTGTTCACACTTGTTCCCCTTTTTCAGAATGTAAAGAAGCATAGATTTTAGTATTAATTCTAGTGTGTGGACGGTGTTTTTTTTGTGGACTGCATTGCGGTTACCATCAGCGACTCAATCAGGAATATTTTTGATTCCCGGAGTGTGAGGGGGTTGATCAGCTCTTCCCCAAGAAGTGCTTCTATAGCATTGCATTGGAGGGGTTTTGGCGCGTTCCTATAGGAGGTCCCAAAACCCTTCCGTAATACAGATGTCGACGACCCTGGGGTTTTAGCCGGTAGAAATCCGGCATACCCCGTCTTATCGATCGGGGATCCAAGAGGATTTCCCCATGAAAAAAAAGGAATATTTTTGATAATTAAATTCGTATGGAGATCGGTGCGCACTGATGACATTTGGTCAAATTTGGTTAATATTTCACACAAATTTCAAAGGCGCGCATCGAGCTCGATTCCAATTCCATGGTCAAAAATAATCCTGCTCCGGCTGCTCGTGTTTTGTATTCACTTTGCCGTGCTCAAATACAACTTGAAAATTTTCATTCGTAACTTGATCCTTTGACATTGCCTCTCGTTCAATTAGACCAAGAATAAGCTGTAGCTCAACCGTGAGTTTTTTTATATTTCTCGCTAGCGACTCAGTCGAATATTTACCTCTATATGAATACCACTCGAATGCCTCTAGCGACTACGTGGCGAATTCATGTTTTTCATACAAATTATTGTACGTAATCGGTGGCGATAAATGTGAAAAAAAAAAACTCGCGGTATGAATTATAATACATAACTTTTAAATGAAACGTCTTCGAAACTTGAGGCTTAATGAAATTGGCATGCAAAAACGCACCTACCAAGTTGTGAGCGCAGTGTGGACACCATCTAAGTGTTATTTCTGTAGTGCGCTGCATCACGCATCCCGCACTGCCCACTCGATTCCCAATATTCTGAAGTTTGTTTATACACCGCTAGATTTAAATGTCGTAAAATATCAACATTCAATGAGTGCACGATCTGAACTGCGGATCAGATTTATAATGTAATAAATAGGGGAAACTTCGATTTCAAAGCTTATCCGCTTGGCAATAATTATTCTTAATGCCTTGAAGCTATACGGCTCACACTATGAAAATACACATTTTTACTTGAAAGCAGATCACGTGATGGTTAGTAGTTACCATCACGACAGTGTCAGTACCATCACAGTCAAACCGCTGCCCATATAGGCTCACATTTGTATCTCAGAGGGGTAGACAGAGGCGAAACGAAAAGGCGAGCTTATTTCTGTCCCAGATGTGATAGGGAGCAAGTCTAATGTCACATCGGATGGTGTGTCAACTGTTCTACGAAGTTATTTCCGTCCTATAAAGTAGTAGAGATCTATGATGGGTTACACCATACATATATATATATGTAACATCATATAACATACATAAGCTCACGCCTGTATCCCCGAAGGGGTAGGCAGAGGTGCAGTAGCGAACTAGAAGACACATTTCACCGAGCTTAGTTGCGTCCTAGATAGGGGGCGAGCCTATCACTATATCGGGCATAAATTCCAGACTCCGGGCTGATACGGAAAAATCCAATATCATTTTGCCCGACCCGGGGGTCGAACCCAAGACCTCAGGACCTAAGAAAATTGTTTATGAGTTTTGAAATTACGATTCTATAAAAAAAACATGTACCTCTATTCGTAAATCTTGGCCGCTGACTATTGAGTCCTTTAAAATATCGTAGGCAGTGTAGAAGTTGTAGATCCCCTCGTAGCGTCCGTAGCACCAGTAGCAGAAGGCTACGATATGGCTTAATGAGGCGTACTTTGTAAATTAAAGATTTTGTAAAGTTATATAAGTAGACTGCCACGGTGGCGTGGTGATATTTCGGTACGACTACGGTTCTGAGGTCTCGAGTTCGATCCCCGGGTTGGGCAAAGTGATATTAGATTTTTCCATATCAGCCCGGAGTCTGGAATTTGTGCCCGATATGGCGATAGGCTCGCCCCCTATCACATCTGGGACTGGGAACTAAGCTCGGCGAAATGTGGGTGTTCTAGTGTGCCTCTGCCTACCCCTTCGGGGATACAGGCGTGAGCTTATGTTATGTTATGTTATATAAGTAGAGGTAAGTTTTTGTAATATAAACTCCGTATTCTGCTATCATGCATCCATAAACTATATTATAACAATCAAAGTTTCTTAAAAAAAGTTATTTTGTAAGCATTGTTTTAAGTTTATTTTTATTCAATTATACTACTTTACCGTAGGTTTTCTATATTTTAAAATATAACAACAACACATAACCAGTTAATTAATACTTCTAGCAGTAAATAACACTTTGATAACGTAAGGAAACATAGTTAATAGTAACATTTATATATGGGCGGTGCAAAATAGCGCCAACAAAATGCGGATTTGGCGCCCTTCCGCACCCGGCGCCCAGAATGCACCAATGCAGAGGTGACATTCACATAAATGATTGCGCCAATATATGCCAGCTGCCATGATGCCATGAATCAAGGTGACTGATCATGACATGCACCCAATGTCACGGCTAGAGTCACGGAAAACTAGAATATTTTTAGGCTGGTTATGTTGACGAAAAAGGAGAATAGGGATTGGAAAGAGGATGGGGGGTTTAGGTTACTAGAAATCCCACTCACTGATCGATACGCAACGTCAAGTTAACGTTTCACGTCAGTTGTCTGTGAGACAGTAATAAATAAATAACACCGTACAGTCACACATAGTCCTGACCCCACACTAAGATACCAGTCTTGTGTCGTGAGTATCAGGAACTACGAGAGACTTTCGGTCTCACAACACCCAGACCCGAAACAAATATCTATGGGCCACACAAACATTTGTCTCGGTGCGGGGATCGAACCCGCGGCCTCTCGCTTCACAGCCGGCTACTCGCCCGCTGCGCCACGGAGGCTGTCGGCAGTCGGCTGTTGTAGCAAATCATAATTGGACCGTGTTGTGCAGAAATGATCCAACCCATTAAAAAAATCACATCAAAATGGTCTATTAATAGTTTAGATCATATTGCCATCAATATAAAAAAAAACGTGTGTGCAATTTACACGTGGTCTACCACGCTTCAACATAATGAGACCAATGTAAAATTTCGGGAAGAGGATAATTGTTGTTTTAGTCATGATCATAGTGATACAAAGGTTGATAATTATTTTTTATCATACGTATATTTCATTCGTATATATTACATAGATTTTATTATAAAAATTATGAAAAGACTCTACAAACGTTTAAACGGTTGTGTAATGCCTTTTCTCAAGCTTTGTACTACGCATGCGCGCACTTTTTACTGTCGCTTTTTCGTTTCATCTACTTTCAAAGCACCACGATGCTAAAGAAGTTTTCACTTCAAAATCTTTTTTTTGTGGGTTGGTTCATTCCTGCACAACACGGTCCAATTTGTCGTTCGTATTGTAGACGTGGTTGTCTACAGCGAAGCTCTACCACTCAAACTCGTTTTACCTTTATCATAGATTGTATGCAGGAAACTATGTTATTTTATTCATTTGTATATTACGTAGTTTTGTATGTATATCGTCGTAATAAGTGGTCTCAGCAGTAAAACAAAGAAAAAGACCATAAGGTCTAAT
Source organism: Clanis bilineata (assembly GCA_036417725.1). Classification (NCBI taxonomy): domain Eukaryota; kingdom Metazoa; phylum Arthropoda; class Insecta; order Lepidoptera; family Sphingidae; genus Clanis; species Clanis bilineata. Next base: position 12,768,029 of record CM071150.1, on the reverse strand, counting down.
TAAGGCAACACCATTATAACCCTATGCAAGTGTTATAAAGTAGCTTTTTAAAAGAAATGAGCGAGCGTTCTTAAATGTGAATTTTGAAATTGACCGCCGAATGACACATTGACAAATTGACACTTAAGGTCGCCTTACGTCGTTTAAGGTCTTCTTATCTGTCAAAATTGTATGGCGAAAATCAATGTAAGAAGCCGTTAAAGTTGAGTAGCGTTTGACCATTCGAGCGTTAGAATTCTATCGGCGTCTAACTGTATGGAAAAGGAGTGTTTAAGCACTCCTTTCCTGTCCCACTTTTCGAGCATCAACTGTGCATCTAGGTAAATAATATGTCGATGCTTCGCCCCTCTAAAAATCCCCTGCGATACACGTGCCACTTCATCAATGATTCAAACCAGACGGTGCCACAGTTTATTTCGTTCATAATAATTTGCGTCACACACTGGAAGTATATATTTATTAATCCACTAATTTACTTTGGCTCGGGATGTGTGATTATTTTCCACTGTTCTTTGTCAATATCATATACATTTTCCCGTATAGCGATAGTTGATAGACGTCCAAAATAAACGGAAGTGGGACTACTCCGGTTTCAATTATCGATTAATTGTAGGACACCTAATAATCACAAGTTTAAAAACTTAACGGACCGATTTCTGATCGAGGCAAAGTTAAATAAGCTCTATAAAACACAAAAATAATATTGAAAATCGGTCCATATTTGGCGGGGATAACGCGTAACATACATAAAAATAATCACAAGTTTAAAAACTTAACTGACCGACTTCCAATTTACCTATCGTGACCAAATTTATATGGGACCACCGTTGAAACAAGCTCTATCGAACACAAAAATAATCTTGAAAATCGTTCCACATTTGGCGGAAATATCGCGTAACATACATAAAAAAACGACGAAATGGCGTATCAAACATTAATTTTGATGCAGTTTTCTTTTCTAACAGCCCTTATCCTACTTAAGATGTCGACGCATTAGACTTTTTCAACCATGTTACTGAAAGGATTTGGGTTAATTTTTGCGACCGGGTTCCCTAACATCGATGTCCTCATTTTGATGCAGTATAATTAAGGACAATATCTTATGGACATATAAAGCGTCTTTGAAAACCAATTATCATCACCACAGTACCTATTAGACATAGAAGAGGTTCACCTCTGTCAACCCTTTAAATAATACAGGAGTGACTGTACCTTTTCGACTGACGAAAAAAGGTGAAGGTCCTCAATTCGTCTGTATTTTACCCGATTTGGCGATAGGCTTGCCCCCTATCACATCTAGATGAAACTAAGCTCGGTGAAATGTGGGTGTACTTGTTCGCTAGTACGCCTCTGCCTACCCCTACGTGGATACAGACGTAAGCTTATGTTAGGAGTATGTACCTCAAATCATGTCGCTAGCGAGTACGGTTAAAAAACACATGCTAGGCCTTCTGGCCGCTGATCCAGGCATTGCGACCGACGTACTCCTGTGCTGACTCTACATTCTACCATAAAGTCAAAATAGTCCTTACGTACACGGAGATTTATAGTTCATTATCGCAATTATCTCGCAAACTTTTCATGATAATAAATTAAAACCACATCAAAGAAAAAACATTAAAGTACAAGATTAATATTAATACTGAGAAACGTTGGTTACACTCGACACACTTTTAATCGCTTTATTATAATTTTTAAAACGATATTAAAATAGATACGAAATGTAAAATTATCAAAACAACTTTATAATTTGGCGACGTTATGATATTTGAAAGTGTTTTAGATTACTAAGTTCCAGTGGCCTAACGCCCGTAGACAGAATGATAAGATGTACCTACTTAAAATATTTTAATTTTACCTTATACATAAGTATAGGAAATATTGTTGCTGACTGCCTCGGTGGCGTGGTTGTATGTCGGTACGACTACTGTCCTGAGGGCTCGGGTTCGATCCCCGGGTCGAGCAAAATGATATTGGATTTTTCCATATCAGCCCGGAGTCTGGAATTTGTGCCCGATATGGTGATAGGCTCGCCCCCTATCCCATCTGGGACGGAACTAAGCTCGGCGAAATGTGTGTGTTCTAGTTCGCTAGTGCGCCTCTGCCTACACCTTCAGGGATACAGGCGTGAGATTATGTTATGTTGCTGAGATTAAAACCCAGCATGACCCAGTGTCACATTACGCTTACTTAAGAGGTCTTCTTAGGGTTACTTGCAGCGCTATTACTAATCTACAGTCACACCTTATCTTGATTTATCCTACAACTCACTATCATCCTATCTTTAAATCAAGATTTGGGATAAATAGAGATTTATCGCGGAGCTGCAAGTAGCCCTTAATATTAGGCCTATGTTTTGCGATGGGCGTCCTGTGCCTGATAATGACTATGATATTAAGTAGTAACTACTAAGCGGAATCGTTTCTACAACATGCTTGAAAGTTGTGTTCTGACTCCATATTGGAATGCAATAATGGCGGGAAAAAAGAAAGATTGCGTTAGTCTCACAGTGATATCACCGTAACATAGAATCATTAATTACATATCTGCCCACCTTTGAGCAATAATATTTAATTTTTCCATACTAGTATAAAGAGGAAAGATTCGAGGAAAGTTCAATAGAGCCTATTTCAAGGCCGTATATAAATAATAAACGAATAATAATAAATACACCCCAACAGTCACACATCTAGTCCTGACCCAACACTAGGTATAACCTGTATCGTGGGTGTCAGAAACTATGAGAGACTTTCGGTCTCACAACACCCAGACTTGAAACAAATATCTGTGGGTCACACAAACATTTGTCTCAATGCGGGAATCGAACCCGTGGCCTCTCGCTTTACAGCCAGCCGGCTACTCGCCCGCTGCGCCACGGAGGCTGTATATAAATTACGTCACGATCGAATCAAGTTGGAAGTCGATCAGTTAAGTTTTTAAACTTGTGAATATTATCTTTTTTTTTATCTTTTAACTTTACCATTACGCTTTAAGATTTGATAGAGCCACGCTGTAGACAGTGATGTCTACAGCACGAATGGGCCGACTCGACTGGTTTGATACCACTGTCTTACAGAAAACTGACGTAAAGTGGCAGCTCGCTGTCGCGTTTCGTTCGGTGAGTGAGATTTCCGGTGGCCCAGTTCCCCCCTTCTTTCCCAGTCCCTTTTCCCTCCCCTTCCATTCCCTCCTTTTAGGTTGGAAATGCACCCATGATTCTTTTTGTGTCGTGGGTGTCTATGGGCGGTGGCGTTCACTTACCATCAGGTGACCCATTTGCGCGTTTGCCAGTCTCTGCTATAAAAAAAAATCGTTCTCCTTGTATAACGGTTATTGGTACAAGCTTTCTGTACCACCCGGTGTAAATCTTTTATTCATATTACATCTCAACAGTAACAAATATCATACTCGCTGACACGACACAAGACCCGCGACGTTTTTTCGCCGTCACTAGCTTATCGATGGGATGAGCGTAAAAAATTATTTTCGTCGGTGATAGCGGGCCGTGCCAAAATTCTCTGGCACATGGCGTCAACGCAACCGTGCTGCAACTTGCGGCTATCTTCACACATTGTCATTGATTCCGCTGTGACGTGTAACCTTTGATTTAGACCGAATATGGAAGATAACTTTTAAGAGTGTTAAGAGGACTGTGTCTCTTTCAAAATCCAGATTGTAAATTAAATTGAATGGTAATCACATAGAAGATGAGACCTGACGACCTCCATTCAATCTCCGTCCATTCGATTCATTCACTCGTTCGTTCTATTTTAGCAATTCATTCATTTGTTGTAATTTGTTTTGTGAACACAATGTTTGTTAAGTATTAAAATCAAAATCCAATAAATTTCAGACTTATTACTGAATGAATGAGACATGCAAAGTACACATAAATAATTAATGTTAAAAAATGTAATAACTAAAAATATAACATACTGATTTCTTAAGTTTACGCGAATACTATACATTGAAATAAAACTATTTTTACGGATTCCATCATGATTTAGTGTTAAATTTTATTCCCGACGTTTCGAAGGTCCAACTCGTGACCACGAAGACTGCAAAGCCTTCGAAACGTCGGGAATAAAAATTAAATTAAGTGTTACATAATTTAAGTGTTACCGTATATATTTTTTTTGTGTTATTTACTTTGTTGGCATGCTAATAAAAATAAAATAAAAATAAAAATAAATAAATAAAACCAAATCGTGATAGAATCCGTAAAAATAGTTTTATTTCAATAAAAATATAACTAAATATTGCCGGTGTCTTTTACTATATTAGAATTGGTAGTAAGTCTTAATATTCCGGTACTTGTGGAATGCTTTTTAGTTATAATTTGTTAAAAGTTGTTCTTATATTCGATCCCGGTTCGGATAAAGTGATATTGGATTTTTCAGTATCAGCTCCGAGTCTGGAATTTGTGCCCGATATGGCGATAGGCTCGCCCCCTATCACATCAGGAACGGAAGCTCGGCGAAATACGGGTGTTCTAGTTCGCTAATATGCCACTGCTTACCCCTTCGGGGATACAGGCATGACCTTAGAGTTCTAACATTATAGGGACAAACTATGTCCTTTTCTTCCTTACGCCAAATAGTTAAGAGTAGAAGAGAAAAAACATAACACACTGCCTACATTTCTTACACGTAACGCCGATCTGGGTTGGACTACTAAAAAAATTGAAGCGGCACGAAATTATGTTCCAAGACAGGTTTATTTTTGCACTAAGATTTATTTTCGATAATGGTTTGATAATTTTCGCATCTCAGTGGCTCTACGCAGACGGCCATGTGGTTAGTTAATATACGCACTATAATAATAACTGTATGTCTGTCTACGCAGAGAGAGAGTTAATTCGGCGATCGTACTCATAGTGTGACGTCACACGGTATGAATAACAGCTGTCTGGGGATTAGTGGCGTTCGAATTAATGATCCCGGATTTTACTACACGATATTGAATTTAAATTCTAAAATAGTTTTTCATTTTTGTTTAAGAATGACAGATGTTTTGTTATATAAAAGCTCATGCCTGCATCCCCGAACGGCTAGGCAGACTCTTTTTCGTCCCTTTACGTGTTTCTTTACTGATTAATAACAATTTAGTGGTAGAGCCATGCTGTAGACAGTTACGTCTACAGGACAAATGGGCCGGCTCGACCGACTAGATACCACTGTCTCATCGAAAACCAACGTAAAGTGGCAGCTTGCTGTCACGTTTCGTTCGGTGAGTGAGATTTCTGGTGGCCCAATTCGCCCCTTCCTTTCCCAATCCCTTCTCCCTCCCCTTCCATTCCCTCCTTTTGGGTTGGGAACGTACCCATGATTCTTTTTGTGTCGTGGGTGTCTATGGGCGGTGGAGATCACTTAACATCAGGTGACCCATCTGATCGTTTGCCACTCTGCTATAAAAAACATCTTTCATATTCATCACATTAAGATGATAGACAAGTTCTAGGTTTAAAGTTTATTTATTCATTTCATTCCATCTGCCCTAATCCCACCTCAATTTAGGTTCGACACTTTTTCTAGCGTGCTGCAGAAAGGATTCGGCTAAGATTTTTGCGACCAGTTGCCTGCACGACATCAACCTCCTTCTGGGAGAATCTAGGAGATCTAATTCCGGGAAAATCGTGTTAGAATAACACCTACCCGACCTCGGAATCGAAGCCAGACCCTCGCGATTCATAGCCCATATAAACTGCTACTAGACTATAGATGCGATGATTATATTTTACGCAATATAATGATAAACTACACATAACAGAAGTTCACGCCTGTATCCCCGAAGGGGTAGGCAGAGGCACATTAGCGAACTAGAACACCCAAATTTCGCCGAGTTTAGTTCCGTCCCAGATGTGATAGGAGGCGAGCCTATTGTCACATCGGGCACAAATTCCAGACTCAGGGCTAATATGGAAAAATCCAATATCACTTAGCCCGACCCGGGGAGAGACCCGAACCCGAGACCTCAGGACGGTAGTCGTACCGAAATACAACCACGCGACCAAGGCAGTCACTCAAGCTACAATACTATTTCGTAATACCAATGTAGATGTAATATTACTAACATCGTGCGCTCACATTCGACATGTTGACAACTAAATTATATTTTAGTGTTTGCACATTGTGCTAGTTCAGTAATATAGTGCTTTACGAGTGCGGATAATTTATTGAAACTGCTTTCACTAGGCCTATGTCAAATAAAAAGCGAAGCTGAAATATAGCGAACCGAAAAAACATATAACTTAGCAAACTTAATTGTGTGTGACAGAGAAACCACTAGTAGTAACCTATTATGGATTTATTAGCAGGCTTTGAAACTATTTGGTAGGATTAAAAATATTTATAAATAGTTGTTATTATATATCTGACACCAATACACATATTCATTTTTTAAATTAATCACTTTCTTATAGATAAAACAATACCATTGTTATTATGTATCAGAAATTAATCATTGAAGTTAGAAATTTCTCCGCACGTATAAAAATGTTTGCCAAGTTATATGGCACAACACATTTTGCTTTCACTTTTCTGTGATTATTGAATCGATTCTACAATAAAGAATACCTCTACGTTCGCTTCGCTATCAGTATGACAAGAGCATGAATCTTTTTTTGCACGCGGAAAACCTTTTTCTATTGCAATTGAGTTATAGTATTGTGAAGTGAATTGTGTTTCCGTGTCCAGCTAGTTTTATTACAAGATTATGCGTAAGAGTCTTAGAAATAAATGGTCGTGGGTTCGATTTATATGCAATATGCGGATATTGCGTACTTTTGCAGTGGACATCAAAATCATGCTTGGAGTGACTAAGACAAACGAAGGAAAACCCATGGAAAAAACGAATAGCAAACTGTCATTTTACATCGGTATTTTCTGTGAGACATATTTTTGCGGCCCACAGATATTTGTTTCGGGTCTGGGTGTTGTGAGACCGACAGTCTCTTGTAGTTCCTGATTCCCACGACACAAGACTCGTATGTGTGTGACTGTTGGGTGTTATTTGGGTGGCATGACATAATAGTATAGTTATTTGACATAATATTTACTTATTAATAGGTATTCTATTTGACTTTAATTTTTTTATTTTTTTTACAAAAGTCAACCGATCGACCAATTTGAAGAGTGTATGCCACCAACTCTGTAAAATTTAATAATTAAGTACATTGTTTTGACATAGATATTTTGTAAGTATGGATTTATGAATCCTACAATGCTGCATTATTTCTATCATACTTACAGTACCTTATACTTTTAGTGGTATTTTGAGAATGCATAAATCCGTATAAAATATAAAATGTAAAAATTAAATGAGTTGTATCTTGTAAAATTGAGAAAAAAAGGAAAGTCAATTGATGATGAAAAAAAAACCCGAGTTTCTTTCCGTCTTTCTTCTTCGGGTCGTCATCCGTAGGTAGCTAGAGAAAGGCTGGTAGGTTAGCTAGGATAGGGCCTTATAGTCCACGGCGTGATTTTCCTTACTCACATTTCCAGTCAAATCCTACAAGCTTCCTATTTTATTTTCCCGTCAATTCCCTGCTAGCATTCCTGCCATATCCCGTTCGTTCCCTTTCCTACAAATCACAACCATTTAACAAAGCCCCATCCTTGATTTGTGTCCATACCTGCCTGCTTGTTTTCTAAATTGATAGTGTTGTAACATGATTATTATTATATAAATGTATCTAGACCTTGTTGTGACCTGTTATAAGTGCATTTGATGTGCCTACGTGACCAATAAACATTTTTATTTATTTTATTTTTATTTATTTTTTCATTTTGTTACATTTTCATACATAAGTTCACGTCTGTATCCTGAAGGGGTAGACAACGGCGAATTATAGAATTTTTATCCCAGCAGGGTTACCACCACCTCTTATAGCGGTATTATTATAATCGTTCTTCGTTTGTTTTGTATGGGAATCGGTACAAGTAAGATTATAATAATACTGCTATAAGAGGTGGTGGTAACCCCCCAGATGTGATAAGGTGCTTGAGGTGACTATCGATAATTCGGTCAAAAATACGAATTAAAATTCATTGAAATAAAACTAATTTATACGGATTCTATGGCGATTTGTTTTTATTTTTAGACCCGGTGTTTAGAAGGCTTTGCAGTCTTCATGGTCACAAAAAACAAATAATAAAAATAAATAAATAACACCCAACAGCCACATACATAGATCGCGATAGAATCCGCATAAACAAGTTTTATTTCAATGTATAACAATCGCATAAATTCAAAAAATCATAACATCAATTGTTCAAAATTTCATACAAATGTCATAAGTCCGGACTTAATCAAGCTATATCGATTTCGATCAAAATTCGTCCTCGGGCCTCTCAACTTATGTAATTCGTTTACTATTAATAGTATATTGCATTTGCCAAGTATTATATTTATCTGATCATTGAAATAAACAACAAGTATTTATGCGGACACAAATTGTTTGTGACTTTTATGACGTTACGTTCTCTAACGCGCATGCGCATTCTAGGATACCATATAATGAAGACAGAGGTCATATAGGATGAAGTGCCTAGTTTTAGAAGGTGTCTAATTCTCAGTTTAAGAATATAGGGCCTTACTTAAAATAGCATTTTTAGCTGAGCAAATGGTTAAGAATAACCTTTCACTTTTTTCCTTGCGTTACATTGTTTAAAAATGAAAGGGATAACCTATGGTATAAAGATAAGCAGGGCTTAAATATTTTTATAAGTAAGGGGCATAGTTTCTTTGTGTTAGTTAATATTCCATTACATATTGAAATAATACTAGTTTTAACGGATTTTATCTCGATTTATTTTTAGTTTTAGTTTTAATACCTTGACGTAACATAACATAACATAAGCTCACGCCTGTATCCCCGAAGGGGTAGGCAGAGGCGCACTAGCGAACTAGTACACCCACATTTCGCCGAGCTTAGTTCCGATCCAGATGTGATAGGGGGCGAGCCTATCGCCATATCGGGCACAAATTCCAGACTCCGGGCTGATATGGAAAAATCCAATATCACTTTGCCCGACCCGGGGATCGAACCCGACACCTCAGAACCGTAGTCGTACCGAAATACCACCACGCCACCGAGGCAGTACCTTGACGTGTAGACTCTATTAAACTTGTTTTATTTCAATTCAATTTCATTTTATTTCAATGTGTAATATTCACGTTTTAGAAATCATTATATATTCTGATAATTATCGCGGAGGTATTTTTACGCTGTTGAATACCAAAATGTAGGTTTCTCTACGCAATTTCCGAACGGTGAACGAACAAATCCGCTAACATTCATAACTGAAACGACAAAGACCGTAAACAAAATTCCAGTCCACCGCTGTTTACATTGTCAATCAATTGACACCGGCCGACTTATTTCCAAACACGAAAGTCGCCAAATTCCGCACATTTTGACTTACAATGTTTTGTTCACAGCGTGGCGGGCAGTGATAATGGAGCCGGGGGCGAGTAACGATGTGCTACAGTTCAACTCCGTGATCACATTGTGTTAGTGTATGGGATAATATAATTGGAACAAGTAAAGTGGCATTAAAACCAGAAAAAATATTTTTTTAGTTATCGGTTAAATATAAAAAAATAATTTTATTTTTTTAAATTTCGAACATATCCAATTAGAATTAGATCTCCTTGAAATTGAAAATATAAATAAATAAAATTCAAAGGCTTTTTTGGAACATCCAATTGTAATTAATTTTTATTATTTATTTGCTACGTTTTGAAAATATTGTTTTCTCGATTTATAATAGTTTATTTATTTATTGTTCCATAGACAGAAACCCGATGTGATCGCTTCCAAGACATGGTAAATTCGTACACAGTGAAGTGTAAAGTGAAACAGTGAACCCAAGTGCTAATAATTATGTGAAATGATAAAGTGATAGTATCAGTGAAAGAGAGCGCCATATGTAGCGTTCTACATGTGCGAGCGAGACAGAGGATGAAGTGATATTCTAGTCAAGAAACATGGGAATACAAGTGGAGAATACTGTGGATTATAACAATAGTGCATGTAAGTACATAATAGGTACGTTGCATTTTTAATAATTAATTAATATTAAGACTAAATACTTTGAAACAAGAACTTATTTTTAAATTTGATATGGTGGTAAATGTAAATAAAAATCAAATAAAATATAAAAAATACACAGCATCAATAATTTAAGAAAAAAATCAAATAAAAGTTAACACTTTCCTTTCCTTTTTGATACACTTTGTATTACATTTATAACTTTGATTCCTGTAATTCGAATTGCTCATTAAAGTACAAGCAATAAAATCCTAAAAAACTTTCAATGTAACTCGTCTGGATTAAAATTAGAACAAGTGAACGACCTCGTAAATAACACATTTTGAATATAACAATTTATCCACGACATTTATGTGTCCGTAAAAATGTTTTAATTTAAAACACTGTTAAAAGTGGTATTTTTAAAAAGGAAACATACCAAGAATACTTATAATTTTTTGTTTCAGTTTATTTGGATATTTTAATGATTACTGTGATGTTTTTATTTTTCTTGTTTCATATTTTTGTGGTTAATTCAGTTAGATTAAAAAATAAGTTCACTTCACTAACGCCCGAATGGTCAGACGCTGCTCAACTTTAACAGCTTCTTAAATTGATTTTTGCCATACAATTTTACAGATAAGGCGGTCTTAAGCGACATAAAGTGGCCTTAAGTGTACGAGCATTCGGCGGTTAACCATTAATTATTATACCGTAATTATAAAGTGAAATAATAACACTTTTTCATATATTTTCAAGTTTAAAACATTTTGCTACATTTTATTTGTCGTGCACATAAAATGCTTATTTTATAAAACTTGTCAAAATAAACAAAAAAACACTTGAAAATATGAAAAATTGTTGTTGTTCATAATTGTAACAACGAGAGCGACTGTACGGTGCCGGTGATGGATTGAAGTAGTTTTTCAAATTGTTTGGCGGGCGACGCGACGGCATAATTTTACGTTTTGGTGGTACAAATGCGAATTTGTGACAACCTGAATGTCGGTTGAAGAAAACCAGGAAAATTTGAAGAGATACAAAGTCATCTTGTTGAGTTTAGCTGATAAGAAGATATGGAAGAAAAAAAATCGATATATTGACAATCTAATTTGATGAGTAACTCAAGTTTTCGATATTGTATCGTGAAGATAATTGAACAATGAAATTCCTCGTTGATCCTCTTTTGAGGAATAATAGAAATAATAACATTAATTTTTATAAATAAATAAATACACCCAACAGTCACACACCTAGTCCTGACCCCACACTGGGTATAACCTCTATCGTGGGTATCAGAAACTATGAGAGTAACTATAATTAAATGTACTTGTATCAAATAATAATACAAATACAAAATATAATAAAATATTAAAAAATACACCCAACAATTACACCTAGTCCTGCCCCACACTATCAGAAACTATCAGACTTTCGGTCTCACAACACTCAGACTTGAAACAAATATCTGTGGGCCATACAAACATTTGTCTCGATGCGGGAATCAAACCCGCGGCCTCTAGCTTTATAGCCGGCTACTCGCCCGCTGCGCCACGGAGGCTGTAATTATAAACAAAATATGTACTTCAAATCAAAAGATAATAGAAAAATGAAATTCTTTAGTTGATGTTTTAATGAAGCATCATAATCATGTATACTAAATTATAAAAAATATAAATGATATATTGAAGAATATCAAATAATTGTATAATAAAAAAATACATAAAAGCTCTCAAAGTAAAACGCTTTTAATACAAAATATTGTGGTAAAAAATAGTGCCTTAATTAAGAATACGAAGATATTCATAATCATAATATTACGATTATATAATATCGTCACAATAACTTGATTTTGAAGGAAAATTTCTGAAATAACCGTAAATGTATTCGTGCTCGATGCGCGTCTATGAATTTTGCATGAAATTTTAATCAAATTTCATCAGTGCGCAGCGAGTTTACATTTACATTAGTTTTTCGTGCTCGGGCTACTGAATCCAAGATTATGATCCGAAATTGATGTATATTCGACTTCGGATACCGAAATTCGGATATGAGTGTACAACTCCTACATTACATTACAGTATTTAGTACCATTACAGTATTTCCCTTATCCCACCTTAATATAGGGTCGGCGCAACAAACTTTTTTGTGCATATTGCAGAAAGGATTTGGCTTAGTATTTACTAGTACTTCGGTTAATTATACCACCTTTGAAAAACGGTTGAAAATACCTCATATTGTTTACCATGTATTTTTACGACTCTTTGGCTCATACACTATGTCCGTAGTTTCCGCATAGTGTTATGTTGTATGATTAATTACATCGAAAATGTTAACCGACAGCTTTCACGAATACTCACTTAAAATAAATCAAATTGTAACATGTATAGTGTAATGTATGTAATGTAACAAGTGTACTGTAATAAGTGTATGTTTGGTCGATGTGTCAGGTTAAAACAAATTAAAAACCAAAGACCGGGATGTTCTCATACAATCTATATATTATTAAAATATCACCATAATTACAATTACATTACTTTTATTCTTATAAGATAAATACAGAGCGGGTCGTGAGCCTACTGGATTTGCTATCGTTCAATGCTCGAGTACATTTAATTTTGATGTTATGATAGTAAACTGTTACCACAAATACAAATACAAAGGAAAACTAAAAGGGGCGCCACCAGCCTCCGGGACAGACTGGAAATGGAATACGGAGGTACCTTCTAATGGGTTTGCGGAGTGGAACTCGCAGCCAACTCCGAGCACAACCTCATATAAAATGGAGTGATCCACCAAACACGTGGACACCAACACGACGCGGCCACGCGCTCGGAGTCACCCACGCAGCTGGCCCTGGACCGCACCTCACCCAGGCAATGCAGTCCAGAACAAGGAGACCATCCAGAAAGGATAGTAATATCCAAGAAGGCCCCTGGAACCAATAAATTCCAGGTTATAACCTTAGAAACACAAAATCACCATGTGATTGGTGACTACAAAGGAAAATACACGTGTCCATACCTTGAGGGAACGCGAAGGATGCCTATAGATGGATGTCCCAAGCTGCCGACCTCAGCCTTAGGACCTTCTGGTTATCAGTTGGTACCGAAGCGCTGCATGAGAGCGCTGTCGGTGTCGAACGGTCCCTGCTGCGGCCCGCCTTGAGGCACCAACGAAATCGATGCTCGCAGATCGAAGCTCTCAAGAAAAGGAACGCCCGATTGGGAGGCCGAGCTTTTTATACCTTTGCGCCAGGCAATAGACAAAACTCCATGACGCAAAACAAAAGTCCAAAACACAAATCACAATTAATAACATGATTAATCATACCGATCGACATCTAAATAACTCAATAACTCATCTGTCAATCTGACAAAACATAATGTCAAATGAACTCTTTTTTTTTTAATTACCCAAGGAACACGAGTCGTTCTGCCAACGTAGTCTTACTAATCGATAACATTTTTTTTTTTATGTTACAGTACCCCCCTCCCTAGGGAAATTTTGCTTGCAAAATTTAACGCTGGTCCTCCAGCTCTCTACAACCCAGACCACAACTCTGACCTAAAACAAGCAAAAAAAAAAACAAATCAACGGACCGAGTTGCTGGCGACATAGCGAGATGATACGTACCAATCGGGCTATGCGTCCAGCTACTACAGGATACCGGATCTAAAACAACAACAAAAAACCTGCCGAGCGTTAGTGAGTGTATTACCATACTCACATAAAATATAACACTCAACATCACAAAACTCGTTACTACTGAGTCGTTGGCGACGCATCGAGGCGAACAGTATCAACCGGGGTGCGCGTCCAACAACTACAGAATCAACAAGAACAAAAAAATAATTGTATCGAGTGGTAGGTTAGCTACCACACCAATAAAAGGTGACACTCGACACAAAACAACCACCAAAATCGAACCCACGACAATGTGTCGATAGATTCCCTATGCTAACAAAAATAGTTCAGCATAATAAGGCAAATAAAAATCACGATACTGCGGCCAGTCACTTGCTTTAAAGCGGCAGAGACTGTATCGCATTACTACTCTCCAAGCCAATCCTAAGACACTATGCTAGCTATTTGCAAAAATACTACGAGCAAATGCTAACAGTCAGGTACTGACTTCCTTACAAAATGCACTGAGACATTGGCGGCGCAGCGAGATATTCAGGAAAATCGGGTTGCGCGTCCAATGACCAGAGAAAAGAGAAAAGAAAGTAATTCAAACTTTCTTGAGGTGCTGGATATGCCAGGACCCCATACTTTTACCAGTTGAAACACTCTCCAGTTCATAAACCAAGGGGGAGTGTTTAAAAACAACTCTACATTTTTCATAACGAGGTGCTAATTTCGCCATGAAGAATTTACCTGTATCTGTCAAGGGGAAAGGTTTCTTCCAAACAATATCACCTACCTGATGTTCGGCAGTACTCCGACCTTTACTGTAGTTTCTGGAACTCCGAACGTGAGCTCTTCTCAAAGCAAATTCACCCTTTGTAAAAGTCTCACTCAGGCCAGAAGGTGGTTTCTGCGACTGCTTGTATACAGAACATTGGTCACATCCCTTGACAAATTCCATCACATCTCGATACATGCCAGGCCAAAAGTAGTGTAAAGATAGTCGTTGATACGTTTTATAAAAACCCAAATGCGACAGTTCACCACAATGACAAGAACTAACTAAGTCTGGGCGTTGGTCAGAAGGGATAACTTCTTTCCAAACAAAACGATTAGAACAACGAAACTTACTTTTGGAATATCGAAAGAGTTTACCATCAACAATAGAGTAATTCGGACAAGAGGTGGGAAGATTCCTACATTTTTGAAAAATTTTGTTGTACCAATCGCTTTTTTCAATTTCTAGAAGTGGGACAGGACGCGTTAGCGCGTCTGGTGAAACATTTACAGAGTCTTTACGATTAGGTACAACAATAGATTTAATCTGAGGTGGATCAGGAGTAAGTCCACATTGTCCTGAATTTGAAGGTAAACGCACTTCCGAGACGCTAACTGCACTATCCTTTGGAGAGTCAGCAGAAAAATCCTCAAATAATTGAGTAGCTATATCAAAAGCTTTCCAAAAATCAACTCCCAAAATAAGAGGTGTAGTAACGTCTGGTATGGCATAAAAGGTAACAACACGAGTCAAGTTCCGAACCTTGATCGGTAAAGTAAAACAACCAAGAACCTTAGCTTCGGAATTAGTAACAGTAGTAATGTGCGTAAAATCAGCACCAGGGTTAAGAGAACAACCCAAAGATAAAAATAAGTCAATTAATTCTGAACCCAAAATAGATATAGATGAACCAGAATCCAACAAACCATTAAATAACCTATCATGGATTTCTACCGATAGATGAGGACGCTCATCTTTATGATCTTTATTATGCGGTACCGATGAAATACACGGAGAGACAAAAGCATTAGGCTTACTAACATCCGTAGTACTGTTAGCTGCATTGCTAGTATTCTCGGAGATACTACAATGAGAACGATTTGACTTTTTATGTTTGTACCGGTCATTAAGTTTTTTCGGTTTTATAGAAATCTTTTTGGGATCTGAACCCGCGACGGAGCAATCTGGACAAGTGCGAACTGTGAAATCCTTCTTGCCACAGCGGAAGCAAACTTTTTCTCTGGAGGGGCAATCCCTCAGACTGTGCGTGTTAACCCTACAACGCGGACAAGGGTTCGCAAAACTAGCTACTTCCACTCGGGGTTTCGAACTCCCTGTGTAACATAGGTCCTTTGCTAATAAACAGGATGAGGGTTTCGGAGGTTCTACAAAAGAATCAGAACGTTGCCAACTAGCTTCCAAACAACGACAAAATTTCTTAAGTGTTGGCAAGTCTTCAATGGTGTGGAGAGCCAACGGAACAGAGTACTTGGGTCGAATACCATTAAAGATGATGTCAAATTTTTCCTCCTCAGGAAGTGGAGTGCTAAGTCGCCAGAAGTAATTTTGCATGACGCTTATGTAGGTGGAAATTCTCTCTGTACGACCTTGGGTACGATTGCGAATCTCCTTCAGCAAACGGCGATCAAAATCGTAAGGCAAAAACTCGTCTATCAAGGCCTGCTTCAATTCTTCCCAAGAAAAAACACGATCCTTAATTCCTCTGTACCACGTTAAAGCTTCACCATCAAATAACTCAACCGCAGAAGCGAAACGGTTAGCGACTGAAATGGTACGAGCATCACAAAGTTCCTCAAGACGTTGCAGAAAAACTTTAATACACGATTTGCCATCATATTTTAAATTCAGAGAACTCACCATTTGGCTCTTATGTCTCACCACTGAAGCCTCAGGAACTGGTGCACACGCCTCAGCACTCTTAGACTGGGCAGGACCTGCCTGAAATCCAGCAACCATAGTGTCAAGTGAGGATAAGATTTTATTAAGCCTTAAGGTACAATCCCTATATGTGGCAACCTCAGAATCTATAGGTACAATACGTGACAAACGGTGGTATAAATGATGTGACAACGCTTGGGCACGGTTTAAAAATTTTAAAGTTAATGAACGCTTAGGTTCAAAAATTGAACGAGATAGCTCTTCCAGTTTCCCATTTACAATCTTTAATTCCTCCTTAATATCACCCTCAAATGTATCAATAGAACATGGAGGTAACTCCTTAACTAATTGCCTAATTTGAAGTCTTAAACTTTTAACATCAGTGGCCGGGGCAACATCCCGAACCATGACTTCATACTGCAATTCATCCTTAAGTAAAAGATTAAAACAAATAGGACGTTCCTCCAACATGTTGATACAATTGATTTGAAATATGTTACACAATAAACAATACAAGCTCAAATAAAATAATTAAATTAAAATTTAAAATTATTTTTTTTTTAAGTTGAGGGTATTTATAAAAAATTCTGGTACAAAATTTCTAAGTTGAAAATTATTAATTTAAATTTGCATTATAACAATTAAAATTTAATTTTATTAATACAAATCAATATTATTTTTAGATTCAGAAAAGCACAAAATAAGGTCATACAATATTCAAGGTTAATACACAATCATTCACAACCTATGTAAATTGTTGTGAATGATGTCATTTCACTTTTAAATACATTAACAAGTGGTATAACAAATTATTATAGTTACAAAATCATAAACATCGGTAAACGAGCAATGAACTATTCACCATAGCGGAATGACATGGCAAATGCTTCCAGTATTAAAAAGAAAGAAAGAAAGCAAGCCCCTAAGTTGGGTAGCCACTGTAACATGTATAGTGTAATGTATGTAATGTAACAAGTGTACTGTAATAAGTGTATGTTTGGTCGATGTGTCAGGTTAAAACAAATTAAAAACCAAAGACCGGGATGTTCTCATACAATCTATATATTATTAAAATATCACCATAATTACAATTACATTACTTTTATTCTTATAAGATAAATACAGAGCGGGTCGTGAGCCTACTGGATTTGCTATCGTTCAATGCTCGAGTACATTTAATTTTGATGTTATGATAGTAAACTGTTACCACAAATACAAATACAAAGGAAAACTAAAAGGGGCGCCACCAGCCTCCGGGACAGACTGGAACTGGAATACGGAGGTACCTTCTAATGGGTTTGCGGAGTGGAACTCGCAGCCAACTCCGAGCACAACCTCATATAAAATGGAGTGATCCACCAAACACGTGGACACCAACACGACGCGGCCACGCGCTCGGAGTCACCCACGCAGCTGGCCCTGGAACGCACCTCACCCAGGCAATGCAGTCCAGAACAAGGAGACCATCCAGAAAGGATAGTAATATCCAAGAAGGCCCCTGGAACCAATAAATTCCAGGTTATAACCTTAGAAACACAAAATCACCATGTGATTGGTGACTACAAAGGAAAATACACGTGTCCATACCTTGAGGGAACGCGAAGGATGCCTATAGATGGATGTCCCAAGCTGCCGACCTCAGCCTTAGGACCTTCTGGTTATCAGTTGGTACCGAAGCGCTGCATGAGAGCGCTGTCGGTGTCGAACGGTCCCTGCTGCGGCCCGCCTTGAGGCACCAACGAAATCGATGCTCGCAGATCGAAGCTCTCAAGAAAAGGAACGCCCGATTGGGAGGCCGAGCTTTTTATACCTTTGCGCCAGGCAATAGACAAAACTCCATGACGCAAAACAAAAGTCCAAAACATAAATCACAATTAATAACATGATTAATCATACCGATCGACATCTAAATAACTCAATAACTCATCTGTCAATCTGACAAAACATAATGTCAAATGAACTCTTTTTTTTTTAATTACCCAAGGAACACGAGTCGTTCTGCCAACGTAGTCTTACTAATCGATAACATTTTTTTTTTTTATGTTACAAAATATAAACGTTTCCGCTTTACGTTTTACATAACATAACATAAGCTCACGCAATGATTTCTTAGGTTTACGTGAATGTTATTCATTGAAATTAAACTATTTTTACGGATTATATCACGATTTGGTTTTAATTATTTATTTTAATTTTTTTTAATTTTTATGCCCGACGTTTCGAAAGCTTTGCAGCCTTCGTGGTCACGGGTCTGACTCGGTCATAAAAATTAGAACCAAATCGTGATATAATCCGTAAAAATAGTTTAATTTCAATAAGCTCACGCTTGTATCCCCGAAGGGGTAGGCAGAGGCTCCCTAGCGAACTAGAACACCCATATTTAGCGAAGTTAACTTCCATCCCAGATGCGATAGGGAGCCAGCCTATCGCCATATTACGTTTTACGTTTTTATATATTTTCTTCTTACCTAATCTTGTTCCAATCAGGCAGTAATTGTAGACTCTTAGATACTGAATTAAAAAAATATCAATTTACCCGACCCGGGGATCGAACCCAAGACCTGATGACGGTGGTCGCACCACGCACGCAATACATCTACGCCACCGAGGCTGTGTATTACTCATATAGGCATATAGGCTTTATTTAAAATCCTTCAAGAGTTTAGAAAATAGACAACTAAAGTTACTGATTCATTAGATCAAATTAATAATAGAATCACAATAATACTTTTAACACTTTCAAACTTCCTCTTATATACTCATTTCTTACCTTGTCCATTCTTGTAACACCGCACATCCATCTCAGCATCCGCATTTCCGCCACATGCAATCTTCTTTCATCCGTCACTTTTGTAGTTTCGTTCATTTATAATAAATTAAAATTAATATGAAAAATAGTTTTGATATTTATTTATTAAAATTTAAAAAAAAACGAAAAAACATAAACATTTATATTTTCAAAAATTAAAGTCTTTTGTACGAATCTCATCGTCGAGTAAGAGCTTATGGAAAGCAAAAAGAATGGAAAATTCCATGTGTCGATAATTATTGAACGTAAAAAACCGTGTTGAATGTTGCAGAACAGTCTTTTGTTATTTAATTAGGCAAAGTTCGTTCCTCCCACGGACCGGTTACTCCCGAACTACGCGAAAATTACGCGCTCCAAAATAATTACTACATTTAGGGGCTCTCTTCCGTTATGTGTGTTATTTCCTTTTGATGAATGAGAGTTTGTGGCGTGCTGGACGATTAGAGTGAAAAACTGGGGTCAATGTTCGAACCTAATTAATCTAGATTACTGATTTCTTAAGTTTACGCGAATATTATACATTGAAATAAAACTATATTTACAAATTCTATCACGATTAGGTTTTAATATTTTTATTCCCGACGTTTCGAAGGCTTCGCAGTCTTCGTTGTCACGGGTCAGACTGAGGTGTCATTAGTCCAAAAAAGGTTATAGGTTATAGTTAGAGGTTATAGTTAATCTAGATTATAAAAAAACAAATAACATTTCTTAGTGGTTTACGGTCGGCAAGGGCAAATAATTGTTCTTGATTGTGGGTGTTTATGAATACGATCATCCCTCTGACTTTTGATACTCGATTCGATTTAGACTAACGTTACAAACCAAATGACAAGTTTTCAAATCTAACGCGACATTAGCGCACTTTTTACTTGATTTCATTGGAATTTTAAGTTACTAAGGGCGACTTGCGCCACTATTACTAACCTACAGTTAGTCCTAACCTCTTGACGTGACGTTGAGGTTAGGACTATCTGTAGGTTAGTAACAGTGGTGCAAGTCGCCCCAAATGAAATATAATCTGGTCGAAATCGAATGGAGTATCAAAAGTTACTCTACAGGTGAACTAGATGATCGTTTACTGGATACTGCTGTAAAAAATCCTACTTTTTTAACTAAATTTAAAAGAAGATGTATATTGAAATAAAACTATTTTTACAGATTCTATCACGATTAGGTTTTAATTTTTATTCCCAACGTAAGCCTAAGCCTTCGAAACGTCGGGAATAAAATTAAAACCTAATCGTGATAGAATCTGTAAAAATAGTTTTATTTCAATGTTACATAATATTCGCGTAAACTTAAGAAATCAGAAGAAGTATACTTCTGTATTTTTTATACATGTATGTTACGCGATGTCGTGAGTTGCGTGGACCGATTTTCAAGGAGCTTATTCTAAGGGTGGTCTCACATAAATTTGGTCACAAATGGATACATTTTGAAGACGGCCCGTAAATTTTTCAAAGCTGTGATTATTTACCGCTAACTAAGCCGACCGAATTTAAAATTTATCCGATCGTGACCGATATATGGGACCATCACACATTTGGCGGAGATATCGCGTAACGTACATAAAAACATAACAAAACATAAGCTCACGCCTGTATCCCCGAACTAGAACACCCACATTTCGCCCAGCTTAGTTCCGTCCCAGATGTGATAGGGGGTGAGCCTATCGCCATATCGGGTACAAATTCCAGACTCCGGACTGATATGGAAAAATCCAATACCACTTTGCCCGACCCGGGGATCGAACCCTCAGAGGACCCAAGACCTCAGGACGGTAGTCGCACCGAAATACAACCACGCCACCGAGGCAGTCAATGTCAAAAAATTCAATCAAATACATAAAAAATACAGACAAATAAAAAAAGCACTTATGACAGGTCAACACAAGCTAATTTTGAATTAAGATTAATAATAATTTACATTATCACGATATACATCTGAAGACAGGCAGGCAAGTATGGACATAATAACGATGGGATGGCTAAGATAGGGTGATATGGGGAGATAGGAATAGAGTGTAAGGGAATAGGTTGTATGGGAATGGCATATGACAGGAATGGTGGCAGGGTATTGACTGGAAATACTGGAAGCAGTTGGGATTGGTGCATGAGGCCCTATCCTAGCTAACCTACCAGCCTTCCTCTAGGTCCTACCGATGACGAGGAATTGGATACTTGACTATATTTCATTTCATACACATTTTTATTTGTAACAGCAAATAAAACAAAAAATAAAACCTTCTCTAAAAACCGCATCGAAATCGGTTGAAAAATGAGGCAGTAATTCATATTTTAAATTATGCAATGAACAAGAGTGGGGGCGTAGTGGGGATATCTTGCTATCCCTTTCCAACTCACGCACCGTTACGGCCGTGACGTGATTTTACTGATACTTCTCTTTCCCGCAGTTTGAAGGTTACACCAAACTACAAACGCTTATAACTTTTTTATTTTCGGGATCATTTCAATATTTCTTTGCTAAATTTTGTATAAAATCAATAAAAAAATTGTCAAGTACCCAATTGAGGACCTTCTCCTTTTTGGAAATCGGTCGAAAAGCTACTCATTTACTAATTGTAACCAATGAATGTAAAATGAAGTCACATTGTAGTGCTGGCAGCGACAAGCTATTGTTATTATTATGGAGTGTCAGAAACGCGTGACAATACGAGCGCCCTTGCCAAATATTTTCACTATTGTTACTGGGAAGGGCTTGGGTTATGATTATCATTGCAATGTTGCTCAAGTGATGGGGTTCGATTTTAAGAACTCTTTAAGTAGACGCCGTATGTTTCTGTTATGTTGCATTCAATGATCTTTTTTTCTGCCTGCCTTTACCCTACCCCATCGGAGGCGGCACATATACGTATATGTTACATAAGCGTATGGGCCACCGGAGGCCGAGCCGCCCGTCACTATTTAACATGGGGTCGGCGTTACACATTTTTTCAAGTACATATGTTGCAGAAAATGATTTAGCTAAGTTTTTACGCACTAACTGATGTCAACCCCCCTTTAAGGGTTCCAGTCCCTAATTCAAATTGAAAAAGGTTTTGCCCGACCTGGGAATCGACCCCAACCTCCAGGTCTACAGCACATAAAAGCTGCCACAAGACCAATGAGGCGACTCAATGGTATTTATCTACTGTTATTTAGTAGCTCGGTGCTGCCTCGGTGGCGTGGTTGTATTTCGGTACGACTGCCGTCCTGAGGTCTCGGGTTCGATCCCCGGGTCGGGCAAAGTGATATTGGATTTTTCCATATCAGCCCGGAGTCTGGAATTTGTGCCCGATATGACGATAGGCTCGCCCCTATCACATCTGGGACGGAACTAAGCTCGGCGAAATGTGGATGTACTAGTTGGCTGGTGCACCTCAGCCTTCCCCTTCGGGGATTCAGGCGTGAGCTTATGTTATGTTATGTATTTAGTAGCTTTATTAGCTTTAACACACATTACGTATGATGTAGTCGCCACAATTTTGTCGATCTGAAATTTATGTTTTACTAGTGTCTAAACACAAGAGAGAGAGAGGAATAGCGTAAAAGAGGGAGACCTAAGTAAGTCGTTACCGATGTCCATAGACATAGACTCACTTTACCCATTACTTACGGCGGGAACGATAGGAATAAGCCTATATAGAGCGCCGAAATCCCAATCATAAACGCGAGCAAGCTGCTACTTTACGCCGGTTTTCTGTGACAGTGGTAATGACCACGTCGAGCCGGCATTTATTGGCTACAGATTTTCCAATTTCCCCCACACCGCCATCTATTGGAATTTGTATAAACAAACACAGCAACTGTGCTATCAACTGCAAATTTTTGGCAAGCGTTCAATAGTCGAGTAAATCTATTGGTTCACGCCGTATCCGCCAGATGGCGTGAGTAGTATCCAGACGGCGCGGCGCGGCGCGGCGTGCCCAGCTACTTTTTTGTTTACCTTAGGTGTTTATTTTTACACAGAGCGTTTTATAAGTGGGCTAGGAAGTTGTATCAGTGTACTGAATCTGGAGCTTTCCACGTTACAATGTACGCTAAATTTTTTATTGATTTTAGTGATTTCTTAGGTTTACGTGAATGTTATTCATTGAAATTAAACTATTTTTACGGATTATATCACGATTTGGTTTTACTGGTCTGGTCAGTCTGACCCGTGACCACGAAGGCTGCAAAGCTTTCGAAACGTCGGGCATAATAATTAAAATCAAATCGTGATATAATCCGTAAAAATAGTTTAATTTCAATGATTTTAGTGAGTAATAAAAAGTCTTTCTTTGGAGTTTGCGAACTTATGATTGCATATTATAGACGACTTCAAATAGGTCAATTAATCAATGCTGCTAGCCAGGTAGCAGGGTAATGACTTTTAATGAAATCCATAAAATAAATATAATAAAAAATATGTTTATGTAACAAAGTTGGTCGCGTCGCCAAAAAGATATTTTTTATAGCAAACGAGGGAAATAAGTATTGGGAGAGGTAGACACATTGGCAATCTCTTGGTCGGGTTGGAAAATTATTTCTTGTGATATATGTGTTACGATTTCGCATAATTGTTGTGATTTAGTATACGATATTGAAGGGTAGTATGTTAATTATATTTATTTTAACTATTAACTAAAGCAAAAGGTATAAAAGAGTGGGAGTTATCATTATTGAGTTAGTCTCCCTTTGGAGCTGGAAGTGTACACAACTAGTTTGAGATATACAGTAAAGTTGTGTAGCGAATATAGTGCATATAAGAGGCACGTTTTAACGAAGTCTTTTACATATGCAATTACGCCTTTTTGATAGCAGCCCGCGTTTTATAGCTGGGAAAGTTCCGACCATAAAGAATCTTTTTAAATGGGATTTATACTGTAGTACGTAATTTATGGGTGTTGCCGAGTTAAGTACTTAAAACGATATAAAAGTCATTATTAATCTGAATGAAATCTCTGGGCTCGGCTAGACGTCGATAATCCCGGCGCCAAATAATTTTGGATTTCTTTTATCCGTGTTAACTCCTTGTGATCTTATTCTGGATTTACACACGCCCACGCTTAATGGCCCTTAACTGTGCGTAGTCGGGTTTTGCTACGTAACCCTAAACAGGGGGGTTACCACCACTTCTTATAGCAGTATTATTATAATCTTACTTGTACCGATTCCCATACAAAACAAAGAAGAACGATTATTATAATACTGCTATAAGAGGTGGTGGTAACCCTGCAGTTACTGTTTCTCGGACGTTTGTAAGTTTTCCCAACATACATACATACATATATATGTAAATCCATAGAAAGTTTAATATTTTGTTTCATCATAGTGAGGCAGGCAGTCGCCTCCTTCCGTCCGTCCGGCTGTGGACCGGGAGATCCTGGGTTCGATTCCCAGGTCGGGCAAAGCAATTTTTCTAATTTTATTTGCCCGGGACTGGATCCCTCAGAGGGAGTTACGTCAAGCAGGCAGCCGGTCGTAAAAACGAAGCCAAATCTATTCTGCAACATGCTTGAAAAAGTGTATTACAACGACCCCACATTAAGCTGGGATAAGGGCAGGTAGAAAGAAAAGGTAGGCTGTGATGACGGCTTTCCACTGATAAAAATAATATAATATTAGCCCTGTAATATTACTGTCCACTGCTGGGCACGGGCCTCCTTTACTACTGAGAGGGGTTAGGCCCTAGTCTACCACGCTGGCCTAATGCGGATTGGTAGACTACACATACCTTCGAAATTCTAGTGGAGAAATTCTCGGGTATGCAGGTTTCCTCACGATGTTTTCCTTCACCGTTATAGCAACTTCCATTCCATAGAGAAGATGGTTGGAAACTTGCACAAACCTGGGATCTAATCATACATTTAATTAAATCAGAATCTAAAAGACCAACTGCCAGACCTCATGACACCATGAGGTCATACTGCGTAAATCGGATCGCAAAGAACTAAGTTATTAAATTTAAATTTGTATAATTTTAAAATGAAGGTAGATAATGTAATAATATTTTTGGACAAATGAAACTTTAGTCTGACCCATGACCACAAAGGCTGCAAAGCTTTCGAAACGTCGGGCATAAAATTTAAAAGCAAATCGTGATAGAAGCCGTAAAAATAGTTTTATTCCAACTTCCGTTCCGTTCATTTCCACTGATACTAATTCCCAAATGATTTGGATTAAACATATGATAATAAACGCAGTGCAGGTCAAATATACCAGAGATCATTGAGAACTAACGTTTAACAAGAGTTTATCGGTAGTGACCACCATACTCCTTCACGCTCCGATGTGGCAGGAAGCTAATCGATGGGCTTGTGACAAGGTAGACAGATGACTAATGCAAACATGCATGCTTCGCAAATGGGCGGCTCGACCGATTTTATACCATCTCACTGAAAACCGACGTGTAAGATCAGCGCTGGCCAATTGACCAGCATATGCTGAGTTTGGGTCGTTTTTGTGACGTGCGCATGAAAACATCTTGTTATTTGCTTATAATTTTAGTTCAGTAGCCCGAGCACGAAAAACTAATGTAAATGTAAATGTATTCGAGTTCGCTGCGCACTGATGACGTTTGGTTAATATTTCATACAAATTTCATAGACGCGCATCGAGTTCGAATACATTTACGGTTGTCAGAAATTTTCCTGCTCAGGCCGCAGATATGTAAATGTATTTACATGCCATGTCATGAATAAACATTTCTTTCTTTCATTCTTTCTTTCTAAACCTTGTGACCGAAAAGTACGTGTTGCGTTCGATGAGTGAAATTTCTCGTAGTTCAATTCTCCTTTCCCATACCCAATTCCTATTCGCCACCTTTAAGGTTGATACGGGTGTCTATGGGCGGAGGATATCACTTACCATCAGTTGATTCGGGATCGGGCTCTTTGTCCCGGTTCTGTCTCTGCTATAAGCAAAAAAAAACCAATCGAGCCTTGTCGCAAACCTCTTGGAATAACCAAGTATATACACACAGTCTGATCCTGGAACGAGATTCGTACAACTGTGTCATTTTGCTATGTACCTCTATACACTTCACGTATTTGTTTCGACTAAGAACTAAGATAAAACACGCTAATTATGCAAATATTTGTTTCGGGTCTGGGTGTTGTGGGGCCGTAAATCTCTCGTCGTTGATTCCCATATAGGTTTGACCTAATGTGGGGTAAGGACTATGTGGTGACTGATTGGCAAACGAGCAGACGGGTCACCTGATGGTAAGTGATCTCCACCGCCCATAGACATCCAAGACACAAAAAGAATCATGGGTGAGTTGCCAACCAAAAAAGGGGGAATAGAAGGAGAGGGAATAGGGATTGGGGATAGGGGAAATGGGCCACCGGAAATCTAACTCACCGAACGAAACGCGACAGCAAACTGCCACTTTACGTCGGTTTTCTGTGAGACAGTAGTATCTAACCGGTCGAACCGGCCCATTCGTGCCATAGACGTTAGCGTCTACAGCGTGGCTCTACCACTCACTAAACTGTTGTGTGTATTTATTTTAATTTTCTCCCACAATACTTATATTACTTTTCTGGTGCTTTATCAGCCATCCGACATTCTAGAAATAAAAACAGCATAAATATGTTGAATATTGTTTAATGAAGCAGGTACAATATAGCGGACGGTTATTATTATTTACATTGTTTACGTGCTGTTATTGTAACTGCTGTTTTATGTCGCGATTAGTCACAATATAATTGAGCTAATCAACTGTAATTATGGATGATGAAGCTTAATTTCAATCGAAAAAGTGTGTCATTTTTGTAATTATTTATTGTAGGTCTGTTTTATATTATCTAGAAGTTGGGTCAAAAAAATAACCATATGAGTAGTGGAAAATGTCATGAAAACTGTTTTGATATTTTACGTTAATAAAATAAAGTACGACAGTGTGTCTTTTGCAAATATTTTAAAATCTACAAAATAATTTTTCATTCGTATGATTTAATTAATTTACATAATATCTAATAACCTAGTGATAAATTAAAAGAAGACATTGCTAATACGTAATACATACATAAAAAAAACAATAAAATTGTTAACGAATAATTATAAACCGATGAATTTGTGAACCTTGAGCTCTTTAACATATCATTGGAAAGGACTGAACCTAACGGGAAGAGATCCGAACGGAGTGTACATGAGATTCCGATGATACAAGGACACGTGCGACACCATGACCATCATCAATTAGCAGAGCCGGTGTATGTCCCCGCATAGGTCAAGGATGGGGGGCGGTGAAGAGGGGGGTGGGTGTAAAGGGGTGAGGCGATGGGCGGCGGGGGAGGAGAGGGACAAACCTGCGGGTGGAGGGGCGTCCGGCGCGCACGTGGGCGGCTCGTTTTTGTTTACGGGCGGGCGGCAGCGGGCAGTCCCGCGCTGAGCCGTCGCGAGCGCCGGTCCGCGCGCGACCGCACCCCGGATCCAGTTCACGGCCGCTCTATAACCGGACGGCTATTTCGGCGCATAACACACCGAACGGTGCGGAGAGGCGTTCAGTTTCGCGCGGGCAGGTGCGCCGGCCGAGGTCGGGAGATGCCGCGCGAGCCCGCATGACCCCGCCAGTGCCGCGGCCATGGAGCGCCGCCGCCGGTCCGCACGTGTCGACAGCCCCGCCGCCGCCGATTCCATGACGAAGGCGGTGCGACGGCGAGAGAAGCCGCGCGAGCGCTGGCTGCTCTCGCGCAAAACATGGAAGTACATGTCGGACGCGGGCCGCCGGCTCGTGCCGGACGGCGCACAGAACCGGCCCGAGGACGTGCCGCGCATCGAAGCCTACTTCCAGGAGGTGTGCGCCAAGGAGCCGCGCTTCCTGCTGTGGCGCAAGAGTTCGTACCCGGGTGCCCTTCCGCGCCAGCGCCGCAAGAAGCGCGCGCGCGGCGGCTCGGTGCGGGCGCGCTCGCCCTCCGACGACGCGCCGCCGCCGCCCCCGCCGCGCCCCACCGACCTCTTCGTCGGGCACACGTCCGGCGGTCGCTTCGACATCGCCAAGCTTCGTCGCGACTTCTTCGCCGCACCGCCTCCGTCCGTCTCCACCTCAGGGTTCCACTTGAAGACCTCGCTCTTCGATGTGCACCCGTCAGTCCGTCCACCCACCGTCGTAGAGGAGGAGCCAAGTCTGGTAGATTTATTACGAAAGTACCTGAAAATAGAGGATGACGCTGACGCGTCGAGGGTATCCGACACGGAGGAGCTGGTGCGCGCCCTGCGGGATTACCTGAAGCGGCAGTCGGAGCGGGGCCCCGGAGACTCAGATGGGGACCCCGCACGGAGAAACCTCTTGGAAAACTTAGGGAGATACTATCTCCGATCCCCAAACCGGGACAATGTAGTGCAGGATTTGTTGGGCGATAGGAATCTTTTAAAAAGACTGTACCATGATCTTCGTAAAGCGAAGCCCTACAGAGGTGCGAGAAGTGGCGGCAGTGGTGGTGGTTCCAGTGGTTACGGCTCTGGGAGCTTCGTCGACGGCGCCGGGCCCAGCGCCATGCTGCGCACGAGAACTCGCGGCTTGAACCGCCTCAAGAACGGTGAGCATGTACGATCACCGCCGATGTCACCGCCGCCACTCATCGAGGTCTGTCATGAATCATTAGAAGACAAGTATGTGGATTGCGCCACTCAAACTGTACCGATCCCTGAGGAAGTGTTGGTGGAGCTGGAGCGAGTGTACCGTGAGAAGCTGGAAGCGGCCACGGCGCCTACGAGTCCCACGAGCCCGCCTCCCGAGCGCAAGCCGGCGCGCCGCCGCTCCAGCGTCGACCACGACGATGTCTCGCAGTCCGTCAGCGACACCATCAAGCGATACCTAAGGATGGCGCGGAAGAAGAGCGTCGACGCGGACAAAGCTGACCGCTTCAAGCGTATCAACTACGATAAGAACCTGCGTAACATTAAGCCACGCGTGCCGGGTGAAGTCGATGATGACGGTCCTCACAAAGGTTGTCAAACTGAAGAGGGTTGGATTCTAACGTACCGGGAGTTACAATTCGCATCTATCGCGTCGACGCCGACGTCGCCGCTGTCGCCCGCGTCACCGTCACAGTCGCACTCGTTTCTGTCGCACCTGCTCGGTCGGAGTGCTCCAGCTGTCGCCCCGCCCGCAGGTGGTATGCAGAAGTCGCGGTCGTCGAGCAGCGTGGTGCAGAGCGTGAGCAAGCGGCTGTGGCGCACGCGCAGTCGCAGCTCTAGCCGCGCCTCCTCCACCTGGACGCCTCAGGTCAGTCGCATTACATTGTTTACGCTTGCGTTATTTGGCAATCTGCTGGCTCAAAATAAGAGAGGTACAATGTAACGGAACGACTGCCCACGTTCTCTAGCTTGTTGTTTTGGGTCAGCACTTTGCTCTTATTTTGTAATTTCTGCGAATGAGTATGTGCTCACCTGTAATCCCTTCACATGACCACACACCTATTCCTTTCTTTCTGCTCGATTAGGTATATCTAGTCTCTTTCTAAGCGCGCGATTCTTTTGTCGTGAATATCCTTAAACATGTTTTATAATGAGGCTAAACCTAACGACAATGATAAGATCATCAAATACTACAGGGGGGTTACCACCACCTCTTATAGCAGTATTATTATCATCTTACTTGTACCGATTCCCATACAAAACAAAAGAAGAACGATTATAATAATACTGCTATAAGAGGTTGTGGTAACCCTGCAGAATCGCCATAAATCATAATTCAGCTTCCACTGCAGACATTTGACAGACTTCCATTGCATCATTTCTCACAGGAAATATCACTGCCTTTCTTATAGCATCATTTATTTATTTAGCATGACATGGCAAACACAAACATTACATAACATAACATAAGCTCACGCCTGTATCTCCGAAGGGGTAGGCCACACCCACATTTCGCCGAGCTTAGTTCAGTCCCAGATGTGATAGGGGGCGAGCCTATCGCTATATCGGGCACAAATTCCAGACTCCGGGCTGATATGGAAAAATCCAATATCACTTTGCCCGACCCGGGGATCGAACCCGAGACCTCAGAACCCTAGTCGTACCAAAATATCACCACGCCACCGAGGCACTCAATTACACAAATATTAATTTACAATAATAATACAAATTGGGATACAGATCTAGCGATCTAGTATCATCCATTGTCATTAAATAAAGAATTATTCTGTTCGCAATTGATCATTGCTATCAGTGTAAACAAACAAATGTTTACATCGGTACCTCCACTTCATACGTTTAAAGCTTTTACCAGTTAACTCATCAGGTATAGAACTCACCTGACTGATATTGTCAATTTATATGGTAGAGCCACGCTGTAAACAATTCTGCTGCAGCATGAATAAAAAATGGACGTAAAGTGACTACTTGATTTCTACGGTAAAAAGAAGAAAGAAACATTTACTTATGCGGGCTTGTGATTCTGGTAATCACGGATAGACCTCTAGATAGATTTTTCGACTATATTTGCCATGTAGTGTAGTCGCTTTACTGTATTCAGATTAGAAGAAAAGGAATGGAGAAAGAATATGGTGTTTTGGCTTCCTAAATTCTCACAAAACAAAGCCACCTGTCACT
Source organism: Clanis bilineata (assembly GCA_036417725.1). Classification (NCBI taxonomy): domain Eukaryota; kingdom Metazoa; phylum Arthropoda; class Insecta; order Lepidoptera; family Sphingidae; genus Clanis; species Clanis bilineata. The sequence goes on along the minus strand of CM071150.1, from coordinate 12,737,340 downwards.
TCACATAGGTTTTCTGTGAGACTGTGTAAACATCATCATCATCATCATCATCATCATCATCATCATCAGCAATAGGACGGCCACTGAACATAGGCCTCCCCCAAAGATTACCAGATCGACCGACAGATGTTGGAAGCGGCCTGCCAGTGTAAACATCGAGATGGTCTATTCAAACTGTTACCAAAATTGTCTACAGCGTAACTCTATGTACTTTTCACCTGCCATTCCCATTCCTGTGTATTTTACAAGTTAGTTTTTACCACCAGCCACGTGCCTAACGACAACACCTTCTGGCAGAAACTGCTTTGGTAACCTAGAACCCAGGACCTCCCGTTCCAGACCCCATGTACATTACCACTAGAGACGCAATGTAGACATTGTTATTAATAATAGACTGCCTCGGTGGCGTGGTGGTATTTCGGTACGACTACGGTTCTGAGGTCTCTGGTTCGATCCCCGGGTCGAGCAAAATGATATTGGATATTGCCATATCAGCCCGGAGTCTCGAATTTGTGCCCGATATGGCGATAGGCTCGCCCCCTATGCCATATGGGACGGAACTATGCTCGGCGAAATGTGGGTGTTCTAGTTCGCTAGTGCGCCTCTGCCTACCCCTTCGGGGATACAGGCGTAAGCTTGTGTTATGTTATTAATAACTCACATGCCTCAAATAGACATACTTCAGAGCGACCTTCGCTCCGTTCCATACACCCGCATACCACATTACTTTTCCTATACAGTATGTTGCAGAAAGTTGGTACCAATAATAATTCCACATACAGGGAAAACGATTTAAAGTGTAATGGTAATATTAAAAGATAAAAATAGAGCAATTTTTTTGTATCACTTATTAAGAATAGCGATTTTAAAATCAAAATGTGACCTATAAATTGTCGCAATTAATATAAGAACGACTGTGTGTATGTTAAAATAATTAATTCCTGCAAAAGTGGCTTGTAAATATATAGCATTGGGTCCACCCCAATTGGCCATAAGCAATATTTTCGTCACAAGTTCCCATAATTCAAAAAGTATGAGCTTTACATTTTTTTAAATACAGGTAAATTTCTAACCATCGTTACTTTAAGTGTAATTATTATTGATACCACTTTTATGCCTGTATATGCGGATAATTTCTTTGGAACATATAAATCGCGTCGATAAAGTGTTGCGTGAGAGACATGTATCTCGAGGTGCGCCGGCGCAGATTCAACAACCATTCTCGACGTACTTAATGCCCAATACGTTTATCGTGGCCACTTCATAGTAACTGCTTTTATCTGGCTGAACTTTTGGGCTGTTTTCGTTTCGGCTTTAATCCCCGGGTAAAGTGATATTAGGCTTTTCTACTGCGTATAAGCCCGAAATTGTGCATTTCAGCCCGAATTGGCGATAGGATAAAGTTGGAAAGGGAGACCTCATCGACTTCTCTGACCAAGTCAAATATATACTCGAGAAAGGTCAAGTTAGAAGTACCCTAAACCGACGTGCATGCATGAAGAATGTTATGAGACTGAATGAGGCGAAAGAGGTGTGCAAGAATCGTAGCAAGTGGAAATTGGATGTCTCTACCGATTCCTGTGAAAAAGGCGGGATTGTACTATGTATGTATGACAATCCCATCGCATCTGGGACGGAAATGAGCTGCGCGAAATTTGAGTTTCGTAACGGGGTTCGCCTCTGCCCATCTCATTGGGGATATATGTTATTTTTTTATAGAAGAGACTGGCAAACGGGCAGATAAGTCACCTGATGGTAAGTGATCTCCATCGCCCATAGACACCCAGACACGAAAATTATGGGTGCGTTGCCAACCTAAAAGTAGGGATTGGGAAAGGGAGGGGGCAATTGGGCCACCGGGAATCTCACTCACCGAACGAAACGCGACAGCAAGCTGCAATTTTACGTCGGTTTCTGTAAGACAGTGGTATCAAACGATCGAGCCGGCCCATTCGTGCTGTAGACGTAACTGTCTACAGCGTGGCTCTACCACTCACATGTAGGTTAAATATGTTTATATCCACAGTATCTCAATCATGAGCTTGTTGCACGTATTTACGCGAGCGAGGACGTAAAATATTTGTATGGAAAACGTCAGTTCCCCGCGTAACCGCTAGAGACGTTCGGATGTTTGTCATACAAATATTTTACGGAGTCGTTAGCAAGTAATGTCAAAATCTCATGGTTAGCCTACTGATAGATAACAAACACTACATACGTGTAGGTGTACTTACTATACATGAGTCATTATCTTTCTTTCTTTCTACCTGCCCTTATCCCACCTTACTGTGGGGTCGGTGCAACACACATCAAGCATGTTGCAAAGAGGATTTGGCTTAGTTTTTACGACCGGCCGTCTGCCTGACGTGAACCCCCTATGAGGGATCCAGTCCCGGGCAAATTAAATTAGAAAATTTACTTTGCCCGACCTGGGAATCGAACCCAGGACCTAGGTAGACCGGGGTCTACAGCCCATACATGCTGCCATTAGGTCAAGAAGGCGAAATGAGTCACTATGAAGATTTCTTTAAACTATTTTAAATAGATATTACAGATGTTTACGAATATTTTGCCTAATATTTTATAGTACATCAATATTAATTCATGTCGTGTGTCAGAGTCATAGGCATAAACCATCCTACCGAATAACCCAATGTTATATTCCAGTTTGAAAGATATTGTAGCTATTATAATTACTAGGCAGCATTAAATAGTCACAGGCGGCTCAGCCTCCGGAGGCCCATACGCTTATGTAACATATATATGTGCCGCCTCTGATGGGTTAAAAGCAGCGATAGCTCAGTTGTGAGTGGTACGGATTACTGAGACGAGTGTCGGAGGTTCGAGACCAACCCCAAAAAGAGCATACATCTCTGACATTTCTATGTCAAATGTATTTTCATTGTGAATTATCGCTTGCTATAACAGTGAAGGAAAACATCATGAGGAAACCTGCATACCCGATAATTATTCACAAGAATTTCCAAGGTATGTGTAGTCCAACTCGGCCCAGCAGTGTGACAGTAATATTACAGGGATAATTTATTATTATTATGGTCTATTAATGGTTTAGATCATGTTGCCATCAATAAAAACAATCTTAAATCAATAGACCATATTGATGTGAAGAAACATCTTTTGATTTTTTTCTAAGTTGAATGATTTCTGAACAACACGGTCCAATTTTAAATAAATTATAAATAAATAAATACACCCACAGTCACACACCTAGCCCTGACCCCACACTAGGTATGACCTGTATCGTGGGTGTCAGAGACTTTGAGATACTTTCGGTCTCACAACACCCAGACTGAATCAAATATCTGTGGGCCACACATATGTCTCAATGCGGGAATCGAACCCGCGGCCTCTCGCTTCAGCCGGCTATTCGCCCGCTGCGCCACGGAGGCTGTCATTTTACTTCTAAACAGCTTGTCTAGAAGAATACATAGAAGTCTTTGCTCTTATATTATTATTTTCTTTAATATTATCTCGGTCCAAAGAGAGGACTGCCTATGCGGCGTAGTAATATTGATATTGGCTTTTTTCAATTCAGTATCAGCCCGGAATCTGGATATTATGCCCGATATGGTAATAGGCTCGCCCCTATCACATCTGGGATGGAAAAAAAAAACTTAACGGACCGTCTTCCAATTTTATTCTATTATGACCAAATTTCGGGACCACCGTTGAAATAAACTCTATATACCACAAAAATAATCTTGAAAATTGGTCCACCTTTGGCGAACATATACAGGAACATACATAAATAATCAAAAGTTTAAAAACTTAATGGACCGACTTCAAATCCGATCGTGACCAAATTTATATGGGACCACCCTTGAAATAAGCTCTATCGAACACATAAAGAATTTTGAAGATCGGTCCACATTCGGCGGAGATATCGCGTAACATACATAAAAAAATAGACGAATTGAGAACCTCCTCCTTTTTGGAAGTCGGTCGAAAAATACAGACGAATTGAGGACCTTCTCCTTTTTTGAAGAGTGAAGCGATTTGGGTTTGAGTTTGGTGAACCTTTGGGAAGCGATTAGTAGGAAGGCGGCCCCTGGCACTTGGACGGGATAACGCCAGGCAGAAAGAAAAGGACGATAAGCTCGGTGAAATATGGGTGTACTATTTCTCTAGTTCGCTTCTACCTAATCCTTCGGGGATGAGCATGAGCTTATATATGTATGAAAAAGATGAAATCGAATTTGCACATGACTACTCAATACAAGTTTGTGTTACAATTTCGCTTGTATATTTACGTCATATTTATTTAGAACCACTCCCACAATAATACGAAACATATCAACCGAAAATATTTCCGCGACATTTTTCAAATTCGCTTAAAGTTACAAAAAAATGCCATATGATTTGGATTTACTCCAACGTTTATAAATATTTTCTATGTATAAAGACATACGGGTAGTGTATTTTTGGACGTAGCCCATTGTTCTTGTGTAATTTTTTCTCACTATATGTGCTGTCTGATTTTTTGTATATGACGAATTTTGTCTTAAATAATATGTAGGTTGTCGACCTATATAGGTTCATTTTGGTCTAAATTTGGGTTGTTACAAATCTTACGACACGTGGCGACCTGTTAAGATGGTTGACGCATCCAATCAGAAATACTTGGACGCAAAGAGACGGGTGCTCTGTAAAAAACAAAATTTATTTCCGCATTGAAGCGACGGTTTGGACCAAAGCGGCATAATAACTTTATATACATAACATATTGAGTGGTAGAGCCACGCTGTAGAGAGTAAAGTCTACAGGACGAATGGGCTGCCTCGACCGGTTTGATACCACTGTCTCACGGAAAACCGAAGTAAAATGGCAGCTTGCTGTCGCGTTTCGTTCGGTGAGTGAGATTTCCGGTGGCCCATTTCTCCCCCCTTTCCCTATCCCTTTTCCGTCCCCTTCCATTCTGTCCTTTTAGTTTGGTAACGCACCCATGATTCTTTTTGTGTCTTGGGTGTCTATGGGCGGTGGAGATCACCTACAATCAGGTGACCCATCCGGTCGTTTGTCAGTCTCTGATATGAAAAAACTCACGCCTACATTCCCGAAGGGATAGGCGAGGCGCACTAGCGAACTAGAAAACCAACATTTCGCCGAGCTTAGTTCCGTCCCAAATATGACAGGGGGCGAGCTAATGTAAAGTTTCCACTATTAAATAAAACATCCGTATTATAAGTAGTGATATAATAATTTTCTCTTTTGCTCTAGAAGAGATCTCTCAGATCTCGACTTCAGATGAGACATTTGAAATCATAAAAACATTTTAACTAAACATAATTGCAATCATCTCTCATCTTAATAGTGCCCTTAACACATTACTCATAATAAAAAACATGTTATTTTTATGATAAAACCAATGAAAAAGAAAAATAAGGACTTAGCAAAATTTTAACGCCGGTTCCGATTTTTTTTTTGTGTTGTCCTACAGCTGGCAGCCCGACCGAGTCAGCTACACCGGTCTATTGGGTGAACGCAGCTGCGTTACGAACCCAAGAAAAGGTTAGGTGACCATGCTGAGGGCAACCCACTAACGGGTTACGAACCTCAGCTCAGGACGGTCACTGAGAGATGTATTAGAGACATCATGGATTAGGGGGTCCGATATTTTAGTTTCGCGATCTATTTACATGTAAGTTGTCACTGTATCATAAGACTTAAATAACGTTTTTTTTTTATTTAAAAACGTTCATATACGGTGTTTTATTTATAATGACTGCCTCGGTGGCGTGGTTGTATGTGGCTACGACTACCGTCCTGAGGACTCAGGTTCGATCCCTGGGTCGGACAAAGTGAGATTGCATTTTTCCATATCAGTCGAGAGTCTGAAATGTGTGCCCGATATGGCGATAGGCTTGCTCCTTATCACATCTGGGACGGAACTAAGCTCGGCGAAATGTGGTTGTTCTAGTTCACTAGTTCACCTCTGCCTACCCCTCCAGGGATACAGACGTGAGCTTATGTTATGTTAATACTAATTTTGGAATGTGAAGAGGATGTCTAACTACTATATTACTGGGATCTTTCTTTCGCCAAATCGCCATTTTGGTTTACCACATACGTTAGGCATAGCTTTTTCTCGTTGTCATTCCAAGTCCTTATTCTTCTTTTCTCATTGGATAAAACCCTTCAATTTATACTTTTAATTGTCAAATTAATTCAACATGGTCTCTTGAAGGTCCCTCTTCGAAGTCAGTGTCTCCCGCCTCACGTATTTATATTGTCGCGGATTGTTTATAGTCTACTAATTGATACCGTTTTCATAAGAGATTCGGCCGGTGATTACTGTTAAGCGAGTTGATAGGACCACATTATATGTAGAGTATAAGAAAAGGTATTTTTTTCGGCAAAATATCTCCGAAGCTTTTGGCCGTGGCGAACTAGAGAACTAGAACGCCGAGCTCATTTCCGTCCCAGATACATCTGGGCAACTCCTATTATAATAGGAGGCGAGCCTATCGCCATCATATAATAATAATATGTCTCACTGTTGGGATATATCGCCATATCACGCACAAAAACTAGACTTCAGGCTGATACTGAAGAGAAAATTGTAATATCTATTTTCCCGACCCGGGTACCGAACCCGGGAGCTTTTCGGAACCTTTTCAACCCACTTCAAAATGAGGACGTTCTGCGGCCTGAGCAGGAACATTTCTGACAACCGTAAATGTATTCAAACTCGATGCGCGTCTATGAAATTTGTATGAAATATTAACCAAACGTCATCAGTGCGCAGCGAACTCGAATACATTTACATTTACATTCGATTTTCATGCTCGGGCTACTGAATTCTTCCGTATTTTTTATTCATATTAACCGATTTATCCGGCAAATATAGATTTGCAAAAATATTTTTGTGTTCGATAGAGCTATCTTCAAGAGCTTGCTTGAAGCTTACTTTGAAGTTGGTTTTTAAACCCTCTTTCACTTGATATACACTCTCATTGTCACCTTCTTGGTCCAGTGGCAGCATATATGAGCTGTGGATCGGGAGGTCCCGAATTCGATTCCTAGGTCGGGTAAAGCATTTTTTTTATTTAATTTGGCCGGAACTGGATTCCAGTCGTAAAAACTAAGCCATGTTTCTGCAACATGCTTGAAAAAGTGTGTTGCGTCGACCCCACATTAAGGTGGGATAAGAGCAGGTAGAAAGAAAGATATACTCTTATTTCAAAGATTAATAAACCCTAATTACTTCCCTGCAACTGAACTGTGTACCATGTTTTCGGCCTACACTTTTCACATACTTATAGTTTCAAAGCGTAACTCTCATGTAGGCGTTTTTCGGCGAGACACAGCATATATTTTATAATCATATGACTCAGGCACTGGATCTAGTTTATATTTGTAATGACAGACGAGCGATTAAATAAACTTCTTCAATGTTTTTAAGCAGGCAAACGAGCATGTATGTCACCTCATGGTAAGTGATCTCAGTCTATAACATCCAATATACGTGCATTGCTGACCTAAAGGGAAAGGAATAAAGTTTGGGAAGGGGTCGGGGGAATTGGGTAAGTAGAAGTAACTCACTCTTCAAAAGAAAAAACAACAGCGAGCTGCCACTTCAAGTCGGTTTTCTGTGAGACAGAGGTATCAAACCAGTTGAGCCGGCCCAATCGTGTTGTGGACATAAACTATTTACAACATGGTACTACTCAAATACATAAGCTCACACCTGTATCCCCGAAGGCGTAGGCAGAGGCACACTAGCGAAATAGAACACCCACATTTCGCCGAGCTTAGTTCCGTCCCAGATGTGATAGGGGGCGAGCCTATCGTCATATCGGGTACAAATTCCAGACTCCGAGCTGATATCGAAAAATCCAATATAATAAAATAAATAAATAACACCCAACAGTCACATACATAGTCCTGACCCCACACTAAGATCGAATCTTGTGTCGTGGGTGTCAGGAACTACGAGAGACTTTCGGTCTCACAACACCCAGACCCGAAACAAATATCGGTAGGCCATACAGATATTTAGGGCCTCCGTGGCGCAGCGGGCGAGTAGCCGGCTGTGAAGCGAGAGGCCGCGGGTTCGATCCCCGCACCGAGACAAATGTTTGTATGGCCTACAGATATTTGTTTCGGGTCTGGGTGTTGTGAGACCGAAAGTCTCTCGTAGTACCTGATACCCACGACACAAGACTCGATCTTAGTGTGGGGTCAGGACTATGTATGTGACTGTTGGGCGTTATTTATTTATTTATTTATTTATTTGTCTCGGTGAGGGAATCGAACCCTCTGCATCTCGCTTCACAGCCGGCTACTCGCCCGCTACGCCATCGAGGCCCGACCCGATAATCGAATCCGAGACCTCAGAACCGTAGTCGTAACGAAATACCACCACGGCACCGAGGCAGTTAAATGTTTAATATTAATCTAATACTCTATGTAATCTAAATATTGATATGCTAATGCATGTGGCTAAGCGAAAACTTCGAAACCCTTTTTAAGAATATTAAAGCGTCCAGTGGTATATTATTATATCGATGCGTCCAGTCTTAAAACCTAAAGCGCAGTTTTTTCTGCAACATGCTTGAAAAAGTGTGTAGCACTGACCACTCATTGAAGTGGGTTATGGGATAGGGATATAATGGGGAGGATGAGGAGGTGAGGGCGAGGGATAGAGCTGCCTTGTTGACCCCTCAGGAGAAGACCTCAGAGAAGAGACGCCTCAGAGGAGAAAATTGGGAAAAAAAAATTCGTTGCGCGCTTGGATACTTGGGTACTGTAGTAACCAACGACGTCTATTTTTTTGGTCCCATTTGTCGCCGCAGACGGTCGAGTGGTTATTAATAATATTATATTAAAAGTGATATTGGATTTTTCCATATCAGCCCGGAGTCTGGAGTTTGTGCTCGATATGGCGATAGGCTCGCCCCCTATCACATCTGGGACGGAACTAAGCTCGGCGAAATATGGGTGTTCTAGTTCGCTAGTGCGCCTCTGCCTACCCCTTCGGCGATACAGGCGTAAGCTTATGTTATGTTATTAATTAATTATTTATTAATTCAACAGGCATACAATTAGTATGTTATATTTTTATTCTGTTAATCGTTGTTACAACAGACTCTTTCCACCTGCCTTTATCCCACTTGATGTTGGTTCGGCGCAACACACTTTTCAAGCAATTGTTACAATAAACCAAAAACATAAACAAAAATCAACGTCCCTCCAGCGCATTCGGATATTTATAAAATGTTATCCTCATCTCAGCAGCTCCGTGGAGCAGCGGGCGAGCAGCTGGCTACGAAGTTAGAGGCCGCGGGTTCGATCCCCGCATCGAGACAAATATTTGTGTGGCCCACAGATATTTGTTTCTTTGTATAATATGTATTTGTATTATATGTATTTGTATTTATATTATATGTATTTGTATTATAATACGTATATGACAGTTGGGTGTTATTTATTATTTATTTATCTGCACATTGTATAATAAATACCCAACAATGAGATCAGAATGTTGAAGGAATGCCAACGTAATCAATATATTGTTTCATTGGCAGTAATTAGAAATTAATTATTTAATCACCTGTTCTGTATTGGCCATTCATCCCCCCGCAACATTGTAGGAATTAACATCATATAGCGTTTGGTCGCAGCTTTGATTCTGTCGTCTAGTTTTCAAGTTTCGTTGACTTGACGATTGGTTGAAGGACTTGAGGCAGAATTAGGGTTCATCCCTATGTCTGCTTCTTCATCTGTCATCCGCCTGTCTTTTTTGCTCGTCAATTTGTTTCTTTCATCTTCGATGTGTGAAGAAGCATAAATAAGCCGGCATAATTCTGGTGTCTACCGATAAAACCCATTGTTTGTTGCTAGCCGCTGTTTTTTACTACAGTACTTACTCACTTGCTAGGTGGACAGACGACCTTATAAAGGTCGCCGAAACTCGCTGGATGCAGGCCGCTTCCAACAGGTCGATCTAGAAATCTTTGGGGAGGCCTATGTCCAGCAGTGGAGGTCCTGTGGCTGATGATGATGATGATGATGATGATGATGACTTACCGTCAAGTGTAGTGAGCCACTTTGCAGTGCTCAGATAAAACAAAATTGGTGTATGTACTTATGTTCGACCGCTAGAAGATATACTTCTTTGGCGTAGCTAAGGAAAACCTTTTAAAGTAGCAAAAATAATGAAAAGATCTAAGAAAAATATTTAAATAACGAACTTTACTTTCAACCAACTTCATACTGTCGGATTGCCGTAACGGTATGCGCGCGCAGTTCAATTTTACCCTCACCTAAACGCGCCAAAACCAGAATAACAGAATAAAATGCAAGCAGATTTCACAAAATATGAAATAAATGAAAGCTAAAGAGCCGTCGACGCCGATATTTATATTCATTGATACGCCAATTTGTTAAACGCATGCACATATTATGGCACATGATCTCGACGTGGCATCGTATTTATCATGTGTCATAATATCTCGTGATTTACCGCTTGATTCACATGCAATGTGGTGTGATTTCAATTATAATTCAATGTTATTAATGTTGCATTATTTGCCGCTGAAGAATATTGAGAGTAGGGAGCCTGAATACGGAAATAAATGAAAGAAATCTTGAGTGGTAGAGTATTACTATTATACAGCACGAATGAGGCTCGAGCGGTTTGATACCACTGTCTCACAGAAAACCGATGTAAAGTGGCAACTGGCTGTCGCGTTTCGATCGGTGAGTGAGATTTCCGTTAGCCCAATTCCCCCTTCTTTTTCCCAATCCCTTTTTCCCTCCCTTTAGGTTGGCAACGCACCCATGATTCTTTTTGTGTCTTGGGTGTCTATCGGTGGTGGAGATCACTTATCATCAGGTGACCCATCTGCTCATTTGCCAGTCGAAAAGAAAACCATCAGGTGTGGTGCAGTCACTTTGCCGTGCCTTAAAAAATGGCTTCGCAAAACATCCAGCGGTGTTGGACGTTGGTCCATGGTGTGATGACGTCACGCGTTATGTGCAGGGCAGCTGTTGCTGGGTAGACGGCGCTGGGCGGTGCGTGCGGTTGACGGACACCTCGCTCCTGGCGCTCAGCGAGGTGGAGCGGCGCGCCGTGCAGCAAGCGGCGCTCGCCAGGTTGCAGCAGATCAACCTCGGCACTGCCATCAAGATTCCAGAAGGTAGGACTTGTAATTATTTTTAATAAACCCCGTGATATTCGCAATAAGGTGAGAGAAGAACATATATTTGGGTTTAGACGGTAGGGCGGTCAAAGCCGGTGAGACTGACATATCTTCGAGTTTTGACTTTGAGAAATTTGTGAACATCCTTGAGAAATTCCTTGAGTAAAAAAAGGATTTTAGGACCTAACACCTCTTATTACATGAAGAAAGTGGTGCACGACAGGATTACAATTTACAGAGCTTTGATTTGTATTATTTAGGGCCTACAGCCGAATTTACTTTACGATAAAAAGAACGAGCGAAATAATCAGAGAGAGAGAGATGAAAAGAAAGAGTAAGAAAAACAATTTATTTGCTGTCAAGCACACAACATTTTTCTTTACTATAGGACAAGATTCAATAAACTAGTTGCATAAAAATACACAGAGCGTAAAGTGTACAAATCAACCACCATAATAATTATGCATCTACTAATTAATTTGTAATTGGGTTGGTACACTACGCTAAGCTTTCGCCATTGTAGCTGTTATCAACTTTAAAGCTGAGATCTTTATAGCGAACTGTGACTCAATCTGAGTCAAAGAAACGAACTCAGTGAAGCTTTGGAATTTTTAAATCGAACTTCGTGTCCCAGCCATTTTTTACAAGAAAAACATACTAACAGACTAAGCAAATATTTTCTTGTAAAAATGGACTCGGACTAGGTCAAAGTTCGATTTAAAAATTCCAAATCCTCACGATTTCGTTTTTGACTTAGACTTACGCCCGGTTCCAATAAACATTCTCAGTTCAAATGTACAGATAGATTACAAAAATTAGCCAATAAGAACACAGTTTAAACATGACTCCGTCAAAAGACTTGATTTTATTGGTTCATAACCGCGATCTATCTGCACTCTAAACTGAGATCGTTTATTGAAACCGGCTGTTAATCAAATTTCACTCTATAGATCTCAGCCTAAATGGCGTTTCGCGGCTGCCTGAGGTTTAACGTCTTAATAAAACAAAACACTATTTTAAACACAAACCCGAGTGAACTATGAAGTGATTATGGTATTACTTTACACATAAAGTAGTTGATCAGTGAGAATTGGTAGGATGCCAGTTCTGTCGCGGAGTTCGGCCATTAAAATAACGTTAGTCTTAGCAGATACCGTTAGATTTACAACTGCTAAACAATATAAATTATACAATGGTGGTACGTGCGGCGAGGCACGTGGTTTCGGTGTTTTTCTGTCTGTACTACTGTTTTAAAATTAATTTGGCACATAAGTTGTATTAATAATATAGCTTGGTAACCCACTGTTGGACACGGGCCTCTCTAGTTATGAGAGCGGATAGAGCTTCGTCCCACCACGCTGGCTAATGTGGGTTTATAGAAGTGATGAATTTCATTAAAATTATAACGTATACAGGCTTTCTATGATGGTGCTTTACTGTTGAAACAAAATTTACGCTAGTTTCTTGCCGTTCCGTTCTGGCGAAACGAGCTCCCGAACTGGGGGTACAGTAAAAATTTTACGGAATATAAATGATGTTTAAAAAATTTTATGGATTCAATAAACATATGATTTGCATAAGCTCACGCCTCTATCCCAAAAACGCACTAGCGAACTAGAACACTCACATTTCACCGAGCTTAATTCCATCCCAGATGTGATAGGGTGCGAGCCTATCGCCATATCGGGGACAAATTCCAGATATCCTAATTCCACAAACATCCGGGCTGATACTGAAAAATCTAACATCTCTACCCGGCCCGGGGATCGAACCCGAGACCTTAGAGCGAAAGTCGTATCACACACGCAATACCACTACGCCACCGAGACAGTCAAATAATTTGTATAAAAACATCAATTTCCCATGTAACCGCTAGGGGCGTTTGCATGCTTTCCATATAAATATTTAACGGCCTCAGAAATGACAATACTCATTAGAAATGACAAATACCTCATGGTTACTGATTACGTTTTGCCCGGTACTGGATTCTCCAAAGATGGTTGACGCCAAGCAGGTAACCAGTCATAAATCCTTTCCGCAACAAGCTTTAAGTGTCTTGCGCTGACCCCACTTTGGAATGGGGTAAGGACAGGTAAAAGAAAAAGAAAAGATAACTCAAAATAATCCCAACGAGATCTTTTGAATTATAGAAAATCTAACTCAATTATAAGTTGAGATTCCTAAAACTGAAAGCGGAATTTGTTTATTGCGTTATTAAATCAATTTTCCTAATAATATTATTACTACAAGTTATAAATTCTAGCTAGTACATGGATGGTTGATGTATGTCATAAAACAAACGAAGTACCCTAAAACATTTAACATGCAACAAAATTACTGTGACCTACTCGACTGCATATAAATAGACTGACAGATACAAGAGATGCATGCAGGGTTGTCACGCGTGTGTTATAAGGTGGTAATATTAAATGGGGTGAATAGAACCACGCGGGTTAATTGAAACAAAATGATTTATTTTTTAACAATATAAACTGATTTTACTTGGAGCCAGTGTAACTTCGACATTATTATAGTCACCTCGGTCACGTCTAGCCTTATTTAATATTAGTAAATTAGTAAATTAAAAAGTGCTCAAGAATCAAAATATTGAGAAATAAAAAAATAAAATCAAAATCCAATGTTACGTAAAAGATTAGTAGATCAACTACAGATCTGTTTTGAGGTTGTAAAAGAGAAACGAATTGGTTGTTTACATTTCATTAGGACTCCGGGAAATTATTTTCTTTCTACCTGGCGTTATCTCGGTCTTCTACCAGGGTCCACCATCCTACTTAAACGCTTCCACTTTGCCAGATCTTGAGCATTCTCTATAGTAAGGCCAGTAGCTCTCATATCTTCCTCCAGAACGTTCAACCAACGCTTTTTGAGCCGTCCACGGGAACGCAACCCTGGTACGATCTAGGCCAGGGACAGACAGGACTCCGGCACATTACTAAACTTAATTTCCTCTGTATGTTTGATTTATATTTTATAACTTCTTAACATACCCTTATGCCACGGCGGTCGGCGTTACGTACAGAAATGATTCAGCTTCAGATTTTTATAATCGGCTGCCTTCTTGACGATTATTAGCAACGAACGAATTTCAAATTCTACTACTTCACGAATTTTTAATTGCACTGTCAACACCCTTTTATTATACCTAATTCCGAGTTTTGGCGGGAATTCTGACGGTGCGGGTGATCGCTTATTTTAATGATTTCATATTATAGTCTAAAGTTGTGGTTGTGGTTTAAATGTGATGTGAATTTATGTGATAAACATCAACGAAGATGGACAGTATGTGGAAGCTTTGAAATAAGTGATTTTGGATGCTTTTCGTCGGGTGGATGGGTCGACCATGTTCGATTCCTCCACTGCGAGATAATCGTCTAAAAAACATCAAACTGGAAGGAATTGACGCCAAAACTCCAGCAGGGCCTTGAAATCGAACACATCCGACTTCAATGCACTTGCGAAAACTTAGATGTAGGAAACTAAGTGTAAAAAATAATAAAAAGTATACGGCTGAAGGACATTGTATGGCTATGAACAAGATTAAAAAAAAATACCTAATTCCTAGACTCACGAAGCCAAGCCCTACGACAGCCCTACCTTCGTGTCTATTTTCAAAATGGCCGCGTGCGTTAAATACGTGTCGCGGGTAGATGCGGGGTGCGGGGTGCGGGGTGCGGGGTGGTACGCGTTACGCAAACGTGACGCGCTCTGACGTCACTGTGACACGGCGCACCGCCCAGCAAGATCCACTACCGCATCGCTACCAGCCTATCTCGCACTTTAGATTCATAGATAGTATAGAGGGATATTTATACTGCTGGTTCCGACTTAAGAATAGTATTCGAGTGTGGATGTAGTGCAATAAAACTATAGAGATGGAATTCTATTGGATTCGGTTTGTGATTGACAATGATACTTCATTGATAATGTCTGAAGTTTTGTGATTATTTCTAACGCTTATTTCTTCAAATCTTTCTATTTATCGAAATATTTGAAGGCATAATAAATAAATAATAATAATAAATAAATATAATAATCACAAGTTTAAAAACATAACTGACCGACTTCCAATTTACCGATCGTGACCAAATTTATATGGGACCACCCTTGAAATAAGCTCTATCGAACACAAAAAGAATTTCAAAAATCATGGGTAGTCCCATATAAATTTGGTCATGATCGGAAAATTGGAAGTCGGTCAGTTAAGTTTTTCAATATATACTCCTAATTGATATAAAATATCCTCTTTGCAGAATAAATGATTTTAATTTGAACTAAGCCAAAACCTTTCTGTAACATGCTTGAAAAAGTGTGTTGTGTCGACCCCATATTAAAGTGGGATAAGGGTAGTTAGAGTGACGATGCTTAGAAAGTAAAAATGTTACATATTCGACCGACTTCAAAAAAGGAGAAGGTCCTCAATTCGTCTGTATTTTTTATGTATCTTCTCCGATATCTCCGCCAAATGTGGACCGATTTTCAAAATTATAAAATATTTTGTATTTGATAGAGCTTATTTCAAGGGTTGTCCCATATAAATTTGGTCGCGATCGGATTTGAAATCGATCAGTTAAGTTTTTAAACTTTTTATTATAAAAGCTACATGGGACGACTGCCTCGGTGGCGTGGTTGTATTTCGGTATGACTACCGTCCTGAGATCTCGGGTTCGAACCTCGAGGCGGGCAAAGTGATTTGGGATTTTTCCATATCAGCCTGGAATTTGTGCCCGATATGGCGATAGGCTCGCCCCCTATCATATCTGGAATGGAACTAAGCTCGGAAAAATGTCGGTGTTCTAGTTCGCTAGTGCGCCTCTACCTACCCCTTCGGGGATACAGGCATGAGCTTATGTTGTGTTACATAGGGCAACGCCTGCCAGTCAAGTATGCCCAGAGTACATCAATATTGTTCTAACAACAGATAGATCCGTGCAAGAGGTGCAATCAAGATGATTTATGATCTGAGATTAGAGAGTTGGCAACACAACACACACGTTTACACTCATTTCTTGCATAAGACTTTCTGTCATCATGAAAAGTATAGATAATTCATTTCATATAAACGCAGTTCTAATTTTTTTGTGTGAGTAACGCCCATAGATTTATCAGTCGAGTAACGTCTCATAGATCGGCGCATAGAAAGAGATGAAGAGATTTTATTTTTCGCCAGAGAAGAATAGACAAGAAACTCTGCCGATGCTCTTTTTAACACCAGTTTACTATCAGTTACTTAAAAAGTATCAAATACAGAAAAGACCTTAAATTAGAGCAGATAAACTATGATAACAATAAAAACTTATATAGGACAATGTAACATATAAGATGAGCGACCTCCGCACGGTGAGTCGAGTTAACTTAACTAAACGGTCCGAATTCAATTCCGATCGTAACCAAATTTATATGGGACCACCCTTGAAATAATCTCTATCGAACACAAAAAGAAATTTGAAAATCGGTTCACATTCGGAGATATCGCGTAACACACATATAAAATAAAGACGACCTTCTCCTTTTTGGAAGTCGATTGACAAACGGAGCAGTCCAAGTAGACCAGTCTCCACAAGCAGCACCCGTTCACGAGTATGACGCATGTGCCAGCTTTCATAGTAGTTATCCTCCTAGTCGCAGGGTTGCCTGCGATTATGAATGTCTCAGTTCACCTTACATGCTATATTTGTACCATATTTACGAGTCTGTAATCTGTGTGATTTACTTACAATACATCATAGGGTATTTGGCACCGTCACCTCGCGCCACTGGCGGTCATATGACGGCTCTCTTAAGAATTATGTCTCATTAAATATAATTCAGGTTTTTTGGGTTACATCTTGCATTGGCATAGCGAGGAGTGTTAAGGTCAAGAGCTCAAATGAGAGTGGTTCGGACTGTCGGAAGGAAGTCGGTGCCGACAACGCAGATCAATTATTTACAAAGACATTCAACAGTTTATAGACGGGACAAAAGCACAAAACTTCTGATCCAGAAGTTATGACTTAGTGGTCGTGCGACTAAGGTACGACTAAGTAGTCATAAGTTTATTTGAAATAATTTTTGAGTGGTAGAGCCACGCTGTAGACAGTAACGTCTACAGCACGAATGGGCCGGCTCGACCGGTTAGATACCACTGTCTCACAGAAAACCGACGTAAAGTGGCGGCTTGCTGTCGCGTTTCGTTCGGTGAGTGAGATTTCCGGTGGCCCATTTCCCCCCTCCCTTTCCCAATTCCTTTTCCCTCCCCTTTCATTCCCTTCTTTTAGGTTGGCAACGCAGCCATGATTCTTTTTGTGTCATGTGTGTCTATGGGCGGTGGAAATCACTTACCATCAGGTGACCCATCTGTTCGTTTGCCAATCTCTGCTATAAAAAAAAAAAAAACGTGCGCCAGGTCGGCCAGCGTAATATTGAGAGAATAAGCTTATCTTACGTGATTCTTAACTATACACAGAACATTCTAGTGTGTAAATTGTAATAATCGCCCTCGCATTGTAATAAGTGGTACACAGCAGTACTGAAGTTTGAGAACCATTTTTTTGTATGGAAACTTGCTTGATAGCCCCCCTATCGTTAATAAAAAATATTCAATATCTTTGAATATTAATAAGATACATAAACTCACGCCTGTATCCTTGAAGAGGTAAGCAGATGCGCACTAGACAACTAGTACACCCACATTTCGCTGAGATTAGTTCCGTCTCAGATGGGATAGGGGGCGAGCCTATCGCCTATCGGGCACAAATTCCAGACTCCGGGCTGATATGGAAAAATCCAGTAGCACTTTGCTCGACCCGGGGATCAAACCCAAGACCTCAGGACCGGTAGTCGTACTGAAATACAAGCACGCTACCGAGCAGCTAATATTATTATTACAGTGATCATAACTGCAGACAGCACGCAGTCGTGAATTCCTGATGCTCAGAATCTGACGCACTGTTTACAACTGAGATTGCATTGTGAACATGTGATTTGGCATAAACTTCGCTGCATTCTTTTTAATGTTTTTCTAGGTGTCGGTTAGAATTGTCTAGATTTGAATATGATAATAATTTACTATTGTTTTTTTTATTTACTGCCTCGGTGGCGTGGTTGTATTTCGGTACAACTACCGTCCTGAGGGCTCGGGTTCCCCGGGTCAGGTAAAGTGATATTGGATTTTTCCATATCAGCTCGGAGTCTGGAATTTGTGCCAAATCTGGCGATAGGCTCGCCCTCTATCTCATCTGGGACGGAACTAATCTCGGCGATATGTGGGTGTATTAGTTCGCTAGTGCACATCTGCCTACCTCTTCGGGGATACAGGCGTGAGCTTATGTTATGTTATGTTTTTTTATTTACTATTGTTGGTCGCCTCCTTGGTCTAGTGGCAGCATATATCAAATCAAATCAAAATATTTATTGAATCCATAAAATGTTCAAACATCATTTAGATTCCATAAAATTTTAACTCTACCGCCTGTTCGGAAGGCTGTTTCGCCAGAGAAGAACGGCCAAGAAACTCTGACGTTGCTTTTTTTAACACCAATTTATAGTCAGTTGCTAATACAGTACAGCACCAGATACAGAAAGACCTTAAATTAAAGTCTAGGCAGACCAGTCTCCACAAGCAGCTCCCGTTCACGAGTATGACGCATGTGCCAGCTATCGACCTCCTCAACCATGTTGCAGGGAAATGATCGACCCGGCACACGGTCGGTCGTAAAAACTTAGACAAATCCGTTCTGCAACGTGTTTGAAATGTGTGTTGAGCCGACCCCACATTATGGTGGGATAAGGGCAGGTAGAAAGAATTGCTATAATATTTGCCACAATACAAAATAGTTCTTCAAGCAAAATCATGTTAGAGAGATTTCGTGGCGTAGCGGGCGGGTAGCCCACTCTAAAACGAGAGGCCGTGCGTTCGATTCCCGCACCGGGGCAAATGTTTGTGTGACCTATAGGTATTTCTTGAGGTCTGGTTGTTTTAGGACCATAAGTTCCTAATAGTTTCTAATACCTACGAGACAGGTTAAATCTAATGCGGTCACTAGTGTGTACTAGTGTCAGGACTATGTGTGTGAATGTTGGGTGTATTTATTTATTACATCTATAGTAGGATTGCTAATTAAACGGAGTAAACTGACATTTCGAATGTTGCGACTTTTTCATGAAATTTAAATAGTGCTGCGGTAAAAGGATCAAGATTATTTAAATATTTCAATTCAGTGAACCATTTCGTTCTTTCATTTTCTAAATTCCAATTAAAAATCGTAATTCCTGCATAATATGTAATAGAACTGCATGACTACTGAATTATAGTAATAGTAAATTACTACATGCTAAGTTATGGCATATCTACTGGAATTATAGTCATGGTTCATTATAAACAAAACTTACAAAAACTATGAATGCTCCGAACGTAATTTTTCTCAAATAACAAAATAATATTTGTAATTTTCATTGTTATAATTTCGCGTATCTGTTATGATTATTTACGTAAAATTATTTACACAGACATTTAGTCGAAGGGTTAAGTTGAAATTTCTAAAAATACGCAATAAAATTCGAAATTTGCAAGCTAGTGCTGAGTTATTGTTTCTTGAATGATAAAAATTGAACTGGATCAATCCCTATGTTTTGAAAGTAAGCAACATTATTTTGGAAAATGACATTTCGATCTGTCAGTTTACTCCGTTTAATTAGCAATCCGACTATACTAGGATAATCTAAGGACTATACAGCACATATGGGCCAACGTTTGAAAGCCTTGTCATTTTATCTGTACCTCTATGGTCTGACACCTACTCCAAAGAGATTTTTTACTATTTGCCGTTTTTTAGTTTTATTAAACGTTATCTTATTTTTTATATATTTTTCTGAACATTAGTCTTTTAAACAAAAAAATAATCATCGATTTCCATCTCGAAGTTATCAGTGAACGTACGTAATAAAATATATTCAGACTAACCTCCTTTTTTGAAGTTGGTTAAAAGAGGCAAAACTACATGAATTAACAGACAGACTGCCTCCATGGCGTGGTGGTATTTCTGTACGACTACGGTTCTGAGGTCTCGGGTTCGATCCCCGGATCGGGCAAAGTGATATTGGATTTTTCCATATCAGCCCGGAGTCTGGAATTTGTGCCCGATATGGCGATAGGCTCGCCCCCTATCACATCTGGGACGGAACTAAGCTCCGCGAAATGTGGTGTTCTAGTTCGCTAGTACGTCTCTGCCTACCCCTTCGGGGAAACAGGCGTGAGCTTATGTTATGTTATGTTAACAGACAGCAGCGGACGAGTAGCCGGCTGTGAAGCGAGAGGCCGCGGGTTCGATTCCCGCACCGAGACAAATGTCTGTGTGGCCCACAGATATTCGTTTCGGGTCTGGGTGTTGTGAGACCGAAAGTCTTTCGTAGTTCCTGATACCCACGACACAAGACTCGATCTTAGTGTGGGGTCAGAACTATGTGTGTGACTGTTGGGCGTTATTTATTATTTAATTAATGACGAACGGTGAATCAAAGCCGAGTTGTCACAGGGATCTTGTTTAAGACAATGAGTCCGGTGTGCGAATACCACGCATGCTTCTGTTATTTATAGCGCGCGCGAGACGACTCGTGTACTTCGATCATCTGCTTGTTGCTATGCCTTTGTATCATAATTTGTAAATGCACATCAAATTCAAATAATTTATTTTGCAAATTGGATAACATAAACCATAACACACATAACATAAGCTCGCGCTTGTATACCCGAAAGGGTAGGCAGAGGCGCACTGGCGAAATAGAACACCCACATTTCGCCATGCTTAGTTCCGTCCCAGAAAGGGAAGGGGGGAATGCCATATCGAGCAGAAATTCCAGACTCTTGGCTGCTATTGAAAAATCCAATATCACTGCCGGATCCGGGGATCGAACCCGGGACCTTAGGACGGTAGTGGTACCGAAATACAACTACGCCACCGAGGCAGTCTTTGTCAGTAAAAAAATTGGATACTTTATATTTTTTACATCATACGCAGTTACACATATGACGTCGCCATTTCATGACCACCCTGAAAATAACAGCTGCATCAAACTCGGGGGATTTCTTCTTCTCTTTCAATTTTAATTTCTTTACCAATTTTAATTTGGCTACATTAAGCCAATGCCCCGCTTATTAATTATCCTTACTCGAAAATCAAACTTACACAAGTTCTCGTCTGTATCCCATGTCTGTAACTCAAGGTGTGTTTTCGACCATGATTTTTATGACATTTCATGCTAGCGACTACATTAAAACTTGTATGACAAACACCCGAACAGCTCAAGTGGTTACGTTGGGAATTGATGTTTTACATACAATTGAGTACTTGACTATGTTTGATTTTATACACACATTTATATGTAACAGTAAATAGAACGAAAAAGAAACCCTTCTGTGAAAACTGCATCAGATTTGGTTGAAAAATTAGGCAGTAATTCATATTTTAAATTCTGGATTGTGGGCATATTAAGATATCTTGTTAACCCTTTCCAACACACGTACCGTTATGACGTGATTATACTGATACTTCTCTTTCCCGCAATTTGAAGGTTACACCAAACTTCAAAGGTTTATAACTTTTTTATTTTTGAGAATTTCAATATTTCTTTCTGTTCTATGTTTTAGACGACGTCAATTTCATATAAAATTGATTTAATAAAAATAGTCAAGTACCAGGGGTGCGTTCCCGTGGACTGCTCAAAGCGCTGGTTAGACGGAAGGAGGACTCCTCCAGAAGGAGGAAGATATGAGAGCCAATAGTCTCACTATGGAGGATGCTCAAGACCGGGCGAAGTGGAAGCGTTTAAGTAGGAAGGCGGACCCTAGCAGAAGGCCGAGATAACGCCAGGCAGAAAGAAAGTCAACTACCCAATTGTTCTAAGTGTTACTCCGTTACTGCGTAGAAATGACATACGATTCCTATAAAATCGTATGTTGCGAGAATAGTGCAAGCAAGCAAGCAATGTAAAGAACATTTTCACCTTGTCGAAGTTTAAAAAAATACAGCCTCCGTAGCGCAGCGGGCGATATTTATTACGGGTCTGGAGTCCGAGTGTAGTGAGACCGAAAGTCTCTCGTAGTTTCTGATCCACGACAAACAAATCTATGTGACTGTTGCGAGTTATTTATTTATTATCCATTGACGACCTTGAGCCATTATTTGTTACACTAACAGAATTTAAAATCAAACTAAATTAAACATTCTTAGAAATATTTGATAGGCACTAACAGACGGTGGTACAGGAAAAGCATTTTGTTTGTCTGAAATTGTGTACGTTACGACGTAAATACATTAAATGTATTACGCAGAAACAATGAATGTAAAAAAATCGTAAATCGTACGCCTAGCCGATCGTGGATGAGAACATTTGCTATTGAGTCGAGTTTGGGCTTGTATATACTGTTATACTAAAAATGTTTAAGAGATTATAGCTTTTATTTGTGACTACCGGCGTGGAAATCTTTCCCGTATTTTTTTTTACAAACTTCGAAACCCCACCCTACCCTTTGGGGGTTAGTATCGATTTTTTTCCTACCTGCCCTTATCCCATATTAATGTGCGGTCGGCGCAGCACTTTTTCAAGCGTGTTGCAAAAAGGATTTGGCTTAGTTTTTACGACCGGCTGCCTGCCCAACGTCAACATCCTTCTTGGGGATACAGTCCCGGGTAAAATTAAATTAGAAAAATCGCTCACCTGACCTGGGAATCGGACCCAGGACCTCCCGGCCTATATACGCTGCCACTAGACCAAGGAGGCGACCTCTTCATTTGATTGCAATAATCATCACAAGTTTAAAAACTTAACGGATCAACTTCAGATCCGATCGTGACCAAATTTGTATGGGACCACCCGAAATAAGTTTTATCGAACACAAAAAAAAATTGAAAATCAGTCCACATTTGGCGGAGATATTGCGTAACATACATACATAAAAAATAATTAAAAAAAACAGACGAATTGAGGACCTCCTCTTTGGACGTCAGTAGAAAAAAAATATTAAATCCATTTTGTCCCCAGAATAGTCGTGTATATTTGCAGAGTATAGTATTTTATTGGCCATTCCGATACGAGTCATTTCCCGTGCGCCTCGACGACATTCGACAGACTTTATGTGAGCTGGTTTTTAGAAATTGTCGTGAAAATACGTTATTTATTTTAGATGCTTGGAATAGCTAATTAAAAATTTCGTGTTTTATTTTCGTGAAACTAAAATATATTTAAATGGTATGTCTCATCCTCTGTATGAAAATATAAGTACCTAATTATATCTGAGGAAATTCTAGATTTTTCGTTTTTATATCCTGCATTTTTTATCGACCGACTTCCAAAAAGGAAAAGATCCTCAAATCGTCTGTATTCTTTATGTATGTTGCGCATCAATATATTATACCCTAGATGCACAGTTCTTTGCAAATATCCTCCTAAAAAGTGGTCTCGGGAATAAAACAAAGAAAAAGATCACAAGTTCTAATTAAATCAAACACAAATATAACCCTATGCACGTGTTATAAAATAGCTTTTTAAACGAAATGATCAAGCGTTCTTAAATTTGAATTTTCAAATTTAGAATTCTATTGACATCCAACTGTAGGCAAAACGAGTGCTTAAGCTCTTCTTTGCTGTCCCATTTTCCGAGCATCAACTGTGCATCTAGGTATATAATATATCGATGATGTTACGCTATATCTCCGCCAAATGTGGACCTACTTTCAAAATTATTTTGTTTGATAGAGCTTATTTCAAGGGTATTCTCATATAAATCGGATCAAGTTGGGAGTCGGTCAGTTAAATTTTAAACTTGTGATTATTATATCATACCTGTATATGAAAATACAAGCACCTATTATGTTTTGAGATTTGTTGTAATTATTTTTCAGCTATTTTGGTGTACACTCTATTGCCAGCAAAATTCAACATAGAAACCCGGAATACCTGGAATTTGACTCGTTTGTGATTTTAAAACTTTGCAAACATATTTTTTTGGGACAAAAAATACTTAACGAACTGTCTTATTTATCCGATCGTAACCAAATTTATATGAAACTTCCCTTGGAATAAATTCTATCGAACACAAAAATAATCTTGAAAATCGGTCCACATTAAATATACATAAAAAATACAGACGAATTGAGGACCTACTCCATTTTCAAAGTTGGACGAAAATAAGCATGACTGATTACACATCTGTTTCATTTAAGGGGTATTCCCAACACGCCCACGCTATCATAGCCTTGAAAAATAATGTGAAAAAAAATACAAAATTATTTATTTATAGTTATTAGTAACGAGTTGACCTACATATCAATTCGCATTATAATAAATACTAGTTCAAAAAGATTGGACACCGGAAAAAACAAATATTGTATCTGTCACCCAATTACATACATACAAATTGGTTGTTAAAGTGAGATATCAAAATGTTCACACCTACGTCCCTTCATAACACGTCTAATCGTATTAAAATGATTCAAACAGCTAATTTAACATCGAGAGCTTGATTAAGTGGCGTGTCATAGGGTGTTAGCTCCTGGAGCCCTATGCTGTAAAATGAAACGAAGTAACGAAGTCCCAAATCACAATCATCACAGAAAAAGCGCATTCGTCACCTCCTTGGTCGAGTGGCAACATATGTACATTTGAGTGATGGAGCCACGCTGTAGACAGTAATGTCGACAGCACGAATGGATCGTACGGTTTGATACCACTGTCTCACAGAAAACCGATGTAAAGTGGCAACTTGCTGTCGCGTTTCAATCGGTGAGTGAGATTTCCGTTAGCCCAATTCCTCCTTCTTTTTCCCAATCCCTATTTCCCTTCCTTTAAGTTGGCAACGCACCCATGATTCTTTTTGTGTCTTGGATGTCTATAGGCGGTAGAGATCACTTACCATCAGGTGACCCATCTGAGTAGATGTTTGCCAGTATCTGCTATAAAAAATAAAATATATATATGGTCTGCGTACCGGAAGGTCCTAGGTCTGAATCCTAGGTCGGGCGAAGCGATTTTCTAATTTGATTTGCTCTGAACTGGATGTCCCAGAGGCGAGTTGACGTAAGGCAGGCAGCCGCTCGTAAAAGCTAAAATCCTTTGCCCCAACCAAATCCCACAGTGAGGCGGGATAAGAGCAGGTAGAAAGAAAGAAGGCAGAGGTGCATATGGGTCCCCCGATCTCCACCGCCCATATGTCTGTGGATTGAAAATAGAGATTGAGAAAAGGAGGGGGGGAATTAGGCCACCGAAAATCTCACTCACAGAACGAATGAAACGCGACAGCGAGCTGCCACTTTACGTCGGTTTTCTGTGAGACAGTGGTATCAAACCGGTCGAGATGGCCCATTCGTGCTGTAGACGTAATTGTAAATTTCTACAACACGCTTGAAAATATGTGTTACAGCTTACAAATTACTACAGAATCATACTTACAAAATACTAGTAGTACGATTTACAACGCAGTAAATTGTTGGACTGGCGGGTGGCGGGCACAACTAACACCACGTTTCCGATGTTGTGATAGCTCTCCACTTCTCTTGGCAGGCGGCTCTATCTATATTCGACTGGGATTGTCTGTTTGTTTATTTTATTATGAATTTTTGTTGGGTCATTTTAAGGTCGAAGTTTTTTGTTTGTCTGTGTCAAAGATGACTCCTTCCTATTCATAGTTCCATTTTTGGTAACCGGTGGAAAACCGGAAATTGTATTCTCCTTTTCGAACATTTCCTGTCTTTTCAGTTTAGCACCGCAGGATTGATTCTTGTCTCATGATTTTTTTGGTATCGTGTCTATGTTGAGAAAGCACTAGATAAAGTGCTGATTGTAAGTGATCTCAATTACCATAGATATCCAATAATCCAAATAATCATAAAGGTATTAGCAACCTCAAATAAGAGGAATAGGGAATGGGAAATCTCACTCACCGAACGAAACGCAACAGCAAGCTGCCACTTTATGTCGGTCTAGGCCATATTCGTGCTGTAGACATCACTGTCCATGGTGACTCTACCACTCAAAAATCATAATGTTATTAGCGTCCAATATTCTTAATTCGAGAAAATACGGTCGAAAAATCGGTATCTCCTGTTTTTGACATAACATAACATAAGCTCACGCCTGTATCCCCGAAGTGGTAGGCAGAGGCGCACTAGTGAACTAGTACACCCACATTTCGCCGAGCTTAGTTCCGTCCCATATGTGATAGGAGGCGAGCCTATCGCCATATCGGGCACAAATTCCAGACTCCGGGCTGATATGGAAAAATCTAATATTACTTTGCCCGAACCCTTTGCCCGGGGATCGAACTCGAGACCTCAGGACGGTAGTCGTACCGAAATACAACCACGCCACCGAGGCAGTCCTGTTTTTGAGTCGGTTAAAAATAATTAAAATTATAAAATGTCTTGTGTCTACACAAACTACGATGCGTTCTATATTTTAATAACGTTTTAAAAACTGTTATTTTCGTTTCGTTCCACATTTCATATAAAAAATTATATTTCGCGTGCGTTTTGCGACACGTGAACTACTCAGAGTTATAAATAGCTTTATTGTAAAACGTAAAAAATATAACGAAGGTAAATTCGGGTTTATTAATATAGAGCGGCGACTTATTACTTTCTTTCCATCTGCCTTTATTTCACTTTAATGTGGGGTTGGGCAGCAGATTTTCAAGCAGGTTTATTTATTTATTTATTTTAGAGTTGCCAAGAGAAGATACACTATACACACTTAATTAATAATGACAAAAAACTAAGCCTCAGTGTTCCCCCAAAAACAGGCAACCACAACTTACATAAATAAGCATTATTCCACTAAATAATTAACAATAGGAGATACAAATTGCGAAAACAACAATAATCCGGCATCTGGCAAAAAAGTTAAATAATAGTTATATATTAAAATGAGATCAATTAACCGGTATAATTTCAACTTACAAGTGTCCAAAAGGGAAATATTTTGTTACACATTATTTAACAATTATATTATTATATAGCATATATTATAATTGTTCCTATGTATTTAAAATAAAAAAATATATATTAATAACCGACAAAGGAGCAATAAAATTTATACAAAGTGAGACTTGATTTTGTTTTTGAATGAATACAATTTTTCATGTAATATGTCAACATCAAGTGACCGTGGGAGATAATTTAACAATTGAACCATTCTAGTTATTGGTGAATTGGCACCCAGATTGCAAAAGATATTTGGCTTAGTTTTTACGACCGGCGTCGGTTTAGCGAGGAACATAGGCTACTTTTTATCCCGGAAGAGTACGACTCCAGTATATATCCGGTCCGATATCCACGCGGACGAAATCGCGATCAACAGCTATTTAAATATAAACCCATAACTTGTTATTACTAAGGGCCGATATGATAGCCAGATAAATTTTAATTTGGAGAATAATTATGATGTTTTGGCTGATATGTCAAAGTAACAAAATGACCCCAGGGCTCAAAATAAAGTCGTTGTAAAATCGGCTCTAATTATTTAAAATAATCACAAGTTTAAAAACTTAACGGCCCGACTTCAAATCCGATCGTGACAAAATTTATATGGGACCACCCTTGAAATAAGCTCTATAGAACACTAAAATAATTTTGAAGATCGGTCCACATATCGCGTAACATACATAAAAAAATATAGACGAATTGAGGACCTTCTCCTTTTTGGCATTCGGTCGATAAAAAATACAGGATACATTTGTGCTGAGTGCTGTGAGATCGAAAGTCTCTCGTAGTCTCTGATACACATGACACAAGACTCGGTATTAGTGTGGGGTCAGGACTATGTATGTGACTGTTGGGTGTTATTATTATTGAAATAAAACTATTTTTACGGATTCTATCACGATTTGGTTTTATTTTTTTTATGCCCGAAGTTTCGACGTGATAGAATCCGTAAAAATAGTTTTATTTCAATGAATAACATTCGCGTAAACCTAAGAAATCATTATGTTATTATTATTATTATTTTACGACAAAGTACCTACTCACCATATTAATTCATTAAAACAAGCCCTTGATGAAATCCCGAATATAATTCGAAATGTACTGCCGAAAGACTCGCGTCACAACACTAGACTGAATAATGGCGCGAAATGACAGAGACAAATGATTTCTCACAAGTACACGAGGATTACTGAAACTAGGTTGAAGAGTTATTAACGTGGTGAAATCATCTACAGTACAACGAATTGATGCGCTTTTAGGGTTCCGTGGCCAAAAGCAAAAACCTCATATAATGTACTTGACTTCTTTCTACCTGTCCTAATTCCACCTTAATGTGGGGTCGGCGCAAACCACCTTTTCAAGCATGTTATAGACAGGATTTGGCTAAGTTTTTATGACTAACTGCCTGCCTGACATCAACCCCCTCTGAGGGATCTAGTCCCGGGCAGATTAAATTAGAAAATTCGGTTTGCCCGACCTGGGGACCGACCCAGGACCTCCCGGTCCACTGACCATATATGCTGCCACTAGATTAAGGAGGCGACTAATTATTTTTTCCTCTAATGAAAAATAATTACATTGTAAATACTACAAGTCTTTTAGCATATTTAGGTGTGCACAAAAAGTATCGCGACTGTAATGTGTTTTTAAAAATAACGTAAATATTCAGGGCATGCACGTATTTACGCGTGCATCGTGTTTTTCATAAAGCTTTCCGTGAACCTTGGATAAATTCACTTTTATTACCTTACAATACAGGTTGAAACGCAACAAGTATTTTTGGTCATATTGTATTTCCAAATCGGCAGCCATTTTGAAAATGCGTAAAAATAAAACAAGTAATTAATGAAATACTTTGACAGCCTCCGTGGCGCAGCGGGCGAGTAGCCTGTGAAACGAGAGGCCGCGAGTTCGATCCCCGCACCGAGACAAATGGTTGTATGGCCTACAGATATTTGTTTCGGGTCTGGGTGTTGTGAGACCGAAAGTCTCTCGTAGTTCCTGATTCCCACGACACAAGACTCGATCTTAGTGTGGGGTCAGGACTATGTGTGTGACTGTTGGGTGTTATTTATTTATACTTTATTGAATAAAGACAATGACGTTGGAGTCGCCTATAAACTCCTTGAATAAGAATAATAGACTATTTATGGGTCCTTTTGTTTACGAATGTATGTATGTGTGACTACTATTTTGAAGTCTCAGGTTCGATCACGGTATTGAGTTTTTTACTGAGTATCAGCCCGGAAATACGTTCCCGATATGGCGACAGGCTCGCCACCTATCACATCCAGGACGGCAATAAACTCGGCGAAACCTGGTGTGCCAGTTCTCTAGTTTGTCCCGGCCTACTCCTTCGGGGATACAGACGTGAGATTATGTATGATGACGTGAGATGACCGGCCGCCTACCTGACGTCAACCACCTATGAGGGTGTATGTCTCGTATGTTGGTGTATATATTTATTATTATATTTTTTTTTCAGAGAATGCAGTAGTAGCTACTACCAAGCCGAAGAGACGAGCATACTTGTTGAAAAGGAAGGCGCTCACCACCGGCTTCTTCGACCAGAGCCGAAACAAGGACGCCGACAAGGATAAAGGTGAGTGTTCACTATCATATTGAACCTACCCTTATCCTACTCCAATGTAGGATCGATGCAACACACATTTTTTTAACGTGTTGTAAATAAATAATAGTAAAAAAACTCGCTTTTATAACATAACTTTCCTTCTACGTGCCCTTATCCCACCTTAATTTGGGGTCGGCGCAACACACTTTTTCAAGCACATTGCAGAGAGGATTTGGCTATGTTTTTATGACCGGCTACCTACCTGACGCCAACTCCCTCTGAGGGATCCAGTCCTGGGCAAATTAAATTAGAAAATTCGCTTTGCCTGAGAATCGAACACACGACCTCCTGGTCCACAGCAAATATATGCTGCTACTAGACCAAGGAGGTGACTAACTAAATAATATAGCGTGCAAAAAAAAGCCTCGGTGGCGTAGTTGTATTTCGGTACGGCTACCGTCCTGAGGTCTCGGGTTCAATCCCCGGGTCGGGCAAAGTGATATTAGATTTTTCCATATCAGCCCAGAGTCTGGAATTTGTGCTTGATATGACGATAGGCTCGCCTCCTATCACATCTGGGACGGAACTAAGCTCGGCGAAATGTGGGTGTTCTAGCTCGCTAGTTTATCTCTGCATACCCCTTCGGGAATACAGGCGTGAGCTTATGCTATGATATGTGGAAAAAAAATGAAAATAATTCTATTTTAAGTTCGTTGAAATCCAGATAATATGCAACATTATTACATAGCTTATGACATACCCAATCATAATGTCTTTCAATATAACTATTACACGCGATGAAATGGTTATTTAATTGCCATGCGAATTGTTTATGTTACTTTTTCTCTATAAAATCTTTAATATTTTCACGTTTCATTCAAATATTTTCAGTGGAAAAAGCGATATCGCGATATTACCGCCGTTAAAATTATTTATATGAAGCTTTAAAAGACGTGTTTATTGTTTTATCATAAAAACATCATAATATTCAGCTTTTATTTTCCAAGACTCATAATTTTATTGTTCTGAATAAAATGCACTTCAAAATAAAAATACGAACGACAAAGGTTGAAAGGTACGAATTATAAACGGAATGGCGTTTAACTCGAAGCGAGCTGTAGCACGCCGTAGATGGTCATATACTTGCCACCTCGTAGACGTCTACGTCGTAGCAAAATCTTACACCGAGCTACGCGATCCTGCGTAGATCCTGAACTCTATAATTTATTATTTTGTTTCCTAAAATGATTATAAATGATTACACTAAATTATGTAATTAAAAATATCACAATGCAGATTTAGTAATAAACAAACATAACAATTTTGTAATAAATAAACAAGGAGTAATAATAGCTACACTGCTCCTCGGAGGCGTGGTTGTATTTCGGTACGACTACCGTCCTGAGGTCCCCGATTTGATTCCCGGGTCGGGCAAAGTGATATTGGATTTTATCCATATTAATCCGGAGTCTGTAATTTGTGCCCGATATGGCGATAGGCTCGCCCCCTATCACATCTGGGACGGAACTAAGCCCGGCGAAATGTGGGTGTAATAGTTGGCTAGTGAGATACAGGCGTGAGATTAGTTATATTATGTTATATTATGTAAATAATAGCTACCAATACCAGAAACAGTTAATTTAAGATTTAATGAAGTATTTATTGAAATGACCAGAGTTTAAAAAAAATGCTTACTAAGACTATAGGTTTGCACTGTAGTAATCGCGAGGTGAAAATAAACATGGCAAACCGAAGCGGTGTTTGGTTGTCTTTTCAGTACTATGCAGTGGCGAAAGTTCCATACAACTCAATTCCTACCTGCTTCCCTTTGTTAGATTGTAGGCTAATAAATAAATATTTTCTAGGTAATATAGAAGTGAAAGTAACATTGGCTTCCATTTTGAAACTTTTCATCCTTCGCCACTGGCATGATGAGATCCATACCATGTTGCAATTTTATCTAGAAAATTATTACTGGTGCAGTACATTCTAGTTACGTGGATCGTAAAACACCGATAATATTCCGTAATGTTTACACAGGGATTCCGTGGAACGTCAGTTAATTGTGCGTCTGCGGCGATCGTCGTCAATCGATGGTTATGACAGCGCATGCGCAATGTGACTCGGTGTCATTGAGCAGAACACAGACAGTGCCAATGCGCCGTCTCGGGTGTATGATGACGCATCACATACTGCGGTCATGTTTGCTTTGGACACACTCTTCGTTCTGAACACTAAATGGATCTTGTGTATTTATAATCGCAAGTTTCAAAACTTAACGGACCGACATCAAATCTTATCGTGACCAAATTTATATGGGAGTAACCTTGAAATAAGCACTAACGAAAAAAGAATTTTGAAAATCGGTTCACATTTGGCGGAGATATTGCGTAACATACATCAAAAAATACAGACGAATTGAGGACCTTCTCCTTTTTGGAAGTCACACAAGTGCTTGTCTCGGTGCGAGAATCAAATACAGCCTAGCCAATCTCGTTTCACAGCCACCTACTAGAACGCTATGCTACGATCTACAATAATCGTTTAAAAGCTTAAAATCCAACCTCAAAACTCCATCGCATTTTAGCATATTAACCCTTGGAGTAAGGTGTCGAACATAAATTACAATGGGTCCACATTTGCTCAAGATATCGCGTAACTTACAAAAATACCGACGAATTGAGAACCTCTTCCGTTCCAAATCGGTTATAAATAAATATTTGAAACTGTTTGGTTCTACACTGATTCACAGAGTGAGTCACTGTTATGGGCTTTTCGCTATGAGTACGATGTTGCTATCTAGTGCTTATACCATCGCGAGAACTTCTGCGAAATTACTTAGTCACTCTCGAATTGCGAGTTACGAATTTTCTAATTTAATTTGCCCGGGACTGGACCCTTAGAGGGGGTTGACGTCAGGCAGGCAGCCGGTCTTAAAAATTTTGCCAAATATGTTTCAATAATTTTTCGGCGCAACACACTTCTACAAGCAAGTCGCAGAAAGGATTCGGCTTAGTTTTAACAACCGCCTGCCTTTCTGACGTAAAATTTGAAAAAATGTTTCACCTCATCGACATTCATCCTGGGTCTTGGATCGAACCCAGTACCTCCCAGTCCACAGAAGATATATACCACTAGACCAAGGAGGCGATCCTCGTCTATATATATATATATATCTATATATATATATATATATATAATCCAATCGCGACCAAATTTATATGGGATCATCCTTGAAATAAACTCTATCGAACACAAAAACAATTTTGAAAATCGGTCCACATTGGGCGGAGATATCGCGTAACATACATAAAAAAAATACAGATGAATTGAAGACCTCCTCCTTTTTCAATGTCGGTCGAAAAATAGATTGGGAGTTTGTGAGACTGCTACGTTATTTATTAGTGAGATTATTCAATCATCACATAGTTAACTCATATGTTTTTTTCAAAGCTTCATGGAAGAATGCAAAACATAACAATGAGTGTTTCGAATATTTTCGTCTCAGTTAAAGGTAGTCTTGTTGGCCCCGTGTGTAATACTACCCACGTATCTACGTTCTCCACATGTTAGTGATCTAAACTGAAATCGTTCATTTTGAATCTTACTGTGCACGAAATAGGGACGTGATTAAAGATCTATGAATAGTTAGGGGAAATAGTAATTAGAGTGAAGACAGACTGGAATCTATAGAGCATAATTCAAAGTCTAATTCGAAGTTTTAATCGTAATCTGGGATTCAGTCCTGAACAAATCGTACTAGAAAAATACTAATGAATCTGCGAATCGAACCCAGGACCTCGATACATAACCCACATACGCTGTCACTAGACCAAAGAGACGACTCTTTGATACTTATTTGGTAAATAAATCAATTTTTAAGTTTTAACCCTAAAACAACAGTGTTATT
The DNA here is from genome assembly GCA_036417725.1 of Clanis bilineata. Lineage (NCBI taxonomy): Eukaryota > Metazoa > Arthropoda > Insecta > Lepidoptera > Sphingidae > Clanis > Clanis bilineata. The sequence goes on along the minus strand of CM071150.1, from coordinate 12,703,722 downwards.
TATAATCTGACAGCCTCCGTGGCGGAGCCGGCGAGTAGCTGGCTGTGAAGCGAGAGGCCGCGGGTTCGATTTCCGCATTGAGACAAATGTTTGTGTGGCCCACAGATATTTGTTTCAAGTCTGGGTGTTGTGAGACCGAAAGTCTCTCATAGTCTCTGACATTCACGATACAGGTTATACCTGGTGTGGGGTGTCAAGACTAGGTGTGTGACTGTAGGTGTGTGTATTTATTATTATTATTATTAATTTTTTCGTGTAAACTGGCCCTTATATTTCGCACAATACACCTTCAAAGCGCAGTTAGAAACCCATAACTAAACAATAAAAAAACATAAAATTTACGCGAGCTGGCCGCAAACATAAACCGTTGCCGCTTTAACAACCCGACAATGTAATCAGGCATTATGTAAGTTGAAACACAGCAGGCGCTAATGATTCACGATGTAGTATAAAATTGTTTCGTGCGTAGAGTAAACACAGAATTGCAAACATCTGTAAGTTAGAGGTGCGCGTACCACGCCGCGTCATGCCGCGGTGAAAATTTAACCCCGTTTAAATGTTTCTCGTACGATACAAAAGCGTCTGTGGGGGTTTGCCCGATTCCCAAATTAAGGATAAAAGAAACGCTTATCGAAATTGTAGCAAAACTATAATACTTGGTTATTAATTACAACGAGTACAGTTCACATGCGTATGCCAGTAGCCGTGTTCAGCTACACGTCGCTTTACTGTCTACACTTGTCTACACTTTCGCTACACGTCTACAGTTATTGAGGGGTCTTACTAATGAAAACAGTTTAGCTGAGCAAATAGCTAAGAATATTCTGTCACTTTTTTCCTTGTGTCGCATTGTTTGAAAGTAAAAGGGACAGACTATTCTTAACCATTTGTTCAGTTAAACTGATTTTTAAAAGTAAGCCCCTTAGTAGTTATACATACGTTTAATGTGGTGGTGGCCTAATTAAGACCCTCTCCCTTTCCCAATTCCTATTTCCTTTATTTTAAGACGGCAACGTTCCCATGATTCAATTTGCGCCTTGGGTGTCTATGAGCGGTGGAGATCACTTACTATCACGGGACCATCTGCTCGTTTACTAGTCTTTGCTATAAAAAAATCGGATACGTCTCTAATGTTCGTTCGGATGAACTTCCAATAATCACAAGTTTAAAAACTTAACAGACTGACTTCACATTCGATCGTGACCAAATTTATATGGGACCACCCTTGAAATAAGCTCTATCGAACACAAAAAGAATTTTGAAAATCGGTCCACATTTGGCGGAGATATCACGTAACATAAGTAAAAAAATACAGACGAATTGAGGACCTTCTCCTTTTTGGAAGTCTGTCGAAAACTATAATGTCTCCAAATACTTGGATCTGGCACACAAGGTTATTGACATATTGTTATTGTTATTATATATGTTACATGTTTTGTTTTTTTTTTGTGTTCTCCCACTTATTGTTGCCTGAGACATTGGCTGAATAAAGTTTATTTCTTTCTTTCTTTCTATTGTGGACTCGACCATCATTGTCCCGATAGTAATTCTGCCCACGGGTTGATGCCCTCGACCTCCCAATTGGTGGTTAGGTCAAGAACCAAATACCCAAGGCCATGTTATCAGAAGTTCCTTAACCTAACTGACAGTAGCTTGGGTCGCCAAGGGAGATAGTTTATTTTTTTAATGCATTTATATATCAACATCGTATACATAAACTAGATATAAACTGCCTCGGTGGCAGAGTTGTATTTCGGTACGACTATAATCGTGAGGTCTCAGGTTCGATTCCCGGGTCGTAAAAGTGATATTGTTTTTTTTTATTCAGTATCAGCCCGGAGTTTGGAATTTGTGCCCGATATGGCGATATGCTGGCCCCCTATCACATCTGGGACGAATACCAGGTTGATTCTTTAAGAAACGCCAAAACGTTGCGATCGACGGAGCGTTCAACGTTGTTGGGTCTTAGAGAATACCATTTTCCATACATTTATGTCAAATGCCTAGTTCGCATAAGCATTGACATTACGCATAGCGCTAGTGCGTGCGCTTTGTACCTTGCTAAATACAAAATGAAAACATCGTTGCCGCAACGTTGTTTTCACAAATGAAACCTTAAAGAATCGACCTGCAGCTCTGCGAAATGCGGGTGTTCTAGTTCGCTAGTGCGCCTTTGCCTTCAGGAATACAGGCGTAAGCTTATGTAATTGTATATAACATAAACTAACCCTTTACATGAGACTTCTTACATTAACTACGAGAGACTTTCGGTCTCACAACACCAAAACCCGAAACGAGTGGGCGGGTCACACAAACATTTATCTCGACGCGGGAATCTTGTTGTAAAGATGAAAGGAACGTGTTGTTGTGACATTAAACTAAATATTTGTCACAAACATTTCACTTTACTATTTATTTAGTCTGTCTAGAATTAGAACCGTGGTCCGCCCTTGTCCTAAAGAGATGAAGCATGGACGAAAACACACGCCTATATTACAAGTTCGTGTTCTTCAAATTCATATATTGAAATTCTAATACTGCCTCGGTGGCGTGGTGGTATTTCGGTACGACTACGGTTCTGAGGTCTCGGGTTCGATCCCCGGGTCGGGCAAAATGATATTGGATTTTTCCATATCAGCCCGGAGTCTGGAATTTGTGCCCGATATGGCGATAGGCTCGCCCCCTATCACATCTGGGACGGAACTAAGCTCGGCGAAATGTGGGTTTTCTAGTTCGCTAGTGCGCCTCTGCCTACCCCTTCGGGGATACAGGCGTGAGCTTATGTTATGTTATGTTATGTTATGTTATGTTATTTAGTAAATATGTAGGCCACAGGGGGCACTTATAGACTTCTAGGTTCACAGCCAGGTAACATAACACACATATGGTGGTGGTGGTAGTGGTGTGTGTATGTGTGTGTGTGTGTGCGTGCTGGTGGTGGTAGAGCCACGAGAAAATTACGTCAACAGCAAGAATGTCTCAAAGAAATCCGACGTAAAGTGGCAGCTCGCTGATGCATTTCGTTCGGTGAGTGAGATTTCTGCTGGCCCATCTTCCCGCTCCCTTACCCAATCCCTATTTTCTTCACGTTAGGTTGGCAACGAACCCTTGATTCTTGTTATGTCTTGGGTGTCCAGGTGACTCATCTGCTCGTTCTGGTCTCTGCTATATAAAAAAAAACTATATTTTTTTCAATTGTATTTGTTATGCACAATACAAGCGTTTCCAATTATTACAGCACTGAAGCTGAACCCTTTTTCGGTGTTTACGGCTGGTCTCAAGTGTTGGCTAAATAATTCCTTTCTTTTTAGTTTTCAACCGACTATAAAAATAAGAGGTTCTAAATTTATATATTTGTTTATTTATGTAGAAAACATACCGAACAATAATGCTAAAAGTAATGTTGATAATTATTGGTTTTTACTCCAACAGAGTTGCCTCTAATAACAAAAACATAGTATTGACATTAAAATACACTATGAGTTGAATTATCAGTTTCTTATGTATGTTACTCCTTACATATCTCCTGCAAATAGGGACCAATTTTCAAAATTCTTTCGTTTTCGATAGAGCTTTATCAATGATTCCATACTTTGGTCAGATTGGATAAATTGTGATGACGGATTTTAGTTTTAAGCTTCTGATTATAAATTTATATTTGCAATAGAGGTGAAACATCAGTTAGAAACGAGACATTTTCCTTAAAACCACATGAATTCAACAGAAATGTTGTTTTTTGGCGCACAGCTGCGGCCGACAACAGACTGTTCCTGGAAACACGCATGGTTTACATAATCTTAACACATTTCTCTCGTGGGAATTATTTTAATGCGCGTTCCAGCACCTGACGGACAGACGACGTTTATTCATTGCAAATTATATTATACTAGCTGTGCCTGCGGGTACGTCCGCGTGAGACAAACGTTCATACCCCATTACAACACTTTAGGGGATGAATTGATGCATGTATTATGCACATAAACCTTCCTCTTGAATCAATTTATCTATTAAAAAACCGCAGCAAAATCCGTTGCGTAGTTTTAAAGATCTAAGCATACATAGGGACAGACAGACAGCGGGAAGCGACTTTGTTTTATACTATGTAGTGACTAGCTGTTGTCCGCCATTTCGTTTGCGACGAAATTGTTCAGGATAAAATTTATTATCCGTGGTAAAAAGTGACCTATGTGTTATTCTGATGTGTAATGTACGTAACTGTAGAGTTTTAATAACATCCATCAAATAGTTATGGCGTGAAAGAGGCACAAACATACACACACATACAAACTTTCACGTTAATATTTTTAGTAGGTGTAGCGTTTGATCGCGGCTTCTTTCGTGACTACGCCAAATACACAAGTATTTTATTTACCCGAGCACGACATAGTAACTAAACTGCAGCCTGAGCAGGAAAATTTCTGACAACCGTAAATGTATTCGAACTCGATGCGCGTCTATGAAATTTGTATGAAATATTAACCAAACGTCATCAGTGCGCAGCGAACTCGAATACATTTACATTTACATTAGTTTTTAGTGCTCGGGCTACTGATGATAAGTGCATGCAATGTACAATGAAGTACGATATACAATGAAAAGTGCAATGCACTCCAAAAACTAGCGACCATCAACAAACAACGGGTTTATCGATGGCCACCAGATATACCGGCCTATTTATTCTTCTTCGTACTCCGAAGAGGAAAGAAGCAAATCGAGTTGCTTGCAACACGCAGATGAACGATGCAGACACAGGAATATACCCCCATACCCGCCCGACCAATTATCAAGTTATGTCGCAAGCGCCTCGAGAGAACTTTAATCACTTTCGCCTATGTAAATCGGCTATGCTGACATCACATTTATTTATTTAGACAGCCCCGTGGCACAGCGGGCCGAGTAGCCGGCTGTGAAGCGAGAGGCCGCGCGTTGGATTCCCACATTGAGACAAATGTTTATGTGGCCCACATATATTTGTTTCAAGTCTGGGTGTTGTGAGACCGAAATTTTCTCATAGTCTCTGACACCCACGATACAGGTTATACCTAGTGTGGGGTCAGGACTAGTGTGACTGTTGAGTGTATTTATTGACACCCACGATACAGGTTATACATAGTGTGGGGTCAGGACTAGGTGTGTGACTTTTGGGTGTATTTATTTACACAAGTAACCTAGATAAATCCAAATCATATACGTAACTCATGTCGTAAACAAAATTACCTACACCAAAAAAGGTTTATAAAACTCGATAGCATTTCAAGCAAATTAAAATGATGATTCGTCAGCCAATTTCGCGTACACAAACGTGTAAAAATAGTACCAGTGAATTTGTTTGTGTGTATGAGTAGTATCGATCATCGCCGGCTGTTCTGTTGTACTGGAGTGTGTAGGGAGCTGGTTTTATTGTTGTTTTCTGAGTAATCCCCATGGACTTGAAGAAAAACTTATTTGTAGAGGTATAGTTACGGTGTGTGTGAGAAACGAACGCGGCGGTTTTTGAGTTTAAGCTATAATATTAGCCTAGTAGACGCGAGTCGCCTCCTTGGTGTAGTGGCAGCATGTATGGGCTGAGGACCGGGAGGTCCTGGGTTGGATTCCCAGGTCGGGCAAAGAAAATTTTCTAATTTTCCCGGTATTTTTCATAGGGAGTTGACGTCAGGCAGGTCGACAGTCGTAAAATCTTAGCCAAATTTTCTCTGTTAGATGCTTGAATAGTGTGTTGCGCCGACCCCACATTAAGGTGGGATAAGGGCAGGTAGAAAGAAAAAAGTGGCGTAGCGGTACTCCGAGCGCGGTACAACACTATGTTCCTGAGGTCTCGGGTTCGATCCCCGGGTCGGGCAAAGTCTTATTGAATCTGTTCAATATCACCCCGGAGTCTGGAATTTGTGCCCGAAATGGCGATAGCCTCCCATCACATCTGGGACAGAACTAAGATCGACGACATGTGGGTGCTCTAGTGTGCTAGTTAGTGCATCTCTGCCTACTCCTTCGGGGATACAGGCCTGTGCTTATGTTTGTATGAAAAATATCTTTATGCACTTCTTTTGCATATAAACTTCAACAGTGTCAAATTTCACGTTCATCCAATCACGCAATTCTCTTAAAAAGGGGTAAAGTTTTCGATTCACGTATTAATCATCACCATCATCATTATCAGCCATAAGACGTCCACTGCTGGATAGGCCTCCCCCAAAGATTTCCAGATTGACCTGGAAGTCGCTGGATGCAAGCCGCTACCAACAGATCACGTTAATATATAGATATTGCCCCTTACTTATAAAAATATTTAAGCGCTGCTTATTTTTATACCATAGGTTGTCCCTTTCATTTTTAAACAATGTAACGCAAGGAAAAAAGTGACAGGTTATTTATAACCATTTGCTCAGATAAATATGCTGTTTTAAGTAAGGCCCATTATTCATAATGTGTATTTAATACATGACATTGTCGTTGACAACTCTGCATGGCAAAGCCGGTAGGAAAAGATATAGAGCCTTCGCCACTGACACTCAAATGATACACTCCTGCACAATAAATACGGCAGTCAGCAACCTTCAGTAAACATATCCAAACGTATTATTATTTTAAATCAGTCCAAATCTTAGTGAGTGTACACAAGGTATTTGTTACAATCCCGCGCTGTTTACACATTCACTTATTTTTAATGTTTACGTTGAACTAGCGCCAATTTTATTAAATTCTAACGTGAGTTTTGGTATTTTTTCCTTATCGAATTAGGGTCACGGTGAGGTGCCTTGTTGCTATTTTTTTGCGAAGGTCGGAATGAAAATATGGTAACTATTCTTCATGGACGTAAAAAAAAGATGGACGGAGCGCTAGGAACATTGAAAGTGAAGCAGGGTTTTCGGCTCATTCGATCAGTGGCCACCATTACGTGTAGATAGATCGAGTGGCCGAAAATCCTGCTTCAGTTTCAATGTTCCTGGCGCTCCGTCCATATTTTTTTTACGTCCATGCTATTCATATTATTATTATTTATTTATTTATTTTAAGAAGGCTTATAGACTAATTACATTGGTATATAATACATGTGTATATAATCAAATTGCTAATAACAAGCCTCCACATTTGAGTATACATAAGAAAACTATCATCTACCGAAAGACTGCCTCGGTGGCGTAGATGTAATGCATGCGGGATACGGCTATTGTTCCGAGGTCTCGGGTTGATCTCCGGGTCGGACAAATGATATTGGATTTTTAAATTCAGTGTCCGCCCGGAGTCTGGAATTTGCGAAACGGCGATAGGCTCGCCCCCTATTGCATGGGATAAGGGATGGAAATTTACTCTGTGAAATGTAGGCGTTTAATATCACATCTTCTTTCTCCTTATGGGATACTCAAGTTACTCAATAGAAGACATCCATCATGTATTCATGCAATGAAATAATCACAAGTTTAAAAACTTAACTGATCGACTTCTAAATTACCGATCGTGACCAAATTTATACAGGATCACTCTTGAAATAAGCTCTATCGAACACAAAAAGAATTTTGAAAATCGGTCCACATTTGGCGGAGATATTGAGTAACATACATAAAAAAAATACAGACGAATTGAGGACCTCCTCCTTTTGTGGAAGTCGGTTTAGCGGTTCATATAACCAACCTACCATTCGAATTTCTCCTTAACTAGTTATTGAAAGCTACAAAAATTCCATATTTTGTTACTTTGCTACGGAACCGTAATAAAATATATATTTTTTTTATAGTAGAGACTGGCAAACGAGCAGCTGGGTCTCCTGATGGTAAGTGATCTCCACCGCCCATAGACACCCAAGAAAAGAATCATGGAAGCGTTGCCAACCTAAAAGGAGGGTATGGAAGGGGAGGAAAAGGGAAAGGGGAAAAGGAGGCGAAATGGGACACCGGAAATCTCACTCACCAAACGAAACGTGATAGCAAGCTTAGCCACTTTACGTCAATTTTCTGTGAGACAGTGGTATCAAACCGGTCGAGCCGGCCCATTCGTGCTGTAGACGGTACTGTCTACGGATCTACCCACCCTACCACTCAAAAGAAAATATCTGTGAATGTTGGTATTTATGCAAGAAACAAATGAACATCGAGCGAAATCAACAATTTTATTGAAACACAAACTTTAGACGTATATTAAATGGAAACACAAAACATTAGTTTTCGTGCCAAAGTATTAAAATAGTCGAATACAAAGCGGTAATTGAGAAATGGCTTTTTGTGAAGCACATTTATTAATGTTCTCTACAATATAATGCGACATAATTGAATATTATTTTAATTTCTAGGCCATGTTGTGCCGACCTTGATCAATAATCAGAAGTTTTAAAACACAAAACCGACTTCAAACCCTTTCACATTGTTTCCAAAGTTACTACTCATGTCCTATGAAAGTTGGAGCAAGCTTTGGAATAAGCTCTATCGAACACAAAAATAATCTTGAAAATCGGCCTAAATATACCGCTCATATTGAAAATCTCCCTTTGAATTAAGTTGATAATATTTGTATTTATGGTTAATTTTTTTATACGCTTTATATTGTTTTCTTGAAATATAAAAATCTGAACAATTATAAATAATTTATAAATAATCATAAATAAATACAGCCAACAGTCACACACATAGTCCTGACTAGGTATACTATCCTTGCCAGAGACTACGAGAGACTTTCGGTCTCACGACACCCAGACTTGAAACAAATATCTGTGGCCCACACAAACATTTATCTCAATGCGGGAATCGAACCCGCGGCCCCTCGCTTCACAGCCGGCTGCTCGCCCGCTGCGCCACGGAGTCTTTTGACTTTAGGAAAACTTATTCACCGTACGAAACGGCAAGCATCCATTTTACTTCGGTTTTCAGAGACACTTCATAGCACAAACTGGCCAATGAGCAAGTGGGTCACCTGATGGTACGTAATCTCCACCGTCCATAGACACCCAAGACACAAATGTATCATGAGTGCGATGTTGAATTTAAATAGGGGAATAGCTTAATTGGGAAAGGGAAGAAGGGACCGACCACAGGAAATATTGTTAAAACGCGTTGAGTGATAGAGCCACGCTGTAGACCGGTTTGATACCACTGACTCACAGAAAACCAACGTAAAGTGGCAGTTTGCTGTCGCGTTTCGTTCGGTGAATGAGATTTCCGGTGGCCCATTTCCCCCCTCCCTTTTTGAATCCGTCCATTCCCTAATTTTAGCTTGGCAATGCACCCATGATTCTTTTTGTGTCTTGGGTGTCTATGGGTGGTGAAGATCACTTACCTTCAGGTGACCCATCTGTTCGTTTGCCACTTTACGTCAGTTTTCTGAGACTCTGGTATCACACCGGTCGAGCTTAGCCATTCGTGCTGTACGTAGCTCTACCATCATCTCGCATTTATATTGGAAATCACCTAGGAGCTATAAACATGGTGTAACAGATGTCGCGTGACTCGCTGCAGTAAAACAGCATCTCGGTAGACGCTCGCAAACTATAAATACGACGTGCGAGTGACGTGGGAGTGCGCGAGTGACCTTATCAGAATTATCTCGTCGTCATATAAATAATAAGAATAAAGGAGCGTCCCCTGCACATGTTTTTCTCGGAACACTATACGAAACACTACCGTCCTGAGGTCTGGGTTTCGGTGCCCAGGGGCAGACAAAGCGTTATTGGGTTTTTCAACCAGGTGACCCACTTACTCGTTTGCCAGTCATTGCTATATAAAGAACAAAATAACACCATACATACATACATAGTCCTGACCCCACATTTAGGTACGCGTCTTGTGTCGTGGGTATCAGGAACTACGAGAGACTTTCGGTCTCACAACACCCAGACCTGAAACAAATATCTGGGACACACATACATTTGTCTCGGTGCGGCAATGGCGAAGAGTCCATTCAACACGATTCCTTTAGGCTTACCTTTGCCAAAATTCTACCAATAAATAGTTATTAATTCAAAGTTTTTTTTTTTATATTTTTATTATTAGGTTATCATTATTTAGTACAATTAATTATATTGCTTGAATACTATATTTACTTCAAAATCATGTGCATGCACTAATTAATGTATTGTTTGAATTTATTTATTGTCTACAATTCGGAAATATAAAGGCTATAAATAAATAAATAAAATTCAAAGAAAAACTAGTATCGGCTTCCCTTTTACAAAATTTCACCCCTCGCCACTGTGGTGCGGGGATCGAACCCGCGGCCTCTCTGTTCACATCTGCGTCACGGAGGCTGTCAAAATATACCTACTGCCATAAGGCCTGCCAAGCCTGCCAGGCCTGCCAAGGAGGCGTTGAAATATCACATCAAAAACCAATAATTATAAAGTCTCTGAGCTGATGATTGTTGTTGTAGAGGCGCCAACCGGCAGCGTGTTCGGAGTACCCCTGGCGCAGTGTGTGGAGACGGAGCGGGCCCTGCGGCGGCAGCAGCACGGTGGCTCCAGGGCCTCGCTAGCCTCGCTCGCCTCGCTCGGCGCCATAGAGAAAGGAGATGATGTGAGTATTACTCTTATCTCATCCTCATCACACTGCAATGGGCTATGCAACACGCTTTTTCAAGCTTCTTTTCTTTCTTCCTGCCCTTGTCCCACCTTAATGTGGGGTCGGCGCAACAAACCTTTTCAAGCATGTAGCAGAAATGATTTGACTACGTTTTTACGACTGGCTGCTTGACGTCAACTGTTAAGGGATCCAGTCACGGGCAAATTAAATAAGAAAATTCGTTTGTCCTACCTGGGAACCGAACCCAAGACCTCCCGGTCCACAGTCACAGCCCAAATATGCTGTCACTAGACCAAGGAGGCGACTAAAAATGGACCGTGACGCTTTTTCAAGCTAACGAATGAAAAAACTAAGTTTCCGTGGAATGCTCTAAAACCACTGGCTGTATGTTTTGGAGGTAAATATGTAACTCATTGGTATTAGAATGCTGAGCACCGTATTGGAAAATTTAAGTAGGAAGACAGACTTTAGACAACGCCAGGCAAAAAAAGAATATTGCATAAATAATACAACTTCATGTTTACGCCCGAAAACCTTCTTTTGCTCGTCTTTATTGTTTACTAAGTAAGATCAAACCGTTACGATTCGTAATAATCTATACCTAGTTTAATTATATTTTAACGGAACACTACTTGAAACTGCTACCCGGAGGATATCAAGATTCCCACATTTCTCGGACTTTTCTAATCTGTGGCACCATGACGAATAGCTCCTTCTTCGTGGTATATTGTCTCAAATACCATAGTATTAAATACAAACTGATGTTGGTCGCGAGTTGTGACTATTTTTGCACAAACGATGACAAATCGACATCATCCAGTATAACTTGGTCCCTTCTTCCTCCCCCCTCCGAAACACTTGCCGGAGTAAAAGGAAGACGCTCTTATGTTTAGAGAGGTCTGTCATATCCGGATGGTTCGCGAGCAGAAAATAGCTACGCTCTCAGAAAGATTGATTTTTAGAAATTTATCAATCTGCTATAAATAATTTTGATTGTGCTATTTTTGTCTGTGCGTGTGATTTGTTCGCGGCTATTTATATCCTTCATGAGCTATTGATGATCTACAATCATAATATCTCAAATAGTCTAGTCCAGTGTTTTATTGCTGTATTTATGTAATTTTCGTCTCAGCCAGTCTCAGCTGTGCAAACTTTCATTATAGCCAATGTAGATTGGGCGTTATGAGATGTAACATTTAATGACGACATCCGTGGCGCAGTGGATGAGTCTCTGCCTGTGAAGTGAGAGGCCGCGTGTTCGAGATAAATGTTGGTGTAGCTCACAGATATTTGTTTCGGGTCTGGGTGTTGTGAGGCCGAAAGACTCTCGTGGTTCTTGATACCCACAACACAAGACTCGTATCTTAGGCTGAGTTCTATAGAGCGAACTACGACTGAGTCTAAGTTAAAGAAACGAACTCTGAACACTGCTGAACATAGGCCGCTATAGTCGCTGGATGCAGGCCGCTTCCAACAGGTCTATCTGGAAATCTTTGGGGGAGGCCTATGTTCAGCAGTGGACGTCCTATTTGGGTATTTCATACAAATTTCATAGACGCGCATCGATCCCGAATACATTTACGATTGTCAGAGATTTTCCTGCTAGGGTCGCAGGATCCTGACTTACAGAAGTTATAGTGACGGTAAAGTTATAGTTTCGCTACTGTGGGACAGTGCCAGTCTTTGACCTAGCAAAAGATGTTTCACATAAAATGAATAAGCATAACAGTGTTGGTTATAAAACACTTCATAAATGCGACACGGGTGTATGAAATTTTCCGCCGGGAAAATCTACGAAATGTCCGTGAAACGTAGTCGTAAATGTATTTACTTTGTTACCGTCATTTGCTGGAGCTTTAGCGCGAATTACTTTTGACTATGAACTCGAAGCGAGTGGCTGCTTATGACATGTGTTTAAATTTAAAAAAACACGTGGACGTCCTATGGCTGATGATGATGATGATAACGAAGACGGCCGTCGCGCAGATTCGTTTCCCGCACCGAGACAAATCTTTGTATGGCCCACAGGTATTTGTTTCGGGTTTGGGTGTTGTGAAACCACAAAGTCTCTCGTAGTTTCTGATACCCACGATACAGGTTATACCTAGTGTGGGGTCAGGACTGTGTGTGACTGTTGGGTGTGTTTATTTATTAGAAACACACTAAATTGATTTCTGACCCATCATCGCTATATCAGAACATAGCCTTGTCTGCACTATTTTTTATCATTAGAAATATGATTGGAAGCAGACTAGACGTGTCTGTGGATGATGCACTTGTAAATGTAAACAATACTTCAGTTTCCAAACGCAGCTGGAGTCGATAAACGCAGACAGGTGGAATGACACCGCTATGTTTGATTTATGTTCTGTGCTATTGCCTTGTAAACGTCTGTATTGTGTAATCTAGTGTCTCGTGGGATACTTTATGATGCTACTAGTGACTCGTCCAGGCTTATATAGATTATTTTGGTGTAACAGCCAGCGTTTGCAATGTAAGCGGAAAAAACATACATAACATACTGTTACGCGTGCATAATAGAACCATATCTTGCCGAACGCGCCGCGTTTCATCCATAATTGTACAGAACGTTCTAGTGCGTTCGAGCCGCGCTAAGGCGGGCCGCGTGACGTCACGCGCCGATAAGAGATCGACGAATATAAAAGGCGTGTGTGTGTGTTGGCGGGACAGTGTTTCTTCGGAAGCGATCGAGTGCGAACAACGAGCGACAAGCGAATATTCGGAGCGATTATTTCGACGCGTATTGTGTGCAGTACAGTGTTTAATTCTAAATAAAGTGCTGAGTCAGTTTCGAGAACAGTCGGCGTTTAATTGTTTGTCCTGAACCCCGTTAGCCCGTAACATTTGGTGTCAGAAGTAAGGACAAATGCCGGTGTTCCCGAAAGACGACGAAGGTATCCGTACCCGAAGCCAGCGCCAGCAAGAGATGGACCGAGGGCGTTTCGAAGATAGTCCGGTACAAGAGCCGGTTTCGCAGCCAATGACGCAGACGACTGCAGGCCCATCTGGAGTGTCGCCGACGTGGGCACCTAGTGAATTATCGGCCATTATGTCGATGCTGCAAGAGCAAGCTCGACGTCAAGAGGAGCAGGCTCGTGAGTTGAAGGAGCAGCTCCAACGTGACAAAGAGGAACAAGCTCGACGTCAAGAGGAGCAAGCTCGACGTCAAGAGGAGCAGGCTCGTGAGTTGAAGGAGCAGCTCCAACGTGACAAAGAGGAGCAAGCTCGACGTCAAGAGGAGCAGGCGCGTAAATTGGAGGAGCATCTGCAGCGTGGGCAAGAAGAGCAGGTCGTACTTATGAAGAATTTGCAAGCTACGGTCGGAAAGGAATTAAAAATCATGAAAGACCAAGTGGACCAGCATGAGCAGCGTATTGCAAAGGCCGAAGCCCAAATCGCCGACGTCAAACAACTTGTAGAAACACGTGTGTGTAGTGCCGCAAGTTCTGTGGTGGCTGCACCGTCAGGACGTGGTTTTAAAGTACCACCATTTGATGGCACATCATCTTGGTCGGCCTACAAAATTCAATTTGAGGCCGTGATGCAGGCAAACGGGTGGACCAAGGATCAAGCCAAGACTGCTCTAACCTTAGGTTTACGTGAGCAGGCCTTAACCGTCCTGGAGGCTCTTGGCGGAGATGTTACATATGACCAGCTGGTCGAGGCCTTGGAGTCGAGGTATGGTGATGCCCACCTGGAACACGTCTTTCGTGCTCAGCTTAAGGATCGAGCTCAACGTAATACCGAAAACCTACAGCAGTGGGCCCTGGAAGTTGAGAAGCTGGTTCGTAAAGCTTACCAGTCCACACCTGCACTGATTGATGGAATTCTAGTGCAGGCTTTCGTCGACGGAATCCGCGACTTAGAGGTGCGGGCTGCTGTGAGGCTTGGGCATCACGAGACCCTGAAAGATGCGTTGGCTCACGCGCTGGAAGTGGAGGCTGTACGACAAGACCATCGAGCTCACCGCATTAGAGAGGTTGTGGCATCACCTCCACCACGCAATCGTATTCAGGGGTACAGTCCGCGCTGCTTTAACTGCGGTGAAAGAGGCCACCTCCGCTTGAATTGTAGAAAACGACGGGATGAAGGAGAAAATAGACCTGAGGAGAGGGTGGTTAACACCGCCGAACAGCAGCAGGGAAACGAGTAAAGGCCAGGACTATGGGGCGGGTGCTGGCCGGGGTCCAAGAAGCCCCAAGGGTGTTGATCTCACAAGCACATGATGGGAATAGCTTAACCATTAGAGGCGAAGTCAACGGAACACCTTGTAAGCTGACGTTAGACACTGGAGCTTCCCGCACGGTTGTTAGTATCAGGCTGGCGAATCGGTTCCTTGGGGACTATAAAGGTAACCGTGGACATATAGAACTTCTAACAGCCACCGGTCAGCACATATCCGTCCAGGGTGAGAAGAGTGTACGGCTAAAACTAGGTGAAGTAATCTATCTGCATGATGTCATCGTGGCTGATATTGTTGACGATTGCATTCTGGGCCTGGACTTCATGCGAAAACATGGATGTGAAATCGACGTCAAACAGGGCGTGCTGAAATGCGGCTCAGAAGAGCTTTTTATGGAAGGAGCACCATCAGGAAAAGCATACTGCTTGAAGAAGACTGTGGTCCCACCTAGATCAGAAGTCATTGTACCAGTTAGTTTGCCACGGAATTCTGGTCCAAAAGAAAGGTGTGTCCTCATTGAGAAGATTGACAATGATCATCCATGGAAAATTGCGAGAACCCTGGTAAGGTCTGCAAATAAGTCGGCTGTACGCGTACTCAACCCCAGTACCGAGCCACAAATAATAAAAAAGGGGGTGGTAATGGGTTCTTGCGAGGAAGTGGATTGGATGCGCAAATGCCAAGATTTACCCACGGTGACGAGCATGGCACCTGCGAAATTCGACGTGTCATCACTTTTGAAAGACTGTGGTGAGTTGTCTTTAGAAGAGATTAACAAGGCCAAGAAAATGTTAACACGGTACGCCGACATCTTTTCTTCTAGTGATGCTGACATAGGAAGAACTAATTTGGTCCAGCACAAGATTAACACAGGCAACGAGTTACCAATTCGTCAGCGACCAAGAAGATTGCCAGTTGCCAGAGAAAAAGAAGTGGATACCATGATTGACGGGATGCTGAAGGATGGTGTCATAGAGCCTTCATCTAGTCCATGGTGCTCCCCAGTGGTCTTAGTAAAGAAGAAGGACGGCAGTATGCGGTTTTGTGTAGACTACCGTCGGTTGAACAATATAACAAAGAAGGACAGCTATCCTTTACCGAGGATTGATGACACTCTAGACACGCTTACCGGAATGAAGTGGTTTAGCACGCTAGACTTGAAGAGCGGTTACTGGCAAGTGGAAATTGACTCAAGAGACAAGGAGAAAACTGCTTTTTCTACTGGTAAAGGTCTATGGCAATTTAAGGTTATGCCATTTGGATTGTGCAACGCTCCTGCGACTTTTGAGAGACTGATGGAACTTGTACTTACCGGACTGATTGGGGACGCTTGTCTTGTCTACTTGGATGACATCATCATAGTGGGCCGCACATTCGAAGACCATCTTCGCAATCTTGAACGTGTCTTATCGAAGATCCGGGGGGCTAATCTTAAACTGAGTCCCAAGAAATGTTCACTTTTCAAGAAGCAGGTTAACTTTTTAGGACACATTATTTCAGCAGCTGGCGTACAAACAGACCCCGACAAAGTTGTGGCAGTCAAGGAATGGCCAGTTCCGAGAGACAAGACACAAGTTCGGGCGTTTTTAGGCTTGTGCTCCTATTACCGGCGATTTGTGAAGAATTTTGCAGACATAGCCAAGCCTCTACATAAGCTTACAGAAGAGAAGAGACAGTTTTGCTGGGATGAGAATTGCGACACCGCATTCCAAACGTTAAAAGACCGTCTGTGTAATACACCTATATTGGGTTATCCTGACACTGCAAACGACTTTATAGTGGACACAGACGCAAGTAATACTGGTATTGGCGGTGTGTTGTCACAACGAAAAGGAGAAAAAGAGGTTGTGATAGCTTACTTCAGCAAATCCTTATCTAAGCCTGAACGGAATTACTGCGTCACAAGAAGAGAACTGCTAGCCGTAGTCAAATCACTGCAACATTTTAGTAAATATTTGCTGGGGCGGAAATTCCACCTACGAACAGACCATGCTGCCTTGAAGTGGCTACTGCAGTTCAGAAATCCAGAGGGTCAAGTAGCAAGATGGATTGAGTTGCTACAAGAGTTTGACTATGTGATAGAACATCGCAGTGGGAAATCTCACGGTAATGCAGACGCTCTATCAAGAAGACCTTGCGCAGAGAACTGCAAGCACTGCGTCAAACAAGAGGTTAAGGAAGAAGTGCCTGTGCGAATAATAAGGACAGACCTCAGCAACGAGTGGCGAGACACGCTACTGGAAGCGCAGGATAGTGACGCAGATCTAAAACCGATCTTTGAGCGGTTAAAAGCTGGTACCGCGAAACCTAAATGGCATGAAGTTGCAGCGTTAAGTTCCACTACGAAGAGCTACTGGGCCCAGTGGGACAGCTTGGTTATACATGATGGAGTACTGTGCCGTAAATGGGAAAACGCAAAAGGCGATCGATGTCATTTGCAAATGGTAGTCCCTAGAGCTAAGATCCCAGAAGTTCTGCAGCTCTACCATAATGGATTATCAGGAGCTCACATGGGGGTCAAAAGAACTCTGCTGAAGATCCGCGAAAGATTTTATTGGATCCACTGCCGAGACGATGTTGAGGAATGGTGTCGTAAATGCACAATTTGCGCGGCTGTGAAGGGTCCTCATACACGAAGTAGAGGAGCATTAAAAATTTACAATGTGGGAGCTCCATGGGAGCGGATTGCTCTGGACGTAGCAGGACCTTTCCCTGTAAGTGACAGCGGGAACAAGTACTTCATGGTGGTCATGGATTACTTCACGAAGTGGCCGGAAGTATTTGCCATTCCCAACCAGGAAGCTTCAACAGTCGCAGATAAATTGGTCCATGAAGTATTCTGCCGGTTTGGAGTACCTTTAGAAATTCACAGCGATCAAGGACGTAATTTTGAATCCCAAGTATTTCAGGAAACATGTCGAGTATTGGGCATTCACAAAACCAGAACGACCTCCTACCACCCGCAATCTGATGGCATGGTGGAACGATTTATTCAAACGTTAGAGAGATACCTGGCAAAAGTTGTAGAAAGCAGGCAAAAAGACTGGGACAAGCACATTCAGCCGTTTCTAATGTCATATCGTAGTGCGGTTCACGAGAATACGACGGTAACACCAGCTTTCGCTAACTTTGGAAGAGAATTACGACTGCCTGCTGATCTGATAACTGGTATCCCTCCTGACACTCCGCGTAGTGTAACAGACTACGCGGACGATCTGCGCAAGAGATTGAATGACGTATATGAACACGTCCGAGTATCAGGTCAGCAAATGTCCGAGAGGATGAAGACCCGCTATGACCGAAAAATGAACAACAGCGGTTTCGACGAAGGGTCACTAGTATGGTTGCACAACCCAGTTCGATGCAAAGGCAAGTCTCCCAAATTACAAGCGAAATGGGACGGACCCTATAGAGTTGTCACCAAGATTAATGATGTCACCTACCGGATCCAGAAAGGCCAGCGATCTGCACCTAAGATAGTTCACGTCGACCGTTTAGCACGTTATTATGGCTGTAACAATGCTCGGGACGAGCATGTCTTAGGAGGGGGCAGTGTTACGCGTGCATAATAGAACCATATCTTGCCGAACGCGCCGCGTTTCATCCATAATTGTACAGAACGTTCTAGTGCGTTCGAGCCGCGCTAAGGCGGGCCGCGTGACGTCACGCGCCGATAAGAGATCGACGAATATAAAAGGCGTGTGTGTGTGTTGGCGGGACAGTGTTTCTTCGGAAGCGATCGAGTGCGAACAACGAGCGACAAGCGAATATTCGGAGCGATTATTTCGACGCGTATTGTGTGCAGTACAGTGTTTAATTCTAAATAAAGTGCTGAGTCAGTTTCGAGAACAGTCGGCGTTTAATTGTTTGTCCTGAACCCCGTTAGCCCGTAACAATACATAAGCTCACGCCTGTGTCCCCGAAAGGTAGGCAGAAGCACACTAGCGAACTAGTACACCTACGTTTCGCCGAGCTTAGTTCCGTCCCAGATGTGATAGGGGGCGAGCCTATCGCCATATTGAGCACAAATTCCAGACTCCGGCCTGATATGGAAAAATCCAATATCACTTTGCCCGACCCGGGGATCGAACCCGAGACCTCAGAACCGTAGTTGTACCGAAATACCACCACGCCACCGAGGCAGTCAAGTCAGCGGAAAAAAATGTGTTAATTTACATCACATAAGAAACCTCTAAAATTATCAGTGTTTCTCTACTATATTATGCATGTATTAAACCTTCCTCTTAAATCACTCTATCTATGAAAAAACGGCATCACGGGACGGGAAATGACTTTGTTTTATACTATGTAGTGATGATGATGGGCGAATCCACCTTTCTTATTCTAGACTAGTTGTTGCCCGCAGCTTCGGCCGCTTCTTACCTTGAGTAGTCTTGATCTAGTGGCAGCGCATATGGACTATGACCCGATAGGTCCTGGGTTCGATAAATTATTTTCAAACCCAGTTTAGTTTCATGGATTAGATTAATAAAGCCAAAAACCATTTTCAATTTATTTTAATTCAACCATATTGTCAATCAAGAATTAAGGAAAACAAACCAATACTTTACATTTTGATAGTAACAACATACATCCATCCAGACACCACCCAAACAATACCATTGTAAAAAACCTAAACAGTGACGCTGGATGACGTCACCGTGACGTAACAAGTATCCGGTTACCTGGTTGGCCTTTCCATCGGTTTGCTTTCATTAAGGCCACGATAATTTTATCGTATGACGCGCCTAGCACGCTAGCGTATACCACCGTCCAGAAATAACCGCCTCACTATAATAAAGCTGCAGAAATTGCCTACTTCTTGCTGACTTTACTTGTTCTTTATTGTAAGGTCTCGACCATCAAACCATCAATCTATCACGTACGTATTTGTAAGAACATTTGGAATTGTTCTGCTGTGGTTGTGAGAGTGTCTTCGTGATTTGATACCACGTCACGAGACTTTCGACCAATGAAGTTATTTGTCTGAGTCATCTAATCTTTCTTATTGGATATTTTTTGTGATCTACCTGTGTGCAGGTATTAAGATTATATCGGATTAAGATAGTTTTCTTCTTCTTCGTTTAAATTAAATGGCTTCCAGTGTTACGATTTACCAGAAAACCACAAGAGTACGTCGGTCACAGACGTCTGGACCAGATCGTACTAGGGGTGCGTCCACATTGATGGCCCAAAAAGTGCTTGCTGGACGTTTTGGAGGAGGATAAGAGAGCCAATGGTCTCACTGTGGCAGATGCTCAAGACCGAACGAAGCGAAAGCGGCTAAGTATGATGCGGCATTTGGCCGAGATAACGCCAGACAGGAAGAAAGAATATATGATGTGGTTTGATTTAGTTTTGACATAAGTAGTTGCTATAATACGTCATAAAATGTAGTCAAAGCACGTGGTAGACTGTTATTACAAACCTGCGGGCTTAGCTTAGGCCAACGACGATCAATATTAAGTTACGCTTAGTACGCTATATGCGGCGAACTCTGTCATTCCCATACATTTATTCTATTCGACTAGCGCCATAAACCACTTGTCTAAGCCCGCTGTACACTTATCAAAACGTGAGAAAATACTTTGAAGAATGAACAAGAAGATCAAGATACTATCAAGAATGAAATGGACATTTACTCGTCGTAGCCTCGTTATCAACAAACAGAATTTATAAATCTACTTTCTGTCTTTGAGTTCGGAACTACCTCTAATATTTGACTTTGCTTCTCATCTCGCCACATTATCACGTGTAAAATCTTTCAGCGTTATATTTGATGTATATTGACAGATTTGTATAAATCCTCAAAGTGGGGATGATTTACGACTAATAAAAAGCATAGTGTTTACGATTCCGTCGGAGTGTTCGTGTTAGTCCGAGCTTTAATCAAACTCACGTGCATCTATTACGAAGCATACTCTGTTTTGCCACTTGTAGGAAATAAACGTAGATTTGAGTGAACTTTCACAGCATTATTATCTGGGTATGTCGCTGATTCGACCTCAGAATTTAGAGTACACACAATGAAAACATCATTAATTTTATACAAAGACTTCTATGTATTTACTAGACAAGCGGTTTCGAAGTAAAATTGTGGCACATGACGGCGAGTGTTTGACGTTTCACGGCTAAGGAAAAGAGCAGATTTCTATAGTGAGTTGAGGTCGATTAACAGAGACTTAGTGCGCATATTCCATGTAGCGAACAGCCAGTCTAGTATGTATGTAGTAAAGTATAGTACATATGTATACTACATAGAAGTCTTTGATTTTATATGACTTAATTCCAAGAATCGGCTTATATTAATTTGCTAAGGATCTACAGGCGTCCTCCGTCAGGATACGAACTATAGTTGCAAAATTTCTTATGCCATACATACAGCGATTCTGTTCGTTGTTAATTTAGCCCAATATACATAAATTTTTGAATTAATTGTTAAGACACAAATCGAACAATATTTCTGAAATGCTTTAATCTGATTAACGTTTGAATTCCTTGATTCCAGAGTGAATCCTGTGATTCTGGAGAGTGGGGCTGGGCAGGACTGGAAGAGGCCGGCGGTGGAGGTCCCAAGGTTCCTGCTGTGGTTTCCGCATGCCTATCCCATCTCCGACGACATGGCCTGCACACGCTAGGACTGTTCCGAGTCTCCGCTTCCAAGAAGAGAGTTCGACAGGTGACATTTTGCATTGATTTTGACATAAAACTTTCATAAGTAACTGCAAGAAAGTATAGAAAAGAGATATTAGGCACTCAACTTTTAAGCAAAGCCCTTTGACAAGCCGAAGATAGCTTGCTTTCTGTTTTATGGTGATTATAACATACAAGAAATGGAAATGGACCAGGGAAATCAAGTTTGCAACGGGTCCGATTTCTTAATTAGACAAAAGTGTGAACGAATAACGTAGTTTAATAAATCAATTTTTATGATTTTATCAAAATTCACCTACGTCATCTAAAAGCTAGCAAAGAAATAAATACTGATGATTGTGTGATAATAATAATAGAACTTATTATAATATCCACGATTATTGGCACTATAACGACCACTAATTATTAAAAATGATACCTAATTGGGGCAATTAATAACAGTTTCAAATTGCAGCCAGAAAGGAAGAGCAAGCCAAGTTACTCATCCGAATGTTATCCGTTACTAATCGATTGACAAGATAAGAATTTCTGGCTCAGAAGCAATGTTATTTGGGTTGCTGAGCGCTTTTGTTTTTCCAACAGAAATTACCAGGTTATTTTTAGGATGTCCATAATAGAACCAGACATTCGGTGATTCATTGTCTGTAGTTAACCGATTATCTAAACTTGGTGTTATTGTGGACGAAGAAATTGGTGTGAATATTAAATGTTATTGGGGAAGTGATTTTGTGTAATATCTACTTTTTATTAATTTCTGTAGTAAATCTGCATTTCTGTTTGTTTTTCAAAATAGCAAAATTTTGGGTTTTGAAGAGGGACCTAACATTCTATTGATAGTTATATAAGGTAATGACAGAGAAAAGGAAAAATAAAATAATAAAACCTAGTGAGTACAAAATATCACAAGGACATTTTGGCATCAATATTTATTCACAAACTAGTAGGTATCGTCGCTTATTATTTTAAATGTAAAAGTAATTATCTAAACTTATACAAATTCATTTTAATTCTATTTTCTGTAAATTATTAATGCATCCATTATTCTTATGGTATCGTGAGTATCTATGGACAGAGGAAATCACTTACAATTAGATGATACTAACAGATTCGTTTGCCAACTTCTACTTTAAAAAAAAAAATTTGGAGTATTACGTAATGACGCAGAACCAATAAACCCTACAAACTAACTTTTACCACTCAAAGCTAACACAGTGTAGGAAAACACACATGAGAATTAAACACTGATGGACAGAATTAGATGTTTTCCAAACGCAACGCTTGTGCCGATCGTGGCACCACACAATCGACCCACTTCCATACGATTTATTACAAACGGTGCTTCTGCGCACTCCAAATAATGAGCTGCCGTAACCATTCCTACAACAATGTTAACTCTTACATTTGTAAATACACTGTTTGTGGCGGCTGTTTCTTTCTTAGTATCAAGGTCGTCCTTTTTTACTTTCCGTGGCCAATGGCTAAAACTCATACAGTTTCGTCATGTTCGTCTATACGTTACTGTGTAGCTTTTTGTATGGTAGGTAAATAAATAATAATAAATAAAGAATAAAAAGATCCCAAAAATTAAGATTGTAGAACTTTAAACCACCAAATCACCTCTAGGGTTATTGACGGCTCTAGTGGGTCTCGTAAAGCAAATTGCAATGTTAATAATATAGAAGTTATAATATTTCAGTTGCGTGAAGAGTGGGAACGAAGTCAGGAAGCGGCGTTGGACTCAGCAGTGTGTCCACACGATGTGGCGACACTCCTCAAGGAGTTCCTTAGGGACCTCCCCGACCCTCTCCTTTGCCGAGATCTCTACTCGGCGTTTTTGCACACGCAAAGTAAGCCATTTAATATTTATATACCAGTTTTATTGTCACCGGGGTACGGATTTCATGTATTTTTTAAAAGTACTCTCTAAGCTCGTGTAGACTAAGAACAAAGTAACGGTCATAACTAAGATTTTGGTAACTAAGTACATTAACTTTCGTAGTTCTAGTGCCTTTATTGCTGAGTAAGGTATAAAACTATTGAAATTAATCAATATCGATGATCTAAGTACCACCGAACTATGACAAAACTAGAACCAGTTCTGAAACCTTGTAAAAACCAAATACTGAAATTGAAAAATACAGTTTAAACTAAACTATCCAGATGGTGTATTGTGGTAGTAATGTTATTATAAATTCTTATCTCAGAAATTTTAGAAAAACCATTTAACATTGTATCTCTGACAGCATTCCCTCCCCTTTTCAGAACTGAACCACCCTCGGTTCCAGTGGGAGGCGCTGCGACTGATCGTCCAGCTCCTGCCGGCTGCACACCGCGACACCCTCAACGCGTTACTGTCGTTCCTGGCGCTACTCGCCGCGCATTCCGACGACTCGGCTCAGCCTGGCAACAAGATGGACGCTGCCAACATCGCCACCATCTTCGCGCCCAATATACTGCATAGGAACAAGCCTAATGAGACTGCTACGTAAGTCATCTAATTGGCTTTGTCAATATATTCGCTCAGGTGTGAAAGTGTTGGTTTTTGGGATTTATTTTTAAATTATCGCTGTTCCAAAGTTCTAAATCATTGTTTGTTTAGAACAGTGACACGTTGGTGCTCTTCTTCTGAAATCTGGTTTCAAGCAGTTTTTGACCCTTTCCATTTTTGTTTTAGATCTATAATCCTCTTTATAAAATCCGTTGCATGGGTATTTATGAACTACGTCGTTAGTAGCTTCTGGAATTTATTTTTATTCTTCTAACGCTGGCGGAACAACCCAGGATCGGGATGTGTGAAGGAAAAGTTGGGAGGCCTTTACCCAGGAGTGGGAAAGTTGAGGATTTAATAATAATAATAACGCTATCGGTGATTTTTACATAGGTTTGTAAACATTCAGGTCATAGTTATGTTGATTTATCGACCGACTTCCAAAAAGGAGAAGGTCCTCAATTCGTCTGTATTTTTTATGTATGTATATTACGCGATACCTCCGTCAAATATGGATTGATTTGCAAAATTGCTCTTGTGTTGGATAGAGTTATTTTAAAGCTAGTTATAATACATATAAATTTGGTCATAATGGGATAGGTTTTGGATTTGGCCCGTACATTTTTTTATCTTGTGATTATTTATTTCAGTGCGGAACAGCTGTCCGATCGTGCAGACGTGATCAACGTGGTGCGGCTGCTGGTGGAGCGGCAGGCGGAGCTATGGACGCTGCCGGCGGAGCTGCTGCACGAGGCCTACATCCACCTCGCGCACAGCGCGCCTGCGCACCTCGACTCACTGCTGCTGAGGAGAGCGGAGTAAGTACCGTCACGCAGAGCGGGGCTTCTGTTGCCGAGTAGCCAATCACGATCGCGATCAACTTCCTGGTGAAAGTTCCAAGAGATCCCAAGTATTCCTAGATTTAGGCTTAAAACTGGTGAAAACTATTGGAAAACATCATCTATGGTGACAATCATCGCCTTCAGAATCTAATGCGGGACGAGGCCCTCAATCTGCTGTAACTTAAACCTAATTTACCAGAGGCAGAATTTCTAAGAGATCTTTGACACATAACATAACACATAAGCTCATGCCTGTATCCCCGAAGGGGTAGGCGTACTAGCGAACTAGAACACCCACATTTCGCCGAGCTTAGTTCCGTCCCAGATGTGAAAGGGGGCGAGCCTATCGCCATAACGGGCATAAATTCCAGACTCCGGGCTGATATGGAAAAATCCAATATCACTTTGCCCGACCCGGGGATCGAACCGGAGACCTCAGAACCGTAGTGGTACCGAAATACCACCACGCCACGGAGGCAGTCAGATCTTTGTCAGAGGAGATCTTTGAGAAAGAAGATATTTAATGACCTATGTCTTCCTGTTTCTCTTCTAAACACTAAACGATGGTACATCTAGTTACAGGTTTATAATTTCATTCATATATTCCTATATTCACAGATGTGCAACGGAAGCTAACACTGATAACGCAGACAATGCGATAAGACGGGTGTGGTCCCGGGAACATTTCCTCCACAGTGCTGCGGCTACCGGTGGACCGGGAAATGTACCACCAGCCAGGTAGGATACCAATACTTTACCATGATCTAGGAAAACAGCGAGAGATTCTTGAAGTTATTGATGACATGTCTCAAAAAATTTTACATGATAAAATAGTTGAGGGCTTTGTTAAAAAGTTCATGCTTTTAGTTAAGATTATAGATTGAGCTAGAAAATCCATATATTCAGATCAAAATGTAAACAAGCACTGTACATAGCCTCTTGAAGCCACTGCTAGCTTAGTATCAATATGTATTACGTACAATGGTAAATGAAGACTTACTTGCAAGTGATCCTCTATACTTTATCAATGGTCATAAATTGATATCTGTTTAAATCGTTTCTTGATACTTCAATACCTTTTCTTGACCATATCATAATACAATGTGATAAATCCTTTGACTTCATTCTTGTTTCAACATTCCTTTAACAACTGTCTTTCTCTCTTTCATTTTCCTAAAGTTTTTTCAGAAAATAGATCACGCTTTTTGTATCGTGTATTCTTGTTGCGTTTAAATTAATTACCATCTTCTGCCAAAACTTAATCATTAATCGACGCATAGTTTCTTTGCTATGATGTAATATGCTTTTATTATTGTATCTAACAAATTATTTGTTGTTAAACTTTATAACGTTATTAAAGTTAAAGATTTTTCTACCTCTTAAGGTGCTGCTTAAATATAATTTGAGTGGTTTAGCAACATTCAGTATTATGGCATTAGAGGTCTTTTGTATTACAACAAGACAGCTTTGTTTCAAAATAATTATCGCAAGCTAAACTCTAATGCTTTTGATGGTTACCTTGTCTGATAATTTAAGAAAAAACAAATGTATTATATAGACATTGAGGGCTCCTGGGCGATGTGTTCTCTTACCATCAGGTGACCGACTAGCACTACTAGTTCTGTTGCACTATATCAAAAAAGAAATGAGAATGCCTAGTCTGCGCCAGTGCTGACAGTCTGCCTTTTGTCGGTAGACGCAGCGAGAAGAGTCACCGCAGAAGAACTAGGGAGGCTGCCTCCGACACTTCCTCTGGATCGCTGTCTTCTGCCATGACTATAGTTACTAGGTAACATAGAAAATTAAAGAAAATAGAAAGAACTAGAAAACATAAATAAAATGAAAATAAACATGACAATTATAAAAATTTACTAACAGAACTTCATTCGTAGAACGCTTTTCTCATATAAAATCATTTCATTCTTTCACATTCCTGTTTACCCGAGTACAAAACGGGTAATGTGTGTGTCTTGACACTATTTATTTGCCTGTAAATTTACTATAGGCCTAAAAGATTCGTCTCCTCGACATATTCCTCAATTAGACGGAAGATAAACGATGTATTATAAATTTAAACGATTAAAAACAAGTTGTCCGGACCAGATCGTACCAGGGATGTGTTCTCGTGGACGGCCCAAAATGCTGGCTGGAAATTTTAGAGGATATGAGAGCCATTGGTCTTACTATGGAGGATGCTCAAGACTGGGCGAAGTGGAACCGTTTAAGTAGGAAAACGGACCTTACCATTGGGCCGGGATAACGGGAGGCAGAAAGAAAGAATTACATCTTCACACGTTTAAAAACTTAAAAGTGACTTCAAATCCGGTCATACCAATATGGGACCCTTGAAATAAGCTCTATCGAACACAAAGAATTTTGTAAATCGGTCCACATTTGGCGGAAATATCGTGTAACATACAGACGAATTGAGGACCTTCTCCTTTTTTGAAATCTGTCGAAAACAAGTTGTAAGTATTCGTGTATATGAGTACAGTTGTGGGTTGTGTGACGGTAGAGTGCGCAGCAGCGAGGAGTGCGGCAGCAGCGGCGTGGTGTGCGGCAGCGGAGCCGCCAGCACGGCCGCCGCGCGCACCGACTCCGCGCCAGACTCCAACGACTCCGCCAGTGACTACAACGAGGTCAGTACCGCGCATTTGAGGGCATTCTCACATGTGACACTCCATCTGACGACGCGCTATCGCAGTGACTATTTCTACCGCCAAGCAGCATTGAGCATAAAAATGAATCTTGTTTTTTACAGATTTTATCGCAATTTGTGTTTTTTTAGGCCCGTCGTTTCAAAGGCTTTAGGGGAGAGCAGGTAGGATTCGTACAGTTTTTACTCCAAGTCCCATAAAATAAAAACTTATTGGTATTTCAAGATAGTTTCAATGCTAACTTAATACCTGTATATTTAGCTTAAATCATGTTATTGTTCAGGATTAACACAAATCAATTTGGCATTGATATTCAAGCTTTTACAGAAAATGAAAAATGTACGAAAGCACCCCGCACGGCGGGGTAGCTTCGTACATAGTGGGGAGCCTACGTACACGATGATTATAAATACATTTTTTGCAAAAAATATATGTTTAATGAGATCAAAAGAGCATCGGTTTCAAGTAATAAGTAACAATACTGTTATTTAGCAAATTATTCATTGTAAAAGTTTAACATTTTTCATAAAATCTTCTTATGTTCCTAATGAAACCAATCAACACTATAAAAATAATCTTAATGCTAACAAATCGAAATCTTTACGAGGTCTATCTACTATTGAATATTGAACAAAGATCTTTGTCGAAGCTATAGATATTAGCAGTTCTTGTTGTTAAAGCAGTTTATAGTAAGCTATCTAATATAATGTTTGTATTTATATTATGCTGAAGCATAACAAATTGATACTATGCTTTGTATATAGTCTAGCGGCGATAACTTAGGAAACGTACCCATTATCCGTTATCGTTACCCATTTTTTACCATATCGCCGAGCTTAGTTCCGTCCCAGACGTGATAGGGGGCGAGCCTATCGCCATATCGGGCACAAATTCCAGACTGATATGGAAAAATCCAATATCACTTTGCCCGACCCGGGGATCGAACCCGAGACCTCAGAACCGTAGTCGTACCGAAATACCACCACGCCACGGAGGCAGTCAGGTAGTGGACTAAGACCTAACCCCTCTTATTAGTAGAGTAGTGTATTATATACTGTCCCACTGCTGGGTCCGTACCCAGCAGTGGGACAGTATATAATACAGGGCTGATGATGATGTATATAGTCCACATAAATACACGCGGGGTACATTCGTACAGTATGAATGTACCCCACTTATAACTGTACGAATGCACCCCAACACATAAAATCAATAAATTAATTTAAAACAAAAATACCCATTATAAGTAATCCAAATTTGATGTTTATATTGTAAAATAAGACATTGTGCACATACAATAATAAAATATATTAAATGTTCGGGGCAAAGCTTGCTCATACAACGACATTTAAATGTAAGTCCAAAAATTACTTACACCGAGCGAAAACACATAATGGCTCGTTTCGGCAAAAGCAGCAGCCGCATTGCCCTGCCTCCCCGTGGTAAGGCTATGCGTATGAGCAGGACTTATGGACACAAATACAAACGCTTCGACGTGTTTAGTTTAAAAGATATGACTACTGTACGAATGCTCCCGCTGTACGAATGCTACCTGCTTTCCCCTACAGCTTTCATGGTCACGGGTCTCTTCTTTTTTTTGGGGGGTTGATCCCGAACCACCGACATTCGTCCCGGCAGTCCGTACCTCTCCCAGTTGAGTTATCGCTGCTACTTCCTTAACCGATTATTCATAGGGAATATTATGGAATATAAACAGTACTAAAATCACGAAAGACCTTTTATCCATTCCTCAGACTCTAGGCGGATCTGACGACGACAGCTGCGTGATCACAGCATCGCTGCACATCCCGGCGCCGTTCCCGCGCGAGGGCCGCGACTCGCGTGAGTCACGCGACTCACGAGACTCGCGCGAGTCCCGCGACCTGCGGCGGCCCGCGCCCCCGCCCCGCCGCCGCTCCACCTCCGGCTCCGAGTCGTCGGCCAAGCGCGACTCGGCCGTGGGCTCGTCGTCCCCCGCGTCTGCGTCCAACGCGTCATCCCCGCCGGCGAGCCCGCCGCCCCTCACCTCCACGCCGCTGCGAGTCACTCTCACATCTGCCAGTGAGGTCAGGAGGCCGCCTGATATCGACAGGATCATGGCTCTCAGCAGGTCAGTTGATAACTTCCTAATAAATGTGCGTCTTCTAGTCTACCATATTCTCAATTCACTGTGGCAGCAAGCGCTGGCGCTACAAACGTTTTTAAGCATGTTGCAAAAAAACCACTCGTTTTTATGGCCAGACGTCTGACGTCAACTCCTTATGATACATTCTAAACAATAGAAGGGTTTCCATGAAATGCCACCTTTGTGCCTAAAATCATGTATGTGCGATAATCTTCCACAACAACAATCTATCAAAATAGTACTACTTGATATTAAAAGTAAGAAAATATTTAGGAACAGTAGCCAATTAATTGATATATAGGAATCTAATGAAAATTGATGTATAGGAATCGATATAGTCAAGGGCCAAGATGATAATTTCAACCCCAATTATTTAGATTCAGATCTAAATTTGCCCACACAAATTATTTTAATGCTTTACATCAGAGAACGCAACACGTCAGACGCACGCGCAGTTGTTCTGCGACAACACGACGAGAGCACTGTACGTACAAGAGTCTCTTCGCGGCAAGAGCATACCGTCAGGAGAGAGGAACACGTCAGAAAAGACGACCATGCCAGAAAAGATGATCAAGTCAGAAAAGAAGAGTCAGTGAGCGTGAGGAGAGAGGAGAAGAGGGAAGGAGTGACGCTGTACAAACGAGGGGAGCTGATCTCCAGCGCCCGCTCCCCGCCCACATGACATATATCACGTGTTTTTATACATAAACGTCTATTTATCATTATTTTCTTTTATTATAAATATTGTTTTAAGGATGTGTTCTTTTCAATACTACCAAAGTTGGGAGAGGGGGGAAAACAATAATGCCTATTTTAAGAAATAAGACCATTTACACTCAGCACTTAGACTTTAGGCTCTCGAAGCGGCTCATTCATATTGTCGCCAGCTCTACCACTTTAAAAATACCATTATTTTCTCAAAGGCTAGGCCTTGAGTTTATATTATAGTAGTCCATTGGTGATAGTTACTTATTATCAGGGGTATCACGTGATATTGCTTCTTCCAATAACAAAAATATGTATTTATTTGCCTGTTTTACGACAATCCTATTTGTTTTTAGTTTATTTTAGAACGAAGAAACAACGATGCACCTTTAGTATGACAAAGAGAATCCCATATTCAAGTTAAGTCCATGCAAAGCAAAACCATTCTCTATCGGTCGGGCCCAAAAAAGATCTCAATCGGTTTTCGTGATCTATTTGCTGTACACTTGGATTCTTTTTTTCTCAACAAACGAATAAACTCACTCACAAAACGATGAACTCATGTAACAAATGTACGGCTATTGCTATCCCATCGCGTACAAATAAAACTACTTTAAGAAGTTGAGTGGTTTATTCCATGATTCCTGTTGTAGCATCTATCTTCGATGCAGTTTGTCACGCATGATGATGGCTCCCAGCTTAGAGACACCGTCTTGGTACTCGCTCTTACCCAAAGGAGGTACCGCTGATGTTGTTTCTGGAAACACGAATATTAAATCAGTTTTTTTCATCTTGGAAAAAGAAAGTGGACTGGTTCTGATAAATAATGGTCATCATTTTGGGCCTCAATGGGCAGCAGAATTTCAAATCGTCTTTTAATGATGAGTGTTACTACATCGGATACCTCAAATTGAAATATATGTCGTTATCATGCCCTTATTATGATCAGAAGGCAGAATCAATATATATTTTGACAATCGAATTTGTATTTGTCTCACTAATTTGATTTAATCATAATTACTAGCGCATCGTAACAGATTCTAATTTCATTGTCAAAATTATTTTTGTTAGGCTCTTTGGTCATGAGAATTGTTTATATGTGTCTGGAATGTCCTGATATTATTTTATTGACTTGAATCTGGTGAATACCTTTTATTATTCTTTACATAGTAATCTGCAACTTCAAACTATTGCCTGTTTACACTATCTTATAAGAGTTTCTTACCGCATTTGGCCCTGGGATCGCTGGCCCCACCGCCTCCTTGTTTCGATATGGTCTTGGGAGTTGACATCCTCGGCTTTGGTCCCACTCTACAAGGGTCACCAGGTAAACGCATCGGTTGAGCACACGGCCCTGTGCCGCTCTCATCTGCCGCCCTTTGGAGACCCTCGAATTTCGCCCCAGGACCTACAGATAAAAACGTTGAAATATTAAAAAGTATATTACACTTTGCTTTCCAAGTTTATAATGCTGTAAAGATACTATAATTATATTATAGGTTTGACTTGTTTAAGACCGTACGGATATTTTTACACGTAAATTTTAAAATAATTCGATAGGCTCGCCTCATATATATAGGCTATCACATCTGGGACGGAACTAAGCTCGGCGAAATGTGGATGTTCTAGTTCGCTAGTGCGTCTCTGCCTACCCCTTCGGAGATACAGGCGTGAGCGTATGTTAAGTAAACTTTTTAAAAAAATTGAAACGTTTTTTATTATACATTACCAGTTTCACAAAAGTCCACTTGGTATGTGGTCTTGTTTCTGTCTCGATCGATCCTCTGCTTCAGTTCAGGCGAAGCCTCGTTCTGAAGAATGCTGTACAGCATCGGATACTTCGACTGGAGCTAATCAGGTAAGACATATTATAATATTATAGGGAATCTTTTAGCCAATTGTCTAGTAGTGGACGTCTTGTGGCTGACGATGATGATGAACATTATTAAATCACTGAATATTTTTAAAATAAATAGTTCAGCCTAGATTATTACTCGTATTATTAGTCGCCTCCTTGGTCAAGTGGCAGCACATATGAACTGTGGACAGGGAGGTCTTGGGTTCGATTCCCAGGTCGGGCAAAGTAAATTTTCTAATTTAATTTGCTCGGGACTGAATCCCTTGGAGGGGGTTGACGTCAGCCGGTAGTAAAAAGTATAATCCCTTCTGCAACATGCTTGAAAACGTGTGTTGCGCCGAGCCCACATTAAGGTGGGACAAGGGCAGGTAGAAAGAAAGAGTCTAAGGTATTAATCTTGCTGTTGTATGAAACCTCTCCATCTAATGGAGGCATATCTGCTTCTTTATTAACCATTTTTATACCAAAGATATAGCTAATAAGCTTACCTTATCCAAGAACGCGTTAGGCTGGTCATACCGAGACGTGGGTGTTTCTGGACTGGCACTTACTCGCACTGGGTACAACTTCGGATCCAACATTGGCCCCATAATCTGAATTAATAAACAACAAAGTTTCCAGTAATGCCCACGGAAATATATTTTGTGTTAACATGAGCCAACAGAATTAACAAAAGTTATGTTTTATAACAAGGTGGACCGACGACCTGATAAAGGTCGCAGGAAGTCGCTGGATGCAGGCCGCTACTAACAGGTCAATCAGGAAATATTTGGGGGAGGCCTATGTCCAGCAGTGAAAATCCTGTGGCTGATGATGATGATGATGTTTTATAGGGCCTTGTACCTGTTTCTAGCACTTAGGTCACTTCTTCGTAACTGGTTTGAGTTTTTTGAGTGGTAGAGCCACGCTGTAGACAGTAACGTCTACAGCACGAATGGGCTGGCTCGACCGGTTTGATACCACTGTCTCACTGAAAACCGACGTAAAGGGACAACTCGCTGTTGCGATTCGTTCGGTCAGTGAGATTTCCGGTGGCCAGATTCCCCTCCTTTTAAGTTGGCAACCCACCCTTTATTATTTTTTTGTCTTGGGTGTCTATGGGCGGTAGAGATCACTTACC
Organism: Clanis bilineata; assembly: GCA_036417725.1. NCBI lineage: Eukaryota > Metazoa > Arthropoda > Insecta > Lepidoptera > Sphingidae > Clanis > Clanis bilineata. The sequence continues at coordinate 12,670,567 of CM071150.1, read as the reverse complement.
AGGTGAGATACCTTCTTGTTTGCCAGTCTTTGCTATAAAAAAATACTTCACATACACTTTAAAATTAATTTAGATATTAAACTCATTCCAAATCCACCATAGATATGTTACCTCATTTCTGCTCCAGCCACTCTCCTTCCCCGGCGGCAGTTGTGGCATTTCTCCGCCAGAGTACTGCGGGCAGCGGCAGTCTGGCGGGCGCAAGTGCTGCATACATGCCTGATAGAAGGCTAACTCTTCGCCGGAGAGTTTGGGAATCCTAGAAAATGTAGACTTTATCCCCCTTTGCTACGACATATGCTTTAAAGACATAGTTCATTACAACACCTCTGCACCCGACCCGCTACGCCTCGCCTCGGTTAATGAATAAAAACTTAACGGACCGACTTCAAAATTATCCGATGGTGTCCAATATAGGACCACCCTTGAAATAAGCTCTATCGAACACAACAAGAATCTTGAAAATCCGTCCTCATTTGGCGAAGATATCACTTATCATACTTAAAAAAAATAGAGACGTAGGATCTTCTCCTATTTTGAAGTCGGACGAAAATTGAGTTTCACAACGTGTTTCACAATTATTTTACTCAAAATTGCACTGCTCGCTTGTTGAACAGAATTTCTCAAACCATTAAAAATTATCAATACTACGTAATTTAAAGTCAGTTTATTGACCGACTTCAAAAGAAGGATCTATTCGTTTGTATTTTTTATATATATTACACGATACCTGTGTCAAATATGGACCGATTTTCAAGATTCTTGTCTCTGATATGAATTTGGTCACGATCGGATAAATTTTGAAGGCGATCGGCAATGTTTCAAACTTGTGGTTATCACCAATTCCGATTCCGATCAAAGGCTTAATCAAACATTTTTATTTTTCATTGTACGTATTGAGGTACTGTAATGCCGGGAACTTCGGTAGAGTTATTATTTTTACTTTATAGAGGGTAGGTGACAATATAGTTGCGATTTTCATGCAGTCCAGACGAGCGTCCTGCGTCTACATTGTTTTGAAATCGTGGTTCTATCGCATAACGTGTTAATTTATCTGTTAAATTTCTTGGTGAGAAGTGTGTTTTTGCGAGATTATTATGTGTCGAGTGTTTTGTGTGCTGCACTGCTGACATTTTGTAAGTGTGTTAACTCGAGTAGAGTTTATCCTCGGACGAAACTATGACAACAATCAGAGTCCAGAATAGAATACAAGCCTCACGTTAGTGCTTAACCACTTGTTCGCTTTTGTCTGTTCGCCTTCATTCGATTGGACTGGACCCAGCATGAGGAATCTATCACACATAACATCACATAAGCTCGTGTCTGTATCCCCGAAGGGGTAGGCAGAGGCGCACTAGCCAACTAGTACACCCACATTTCGCCGAACTGAGTTCCGTCCCAGATATAATAGGGGTCGAGCCTATCGCCATATCGGGCACAAATTACAGACTCCGAGCTAATATGGAAAAATCTGATATCACTTTGCCCGACCCGGGGATCGAAACTCAGGACAGTAGTGGTACCGAAATACAACCACGCCACCGAGGCAGGCAGGGATCTATCAAATCTATGCAATAGGCAACAGAAATGATATTGCTACATACTCTGCCAAACCACCAGCGTCCGCTGCACCACCAGCCCCTGGCAAATTGGGCCACAGATAGTCCTTCCTGTACGTAGTCAAGTAATGATCCATGTTTATCTATTTAACTTCATAGTATAACTGGAATTTTTTTAAATACCATTATAAGCTTTTATTTGTGTATATTCATTTCATAGTTGATTTTGTGACGTTTTGTTTCAAAATGACAGCTAGATTTATTATTGATTTTGAACTGTTTTGTCAATTTGTTTCGCTCTCATTGGTCTCTGCCTTTTTCGAAAGCAAAATGCCCTCTAACATTGAGACGGCCAACAAAATTATGACGACCTTACCTTATGAATACGTAAATATAGGCAACTTCAACGTAAATCATCACAGAAGCTTAGAATATTCTTAATAAAGCAAATATATAAATACATTTCTGGTTATGTCGCTTGCTGCTTTCTTTTAGGCCGTCAATCGTCATTATAGTCAATTCTAGGTACAGGCTGTTTGCTCTTACATTAATATAAGAAAATAAACACAGTAAAATTGAAAAAAACTTAAATTTATAACATTCAAAAATAAAAATTGCTATAATTTCCAAATTATCTCAAAACATTAATCAACCCTATAAGTATAGGTGTATGGGTTAAGCCAGCGGCCATATTTAGGTTCCTCTCGTGGTGGACCGAACGGATTCTTCTCCAAGACCACTTGGGCGAGTAGACCGTGACATGCGCCGTACGTGGTGTCGCCTGTGCGCACGCGCAGGATACGACGAAGCTCCCCTGTTAAACATACTCCTATATTATCCATACAAGTTACAGGTGATTTCGATTGCGGCACCGAGACAAATGTTTGTGTGATCCACAGATATTTATTTAGTGTTGTGGGACCGAAAGTATATCCTATTTGCCAATACACTATCCACGATATCAGTCTTGTATATTTGTGTACGATCAGGGACTCACGTATGATTATTGAAGCTGAGATTTATAGAGCGAACTCCGACTAAGTCTGAGTCAAAGAAACGAACTCAGTGAGAATTTGGAATTTTTAAATCGAACTTCGACTTAGACCGAGTCAATTTTCACAAGAAAATCTTTGCTAAGTATGTCTGTCAGTCTGTTTTTCTTGTAAAAAATGGCTCAGACTATATCGAAGTTCGGTTTGAAAATTCCAAATTCTCACTGATTTCGTTTCTTTGACTCAGTAATTAGTATGGCTTCCTTTTTTTGTAGTAGCAGCTGAGAATTACTTTCCCACGGCTGAGCACCAACTTCTCTAAATATGAGGGATTAAGACTCGGTTCATTACACTGATTTCACTTACACAGAGCCCGGTAAAGAAACAAGATTTTGAATGTGATTATAACACAAATACATTGAACAATATATAAACTAAAGCAGAATTCGTTTCCAAAATTGATGGTTGGTTGTTTATTTATTGTTGTTGATAACAATTAAGCCATTTTAGATGGTAAAAAAAAATCTATTCACCCCTGAGTTTTATGTTTTCTATTCAGCATATTTTTAACCCAAAAAGAGGGGTGTTATATAAATATAATTATTGACATGTGTATCTGTGACTCTGTGTATTTGTGTCTGTCTGTAGAATCGTAGCTCCTAAACGAATGAACCGATTTTGGTTTAGTTTTTTCGACCGACTTCCAAAAAGGAAAAGATCCTCAATTCGTCTGTTTTTTTATGTATGTTACGCGATACCTCCGCCAAATGTAGACCGAATTTCAAAATTCTCTTCGTGTTCGATAGAGCTCATTTCAAGGGTGGTCCCATATAAATTTGGTCACGATCGGATTTGAAGTCGATCTATTATTTTGTTTGAAAGGTGATTTTACGGTACTTACTCTGCAACGAGTCATCGAATTTGGGCCGCATGGACATGGCGGAGGGCGGGTCCTTGTACTTCTCGGGCTTCGGGCGGCGGTAGGAGCCCTTCTGGCTGGTGTCGGGGATGTACACGTCGTCTGGCAGACGCAGCGTCTGCAGCGCGCGGGCGCGGCGAGCCAGGTTCACGGACATGAACGGCAACTCTGGGGTTTATTACAAGAATGTACTTCAGAACTGGCTCGGCGGCGTAGTCAATGGTGTAACTGTAGGGTGCTATTTGGACAAAATGCCACGGGCCCCAGACCATAGGGGGCCCCAGCGCCACCGACTATAAAGAGGCCTCTGACCATGAGCATAAGGGCTAGCATAAAAGGTCGTGAACATGAATTTGCCACGGGCCCTCAACAGTATAGTTACGTGACTGGGCGTAGTTGTATTTATTTTTTGTTTACTATTTATTTAAAATTATATAATATACATATCGCATACCTATAGTGATACTCAAGTTTTATTGGGATAAATGTTTATCTTTTTTATGAAAACCATTTTTTTGTTGTCTTTAGCCGAGCTCTATAAAGCGAACTGCGACTAAGACTGAGTCAAATAAACGAACTCGGTGAGGATTTGGAATTTATAAATCGAACTTCGACTTATTCCGAGCCGTTTTTTACAAGAAAAGCAGACTGATAGTCAGACTAACCAAAGTTTTTATTGTAAAAAATGACTCAGACTAAGTCGGAGTTCGATTTAAAAATTCCAAATCCTCACCGAATTCGTTTCTTTGTCTTAGACTTAGTCGAAATTCACTTAATAGATCTTAACCTAATATTGATCTAGGTGTACGATATATGCTACTCTAGACTATAATCTATCTCGGTGCCTTTCATTAAAATCCCTTCAGTCGTTCTTGCGTGATTGAGAAACATTTATCTAATTCTAATGGCGGGTACACACCGACCGAACGAAGGCGAAATAATCTTTTTTTATTTCTTTTTATTATATTAGCCCTGTAATTTTACTGTCCCACTGCTGGGCACGGGCCTCCTCTACTAATGAGAGGGGTTAGGCCTTAATCTACCACGCTGGCCTAATGCGGGTTGGTAGACTTCACATACCTTCGAAATTCCTGTGAAGAAATTCTCGGGTATGCAGGTTTCCTCACGATGTTTTCCTTCACCGTTATAGCAAGCGATATTTCACAATGAAAATACACTTAACACGGAAAAGTCAGAGGTGTATGCTCCATTCTGGGGTTGGTCTCGAACCTCCGACACTTGTCTCGGCAGTCCGTACCATTCCCAACTGAGCTGTCGCTGCTTCGAAAGAATCTATGTCAATAAATAAATAATTGTCTGTTTCATTCACACAACAGTGAAAGTTTGTTTGTGTGAACGCAACGACGATTTGCGAATATTGGTTCGATTGGTGTGTAGTGTGTACCCGCCATGAGCTTTCGCATTTCTAAAAGTAGTAAGATTACCCCTTGAGCAGTATCTGGTGAGGTACTCTGTCCTCTTGAGATCTTGTATCTCGTGGTCGATTGGCGTGGGTTCGATGTCCGCCGACATGTATTTCTTTGTCAATATCGGATGATCGTCTGAAAACTGAATTATTGCGGTATAAGCACTTTATATCAAAAACTTAAGCAGACTAATTTTGTACGAAGGAATATGGCGGTTTTTTTGGCCATTTAAATACTCATGCATCAGAAGATATGTACCTACTCTTAACTAGTAATAACCTTTTTTTCTGGTCCTGGGTTCGACTCCCAGGTCAGGCAAAGCAAATTTTCTAATTTAATTTGCCTGGGACTGGATCCCTCATAGGGGGTTGACGTCAGGCAGGCGGTCGGTGGTAAAAACTAAGCCAAATCCTCTCTGCAACATGCTTGAAAAAGTGTGTTGCGCCGACCCTACAGTAAGGTGGGATAAGGGCAGGTAGAAAGAAAGAAAGAAAAAAGATAACTACAAGTATAAAAACTAAAAAACCACCTGTGACCATGACGACTGCAAAGCCTTCGAAAAGGCGGGTATAAAAATAAAAACAAATCGTGATAGAATCCGTATAAAAAAGTATTATTTCAATAAAAAAAACTACTTTGTTTTATTCGATCTTGACCAATGATCGGAGACGATGAGACCACGGCACCACCCATGGAAGAAGCCCTATGAAATACAAAAATAATATTGAAAATCGGATATAGAGTGACATACATACCTACATAAAAATAGGACTGCCTCGGTGGCGTGGTTGTATTTCGGTACGACTACTGTCCTGTCTCGAGTTCGATCCCCAGGTCGGCCAGTGATATTGGATTTTTCCATATCAGCCTGGAGTCTGGAATTTGTGCCCGATATGGCGATAGGCTCGCCCCCTATCACATCTGGGACGGAACTAAGCTCGGAGAAATGTGGGTGTACTAGTTGACTAGTGCGCCTCTGCCTACCCTTTCGGGGATACAGGCGTGAGCTAACGTTATAAATATTGGTTGAAAAAATAATTGAAAGAATAAAGTTTTTGTGGTCCACGAAAATATTAAGCATTCTCAAAATCAAAACTCTGAAACAATACCCTTTCGACAGCATCCTTGTAGAACTCGTAGTTTATTGGACAAAGTACGTCGGGGCACTGGCGGGGAGCTTCTCGAGCCCTCAGGGAGTCTCGACTGATGCCCACAATCATGCAGTTGTCATCCACTGCTTTACGTCGAGGACTCTTTCTGAAAGACAATCTTTCTTTGTACCCTTTTCCCATATTAATGTGGGGTCGGCATAACACACTTTTTAAAGCATGTTGCGGAAATGATTTGGCTTAATTTTAGGTTCATATCATCTTTGAGTATTACAGATCACGGACCTGTTTAATATTTCTTTGTAATTTCGCAAATATTTTCTTATGCATTTATATTTTTAACAGGCGCAAGTATTTGTTTACAATTATTATACTTTTAATAATACAAACTAATTAATCTACATAATTCTATGGATAACTCAAAAACGTTTAACCATTACTTTTTTTACAATATTTTTTATATACTTTGTCAGTCTCCGTATCATATAAGTGCACAACATTTTTATAAATGTCGAAATATTATTTTATTTATATGTATAGTTTTCTTATTATTTATATAATATACAATAAATTAGTCATTAAACATATTACAATATAAAAAGTACAAAAATCTAAATTATCTTTGTTTTAAAACACCATAGTTCTAAATCGCGGTAGTGACATTTTCTTGCAAATTAGTATAAATACAAACAATATTGCAGTGTATCTCGATTATAGTGGGCTTGTATAGTATGAATGGCACGGGCTCTCTCAGTCGACAAAGGGGACGAGCATGAGCCATTCGCTAATGCAAGTTCATTATTTCCGTAAGAGATTTTTAGGTTGGACTTTGGACTTCTGACGTAGCTAGTCGGTTATCAACAGCTGCGAGCCTGCTATACATTATTGAAACTCGAATCATTTGCATAAAAATATAAATAAGACTAAGATTGTTGTAGATTAGTGTTTATTTTGGTTCCGCACGTCTCGCTTACTATAGCTGATGCACGCAGCTTTGTTCCGTGATCATAGTTTTTTCTCAGGATATCCCGAAGGTTCCTGGTGTTTCATGATTTGATTTTTATAAGCGCAATATCTACACCTCGTTCTAATAAAATATATAACTCCTGAAATGACTTACGGTTTATCTTTTTTCGCGTAATCAACCATATACATCGACTGGTACTCTATTTCTCCATCGAAGACGGACATTTTAACACTTTAGATAAGATTGCAAAGAAAATATTTATCCCAAATCCCAATATTTTAAATTATTGTATGAAAATAATTTTCCAAATACACTATCAATATTTTATGTCAATGCAAACTAAAGAGTATCTTGTTATATGCATACTTTTCTGTAAGGAAAATTCAATCAAAAGTTATGATCACAGGCGTGAATACCTATAGTGATTCGAATTGGATTCGAACATAGATTTATCAGTCGACTAACGTCTCAGATTCGAATCACAGACCTGACAGTGTGTAGCCCAGCCTCAATACTCACGAATCCACTAACGGCCGGTTTCAATAAACGATCTCAGTTTAGAGTGCAGATAGATCGCGATTGTGAACCAATCAAATCACGTCATTTGACGGAGTCATGTTCAAACTGTGTTATTATTGGCTATTTTTTTTTATCTATCTGCACATTCCAACTGAGATTGTTTATTGAAACCGGCTGTCAAACCATAAGGCGGCCTTACAAAGATAATAATTATTAACCTTGAGTTATGATTATGACTATTTTACATCTAACGGCCGGTTTCAATAAACGATCTCAGTTTAGAGTGCAGATAGATCGCGATTATGAACCAATCATTTAACGGAGTCATGTTCAAGCTGTGTTCTATCTGCACTCTATCTGCACATTCGATCTGAGATTGGTTATTGAAACCGGCCGTAAGGGCGACTTGCAACGCTATTACTAATCTAGAGTTACAGCTTGAGTCGATTTGTCCTCAGCTCACTCCTATCTTTAAATCATGAATGAGATTTATCGCGGAGTTGCAACTTAAAAAACTTCTCTAACTAAAAACTGTTAACAGCCGTGAAACTCAAAAGAAACAAGAATTATCCATTTCGATATTTTTATTACAAGACAAATTATTAAGTTTACAAAAATAATAAACTTAATATTGACTAACACAACGACTTAAACGAATTTTTATATATCGATTATTAATTAAAATAAAATAATGAATTATATATAGTAAATAGATAATATATTTAATAACATAATATCTAATCATTATCCATTAAGACCTATTTACGCGATGCCATTCCTTAGCTGTTGCATAGGAGGTGTAAAAGTTACACATTGCTTAAAAATTTTATAGACATCAGGAAAGGTGACGGCATCATTTAAATCGGGCTTAGATAATATTAATTTGTAATAACATAGTCATTGAAGATACCTACAAAAACTGTTTATTAGCACGCTAATGGCCTCCCAATGTATACCTTGGCAACGTTGTCTGTGGGAAATTGGGGAACATCAGGCACGCCTGTTCCCTGAAAGGGTAGACAGAGGTAAACTAGAGAGTGAGAGCACACATTTCGCTGATCATAATAGATACAATTTTTAATTTAGGAGAATTCTCGTCTGACTTTTTAAATATCCGGCAAAACCCTATTTCATCGGGACAGTTAATCTGAAAATACATTGCTATTAATTTTTCTGAAGAAAGAAAGAAACTTTATTTAGCCAACAATTGAGACCAGTTGTAAACAACGAAAATGTATACAGGTACACTTAAATAGTAAAGTATAACTAATGTTAAAAGAACCGAAATGCAAATATGTACTTTCATTATTTGAAAGCACAAGTTTACCCACTTGTGGCCTCCCCAATACACGCATATAAAACTTGCCAAGCTTCACATTCAGTCAATAGCGTGATATAAAAAATATTCAGTACCATAATATTCCGTCATTTTTATTTATTTTTATTACAATAATTTCAACGTTAAAGTGCTGGGTTAACAAACAAGTGTATTAAATAAATTACTACAAATAATTATCGGGTTATAATATTGTGCTACAGACAAAAAATACTTTTAAAAACTATGAATATTACAGGCATATATTTATCGATATTACATATACATTCCTCGATAAATTCGATAAACTTATCTTACTTTTCGTCCGGAACAGCTAAATGACACTCTGGACCTATGGTAAGCACAATGAAGGCCTAATAATATTCAAAATAAAGGTGTTAAACTGACCATCCATAGTAGCCCGAATGTTGGCCTGAAGTTGCTGGATACAAACTGGATAGACTCCAGAATACGTATTCTTCGTTTGAATGGGCCATTATAGCCTATTTTAACAGAAACTGGCAAACGAGGCATGTGGGTCGCTGATGGTATGTGATCTCCACCGCCAAGACACCCAAGGCACAAAAAAAACATGAGTTGCCAACCTAAAAAGGGGAAAAGGGATTGCGATAGGGACGGAGGAAATGGGTCATCGGAAATTTCTCATCGAACAAAACGCAATAGTGAGCCACTTTACGTCGGTTTTCTGTGAGACACTAATATCAAACTGGTCGAGCCGGCCCATTCGTGCTGTAGTCGTAACTGTCTACAGCGTGGCTCTACCACTGATCCCGTCCACACACTCGCCACTTTAATTCCTATAAGCCAGTCGGACTAGCATGCGTGTCTCGATATATCTCGATAATCGACTGTCGAGATGTTGTTTACATGTTGTCTACAAAATTGTATGAAAATAAACGAGGACGCATGTTAGTGTCCGTATAAAAATAGAGGAAACCGGTTATAACACGACAAAAAGCATAGACAAAATATTCTCGTGGCGCGCATGCTAGGCGGGCAGGATCAATAATTTATCGACAATTTATCAGGATTTATCGACACTGGGCAAACTCAACGAATCTATGGAAATACAAACGCTTTATCCGCCAACGAAATTAATCAGAAACAGTAGGCAGAAATAGGAAAAATGTTTTCCACTTTGCCGCACTATACCCAGTGACAGTGTGTACAAAAACTAATTTGTCCTTAGTTACGATGTCCACGCCCTTTTCCCCGAAGGGGTAGGCAGAGGCGCACTAGCGAACTAGAACCTCCACATTTCGCCGAGCTTCGTTCCGTCCCAGACGTGATAGGGGACGAGCATATCGTCATATTGGGCACAAATTCCAGACTCCACGACTTTCTTATAGAATTAGGTTTTATAAGTTTGAGCAGTGTAAATGCATTTTATTTTCCGCCTAACCCTAAGTCATTGCCTGGTCTATTATCACCTACTTGTGTTCCATGCCTGTTCTTCTGCTAAAAATTATGTAAAAATAGGTATTTTGCATGCAAATATGGCAAAGTTTCTTAAAAAAAATACTAAATTAACAGAGCGTCTTCAAATCCGATCGTGACCAAATTTATATGAGACCACTCTTGAATAAGCTCTATCGAAAACAAAAAGAATTTTTATGATCGGTCCACATTTGGCGGTGATATCGCGTAACAACATACAAAAAAATATAAATTGAGGACCTCCTCCTTTTTTGAAGTCGGTCGAAAACCATACTAGAGGTAAAAGGCATTTTATAGATATTGAATTTTTACAAATTGGTCTTGAGTTTTCATACTAAAGCAACAAATTTCTGAGAACTCAAATTCATATACTGTAATATATTCGTTCTCATCAAAACTTAATTTAGTAAATCCCTAATGCCCAATACAAAAAAAATATATATAGATTGCCCATGGGATTAAAAAAATGCTTCAAACAGTTTGATGGAGTAGAATATAAGCCAGAATTTTCATTAATAGTTATACTTCATAATAGTATGTACTAGGCAAAATGCATTAACTAAAGTCAAGCAAACATTGATGAATATTCATTGCCCAGAACGAAAAATCGACAAATTTACTGATTAAATACAATAAAATATTTAGAAATATACAAATCATTATCGTTGTTCCAATCAAAAATTAAATTCAATATAATGAGCTAAAAGAAAAATGAATTCTAATACTATTTGACCCTATTTTCTTAAAATCAGATGAAATAATTAATTGAATTGATAAATATAATATTGAATATCAAAATTAAATCGTGCAAAATCAACAATACAGTATCTGTGTCAAATATTAATTAATTAAAATAATTTCAAAGTCATTTATTGCTTTTAAAAACGAAGAAATCCCCCCATAGATTTTTACAATGGTGACACAAAATCGAGGATTATTGCACAAATAATGGGATTGATTTTATATAAAAGTTTATTAAATAGTCGAGACAATGCAGCAAAGTTACACAGCTTAGTCGATATCTGTGTCTCTTTCCTACAATAATTATCATCACGCACGCGAAAGAGACAACGAGACTCGACTCATAATTGAAATATACCATACTTTATAAATATAATTTATTATTTACATTTGACGCTTTACATAATATTACCAATTCTATAAGGCTAGTACAAAACATAAAGTGGCACTTTTACTATGCTTAGCTTTCACCTGCAACTTTGTGAACCTTATGCCTAATTATCCCGCATTCCGGGACACAATCCCGCAAACCGGGATCGAAAAGTTTGGTACAAATCAGTCCAGCCACCCGGGCGCGAACAAACATCCATACACACGTTACATTAGTGGGATAAATGAAAAGAAATACTCAATATGTCTTACAAAATATAACCGTTTACTTTAGTCGATAACTATTGAAACAGGTAGTCTACAAAATATAACACAGTGACATGGTTTAGGGAGACATTTAGAAAATCTAGCCAGAAAAATGAAGCCTTAATCTTGTCAGTTTTAAAAAATCACTAAATTGTCGATTCGATAAATTAACCCATAATATAATTTATCACTATCAGATAAAGACTTTTTGACGAATGTACATAATATTTATCGACTAGGGTTCTCATTATAATAAATAACGACAATTGCCTATAAACTGTAGTTATCAACAAGTGCATATATCTTTTATCGACTGTAGTTCATTTGAAACCGATATTTTATCGACTAGTGTGGTCACTATATTCAGTTGTTGTTTTCATATCGATTATTGGAACAATTTTATATGATCATTACTATTAACGACTAGTGTTGTCACTGTAATTTATCGACTATCGCAAACGGGTTAAAAGTCGGGTGGAGCTAGTAGCTAGGCCGTTCGTCCTCCGAGTAAGAGGCGGAACTCCTCTGCTATGGCACACGGAACGGCACCACCAGGTCCTCGTGGTGTTCCACTCGCAGCTCAGATATGGCGGCGGCAGCCTTCTTCACTGCGTTCGTTATCTGTAAAGTAGATTATTTCCATTAGATATATGTTAAGGCTGGAAACTATTCGCTAGTACACTAGGCCACTTCGGAGATACAAGCATGAATTAATTTGTGTATTAATGCTATATGGTAGGTACAGGTGTGTGTGCATCGGTCATTCACCTGTCTTGTCGCAGGCCATTCGATTTGCTTCTTCATTACAGGCTGGCATGATTCTGACTGATGACGTGCATAGGCATTTCGATCAGGGTAGAGAAAATAATCTTCACAATTATTTTCTTCAACTCTTGCGACCATCACTATTATTATTATCTTCATGTCGATTTAATACATAAGCCGAGCATTGCAATTTGAAAATCTATATTTAGTCATGATTTTTATGATTTTTTTTACCTACCCTTATTCCACCTAAATGTGGGGTCGGCGCGACACACTTTTTCAAGCATGTTGCAGAGAGTATTTGGCCTAGTTTTTACGATCGGCCGCCTGCCTGACGTCAACCCCCTATGAGGGGTCCATTCCCGAGCAAATTAAATTAGAAAATTAGTTCAGTCTGGCCTGGGAATCGAACCCAGGACGTCCCGGTACACAGCCCATACATGCTGCCGCTAGACCAAGAAGGTGAATGATGACATGATTTTTATTGTTTATTTATGGAAATTACAAGTTGTCAGGGTAGACAGTGTCTATTTGTCTATGGATTGCACGCCACTGATTCTGACCACAGATAAACTCATTGTTAATCGGTGGTCTTTTGGTGGTGGTTTTTTGGGTACCGAGTGCACATCCGTTAAACTCACCAGGTCCTTGTCGTGTGTGGTGAGCGGGTGTGCGCTGAGGCACAGCGCGCGCTCCGCGGCCGGCAGGTCCTGCAGCAGGCGCGGCGGCCGCGGGGCGCGCGCCCCCGGGCCCCCGGCCCCCACGCCCCCCGCCCCCACCACGCCCCCCACCCGCGCCGTGTACAGGCGCACGCGCTCGCTGTACGCGCTCGCCTCCAGCGCGTACGGACCGAGCGCGCCCACGTCGATCACGTTACTGACATATACACGAGAATCATAAGACACACGATAGCGGTACCTTAGTAGGTATCTGTATACGATCTGCTAAGATGAAAATTAACTGAATTAATGGAAATTAGAAACACTAAAAGGATAATTAAAAATAGGCAATTGTAATTAAGATTTCGGTAGTCATAGAAGGAAAATTTATCTATTCTGCTTGAAACCACATACATCAAGTACAGTGCGTTTCCAGAGATGATTTTTCCACATACATAACAAACTGGAATGAAATGTCCTTCCTCAGTGTTTCTTCAATGCTATGACATATTCTTTTTCAAACAAAACTTAATAAATATCTACACAGTAGGTAACAGCTTGGCAGTACCCACATTCCCCATGTGCATGGGTAGCGGCCACTTACTATCAGGCCATATGCTAGTCTGTTTCCATAGAGCAAAAAAAAACCTCGACCTGCATGTCTGACACTCTGCTATTATTTCTCCACAAACTTCTTTAGACTGAACCCTTCACATAATTACATGTCCTGCACATGTTTTTCTTGAAACAAAACACAAAAGCACCTACACAATACAATGGCATTCATGGTCTGCTGCTCAATGCTGGAGTTTGGAGGATGATATAAGAACCAATGGTCTTAGTATGGAGTATGCTCATGATCGAGCGACATAGAAACAGTAAGAAGGTGGACTCTGGCACAAGGCCGGGATAACACCAGATAGAAAGAAAACTGCTCAATGCTCAAACAATGGAAGATAGACAAAAATGTTTAACTAAACCATGGTTTGTGTAGTGTTTTAATACCCTCTGCTTTAAGGTACCATGGTCATACTTACGTGGCAGTCTCATGTAGTATCCTGTTGAGCAGACTCTGCTCATCAGGTTTCCGCGGCGGAGTGGTCGCCGACGCGGCCGGCACGGGCGTCTCTTGCTGTTGCTCTGGCACTTCCAACAAGTGTGTCCTCTCGTTCACAGTGTTTTCCTTCAGTCAATATAGAATATCAGGTCTATTGCATTGAGTCTCAGCCTTTGATAGACTTTTACATACCTCCAGATTCTACACAGATATCTCAGTTATGCAAATTTTTATGACTAAGTTTGACTACACTATTAAACAATAGAATGAAAAAATGGGTAAATGTATTCAGTTGTTTCTTCAATGCTGAGTATTGTGAACACAGGCTGACATTATAACAAAAAAATGTTTCTTCTTCCTTATTTAAAAAATATGGCCTCCATCAAAGGTTGATGATTTTGCCAACAACATTGTTAAATAAATTAACTCATAAAAATAGCTAGTCAGACATCTTGAAAAACCGAAAAAAAACAAAAATAAATTTCTTCTTATATTCTTCAAAAATTAATAGATATTTCTTTTGGCTGGTTTAGAAGCTGTACATTTTTCTACAGTTCCTATCACATCATCAAGCATAACATTGAAATAGGAATACATAATAGCAGAAACCTTAAAACTAATTTAACCTCAGACATGTGCCTCCTTCACAAATGAAAGAGCTTATTTTAAACCACATCATCAGCCATAGGTAGTCCGCTGCTATCCATTTAATTTTAAATATAACATTTCAATTCTAACTAGCTTTTGCCTCCAGCTATACCCGCATGAGAGTCTATCCCGTCGTATTTCCATTTTCACTCCTCAGGAGATGTATTACCGAAAATCCTTTCTTAGTGTTCTGCTCTTAAAATTTCACATCCCTAGTTTCAATACCATGTGTAAAATTTCACATCCCTAGTTTCAATACCATGTGTAAAATTTCACATCCCCTAGTTTCAATACCATGTGTAAAATTTCATATCCCTAGTTTCAATACCATGTGTAAAATTTCACATCCCTAGTTTCAATACCACATGTAAAATTTCACATCCCTAGTTTCAATACCACATGTAAAATTTCACATCCCTAGTTTCAATACCATGTGTAAAATTTCACATCCCTACTTTCAATACCATGTGTAAAGTTTCACATCCCTAGTTTCAATACCACATGTAAAATTTCACATCCCTAGTTTCAATACCATGTGTAAAATTTCACATCCCTACTTTCAATACCATGTGTAAAATTTCACATCCCTAGTTTCAATAGTTGTGGCTGTATATTGATACACTGATCAGTCAGTCAGTTTCTGCTTTTATATATACAGAGGCTAATCTATATTTAAATTTAAAGTGATTTAAATAACAGCCGTATAATTTCTATGCTATGAATAAAACATGATCAGTTAATATTAGAAATTCAAAACAGATTACACACCGATTTCCTTTTCTGCTTACAATAAAATGTTTAATTGGGTTAATTTTAAAAACTTTCCATTCTATTTCATTATGATAGATAAATTCCTCAAAACTGTGATGATTTGTCTTTGAATTGTAGTTCTTACCATGAATAAGAATTTAGTAATAGAAAGAAAGAAAATTTGGTATTTCCTTAGAGATATATTAGTAAACTAATAAATACAAAGAAAAAACAACTGAAAAACTAAATTGACTCTGCATAATGCTGAAGCCAGTAGACTGATATTCAGCTAAACCTGTTTAACTTGTCAGAGGCGGCACATTTATATGATACATAAGCGTATGGGCAACCGGAGGCCGAGCCACCCGTGAGTATTTCATAGAACATAGAAATATGCTGTGTTAATCACATAAGGATTCTGGAATTTGTGCCTGATATGGCGATAGGCTCGACCCCTATCACATCTGGGACGGAACTAAGCTCGGCGAAATGTGGGTGTACTAGTTGGCTAGTGCGCCTCTGCCTACCCCTCCGGGGATACAGGCATGAGCTTATGTTATGTTATGTTGTTAATCACATAAGCTCATGCCTGTATCCCTGAAAGGGTAGGTAACGGTGAAATAGAACACCCACATATTGCCAAGCTTGGTCCCTTTCAGAGGTGATGGGGGCGAGCCTATCACCATATCAGGCACAAATTTCACACTCCAGGCTTATACTGAAAAACTCCAATATCAGTTTACCAGACCTAAGGTCCAAACATATGATGTCAGCCATACTGTGCACACAATACCGCTAATCCACAGAGGCAGTCAATATATTAATTATAATGATTTTGTTGATCTACATATTTAATTTATATCACATAACACCTTATTAGTCAGTCATATTGTATACTACTAATCTGTTGAATACAAAAATGAATAACTATACAGAAACATAGCAATTTAAAATTCTCAAAATTTGATCAATAAAAATGATCAAATGACTTTTAATTTACATCTGATACAAATACATAATAAATATACTATGTATAACAATGTTTTATTCATAGCCATTGTTCAAAGTGGGCGGATTCGTCATCGTTGTTTGTAGCCAACTGCATTTGCATCTTTAGTGCTTATCACAATGTTTTTGTTGATAACGAATTGAATTCAACCTATAACTAAGCATACAACAGACAATATATACATAATCCCGGTTGTTTAAATTACGATAAAAAGTCAATCAACTAGGAATTGTTGATAAAGATGAACCAATAAAGTTCATTGTGTCATTGGTATAGGAAATCATACTTCAGAACAAACAAATACACAAAGATATGAAAGGCATGCAAATTTATAACCGGTTAGGTTAAGGTACTGTTAACTACATAGGCACAATTTTGATATAATTTTGCTAATTGTAGCTTAAAATATATGCCTTTAAATACCTGTGGATCGTTGTCTTTATGACATATACTATAACAACACCCCATGACTGCGCTTTTCAACGAATTGAAGCATGAATGCAGTGGCGTGTCTTCGTCGTCGGACTGCATATATGTTTTTATTATTATCTCCTGACGCGGATAAAAATAGAAAACTTCGTATTTCACGACAGACGAAACCACCGTATGCAATTTCGTGACAGTAAAATTAGACGTCAAAACTCAAAACTCAAAGCAAAACGTCAAATGGTTTCGTCAAGAAAATGAATCAAGGAATATTAAAATACTCTTTACGAGAGAAATGAATGAAAGTATGTATTCATACTCATGTTTTGTAATGTATGGTAAAGATAATTATGGAATATAAAATAATAATTATGTTCATAATAGAACATTAATATATTACACTCTTATTTGGCTAAGCAATTATTACAGAGATGGCTTTATTGGCAGCACTGCCACTGTCTGGCATCTGCTGTCAAATAATCTGGATTCTGTAAGGAGTTTTGGCGGGAATTCTGACGGTGACCGTGATTTCATATTCTATCTTAGATTATCTAATAGATATCACCACGTCGTACCGACACATGAGACAGCGAGAGCCATCGCTTGTGTGGTCAGGTTGTAAAAAAATCCTGAATTTCTGAATTCAGGTTTTTTTTTTGGGAATATTAATCGAAATATTAGTAGTATACATACATACATATAATTACGCCTGTATTCAGGGGTAGGCAGGAGCGAACTAGAACACTCAATATTTCGCCGAGCTCATTCCTGTCTATTATATTCAGTTATATATTATTGGTAATATATTATCCTACTGTTACTATATATAAAACTTATAATATATATACTTATGGATATTAATGAGGTTTTTTTTGTGGTACGTTATTCAAACATACCAAGACAACTGCCCTTGAATGAAAGGGTTTTTTCACCCAACAGTCACATATAATCGTGGCCCCAAACTAGGCTTAACCTGTGTCGTAGGTATCAGGACTTACGGTCCTATAACACCTAGACCCGAAACAAATATCTGGTGATCACATAAACATTTGTCTTGGCTCGGGGATCGAACCCGCGGCCTCTCGTTAAAAATAACGACGAATTGAGAACCTCCTACTTTTAAAGTTGATTGAAAACTACTTATGTAAATGTTCTGTAATTGGAATCAAGATTTGAATAAGTTCAGGTAAAAAATATGTAAACACAAAGTAAGTAAAATACGCTGTCGATGTAATTAGTACCTATAATATTTATAAACATTAAAAAAAACACAAATATATGCAATTTAGGTGTTTGAGCCTTCGCTTAAACCACATATGAGATGTACCCCTTTCAATGTTCACTCGACTACCCTCATTTAGCCGATATTTAGGTGTGTGAAGAGTGCTAACCCTTCCCCGTCACTCTCCCTCTCCTTGTCTTTCAAGTGTAAGGCAGCGCAGGCGGTGGATGGACTTTATTTCTCAGTACGCTTTCAACGTTCACACGATAAAGACGCATTTTTAAGAAATCTCAAATATTTTCAATTTGAAAGTGCAGAAATTTCAAAGTAAGTTAAAAACATTGGTTATTATTATAATAGCACTTTATTGCCCGCTTGCAATTCTAGAGCGCCGGCAAAATATCCGCTCGACGCCCTTTTGGCTCAGCGACGATTCGAAACTGACTTTCAACAGAAATCAGCTTTCGACTTTGAGCGTTAATGATCTCGTAGTCGAGGGGCAAATCAGTAGTGGTGAACCTCAAATCAAATCAGTCTCAGGAAACCAATCCTGATATTTAAATTTGATACGACGATTTAATTAAATCGTCGACTCGATGTCCAACGAATCGAATCGACGTTAGACATGCCGAATCGAACGATTCGTATTCACCATAATGATGAATCGACAACTAAAAAAAAAAAAAACAGAAAGCGCCCTTTCTTTCGCCACTCATCTTTAACGTTCAATAATTGTAGAAAATTGCTTTGTGCAGATCATGCCACCAGAACTGATGACCATGGGTGATTTGACTCAACTGCCATGTCGGGTTGAGGAAGAGAGAGCGTTCGAATCTGTAGTCGCATCTCTGGACCGCTACTTCCCCATAGACTGGAGAGATTGGCAAGTTTCGAACTACTCATTTGAGGAGTTGTTCGGCAGTAATGAAGTGAGTCGCGCAATGGAAATTAAATTAAGATTCGCTATCCCGACAGTTGATCTTGCGCGATCATTTGATCCTAACGCAACGTCCCTATCAGAACGCGCATACACGAATATACGCAACATAATACTCAGATGGCCCTTGGGCAGGGCTGTTATATACTCCCCGCACAAAATTGTTGAGAAAGTGCACACTCACTCCTACGATTCTTTTATGAATACAGTAAAATCTATAAAATCATTATTTTTAAAACGAAAAGATGCCTCCGATGAGTTAAGCGGCAGTGAGACGTCGCTTTCGGGTAAAAGGCATGCTGAGCCCAGTCAGAGGGAGTCAAAACGTCGGCGCCGTACCTCCAGTAATCAAGAGGACGATACCTCTGTCAATCACGGCTCCAACACGACACAAATGGCCCAGACCTCAACCTCAACTCCAATTCACTCAGCTCCACAACTACCAAAGACCCAGGATGATATGCTAGCCCAGGTGCTTAACCAACAAATGCTGCTGTTTCACAAGTTGGTTGAAATGCAGTCAGAACAGGGTCAAAATATAAAATCGATCCTCCGAAACCAGGAGGTATCCGCTAACATAAATTATGTGCAGAATTCATTAAACAACTCTTTCGACTCACAGCCAGATAGTACTCGATCTGAGGAAGAACCTGAATCGCCGCCTTTCGAATCATTAAGTGTATGTAGCGAACAAGAGACGTCTGCACATGCTTCACGACATTATCAAAGACCCCGTGTACGAATCGAGAATTCTGTAATAAAGAAGCAACGAACTACACCACAAGGACCAGAAAACGATCTATCTGAGGGCGAATTCAATCCAGAGTATGATTTTGCCCCAAAAACTCTAGAACAAGAACCGAAAATCGCAAATGCGGATTCTGCAGCCGTAAAATATGGTGTAGAATGTCAGAGACTGGGCAAAAGCAGTTGGTGTAGCATTCGTTACGCTGACACTCAAAAATATTTCCAAGCTACTCCTGTTTTCAGCGCATTGAAAACAAATAATGTTTTGGCTGAAGTTACGCCGACTTGGAAGTCAGTTTCACTGCTTGAAAGATTTGACTTAACGCTTGGTGCTATTACGAACGGCCTCATTCAACAACGACTTAAATTTCAAAGTCTATTGAATAGTCTTCCGAAAGAGACAAAGAGTCTCATAGGGAAAGAAATGATAGCAGCAGATTCGAAATTTAGGAAAACCTCCGATCATCTGCTGCAATACGTTTGTGGCCGTCGTGCAGAGGTCATTAAAGAAAGAAGAGATATTTTTGCGCCGCAAAACAAAGCATTAAAGCATATCTTAAATGATATTCCGCCTTCGGAAACCCACTTGTTTGAAGAAAAGTCTTTGTCTGAAGCAATAAAGGAACAAGGGGGAGTACGACGATTTTTTCCTGAGAGGAAAAAGAAGCCAAGACCTAGAGACAAACATCAGAAAAATCAGTGGCGCGAGTATCACAACAAAGATAAGAGCAGGTCTAATACCCATTACACGACACATACCACTAAAGACGAAAAGTTTAAAGGAAAGAATAAAAACAAGAACAACACCTATAATTCTTCCCAATCAGGGAAAAAATGGGGAGGGGGCGCAAAATGACTGTTTCAGGGCAGGCCGTCTGGCACAATACGCTGCGTATTGGACATCGGCCCCCAAAACTTGATTAAGCATTATAAAGGGTTACAGAATACCCTTCAACAAAATACCTCCTTCTACAAGATTCTCAAGGGTAAATACCATAAAATTTTCAACCAAAATCTCGTCCGAAATGGATTTAGAGATACAAAAACCTCTTTCTTCCAACGCTATAGAAAAAAGCACTCACCAGAGGGGTTTTCTTTCCACCATTTTTCTAAGGAAAAAAGGGAACGGAGAAAATCGACCAATTTTCAATCTGAAAGGGTTAAACGAGTATGTATCAGCCCCGAAATTCCGACTCGTGAACTTGCATCAGATTCATTACTACCCACAAACGGGAGACTTTATGATGAAGGTAGACATTTCGCAAGCATACTTTCATATTCCGATTACGAAATGACGTGTCTCCCATTTGGACTAGCCAGTGCCCCATCGGCATTTGCAAAAATCACAAACTGGGTTGCTCATCAATTAAGGCAGAAAGGCTTACGGGTGATAGTTTATTTGGACGATTTCCTATTCATGCACGACGATCCTCTAATATTGAAACAGCAATGCGACTTTGCTATAAATTAAACCTAAAGCAGCTGGGATGGCAAATAAACGGTCTAAAGTCATCGTCAAGAGCATCAACAGAGCTGGAGTATCTGGGTGTAACATGGGACACAGCAGCAAATACAAAAAGACTATCGGCAGTAAAAGTCACGCAACTAAAACGTTCCATAAGGAAACTGACAAGCAGAAGACAATGGAGCTGGCACGACGCCAAGGTCATCTTAGGAAAGCTAAATTTTGCATGTTTCACCGTACCTCTGGGTCGCCTCTACTGTCGCTTGCTTCAAAGGGCTTTGCGTCAGCTCCTAAGGAGAAATCGATATCAAAAAATACCTATGTCAAAAAACGTGTGGAAAGAACTGACATGGTGGAGGGAAAATTGTCACAAGCACACTCCAATACATTACCCAGACCCATCTTTTTTCATCACAACCGATGCCGCAAATACGGGTTGGGGCGCCATAGCGAACAGCTGTCACATGTGGGGAAAATGGTCGCCCCTTCAACAAAAATGGCACAGCAACCTAAAGGAATTATGGACGGTGTACGAGGTATTACAACGCGTGGGTCCCGAGATACAGGGAAAGACTGTGATGCTTCAAACCGACAACCGGACAAGCATTGCTTATATCACAAAGCAGGGGGCTACAAAGTCAGTGAGTCTCTTGAGAATTGCCACAAAAATTCTTTTGCTATGCGAGCTCAGAAATTGTTACCTGGTTGCACGTCACATTCCGGGTCCTTACAACGGAATCGCCGACGGTCTATCCAGAGCGAAAGCTCTTCCAGAATGGCACCTCAGCAAGGGATGTATAAACACGATATTTGCAAAACTGGGCACTCCGGAAATAGACCTTTTCGCTTCCAGAAAATCTGCTGTTGTTCGGGCTTATGTGAGCGAGGACGCATCGGACTCACACAGCCTCGTTACCGATGCCTTCAGCAGGAAGTGGGAGTACAAGCTGGGATGGATTTTCCCACCTCCAGCACTTATACCTCGGGTCCTTCAGCACCTATGCATGTCGAAGGGTCATTATTTAATCGTAGCCCCACAGTGGGACAAAGCGTTCTGGGAACCAGATCTCCGCCGACGAACGATCGAACCGCCCTTTCAAATCTCGAATCTGAGGGAAAATCTGATCGACCTTCGTACGAATCGTCCACCACCAGGAGTGGAGAACTTAAATTTGGGGGTTTGGAAGGTACGGGCTGGACAAAGCAAATAGAAGGCTGGAATTATTCCGAGATAAAACTCCTTGAGTTATCATGGAGACAATCTACCATGAAAACATATAAACCTGTTGGGTTAAGATGGTGTAAATAGGCGGGGGAAAACGGGATCACTGTGAGTAATCCGGATCCTCAAGCTGTTGCAAAATACCTATGTTACCTCTATAATGAAGTGAAACTACCAGCTAAGACAGTGGCTTTGCATAAATCGGTCGTTATAAACTTTGCTAATCCTTTACGCACAAAAGAACTCTCGTCCAATCCCTTGTTAAGGCAAGTAGTAAAGGGTATTTTTGCAGACAAACCTCCCATTAGTAATCGTAGTATATCATGGAAAATAGAAGACCTATTAAAGTTCTTACGTACGTACCAGTTCGATGATAGTAGCATTTTCGCTGTCTCCAGACATACTTGTGTCCTTCTTCTGTTGGCATCGGGAAGAAGAGTCCATGATCTGACTCTGTTAACGTTGAAGGACGAAGCCTTCGAAGACAAGGGGGACTCTATTACGTTTTGGCCAAAATTCGGATCAAAAACTGATTCCACATCGCACAAGTAATCGGGTTGGTTATTGAAAAAAGGATCCAGGGAAGATGATCTAGCATTAGATCTAGTCTACTGGATAAGGAAACTTATTGCAGTAACAGCGACTCGTCGAAAGCTACTAAGCAATTTGTTTATAACCACGCGAGGCCCAGTAAAGGATGCATCCCGCACGGTCATTGCGGGCTGGATCAGAAACTTATTCAGGATGGCGGGTATCTTTGCGTCCGCAGGTAGCTTTCGAGCCGCAGTAGCAAGTGATAATTGGGTTAATAACAACTTTAATATAGACGAAGTCTTACAAAGGGGAAACTGGAGATGCAAAAACACATTTTTCAATCATTATTTCAAAGAGGTTGCTGTCACTAGTAAGCTAAAAACAAATATACTAGTTGATTCCTTCCTACCAGTAAATTAATATTTTGTGTTGGGTCTTTACACCAACAGGATCGTGATAAAAAATAATAATAATAATTAAGGCTAATTTGATAAATCAAACAAATGTCATTATAAAATAATTTACAATATCGCAATTGAGTTTTCTTTTGTATTATTGTGTACGATCACAGTACGCCTAAATGACATATTAAAGCAGTCGGCAGATAGTAAACACGTCTCATATGTGGTTTAAGCGAAGGCTCAAACACCTAAATAGAACCGTTTTCCCTCCGAAGGGTAGAAAACGGATATTTAGGTTTTAGCCGAAGCTTAAACCACACTTAATTGACTTGCCGACCATGGCAATCAAACGTACTGAGAAATAAAGTCCATCCACCGCCTGCGCTGCCTTACACTTGAAAGACAAGGAGAGGGAGAGTGACGGGGAAGGGTTAGCACTCTTCACACACCTAAATATCGGCTAAATGAGGGTAGTCGAGTGAACATTGAAAGGGGTACATCTCATATGTGGTTTAAGCTTCGGCTAAAACCTAAATATCCGTTTTCTACCCTTCGGGGGGAAAACGGTTCTAT
This sequence comes from Clanis bilineata, assembly GCA_036417725.1. Lineage (NCBI taxonomy): Eukaryota > Metazoa > Arthropoda > Insecta > Lepidoptera > Sphingidae > Clanis > Clanis bilineata. Next base: position 12,646,510 of record CM071150.1, on the reverse strand, counting down.
TTAACACTGCTCATTGAACTTTGCGTGAGAAATCTATATACGGATCTTATGATCCTAACCGCAGGAGAGTAATGATTATGTACTGATACTCACCGACCGGACCGTTCGCTGTTAAAATACAGCACGATATTGGAAATCCCAACGGTCACTTAGGTCGGGGTACCGGTTCCATTCCTGTGTGTTATGCTCACTGGCCAAAAGGATCACGAATGCGAATCAGCTTTACTTCCATTCTTAATCGACGCTCTAGGCCCAGACACCAGGTGAAGCTACCCACGGTCCAGTCATCCCTGTTGCAAATCGTAGATCATTTCGCCGAGCTTAGTTCCGTCCCAGATATTATAGGGGGCAAGCTTATCGCCATATCGGGCACAAATTCCAGACTGCGGGCTGATACTGAAAAATCCAATACCACTTTGCCCGACCCGGGGATCGAATCCAAGACCTCAGAACGATAGACGTACCGCGCATGCAATACCACTACGTCACTGAGGCAGAAAGACTGTACGTACTTCGTTTGTACTATTTTAGTGTATGTGATATCTTCGCCAAACGTGGACCAATCCTGATAAATGCTATTGTATTCGATAGAGATTATTTCAAAGGTACCATGTTCATTTGGTTATAATTTAATGACAAAGTAAGAGAAAAACGTAAAACAGTTACAAGTTTAAAAACTTAACGGACCGACTCCAAACTTACCTGATCGTAATCGCCGCAAGAGTTACGTGCGGGCGTGCAAGGTGTGCACCGCACACGGGCATGTTCAAGGGGGCGGTAAAAACAAATATCAAAACGAAAAGGAAAAACTCTCATAACTTGCATATCCATTTTTATTATCATAATGACCTCTATTGGTCAGTTTTGAAATAAACGCTAACGTTACGAGGCGCGGCCGCGGGCGCGTATGGGGATTTTCAAAATAAAATACTGGGTTCTCACGTTCGGGGAATCCTTTTCAACATCGCTCACCAATTCCAGTGCGCCCCCAAATACACTTCAAACATCTACAGATCTGCGTATATGGTTTTAATTTCAACTCGATACCTCCCTGCGGTACCGAGATATGTATTGACAGACGGACAACAAAGTGTTCCTATAAGGGCTTTTTCCTTTTGAGGGACGGAACCTTAAAAAAATAATAAATATTTAATTAATAGTAGGTATTAGGTTCATAATGGGACAGAAATACGTGAGCGAATAATGAGCGTAATAGTTTCTCTGCCGACCCCTCCGAGGGTATAGAGCCTATAAGTAATGTTTTACTGCTTTATACATTATTAAAGAATTGATATTCAATGAAATTATTAATTTACCAATTTACGGATTTTACGATTTTAGTAGCCGGTAACACCATGATTACGTCAGGAAATTATATTTTCACGTTATATTACGATTTATATGAATATTATTCCACATATCTTATTAAATACTCTTCAATATATCACACCAATACTAATAAAATGTTCTGAAATAAGATTTCATCGTTACTTACGTGTGAAATGTAACACAAATTTCATTTCGTCTGTTATTGCTTTTACACCAGCGAATGCAACATCCCACCATTATGAGACTCTACAAACTCACTGTTTTAATACAATAATAAGAATTGAATAATTATAAGTGATTTATATCCACGTAAACTGCAGAATAAAATATGCTGTCAAATTCTGAGCTCAAAGCAAATGCGCAAAGCAAGAATTTCTGGGTATGCGTTGCGAGACAAAGCACTAGATTAGCATCTTTGTTCAACACACATAAATGCGTATAGCACCATCCCGTTTCTTCAATATGTCAGTGAGGATTGTCCAGTCTATATTTAGTCTAAGTATTCTATAGTACGATTGCTAATTAAACGGAGTAAACTGACAGATCGAAATGTCACTTTCCAAAATAATGTTGCTTACTTTCAAAACATAGTGGATTGATGTAGTTCAATTTTTATCATTCAAAGAAATAATAACTCAGCACTACCTTGCAAAATTAGAATTTTATTGCGTATTTTTAGAAATTTCAGCTTAACCCGTCGACTTAATGTCTGTGTAAATAATTTTGCGTAAATAATCACAACAGATACGCGAAATGATAACTGAAAATTATAAATATTACTTTTATTATTTGAGAAAAATTACGTTCCGCACATTCATAGCTTTTGTAAGTTTTGTTTATAATGAACCATGACTGCAATTCCAGTAGACATGCCATAATTTAGCATGCAGTAATTTACTATGACTATAATTCAATAGACATGCAGTACTAATCACACATTAGGAAGGAATTACGACTTTGAGTCGAACTTTAGAAAATGAAAGAATGAAATGGTTCACTGAATAAAATGTTTAAATAATCTTGATCTTTTTACCGCAGCACTATTTAAATTTCATAAAAAAGTGGCAACATTCGAAATGTCAGTTTACTCCGTTTAATTAGCAATCCTACTATAGTCTAAAGTTGTGCTTGTGGTTTAAATGTGATGTGAATCTAAGCAATAAATATCAACGAAGATAGATAGTATGTGGAAGATTTGAAATAAGTGATTTTGGACGCTTTTTGTCGGGTGGATGGGTCGACCATGTTCGACTCCTCTGCTGCGAGAAAATCGTCTGAAAAGCATCAAACTGGAAGGAATTAACGCCAAAACTCCAGCAGGGCCTTGAAATCGAACACATCCGATTTCATTGCACTTGTGAAAAGTTAGATATAAGTAAATAAAGAAATAAAAAGCACTTAAGACGAGGGTGTATGGGCTAGATCCCTTTGCCTTCCCGAAAGGGAAAATTAAAAAAAAAAAAAAAAAAAAGGAAAATTAAAAAAAAAACATTGTCAAAAAGTTAGATACACGTCAACGACCTCAGATTTTGTGATTATTTTGTTTTATTATTTTTATTATAGTAAAATGCTGAGATATAGGGGTAAGAAAAAAGTTATTGACAAAGTCAAGGAACTGGATGCTTTCCCTAAAGTTCCAGAACAATACGTGGACAGCACGCCGGTCGGCGGGACATTTTCCATCATGACATTTTTTGTTATTTTATGGCTTGTATATTGTGAAGTAGCATATTATTTAGACAGTAATCTAGTCTTTAAATTCAGACCAGACACGGACATGGACGAAAAGTTACGTATAAACATAGATGTGACTGTAGCAATGCCTTGCTCTGGAATAGGAGCGGATATTCTGGACTCTACATCACAAAGCGTGTTCGGTTTTGGTGAATTACAGGAAGAAGATACGTGGTTTGAGCTCACGCAGGAGCAGCAAGACGCCTTCGATGCGGTGAAGTATATAAACTCTTACCTTAGAGAAGAATACCATTCAATATGGCAACTAATGTGGAAGAAAGGTCACGGCTCTGTCAGGGCGACGATACCGCCTAGAAAAACGAAGCCGAACCGTCGGCCAGACGCTTGTCGACTGCATGGTGTGCTCACTTTGAACAAAGTTGCTGGAAACTTCCACATTACAGCTGGTAAGAGCTTACATCTTCCAAGAGGGCACATCCATCTAAACCTGTTGTTTGATGACACACAACAGAATTTCAGCCACAGGATACATAGACTGAGCTTCGGAAGCCCAGCTAATGGTATTATATACCCCTTAGAAGGAGACGAAAAAATCACAAAGGAAGAAAACATGCTGTACCAATATTTCATTGAAGTTGTACCCACAGATGTTGACACCACATTTGAATCGATAAAAACATTCCAATACTCCGTAAAGGAACTTGAAAGACCAATCAGCCATTCGAAAGGTTCCCACGGAGTTCCAGGTATATTTTTCAAGTATGACATGGCTGCATTAAAAATAGAAGTGTTCCAAGAGAAGGAGAACATAGTAAAGTTCATTTTAAGACTTTTTTCAATTATAGGTGGTATTTACGTAATAGGTGGATACATGAATGCGTTAGTTTTAGCTGTAAGAATGAGTTTAGTAAAAAAAATAGCCCCTCAAATTGTAGAACACAAGAAACAAATTGATATTAGATTATCACAGAATCCTTTATTAGTAGAACCGGACTTAAGTGTACCGATAGGTCTATTAAAACAATGATAAAAGGATAGTTTTAGTTAATAAGTATTCAAGTGTTCAAGATCTGAATCATGTTTTCATAGAGGATTTATCAATATAATTTACGTACCATTATGGTCACTAGTGTAAACCTTTTTCATCATGAAACTATAATAATTTTGGAGGTTTTTACAAGTTTTTTTTTTCTCTACTCTCTCCATTTGCCATCAGCCTATAATAATATAAACAAAGTGACTTGGAACTTAAATTATGTAGAATTGAATTAAAACTATTTTTACAGATTCTATCACGATTTGGTTTTTAATATTTATTAAATTACGTATTTTTGAGTGCAGATATTAAATATCCTTGAATTCAAGCTGTTATTGAGGTATGAAGAATGTTTTTTGTTTACACAGTTTGTATGTTATATTGAAAAATACTCTGAAAATAAGTTTATTACAGGATCTTTATATGGCTACCATCACATTGACAATATACTGGTTGCATTTTATTTACAGTCTAGTCGTTTGCAGGGATATATCATACGTCATCTATTGTTTATCCTTCCTCATGATTATAAGTTGTACTTCCAACGGTAAATCATGTTTTAAGTGTATCTCTCTGATGTTTATTTATTATTCTGTCCTTTAACCTCAAGCTTCCAATGTTTGTCTAAAGTTTTAAACAGTTGTATAGAATTGTTATAATGGCCTATGGGTATATTGACAGTCCCTACGTACAAAGCGACATGTCAAAAACTGAGGTTTTCAGGAGAATGAAATGAAGTTTATTTAGTTTAAACTTATTTAAGAATTATCATACTTGTTATCTTGTTCGATTAGTATTTAAAGTAGAATTATTAGAATACAAAATAATTAAAAAATATATCTATATAGTTATGAGCGTATGGACAATCTAAAGCCATATATGCAATAAAAAAATATGACATTTTGACTTATCTTTATATACGTAGGTACCGTCGATATTTATTGTCTCAGTTATAATCGGCTATCAGATTATTATAAGGCATTTAACACCAAAAGCTCATATGAGCATTGAGGCCATGTCTAAGGCCGTCTTATATGTCCAAATTGTATCGCGAAAATCAATGTAGGCAGCGAAATCATGTAATATTCGGGCGCTAGTGAATAAACCTTTATAATAAAAAGATATGACCAAAAATATGGAAAATTTAAACAAATTATTCTGTCTACGAAATATTATATGTAAGTATAATTTTCTATGTACAATATTTTCAATGTTTTTGGCCATATCTCAAAATTAGGTTTATTCAGTTAACAGACTTAATAATATTTTCTTTGCATTTTATGTCTCATTTATAAAGATAAATATAGTGTTTTCCAAAAAAAAATAAGCAATGTACTGAGCAATTTTTTTTGCCTAAATATTCTATGTGTATATGTAAAATGTTTTGTATATATTTTTTATATGTTTATCTGTGTCAGTTTCCTCCAATGAAGGGAAGTATTATTGATGACACTTGACCCGTTAGATAACATAACATTATAAATATTCAATTTTTAATCACAATTTTTACTTGTATGAGATGTAAGGTTTTATAATATGTATCTGTAATATCGCAATTGTTTTAAATCGTAAATATCATTATCAGCAGCCTGAGCAGGAAAATTTCTGACAATCTTAAATGTATTCGATGTTGCTGCTTACTGATGACATTTGGTTAATAAATAAATACACCCAACAATCACACACATAGTCCTGACCCCACACTAAGATCGAGTCTTGTGTCGTGGGTATCAGGAACTACGAGAGACGCACGATCTCACAACACCCAGGCCCGAAACAAATATCTGTGGGCCACACAGACATTTGTCGCGGTGCGGTAATCGAACCCTCGGCCTCACGTTTCACAGCCGGCTACTTGTCCGCTGCGCCACGGAGGCTGTCAAGATACAATAATACAAATATTTATTAAAAATTTCATAGACTGCCTCGGTGGCGTGGTGGTATTTCGATACGACTACGGTTCTGAGGTCTCGGGTTCGATCCCCCCGGGTCGGGCAAAGTGATGTTGGATTTTTCCATATCAGCCCGGAGTCTGGAATTTGTGCCCGATATGGCGATAGGCTCATCCCCTATCACATCTGGGACGGTACTAAGCTCGGCGAAATGTGGGTGTTCTAGTTCGCTAGTGCGCCTCTGCCTACCCCTTCGGGGATACAGGCATGAGCTTATGTATGTATGTATTTAAATTTCATAGACGCTCTTCGAGCTCGAATATATTTACAATTCTCAGAAATGTTCATGCTCAAGCTGCTATACACCATTTTATATCCAACTGCATGTGAAGGAGGGAGTGTTTTACATTATTAATATTATGCCTTGTGTCCTGCACTAGCTTTTTAGAAACACTAAAAACACATACACAAAGCAACGGTTTTAATGATCTGCTTATAGAACAATCATCATCATCATCATCATCAGCCATAGGTCCATGGCTGAACATAGGCCTCCCCTAAAGATTTCCAGATCGACCTGTCGGAAGCGGCGTGCATCCAGCGACTTCCTGAACAATGGACCAGAAATAAAAAATACATGTTTTGTGTCATGTTTTAGTGCAGGAGACCTGGCTTTACAGTTCTAATAATTTAAACGAAACCACATTTTTCTATCATTAGCGAACTTATTTTTATAATGAGAATATTATTGACATGTATAATGTATTTATTTTTATGTATACTTTGTTAAATCTTTTAGGTCGCTAGACTTCATGATTGTGCTACTGGTGCTTATTTAATATTTTTTATGAGACTCGTAAACTATTCGTAAATTCAAGAGTTTCTTTAGCTTTTACATTTATATGATATGTTATTGTAAATTGGACAGTGTTGTGCAGAAATGGTCCAACCCACAAAAAGTAAAATATTATTGATGCCAATATGTTCTAAACCTATTAGACTATTATTAGACCATATTGGCGTCAAAATTTTTTTTTTGTATTTTTGTGGGTTGGATTATTTCTGCACAACACGGTCCAGGGGGGGCTACCACCAACTCTTATAGCAGTATTATTATAATCTTACTACGTTTTTTTTTGTACGGGAAACAGTACAAGTAAGACTATAATAATATTTCGATAAGAGGTGGTGGTAGGGGTTACCACAGATGTATTTGACGTAAAACTGGTATTTGAAACCTAATTATACACAAATTGCACTGACTAATGTTTTCATCTGTAATTATCGTTTTATTTGTAACATAATTTAAATTTAATTGTCATTGTAATTTGTATATACTTTACAATGTTTTTTTATATAAATTAGGTATGTAAAACCGCGTCTCCTCCACTAAAACATTACACAAAACATGTATTTTTTTATCAAGCTCGACCGGTTTGATACCACTGTCTCACAGAAAACCGACGTAAAGTGGCAGCTTGCTGTCGTGGTTCGTTCGGTGAGTGAGATTTCCGGTGGCCCTTTTCCCCCTTGCTTTCCCAATTCCTTATTCCCTCGGCTTCCATTTCTTCCTTTTAGGTTGGCAACGCATCCATGATTATTTTTGTGTCTTGGGTGTTTATGGGCGGTGGAGATCACTTACCATCAGGTGACCCATATGCTCGTTTGCCAGCCTCTACTATAAAAAAAAACTATAGTCCATTGTTCTACGATCAGGAGACAGCTAAAAATCGTTGTTTTGCGTATGTGTTTTAGTGTAATGTTTCGAAAAAAACTAGTGCAGGAGACGCGGCCTCAGAATCAATATTTCATATGTATTATATCAAAAGTGGAGTCCACTAGGAGATTGACCTCGAAATCCAATGACTGTGAATAAATTAATGTGAAATCTTTTGATTTTTAAAAATAATTAAAACTAAGATATTAATATCTATGAATGTTAGTATTGACGGCCGGTTTCAATAAACGATCTCAGTTAAGAGTGCAGATAGATTGCGATTTTGAACCAATTCAATCACATCATTTGACGGAGTCATGTTCAAACTGTGTTCTTATTGGCTAATTTTTGTAATCTATCTGCACATTCGAACTGAGATTGTTTATTGAAACCGGCCGTGAGTCGTGTCTCTTACACACGTTTTTTCGAAACAAAACACGAAAAACACCTACACAAAACAAGGGTTTTCATTGTCTTCTGCTCATATAACAATGCACCATAGACAAAAAATGTTATGTAGGTGTTTTGTGTAGTGTAGTGCGGGAGACGGCTTTAGGTACTTGAAGTCTTTGTCTCTTTGTGTACGATCTGATATATTCTACCTTCCTGTTCTGAAATCGTTTAGATAAAATTGACTTATTTTAGTTTAGTTAAGTTACTAAATTTAGTTCAAATGGTCTAAAATTAGAAATTTCAAAACAACATCAGAATACAGACATGACGACGATCCAAGTATAAAAATTAGACATGATGAATACGTATCAAAGGCATTGGGCAAAGAATGAGTAGGTAGATGCCGTTTTTTAAACGAGAGGCCGCGGGTTCCAATCCCCGCACTGAGAAAGCCTTAATAGCGCAAAAGCTGTGTGGCCAGTTATAAAGCGAAAATCTGCGAGTTCGATTCCCGCACGGTGACAAATGTTTGTGTCTTTCATAATTTTGTTTTTCTTGATACCTACGACATATGACACGTGCCTTAGTATGGTTTCGGGACTATGTGTGTGGCTGTTACTTACTTATTTGTCGGAGAGAATCGGGGACGCCAGAAGAATAATGATGAAATGCATTACGTTTAAAATAATTTATTATTTATTACCTATCTACCAAATATCCTAACCGATAATGAAGTCTATAAATCAAATAACAAAATCCTCTTTTATACTGTGCCTCTTCTCAGGCTTCTAATAAATATACTGTGCCTAGTGTCCTTGTCATGTCATATAATTAAAACTTTTACTTAATTACGGCTCCTTGGACTGATTGACTACTAACAATGTATTGCATTATAATATGATGGATAAATTAACCATATACTATCAAAATGTTCGTGGATTGCGGACCAAGCTTCATAATTTATACCAGAGCATTTTATCACATGATTTCGATATTATCGTGTTCACAGAGACATGGCTCTGCGATGGCATATTGGACTCCGAGATCTGTGATCCACGCTATAACGTATTTAGATGTGACAGGCACTTTGATTTAATAAACAAATCAAAGGGAGGAGGAACATTGATTTTAGTAAAATGCAATCTCAATGCATATGTACGCGATGACCTCACACACCCCCCCACGGAAACTCTTTGGGTAACTATACCATCAAACAGTTTGAAACTTGTATCAAAATGTTTGCATGTTTCTGGTGCATATATTCCTGGCTCAGTTGATACACAACCAAGAGACTTGATAGATTATGGGAGGACTGTAAAAAATTTTGTTTCAACTCATCCTCAGGACAATTTCCTCATACTTGGTGATTTTAACCTGCCCTTTATTACATGGAATTCCTCTGATCCCACATTTTTAAAAAGAGGTGCGGTTGAAATACAGAATTCTGGTATTGAGTTCATAAGTACACTCAGTGAACTAGGTCTCTCTCAATATAACACTTATTTAAATTCACACAATAACACTTTAGATTTAATATTCAGCAATTTCTCGTTGGAATTGTCTAAGCCAGAGTTTCCCCTTCTCTCGGAGGATATGTATCATCCCGCATTATTAATCGAGGCAAGCGACGTCTACTCTGTACCTCTTAGAAAAAAACCTATAACTAAATATATATATCATAAGGGTGATTATAATAGTATCGTAACTCACCTTAATAGCATACCATGGGATGTCCTCTTATCCTCCTTGAGTGTTAACGAAGCTGTGGAATGCTTGAACCAGGAACTTTACAACTGTCGAGATAAATATATTCCAAGCAAAATCATCACTAACAACCGGGACTACCCAACATGGTTTGACAAGCCTCTAATAAAACTAATACGTGAAAAATGGAAGGTACACAAAAAATGGAAAATATTCCATAACCGCGATGACTATAGGGAGTTCTCAATTTTGAGGAGGAGACAAAAACAAATGATCGAGCTGTGTTATACTAAACACGTAAACAGTTCGGCGAGTACTATTAAGAGTAACCCAAAACAATTTTGGAGCTTTGTCAAGTCACGGAAAAGTGTATCAAATCATCCTAACTGTGTCACTTATAAAGGAACAAGATATTCGGACGGTAACAGCATGGCAACCGTATTTAACGATTTCTTCCTCAGCGTTTTTGAAATGCCAGCTGACGACTATTCTAATTTCGAAACGGAGTCTCAACCCAACAGTAATTGCTCCACAGTGTATAAAGCTAATATATCTATAGAACAAATATCAAAAGAATTACAAAAATTAGATACAACAAAAAGTGCCGGTAGCGACGAATTATCTCCCCTTTATATCTTTCGCTGCGCATCCGCCTTAGTAAAACCTCTTCATATAATCTTTAATAAGTCACTCGATAAATGCGATTTCCCTCAAAAATGGAAGGAAGCTCATATCGTTCCTATTCACAAAAAGAACTCTCGCCTCAAAGTTGAGAATTATAGACCAATTTCCATACTAAATATATTTAGTAAAATGTTTGAGAAACTAATGTATAATACCATTTACACCACAGTTAAAGGCGGAATTCCGAATGAACAACACGGGTTCATCAAGGGTAGATCTACTATAACTAACTTGAGCGTATTTTTGAACACACTACACAAGTCCATGGATAAGTATAGGCAGATCGATGTGGTCTACACTGACTTTGAAAAAGCATTCGACAGAGTGGACCACATCATCTTGCTTAGGAAACTTAACGAACTTGGCATTCACGGCGATCTGCTGCGGTGGATAAAATCTTATTTAAGCAGGCGTTCTCAAGCTGTTGTCATGGGTGGTTTCAGATCAAATTTTGTAAATATTACGTCCGGAGTTCCTCAGGGATCACATTTAGGACCATTATTTTACAATGTTTATTTGTACGACATTCATAGGTACATAAAGCACTCGAATTATCTTATGTATGCAGATGACACGAAGATCTTCCTAGATATCAGTGCCCCCTCTGACTGTAGCAATCTCCAGAGCGATTTAAATAATCTTTCTAAATATTACATTAACAATAGAATAAAGATCAATGTGAACAAATGCCAAATTATAACATTTTCACGGAAGAATAGTACTATAAATTTTACCTACAATATCATGAACAAAGACATACAAAGAGGAAACTTAGTCCGTGATCTGGGAGTCCATCTAGATACTAAACTGTCCATGTCTGAACATATAGACATAATTACTAATAAAGCGCAAAAAAACTTGGGCTTTGTGATTCGCACATGTAAACCAATATCCGATCCTGTTTGCTTACGCACAGTTTATAATGCTTTTGTCCGTAGCTCACTGGAATATGCCAGCACTATATGGTATCCTCAATACATAACGCATATCCAGCGCGTCGAATTAATTCAACAAAAAATGGTTAAATATTTGAATTGGAAGACACACAAAACCTTCAGTAACTACACCGACGCTTGCATTAATTTCAAATTGTCTACCCTGGCAAATCGACGTATTGTTGCTGATATGATGTTTTTGTACGATATAACACTGAATCGTGTGGACTGCCCACAGTTAGTGTCGGAGTTAAGCTTTGCTGTGCCCCGTCGTCGTACTCGACACACATCTCTATTCCATGTACCACATTGTCACACGAATTACAGGCAAAACTCTGCTCTTATTCGTTTACCGCGTACATATAATAAGAAATTCTCTGATATCGATTTGTTTAACACAACGAAATATCAATTTAAAAAATATATATGGAATCACTTATCCGAAAATTGAGGATTTGCAGTATTACACTTCCACACACGCACACACACACAGTCTCGCACACACACACACACACATACACACACACGCACACACACGCGCACACACACACACACACGCACACACACACACACGCACGCACGCAAGCACGCATGCATAGAATCATCATAAGAATGTGTCAATCAGCTTATAATATAATAAAAGAATGAATTAATTTTTGTACATTAGATAACGATAATGATATTAATACATTTATTATTTTTGTCTATGTCACTGTTCTTCCACCATGCCATCTGTAGGATAATATTTAACCTAACTGTAGTTTACAACGCACTAAGATTAATTTATATATGTTTAATTATATGAGAAAATTTGTAATTGGCCTTACTTATACTTTGTAAAAAAATGAATTGTAATAGACAGTAAGTAACGCTGTAAATTTTCCACAATAAAATAAAATAAAAAAAAATAAAATAAATACATTTAGGGAAATAATAATAGAGTTGAACTTGAAATAATGGAAGGTAATGCTCTTTTCCACAAATAATTATACAAAGTAGTTTAAATTAAATTTTCAATAGGTACGTGTTTAAAATTAATCATTCTTTGCGTGTGAAGAAAGATCTTGAAAATTCAATCAGAGAAATATGTCAGCTGTCAAGCTATTAGAAACTAATTGTCAATATATACTCGATATTATAAAAAAAGACACATTTATTTTAAAAATATTGCTATGGTCCAACATCAAACGCTACCGCCAAAGGCTACCGCACACAGAAACCGATAGCTGACTATAAGAAATCGAACACATTTAGTCAAGATACTACCATCATTGTTTCATTCATTCCCATGCCTCGAATCTTCCTGTACAGTCTGTACTGAACCTATTGCTGCTGCTAAAATCTCAGCAGCGCGTATAGTAGCCGCGCTATTCTCTCTTATAGCGTCAGCTATGTCCCTAGCACTTTCACGTATCGTGTCTTGTAGTTTACTATTGCACTCTTCAAGAGCATACACCAAACTGTCACGTGGTGGTCGCCTGTGTCTTGCCACGAAACGAAATCGAGGACGCGGCTGAAGTTCTGGAGGTGATGATTGATCAGAATCTAGCCTTTCGGGGAAACGTGCACGTGGTGCTTCGCGCAAAGTCGGTAGTGTTGGTGTTTCCTAGAAAAAAAAACATTTTTTGTTGTGCAATTGTGTAAAATTGTACACACGTATACCAAGATTAAATTACTGGTAATTTTATAACGTTATTAATTAGAGTTAAATCAAAAATACCAATACTATTATGGTCTTTTATTATATCGGTAAAAGAACGAAAGTCACCGACATAGCCCAGAGGATTAACAAGTTGAAATGGCAGTGGGCAGAGCACATAGCTCGTAGAACTGATAGCCGATGGGGCAGAAAAGTTCTCGAGTGGAGACCACGTACCGACAAGCGCAGCGTAGGACGTCCACCTACAAGGTGGACCGACGACCTGATAAAGGTCGCAGGAAGTCGCTGGATGCAGGCCGCTTCCAACAGGTCGATCTGGAAATCTTTGGGGGAAGCCTATGTTTAGCAGTGGACGTCCTATGGCTGATGAAGATGATTATATCGGTATGTAATTGTAATACCTAATTAACGTACAAACGAAACTTTTTTGCAATTTTACCAGTGAAATGTTACAACTTATAAATTAAGTTCTCCAGTATAATAGGTACAATAGTTTTGTAAATATTACCAATTTTGCTATATTGACTCCGTCTACTGAAGTAATTCCTATGATGTCAAGGATTTTTTTCTCGATTTCCAAGAGTTTTGGCCCACCTGGCCCTCCTCCAGTTGACCTTATCCAATCGCGCACCTTGCGTGCTTTTGTTTTTACTTTTGCTACCCATATATTCCACACCTAGATAAAATAAATTGCAATGTAGCTTTTTAGCGTAAATTAGTACAAAATAATAATTTTATTATAAAACAATAAACAAGAGCTACACTTACATATTGCCACTCCTGTACAGTTCTGATGCACCCCAAAATGTTGAGCTCTTTGGTCACCTTTGCCCAAAATTCCTTTATATTTGGATCTGCTAGATTTCCTAAAAAAAACACAAATGAAAACTACAAATGAGGTGAAAATAGTAACAGTTAATATTTTTCTGGTCCCCTTTCACATCTGGGTCCAATCTGGGACGGATATGAGATCGGCGAAACGTGGGAGTTCAAGTTCGCCTCTGCCTACCCTTTCAGGGATGCAAGTGTGAACGTATGTATGTAGATATGTATGAATGATTTTTTACCTCTTGCCATTTCTACGTGACTATGCAGGCGTGAAACTAGTAAATTCTGTTGCTTCTTATTGGCCCTCTTTATTGTTTTCGTGACGAAATCCATTTGATGTGTTCGTATTTACTAAGTATTTGTAGACCTTTTTGTGTCTAAAACAGCAAGACGAATGTAATTAAACAGAAGTTGTCAACTAGACTATGAATTTAATTGGACTGGAAATCTCAACTCAACAGTGCTACCAATTTACGTCGGTTTTCTGTGAGACAGTGGCATCCAACCGATCAAAATGGCCCATTCGTACTGTAGACGTTCCTGCCTACACCGGTCAATGTGGTTCTAGTTTCTACTATCTACCACTCAACAAGTGAGGTAAGTAACTTAGTACCTACTAAGATTTCTCGAATCCCGATAAATCCCACTAAATGAAGAATATTGTAATTTATATTTATTTAATCATAAATTACCCAAAGCGTTGTATTTCTACGTTATTTTTGTAATAATATAACGTTATCAGCAAACTTAAAATTTAAAAGCTACGGAGTGGATTATATCAGCACTACATAGTATAAAATAAAGTCGCATCCCGCTGTCTGTCTGTCCCTTTGTCCATGTGTATGCTTAGATCTTTAAAACTAGCAACGGATTTTGATACGGTTTTTATTTTTAATAGACAGGATTATTCAAGAGAAAGGCTAATATGTATAATACATACATAATTTACCCCCTAAAGTGATGTAATGCGGGATGAATGTTTGTCAAGACTCTCACCCGGGCGTAGCCGCGGGCAAAAGCTAGTGATAGATATACACTTCTATTAAATATTACATACTCAATTCAGTAGGGACTAAGCTTATATCTAGAAAACAATTTTTATTATCGTAGGTACGTACCGATTAAAATGACACAATATTTTAATGAGCCTGAAGTTAGCAGAAATTTTTTTATGAAATTTTTCAAGTTGTCATATAGATTCGAATAAAAGAGTGATTAAAAACAAAAATATGTAAATAACATCACAATAAAATAAAGAAAATATGCCTTATTTTTTTTTATTTTTTTTACTTACCATTGCTAAGGTATGCTCAGATACAAACTTTGCCATGAGATTCTGGCGATTTGAATCAACGAAACGAATATTTTGGGCTATGCTTTTTTTGATTGCGCTATTATCTAATGGCGACTTCCCTCTTTTTTTTAATTTTTTGAGAAAATTTTTACCACGTCATATCTCCTCCAAAAAATATTTTTTCAAAAAACTGAATGCAGGCATATCTTTAATTTGCTATTATCTAGTGGCGACTATTTTTATTTTTTCATATTTTCGTCTTTTTTTAATTATTTTTGTAATTTTAAGGCAAAATTAAATTTCAATTTTTTTTCACCATGTCAGATGAGCGAGAATAAACATGGGATCAACAAAAAACAGCATAGCACCCTTTCCTTATTTAATAATCTAATGGCGACTTCTTTTATTTTTTTATTTTTTTTTATTGGTACTTCTATATGACAGTTTAAATATTGAAATCAATTAAACGCTTATAAAGTCCCATACTCAATACATAATGAGTGTTTTTGGGCATTTTTGGACAAATAGAGAATAAAAATACAATTAAAAATATAAAACACCACAATTTTGAAGTTTTGAGGAATTTTGAAAATAAAAAATTTACCAAGTCATATCTCCGACAAAAAATATTTTTTACAAAAACTGAATGCAGACATATCTTTAATTTGCTATTATCTAGTGGCGACTTCTTTTATTTTTTTAATATTTTCGTTTTTTTAAATTATTTTTGTAATTTTAAGGCAAAAATAAAATTCAATTTTTTTTCACCATGTCAGATGAGCGAGAATAAACATGGGATCAACAAAAAACAGCATAGCACCCTTTCCTTATTTAATAATCTAATGGCGACTTCTTTTATTTTTTTATTTTTTTTATTGGTACTTCTATATGACAGTTTAAATATTGAAATCAATTAAACGCTTATAAAGTCCCATACTCAATACATAATGAGTTTTTTTGGGCATTTTTGGATAAATAGAGAATAAAAATACAATTTAAAATATAAAACACCACAATTTTGAAGTTTTGAGGAATTTTGGAAATAAAAAATTTACCAAGTCATATCTCCTACAAAAAATATTTAAAAATTAAACTGAATACAGGCATATCTTTAATTTGCTATTATCTAGTGGCGACTTCTTTTATTTTTTTAATATTTTCGTTTTTTTAAATTATATTTGTAATTTTAAGGCAAAAATAAAATTCAATTTTTTTTCACCATGTCAGATGAGCGAGAATAAACATGGGATCAACAAAAAACAGCATAGCACCCTTTCCTTATTTAATAATCTAATGGCGACTTCTTTTATTTTTTTAATTTTTTTTTATTGATACTTCTATATGACAGTTTAAATATTGAAATCAATTAAACGCTTATAAAGTCCCATACTCAATACATAATGAGTTTTTTTGGGCATTTTGGGACAAATAGAGAATAAAAATACAATTAAAAATATAAAACACCACAATTTTGAAGTTTTGAGGAATTTTGGAAATAAAAAATTTACCAAGTCATATCTCCGACAAAAAATATTTTTTACAAAAACTGAATGCAGACATATCTTTAATTTGCTATTATCTAGTGGCGACTTCTTTTATTTTTTTAATATTTTCGTTTTTTTAAATTATATTTGTAATTTTAAGGCAAAAATAAAATTCATTTTTTTTCACCATGTCAGATGAGCGAGAATAAACATGGGATCAACAAAAAACAGCATAGCACCCTTTCCTTATTTAATAATCTAATGGCGACTTCTTTTATTTTTTATTTTTTTTTAATTGGTACTTCTATATGACAGTTTAAATATTGAAATCAATTAAACGCATATAAAGTCCCATACTCAATACATAATGAGTTTTTTTGGGCATTTTTGGACAAATAGAGAATAAAAATACAATTAAAAATATAAAATACCACAATTTTGAAGTTTTGAGGAATTTTGGAAATAAAATATTTACCAAGTCATATCTCCGACAAAAAATATTTTTTACAAAAACTGAATGCAGACATATCTTTAATTTGCTATTATCTAGTGGCGACTTCTTTTATTTTTTTAATATTTTCGTTTTTTTAAATTATTTTTGTAATTTTAAGGCAAAAATAAAATTCATTTTTTTTTCACCATGTCAGATGAGCGAGAATAAACATGGGATCAACAAAAAACAGCATAGCACCCTTTCCTTATTTAATAATCTAATGGCGACTTCTTTTATTTTTTTAATTTTTTTTAATGGTACTTCTATATGACAGTTTAAATATTGAAATCAATTAAACGCTTATAAAGTCCCATACTCAATACATAATGAGTTTTTTTGGGCATTTTGGGACAAATAGAGAATAAAAATACAATTAAAAATATAAAACACCACAATTTTGAAGTTTTGAGGAATTTTGGAAATAAAAAATTTACCAAGTCATATCTCCGACAAAAAATATTTTTTACAAAAACTGAATGCAGACATATCTTTAATTTGCTATTATCTAGTGGCGACTTCTTTTATTTTTTTAATATTTTCGTTTTTTTAAATTATTTTTGTAATTTTAAGGCAAAAATAAAATTCAATTTTTTTTCACCATGTCAGATGAGCGAGAATAAACATGGGATCAACAAACAACAGCATAGCACCCTTTCCTTATTTAATAATCTAATGGCGACTTCTTTTATTTTTTTTATTGGTACTTCTATATGACAGTTTAAATATTGAAATCAATTAAACGCTTATAAAGTCCCACACTCAATACATAATGAGTTTTTTTGGGCATTTTTGGACAAATAGAGAATAAAAATACAATTAAAAATATAAAACACCACAATTTTGAAGTTTTGAGGAATTTTGGAAATAAAAAATTTACCAAGTCATATCTCCGACAAAAAATATTTTTTACAAAAACTGAATGCAGACATATCTTTAATTTGCTATTATCTAGTGGCGACTTCTTTTATTTTTTTAATATTTTCGTTTTTTTAAATTATATTTGTAATTTTAAGGCAAAAATAAAATTCAATTTTTTTTCACCATGTCAGATGAGCGAGAATAAACATGGGATCAACAAAAAACAGCATAGCACCCTTTCCTTATTTAATAATCTAATGGCGACTTCTTTTATTTTTTATTTTTTTTTAATTGGTACTTCTATATGACAGTTTAAATATTGAAATCAATTAAACGCTTATAAAGTCCCATACTCAATACATAATGAGTTTTTTTGGGCATTTTGGGACAAATAGAGAATAAAAATACAATTAAAAATATAAAACACCACAATTTTGAAGTTTTGAGGAATTTTGGAAATAAAAAATTTACCAAGTCATATCTCCGACAAAAAATATTTTTTACAAAAACTGAATGCAGACATATCTTTAATTTGCTATTATCTAGTGGCGACATCTTTTATTTTTTTAATATTTTCGTTTTTTTAATTATTTTTGTAATTTTAAGGCAAAAATAAAATTCAATTTTTTTTCACCATGTCAGATGAGCGAGAATAAACATGGGATCAACAAACAACAGCATAGCACCCTTTCCTTATTTAATAATCTAATGGCGACTTCTTTTATTTTTTTTATTGGTACTTCTATATGACAGTTTAAATATTGAAATCAATTAAACGCTTATAAAGTCCCACACTCAATACATAATGAGTTTTTTTGAGCATTTTTGGACAAATAGAGAATAAAAATACAATTAAAAATATAAAACACCACAATTTTGAAGTTTTGAGGAATTTTGGAAATAAAAAATTTACCAAGTCATATCTCCGACAAAAAATATTTTTTACAAAAACTGAATGCAGACATATCTTTAATTTGCTATTATCTAGTGGCGACTTCTTTTATTTTTTTAATATTTTCGTTTTTTTAAATTATATTTGTAATTTTAAGGCAAAAATAAAATTCAATTTTTTTTCACCATGTCAGATGAGCGAGAATAAACATGGGATCAACAAAAAACAGCATAGCACCCTTTCCTTATTTAATAATCTAATGGCGACTTCTTTTATTTTTTTTTAATTGGTACTTCTATATGACAGTTTAAATATTGAAATCAATTAAACGCATATAAAGTCCCATACTCAATACATAATGAGTTTTTTTGGGCATTTTTGGACAAATAGAGAATAAAAATACAATTAAAAATATAAAATACCACAATTTTGAAGTTTTGAGGAATTTTGGAAATAAAAAATTTACCAAGTCATATCTCCGACAAAAAATATTTTTTACAAAAACTGAATGCAGACATATCTTTAATTTGCTATTATCTAGTGGCGACTTCTTTTATTTTTTTAATATTTTCGTTTTTTTAAATTATATTTGTAATTTTAAGGCAAAAATAAAATTCATTTTTTTTTCACCATGTCAGATGAGCGAGAATAAACATGGGATCAACAAAAAACAGCATAGCACCCTTTCCTTATTTAATAATCTAATGGCGACTTCTTTTATTTTTTATTTTTTTTTAATTGGTACTTCTATATGACAGTTTAAATATTGAAATCAATTAAACGCATATAAAGTCCCATACTCAATACATAATGAGTTTTTTTGGGCATTTTTGGACAAATAGAGAATAAAAATACAATTAAAAATATAAAATACCACAATTTTGAAGTTTTGAGGAATTTTGGAAATAAAAAATTTACCAAGTCATATCTCCGACAAAAAATATTTTTTACAAAAACTGAATGCAGACATATCTTTAATTTGCTATTATCTAGTGGCGACTTCTTTTATTTTTTAATATTTTTGTTTTTTTAAATTATTTTTGTAATTTTAAGGCAAAAATAAAATTCATTTTTTTTTCACCATGTCAGATGAGCGAGAATAAACATGGGATCAACAAAAAACAGCATAGCACCCTTTCCTTATTTAATAATCTAATGGCGACTTCTTTTATTTTTTTAATTTTTTTTATTGGTACTTCTATATGACAGTTTAAATATTGAAATCAATTAAACGCTTATAAAGTCCCATACTCAATACATAATGAGTTTTTTTGGGCATTTTGGGACAAATAGAGAATAAAAATACAATTAAAAATATAAAACACCACAATTTTGAAGTTTTGAGGAATTTTGGAAATAAAAAATTTACCAAGTCATATCTCCGACAAAAAATATTTTTTACAAAAACTGAATGCAGACATATCTTTAATTTGCTATTATCTAGTGGCGACTTCTTTTATTTTTTTAATATTTTCGTGTTTTTAAATTATTTTTGTAATTTTAAGGCAAAAATAAAATTCAATTTTTTTTCACCATGTCAGATGAGCGAGAATAAACATGGGATCAACAAAAAACAGCATAGCACCCTTTCCTTATTTAATAATCTAATGGCGACTTCTTTTATTTTTTTAATTTTTTTTATTGGTACTTCTATATGACAGTTTAAATATTGAAATCAATTAAACGCTTATAAAGTCCCATACTTAATACATAATGAGTTTTTTTGGGCATTTTGGGACAAATAGAGAATGAAAATACAATTAAAAATATAAAACACCACAATTTTGAAGTTTTGAGGAATTTTGAAAATAAAATATTTACCAAGTCATATCTCCGATAAAAAATATTTTTTACAAAAACTGAATGCAGACATATCTTTAATTTGCTATTATCTAATGGCGACTTTTTTATATTTTTCATATCTTCGTTTTTAAGGCAAAAATAAATTTTAATTTTTTTTCACCATGTCAGATGAGCGAGAATAAACATGGGATCAACAAAAAACAGCATAGCACCATTATCTTATTTAATAATCTGATGGCGACTTCTTTTATTTTTTCGTCAGTCAGTCGCCATTAGATTATTAAATAAGGAAATGGTGCTATGGTGTTTTTTGTTGATCCCATGTTTATTCTTTTAATGCCTAAAAAACTCATTACGTATTGAGTATGGGACTTTATATGCGTTTAATTAATTTCAATATTTAAACTGTGATATAGAAGTACCGATAAAAAAAATAAAAGAAGTCGCCATTAGATTATTAAATAAGGAAAGGCTGCTATGCTGTTTTTTGTTGATCCCATGTTTATTCCCGCTCATCTGACATGGTGAAAAAAAACTGAAATTTATTTTTGCCTTCAAAACGAAGATATGAAAAAAATAACAAAAGTTGCCACTAGATAATAGCAAATTAAAGATATGTCTGCATTCAGTTTTTGTAAAAAATATTTTTTGTCGGAGATATGACTTGGTAATTTTTTATTTTCAAAATTCCTCAAAACTTCTAAATTGTGGTGTTTTACATTTTTAATTGTATTTTTATTCTCTATTTGTTCAAAAATGCCCAAAAAAACTCATTACGTATTGAGTATGGGACTTTATATGCGTTTAATTGATTTCAATATTTAAACTGTCATATAGAAGTACCAATTAAAAAAAATAAAGAAATAAAAGAAGTCGCCATTAGATTATTAAATAAGGAAAAGGTGCTATGCTGTTTTTTGTTGATCCCGTGTTTATTCTCGCTCATCTGACCTGGTGAAAAAACACTGAAATTTATTTTTGCCTTAAAAACGAAGATATGAAAAAAATAAAAAAGTCGCCACTAGATAATAGCAAATTAAAGATATGCCTGTATTCAGTTTAATTTTTAAATATTTTTTGTAGGAGATATGACTTGGTAAATTTTTTATTTCCAAAATTCCTCAAAACTTCAAAATTGTGGTGTTTTATACTTTTAATTGTATTTTTATTCTCTATTTGTCCAAAAATGCCCAAAAAAACTCATTATGTATTGAGTATGGGACTTTATAAGCGTTTAATTGATTTCATTATTTAAACTGTCATATAGAAGTACCAATAAAAAAAAATAAAAAAATAAAAGAAGTCGCCATTAGATCATTAAATAAGGAAAGGGTGCTATGCCGTTTTTTGTTGATCCCATGTTTATTCTCGCTCATCTGACATGGTGAAAAAAAATTGAATTTTATTTTTGCCTTAAAATTACAAATGTAATTTAAAAAAACGAAAATATTAAAAAAATAAAAGAAGTCGCCACTAGATAATAGCAAATTAAAGATATGTCTGCATTCAGTTTTTGTAAAAAATATTTTTTGTCGAAGATATGACTTGGTAAATTTTTTATTTCCAAAATTCCTTTAAAACTTCAAAATTGTGGTGTTTTATATTTTTAATTGTATTTTTATTCTCTATTTGTCCAAAAATGCCCAAAAAAACTCATTATGTATTGAGTATGGGACTTTATATGCGTTTAATTGATTTCAATATTTAAACTGTCATATAGAAGTACCAATTAAAAAAAAATAAAAAATAAAAGAAGTCGCCATTAGATTATTAAATAAGGAAAGGGTGCTATGCTGTTTTTTGTTGATCCCATGTTTATTCTCGCTCATCTGACATGGTAAAAAAAAATTGAATTTTATTTTTGCCTTAAAATTACAAAAATAATTAAAAAAAACGAAAATATTAAAAAAATAAAAGAAGTCGCCACTAGATAATAGCAAATTAAAGATATGTCTGCATTCAGTTTTTGTAAAAAATATTTTTTGTCGGAGATATGACTTGGTAAATTTTTTATTTCCAAAATTCCTCAAAACTTCAAAATTGTGGTGTTTTATATTTTTAATTGTATTTTTATTCTCTATTTGTCCAAAAATGCCCAAAAACACTCATTATGTATTGAGTATGGGACTTTATAAGCGTTTAATTGATTTCAATATTTAAACTGTCATATAGAAGTACCAATAAAAAAAATAAAAAAATAAAAGAAGTCGCCATTAGATTATTAAATAAGGAAAGGGTGCTATGCTGTTTTTTGTTGATCCCATGTTTATTCTCGCTCATCTGACATGGTGAAAAAAAATTGAATTTTATTTTTGCCTTAAAATTACAAATATAATTTAAAAAAACTAAAATATTAAAAAAATAAAAGAAGTCGCCACTAGATAATAGCAAATTAAAGATATGCCTGTATTCAGTTTAATTTTTAAATATTTTTTGTAGGAGATATGACTTGGTAAATTTTGTATTTCCAAAATTCCTCAAAACTTCAAAATTGTGGTGTTTTATATTTTTAATTGTATTTTTATTCTCTATTTGTCCAAAAATGCCCAAAAAAACTCATTATGTATTGAGTATGGGACTTTGTAAGCGTTTAATTGATTTCAATATTTAAACTGTCATATAGAAGTACCAATAAAAAAAAAAAAAAAATAAAAGAAGTCGCCATTAGATTATTAAATAAGGAAAGGGTGCTATGCTGTTTTTTGTTGATCCCATGTTTATTCTCGCTCATCTGACATGGTGAAAAAAAATTGAATTTTATTTTTGCCTTAAAATTACAAAAATAATTTAAAAAAACGAAAATATTAAAAAAATAAAAGAAGTCGCCACTAGATAATAGCAAATTAAAGATATGTCTGCATTCAGTTTTTGTAAAAAATATTTTTTGTCGGAGATATGACTTGGTAAATTTTTTATTTCCAAAATTCCTCAAAACTTCAAAATTGTGGTATTTTATATTTTTAATTGTATTTTTATTCTCTATTTGTCCAAAAATGCCCAAAAACACTCATTATGTATTGAGTATGGGACTTTATAAGCGTTTAATTGATTTCAATATTTAAACTGTCATATAGAAGTACCAATGAAAAAAAAAAAAAAAATAAAAGAAGTCGCCATTAGATTATTAAATAAGGAAAGGGTGCTATGCTGTTTTTTGTTGATCCCATGTTTATTCTCGCTCATCTGACATGGTGAAAAAAAATTGAAATTTATTTTTGCCTTAAAATTACAAAAATAATTTAAAAAAACGAAAATATTAAAAAAATAAAAGAAGTCGCCACTAGATAATAGCAAATTAAAGATATGTCTGCATTCAGTTTTTGTAAAAAATATTTTTTGTCGGAGATATGACTTGGTAAATTTTTTATTTCCAAAATTCCTCAAAACTTCAAAATTGTGGTATTTTATATTTTTAATTGTATTTTTATTCTCTATTTGTCCAAAAATGCCCAAAAACACTCATTATGTATTGAGTATGGGACTTTATAAGCGTTTAATTGATTTCAATATTTAAACTGTCATATAGAAGTACCAATAAAAAAAAATAAAAAAATAAAAGAAGTCGCCATTAGATTATTAAATAAGGAAAGGGTGCTATGCTGTTTTTTGTTGATCCCATGTTTATTCTCGCTCATCTGACATGGTGAAAAAAAATTGAAATTTATTTTTGCCTTAAAATTACAAAAATAATTAAAAAAAGACGAAAATATGAAAAAATAAAAATAGTCGCCACTAGATAATAGCAAATTAAAGATATGCCTGCATTCAGTTTTTTGAAAAAATATTTTTTGGAGGAGATATGTCGTGGTAAAAATTTTCTCAAAAAATTAAAAAAAAGAGGGAAGTCGCCATTAGATAATAGCGCAATCAAAAAAAGCATAGCCCAAAATATTCGTTTCGTTGATTCAAATCGCCAGAATCTCATGGCAAAGTTTGTATCTGAGCATACCTTAGCAATGGTAAGTAAAAAAAATAAAAAAAAATAAGGCATATTTTCTTTATTTTATTGTGATGTTATTTACATATTTTTGTTTTTAATCACTCTTTTATTCGAATCTATATGACAACTTGAAAAATTTCATAAAAAAATTTCTGCTAACTTCAGGCTCATATATTTTAATGCTCTATTTGTGCACACCTCACTAAACTGCAATAAGTATCTTTATAACACTAATTTTAGTTATTATTTGTCAAGATATTTATTCGGATATAGTAAGGGATTAAATTTAGATTTCCGACAAGTCGACTATATTATGACAGAACTAAATTTGGTTTTGACATTACTAAATTGAATAATGAATTGCTATCAGAGTTGCCAGACCAAATGCAAAAGAATATTTGACACTTTCTTCTCAAAGTTGGTAGAATAGACATTAAAATCAGTATCTCAAGAAAAACAGTTTTTTTCTGATTATTTCAAAACTTTATTTTAGACTTGTAGGGTGTTGGCACTGTTTATTACTCTTCAAAAGGTATATTTTTTTTAAATCTATAAACCTATAATTGATGGTAAAAGTACCTTATAATAATATTAATAAATATTAGCCCTGTAATATTATTGTTCCACTGCTGGGCAGTCGGGCCTCCTCTGCTAATGAGAGGGGTTAGGCCTTAGTCTACCACGCTGGCCTAGTGCGGGTTGGTAGACTTCACATACCTTCGAAAATTTTGTGAAGAAATTCTCGGGTATGCAGGTTTCCTCACCGATGTTTTCCTTCACCGTTAAAAAGTACCAACATATGAATATTGCTCACTGACGTAAGATTAGCCAAATATAATTTTACAATAGTGACGTATGAGGCATGAGCTTAATGTTATATTTATGATAGAATATAACTTTTATGGTACTGTGTTTATAAAATGATTTTACAACAAAAATGTCATAAAAATGCGTTTATAGATTTCTGCAAAAACTATTCGTTGTATCTATAACTACGTATCGCCCTCTTAGTCCGGCAGCAACGTATCTGGACTGTGAATCGGGAGGACCTGGTTCGATTCTCTGATTTGTTTTTCGTTTCTCATGATTTGCTCAGGGCTGGAACAACCACAGGGAGGTAGATTTTAGGCAGGCATCCGGTCGAAAAAGTAAGCTTTATCCGTTCTGCAACATGCTTGAAAAAGTGTGTTGCGTTGCACCAGATTGGGTGGTATAAGGATGGTTAAAGATTATTTATTAATTATCTAGCTCCTATAGTACGTAATTATCTAGCTCCTATAGTACGATTGCTAATTAAACGGAGTAAACTGACAGATCGAAATGTCACATTCCAAAATAATGTTGCTTACTTTCAAAATCTAGTGATTGATCTAGTTCAATTTTTATTATTCAAAGAAACAATAACTCAGCACTAGCTTGGAAAATTAGTTTTTCATTGCGTATTTTTAGAAATTTCAGCTTAACCCTTCGACTAAATTTCTGTGTAAAAAATTACAACAGATACGCGAAATGACAACAATGATAATTACAAATATTACTTTTATTATTTGAGAAAAATTACATTCGTCACGTTCATAGCTTTTGTAAGTTTAGTTTTTAATAAACCATGACTATAATTCCAATAGACATATTATTACTTAACATGCAGTTATTTACTATGACTATAATTCAGTAGACATGCAGTACTAATCAAACATCAATCAGGAATTATGACTTTATGTTGGACTTTAGAAAAAGAAAGAATGAAATGGTTCACTGAATTGAAATGTTTAAATAATCTTGATCTTTTTACCGCAGCACTATTTAAATTTCATGAAAAAGTGGCAACATTCGAAATGTCAGTTTACTCCGTTTAATTAACAAACCTACTATAGAAGAAATGCAATAAAACGAAAAATCCTAGATTCTCAGATTTTATTGCATAAAATATTTATTGGCAATACTAAATACGATGCTGTCACTTCAGCGCAAAGCGACATCTACGCGCCGCGCCGCGCCAGTGCGCCGATCATCCGTACTCCGTAGCATGTCTATGGTCTGTGAGGCCATCGCAGGGGGCCATAGATGTACCTCGAGCAAGTTATTTTCATGTTATTTGTTGAACAGTGTTGAACCAATCTATCTCTTTCTAGCATACGTAACACCATGTTAAAAAAGCAACTCCGAAGTTATTGCAAACCACCGAATAATAACTAGCGCCTACTTATTTTTAAATTTGGTTTGACAGGACCAAAAGTACGTTTAATTTTAAATCAATGCCCAAATTATTTATTATTATGACCCGCCTCTGCATCTTCTTAAGCCAGAACAATAATTATCAGTAGTCACTTACCACTCAATGTTAAATTTTTATTTAAGCTCATGCCTGTATCCCCGAAGGAGTAAGCAGAGGTGAACTTAGAACACCCACATTTCGTCAAACTTAGTTGTCCCAGATTTGATGGAGGTGCTAGCCTATCGCCATATCGGGCACAAATTCCAGTCTCCGGGCTGATACTGAAAAATCCAATATCACTTTGCCCGACCCGGGGATCGAAGCCGAGAGTTCATGACGACATGACAGTCGTATAGTGCACGCAATACCACTACGCTAGGCACCGAGGCAGTCTTATAATTTTAAATGAAAACCATGGACGTATTTAAGGGGGGGGGGGGGGTTGTATAAGGGTTGGCAAAACACTTACCTAAAAACCTAAAACTCTGTGAATTAAGTACCTATATT
This sequence comes from Clanis bilineata, assembly GCA_036417725.1. Taxonomy (NCBI): domain Eukaryota; kingdom Metazoa; phylum Arthropoda; class Insecta; order Lepidoptera; family Sphingidae; genus Clanis; species Clanis bilineata. Next base: position 12,619,151 of record CM071150.1, on the reverse strand, counting down.
GTATTGTCTCATAGCTGATTGATAATCTTTAATATGCCTTGAATGTTAAATTAAATAAAACCAAGATGAGAAAAATATTTCCTTAGATTAGATAATATGTTTATTTCTACATACATATTAGCACGTTTACATCTGCAAGAATGTCCAGTATCTAGTACCTATCTACACATCGGGCACGAGCAAGATGACTCGTTATGCTGATAAAGGAATTATGCATAGATGACCTCGATGCACGTTGCATGTTCTATGTATTTCTATGGTTCTAGGCAATAGACATGTGTCTAGAACATACCTACATAGGTATTTCATTCAGAACTCATATTTTAAGATTGTCGCGAAATGTTCAGTGGGCACTAGGCGTGATAAAATCTATCACTATGATTGCATTTTGATGTAACTATCCAATGCAAAGCTAAAAGCAGGTGCTTCTACTTCCCCTTAAAATAAGTGTGCGGGCGCTAAGGGGGCTCGCAAACGGTTCTCTTGTTTGTCCTTGTCCGTCCCGCATGCTCGGTGATGGTGCCATCGCGCGCGCACGCTCCGCTTCCAGTCAAGCGAGTTTGTCGTTTTGTTCTCATCGGGCGCGCCACATTCGCGCGGCGGCATCGCCATAAAATAGACGTTTTGCGCCGCTCGGCCACGGAACAACATTCGAAAAGTTTCACAACTTTTAAGTACGCGCCCCCGGAGACTCTTTTACCATAAAAAAGTCAGTGCGGTGATACAAAAGTGTGCCAAGTTGATGTGTTTGTGAAGTGAGTTTGTTGTTTAGCGACCGTTTCAATTGAACGTTACTGTTTTGTTGGTTAAAAACGCGTAAGCAGAGATCGCGATCTTCGAGAATCGAGAGGGCTGTATATGGCATAAGTTGAATCTTGGGGCTGGCGTCGGTCGGTGAAAGTAGACCTTTGTTAAGTTCATAAGGACACAGGCGCTTGCGAGTGGCTCGAAGCGACGCGTTTCGCCTCACGCCTGCAGTTTCTGAGACGGTGAGCGGCATCAATTACCTACTTAGTTACTCTTCAAATAACAGTTATCTTTACAACGAGATGTTTTTTAATCGTTGCATTCAAAATAGTATTTCTTTCACTTGCTATGGATGTGCCGTTATGCGATTTAGCAGCGATTCGCATGAACTCGCGGACGCTGATTATATACGGCATTCAATGACATTGTTTACATAGCATACAAATTAGGTATTTGCCGACTTACGCAGATGTTCATGTAGGTAGGTATATTATAACGTAATGCACAAATAAAACTTTCCATTCAAACCAAACAGCCAACGATAACACAACCTTTTTTTTCGCCATGCAAAGGAAGGCTATCCTTGCAGTCTTGGACTGCGGTGTTTGGTTTCGTTCGGAAATCAATACACCGATCATGCGGTGGTTGTTGGAGTTATTCCGGTAAGGAAACGTGGAACAGTCATTCACAGCATGCACCGGCGACTGTAGGTCAGTGCCCTGCACCCTACCTGTTGACTGGTCCGACCGATCCCCGTCAAGCCGGTTCTCCTACGCCAACAGTATGAAAATATATGTCAGGTTTCCGAACTGCTATTGGCCAATAAATTGTTTTGATTTCTCTCAGTTATCAAGATCGTCACCGTGGAAGCTTTCCATCGCTGCATCGGTTTGATGTCGGTAGATCGGTGAGAATAAAACCAGCTAAAAATGGGACAAAATAAAATTGATCCAGTATCCGGAACATATCACGATTAATTTATGTTTGTAAATATAGGTTCTTATGTAAATAGATCGCTATTTAAAAGTACGATCTAAAAAATTAGCAATGTGTACTCAGGGGCACAATAGAGATGTAAGTCTAGTCAACCTAAGGAACTGGGCATTATGGAGTTTTTTTCAGATCGTACTTTTAATAAATCATATTTGACGAGGATGGTGCCCTACTCACGTAAAGAAATAAGGGTGTTGTAAGAGCGAGAACCCATTTTTTCAAAGTCGGCTAATAAATTTGGCTATATGTACATTTGAGGCGTGAACACCTGAGGTTTCACTGACATAAGTCGTGTTGAGGCCTTGTACACGGAAGAATCCTTCAAACATAACGCGAAAATGTCGTAACTGTTATATCTAATTAGAGCTAATCCAGATTAGCTAAATTGTGTTATATTCTACCATCAATTAGTTATAATATTCGTTATGCGAGACATAACAAAACTTAAAAAAAAATGCTGCATTTCGGGTGTAATTTTTATTATAAAAAGTCGTTAATCTATTGGGATTCTACACTACACAATGACACTATTTTACACAAAAAGTTAATTTTTAAATAAATTGTGCATATAATAGTATATCAATATTCAATTAGGTAGATATTAAGTAAAACTGCCAATAATTCAATTTAAATTAAAGCTAGAATTTATACTAAATTTATTAACAACCGGTCATAAAAACATACCCAAATCCTTTCTGCAACATGCTTGAAAAAGTGTTGCGCCGACCCCACATTAAGGTGGGATAAGGGCAGGTAGAAAGAAAGATTAACAGCCCAGCAAAATCAATTTAAACAAAAAAAAAAATAGTAACATTATGTCGTCGGTGCGGACTGCCTCGGTGGCGTGGTGATATTTCGGTACGACTACTGTCCTGAGGTCTCGGGTTCGATCCCCGGGTCGGCCAAAGTGATATTGGATTATTTAATATCAGCCTGGAGTCTGGAATTTGTGCCCGATATGGCGATAGGCTCGCCCCCTATCACATCTGGGACGGAACTAAGCTCGGCGAAATGTGGGTGTTCTAGTTCGCTAGTGCGCCTCTGCCTACCCCTTCGGGGATACAGGCGTGAGTTTATGTTATGTTATGTTATTATGTCGTCGGCTTAATAATTTGATAAAAACACGAGTGGAATTTTAAATTGACGAGCTTAATTGGTCGCAGCAGAGCAGACCAAAGAACTTAATTTTACCTGCCAGTAGCACAGAATCGATGTTCGTGGAGGAAATTCACCAAGACTTTTTGCCCAATATTGGGACATCACAGACTGATAAAATACAAAGAATTAGTTGTCGATTGCTGAATAACTTTGCTTTCAAACATTACAATTGAAAAGGAAAATCTATTTCAATGTAAAACGATTTGTCATGTAATTTTATTCGCTGATTGCAAAAATATCGCTTCACTCGTTTCGATAAAGCATCGATAACTTTATTATTTGTATGCGTTTATAATAATAGATTGTAATCGTAAAATATTTGTTCAAATAACGTAAGTAATTCGGTTACTCATCTACGCATATCAAATACCTACCGATATTGTACGCATACCTAAGCTCACGCCTGTATACCCGAAGGGGTAGGCTGAGGCGCACTAGCGAACTAGAACACTCACATTTCGCGGAGCTAAGTTCTGCCCCAGATGTGATGGGGGCGAGCCTATCGCCATATCGGGCACAAATTCCAGACTCAAATAATCACAAGTTTAAAAACTTAACAGACCGACTTCGAATCTGATCGTGACTCAATTTATTTGGGCCCACCCTTGGAATAAGCGTTATCGAACACAAAAAGAATTTTGAAAATCGGTCCACATTTGGCGGAGATATCGCGTAAGATACATTAAAAAAAAAACAGACGAATTGAGGACCTGTTCCTTTTTGGAAGTCGATCGAAAAACTCAATATCGCTACCCGACCCGGCGATCGAACCCGAGGCCTCAGATCGGTAGCCGTATTGAAATACAACTATGCCACCGAGTCAGTCTGATATTATAATCTATACTAATATTATAAAGCTGAAGAGTTTGTTTGTTTGTTTGATTGAACGCGCTAATCTCAGGAACTACTGGTTCGATTTGGAAAATTCTTTTTGTGTTGGATAGCCCAATTATCGACGGTGGCTATAGGCTATATATCATCACGCTTTGACCAACAGGAGCGGAGCAGAAATGAAAAATGTTTAAAACCGGGGAAGGCGATATCTCAGAAACTACTGGTTCAAATTGAAAAATTCTTTTTGTGTTGGATAGCCTATTTATCGAAGATGGCTATAGGCTATATAACATCACGCTTTGACCAATAGGAGCGGAGCAGAAATGAAAAATGTTACCAAATCGGGAAAATTTATATCACACAGAAACTACTGGTTCGAATTGAAAAATTATTTTTGTGTTGGATAGCCCAATTATCGACAGTGGCTATAGGCTATAAAACATCACGCTATGACCAATAGAAGCGGAGCAGAAATGAAAAATGCTGCTAGAGGGGAATTTTATATCTCAGAAACTACTGGTTCGATTTGAAAAAATATTTTAGTGTTGACCAAGGGGATGAATGGTAGGGTGACTAAGGGGTGACTGACGGGGTGATTGATGGGGTGACTAATGGTATGACTGACGGGGTGACCGACGTGAGGAATGACGGGGTGACTGACAGGCTGACTGATGGGGTGGCGGACGGAGTGACTGACGAGGTGAATAACGGGGTGACAGATGGGGTGACCGACTGGGTGACAGCCGGGGTGACAGATGGGGTGACCGACTGGATGACAGACGGGGTGACGGACGTGGTGACAGACGGGGTGACAGACTGGTGACAGACGGGGTGACCGACTGGGTGACAGACGAGGTGACAGACGGGGTGACCGGCGGGGTGACAGACGGGGTGACAGGCGGGGTGACAGACGGGGTGACAGACGGGGTGACAGACGTGGTGACAGGCGGGGTGACAGAAGGGGTGACAGACGGGGTGACGGACATGGTGACAGACGGGGTGATAGACTGGGTGACAGACGGGGTGACCGACTGGGTGACAGACGAGATGACAGACAGGGTGACCGGCGGGGTGACAGACGGGGTGACGGACATGGTGACAGACGGGGTGATAGACTGGGCGACAGACGGGGTGACAGACGAGGTAACAGACGGGGTGACAGACGGGTGACAGAAGGGGTGACAGACGAGGTGACGGTCGTGGTGACAGACGGGGTGATAGACTGGGTGACAGACGGGGTGATCGACTAGGTGACAGACTGGGTCTCCGACTGGGTGACAGACGAGGTGACAGACGGGGTGACAGGCGGGGTGACGGACGTGGTGATAGACGGGTGACCGACTGGGTGACAGACAAGGTGTCAGACGGGGTGACAGGCGGGGTGACAGACGGAGTGACACACGGTGTGACAGAGGGTGTGACTGACGGGGTAAGAGACGGGGTGACAGACGGTTTGACAGACGATGTGACTGATGGCCGAAGTAGATCATCCCATTACCTCTTTTAGAATTATTGTGCTATAGGTGCCTACGACTCACTCTTTCAACCCTCTCTCTCATACGCAGACGAAGTTGCGCGGGTCAGCTAGTTTATAATATTACCTATGTCGGTCGCTGTTCGCAAACCACGCAAAAACCAGTGCACGGATTTTTATCAAATTTTTTGTTGATTCTTTGACGGCTGAAACGTTAGACACCCATCTAGAGGAAATAATAATTCAACTTTTATCAAAACTTTTATCCGTAAAGTAATTAAACTTTTTGAAAATACTATGTGCTGCAAGATAAACCTGATCACCTTTTATCTAAAAAACAATATTTAATAACACAATCTCGTATTGTAGGTGTGGTTAGTGTTGAGGTTGAGATCTTTGGAGCGAACTTGGACTAAGTCTGAGTCGAAAAAGGAACTCAGTAAGGATTTGGAATTTTTAAATCGAACTTTGACTTAGTCCGAGTTATTTTTGACGAGAAAAACTTTGCTTAGTCTTTAGGCAGTCAGTTTTTCTTGTAAAAAATGGCTCGTACTAAGTCAAAGTTCGATTTAAAAGTCCCAAATCCTCACTGCGTTCCTTTCTTTGACTCAGACTTAGTCGAAGTTCGCTCTATAGATCTCGGCCTGAGTCATGACCCCAGAGTAAGTGGATCACAAAATAATTTTTAGGTACCTACTGAATCCACATTTCACAATATTCCGTAATTAAATTTGCTACTTACCTGCTACGAAACGTTATCGGGCCACCGGAAATCTCACTCACCGAACGAAACATGACAGCGAATTGCCACTTTATGTAGGTTTTCTATGACACAGGTATCAAACCGGTCGAGACGGCCCATTCTTGCTGTAGTCGTAAATCTACAGCGTGGCTCTACCACTCAAAAACGTCATTGATTAACATGGAACCCCACTACAATCCCATTTCGTAGCGCTCCTGACCGCCAGATGTTCCCGTACAATTGATGAACGAGCCGTAATTATTATTTTATTGGCGTACGTAATCGCTCCACGTTAATTGTAAGCATTCTATTATTAGACACATGGACATATGCCTGTTTTAGTAATGGTCTCTTGGGATTTCATTCCTGGGAAAGTCTCTCATAGTCTCTAATATTATGTCGATTAAGGCCGCCTTATCTGTCAAACTGCTGCCTCCGTGGCGTGGTATTTCGGTACGACGACGGTTCTGAGGTCTCGGGTTGGATCCCCGGGTCGGCCAAAGTGATATTGGATTTTTCCATATCAGCCCGGAGTCTGGAATTTGTGCCCGATATGGCGGTAGGCTCGCCCCCTATCACATCTGGGACGGAACTAAGCTCGGCGAAATGTGGGTGTTCTAGTTCGCTAGTACGCCTCTGCCTACCCCTTCAGGGATACAGGCGTGAGCTTATGTATGTATGTATGTATCTGTCAAAATTGTATGGTGAAAATCAATGAAAGAAGCCGTTAAAGTTGAGTAGCGTTTGACCATTCGGGCGTTAGTTGTATTAAGTTTTCAGGCAGGTTTTTATTAAGTTCCTCATCTCACCCTTACTAGCCTACCAAAGAGATTTAATATTACTAACTACAGAGGCTATCAAGCAAGATTCTATACAAAAAATTGATCTCAAACTTCAGTACCGTCATCAACTACTTATTACAATGTGTGCGCGATTATTACAATTTAAACGTTAGAATATTTTGTGTATGGTTAAGAATAACGTAAGATAAGTTATTACGCTCGTCGACCTGGCGCGCGTATATTTAAAACAAACTGAGCGACTTATAACCACTAGGTCATAACTTTTGGATCACAAGTTTTGTGCTGTTTTCCCGTCTATATAATGTTGAATCTCTTTGCTAGGACATCTTTTTTTCTACCAGCCATTAAAACCATTCTTAAATATTCATAATATTTGACATTAACTAGAACGATAGCATAATGAGGCACATGGGAACAAATAAGGGATGTTTACACTGGCCACCTGCGTGACCGGGTAAGTGTGTACAACCCTTACATTTTAACTCAAGTGTTCAACATATTGTGAGGGTGTTTGTAGTTACACGGTTTTTATGGTGCTTATGCTATGGGAATATTTTTTTTAATAATCATAACATAACATAAGCTCACGCCTGTATCCCCGAAAGGGTAGGCAGAGGCGCACTAGCGAACTAGAACACTCACATTTCGCCGAGCTTAGTTCCGTCCCAGATGTGAGAGGGGGCGAGACTATCGCTATCTCGGGCACAAATTCCAGACTCCGGGCTGATATGGAAAAATCCAATATCACTTTGCCCGACTCGGGGATCGAACCCGAGACCTCAGAACCGTAGTCGTACCGAAATACCATCACGCCACCGAGGCATTTTTTAATAATCCCAAGTTTAAAAACTGAGTAGACAGACTTCAAAATGTATCCGATCGTGACCAAAATATTTGACCTATGGGATAAGTTCTATGGAACACAAAGAATCTTTAAAATCGGTTCACTTTTAAGTATTAATAACGATATTATAATATTTTATTTATATTATATAACCATGGAGTTCACTGTTTTCCAGCTTATACATATTTATAGCTACATTGTCATTATAGGTAGGTAAGGTGGTCCCAACTTCGATTAATTAAAATATTTATACAGTTCGATCTTACATAAGCCGTATACACACGAAATATCTCGCTGCGAGAAAGTAATCGCAACTGTCAATGTGATCTCGGCCTATCCGCCCACCATGCTGAGCATAGCTCTGTGGAGTAGGGTTGTCAACTTGTTATATAATAAGAAATAAAGATTAGTGTTCGAATGGTCAACGCTAATCAACTTTAACGGCATCTTAAACTGATTTTCGCCATACAATTTTGACAGATAAGGCGGTCCTAAGCGACATAAGGCGGTCTTAAATGTATGAACATTCGGCGGTACGTCAAAATAAATAGTTTAATTATATTGAAAAATGAAAACAAATAGTGATTTGAAAATCGAACGATTTCAAATGGTATCCGATTGCAATTATCACGTTGACCAATTCACCCTTGGCTGCTTTTTCAAGCTCTAATCTATCTAACACAAAAAATATCTTGAAAATGTGGCGGAGATATCGCATAGGCTCGTAGCACACATAGGGCTTTACTTATAAAATGTAGCTGAGCAAATGGCTAATAGTCTGTCACTTTTTTCCTTGTGTCACATTGTTTGAAAATAAAAGGGATAGATTATTCTTAACCATTTGCTCAGTTAAACTGGTTTTATAAGTAAGGCTCGTAAAAATACAGCAATTGATTACCTCCTTTTGAAGTCGGTCGATCTAGGAATTCAACTTAGTAATTTCCTAAGATCAATTTATTAAAACTGTTTAGAAATCCAGCAATTTTAAAGGAAAATCATTAGATTTACTGGAAAAGATGTGGCGAATGACTACTCTTGGCAACCCTAGCGGATATACTTATGTATTAATAACAACTCATTTTAATACCGGACCTGTTATGCTTCTTGATGACAATATCAAGACATCCCATTGTGTTTTGTTGTGTAATAGTGAAAGTTCCAAAATCCGTGTGCGCGTGACTAGCTCTTGGACTAGTATCGTCCTTCGATCAAAAAGGCAATATAAATAAATAAATAAATACACCCAACAGTCACACACATAGTCCTGACCCCACACTAAGATCGAGTCTTGTATCAACTACGAGAGACTTTCGCGTTGGTTGAAATAAAGGCGTGTCTCCTGCATTAAAACGTTACACAAAACACCTACAAAACTTGGTTTCGCTACATATTTTGGTCTAGTACGTTGTCCCATGAGCAGCAAACAGCAAAAAAACATTATTTTGTGGAGGTGTTTTTCTGTTGTGTTTCGAAAAAACACGTGCAGAAGTTGCGGCTTAACGTAAACTACGCCAAGCTGTTCTTTGTTGATACCAAACGCACACAAAAACCACTTCTTGAGTAGTCTTACTTAGTAATAGTTCGCGACAAGCAGTCAATTTAGTTCGCAACTCTTCAGTGAACTAGTTCGCTCGTTTAATTCGTCAATTCCCGTCTCGATCCAGTGAAAGGCAAAAAGAATCGCACACGATGTTTTGTTTCTTCAATCATTTGTTGTTATTTTTCACTTGAAGTCCAACTTATCAAAGAAACTAAGAAGTGAGAAATCTGAGAACTAGTTGCACAGTAACCTTAGTAAGAGTTTTTCTCAATCCTCGAAATCGACGATAGTTTTCAGTTTCTCTATACATTTTTTAGCCCGTTGTAGTGTCCGCATAGTGGCGCTCTTAGTCAAACTTATGAAGAAGACACAAACTATCGTCGATTTCGAGAATCGAGAACTGTAAAAAAAAAACTGGTACTACTGGGTATAGTTCGTCTGTTAGAGCGTTTTTATGAACTAGTTCGTTCGCGAACTACACAAAACTATGATGGCGCGTACACACCGGGCCGAACGAAGGCGTAAGAATCATGTCTGTTTCATTCATACAACAGCGAAAGTTTGTTTGTGGGAAAGCAACAGGTATAGATTCTTTCGCCTTCGTTTGGCAGGTGTGTACACGTCATGACAAGACTATTCTTGGAGTATACTGTAGTCGACACACTTGTGTACACTAACAGGATGCGGGCTGACTGCGTGTAATGTGATACGCTGCGGTTGTGGTTCATAAGACCTCACTAGCTGCTTTATTAAAATACCTTCTTTATTATAGTCTGCCGGGGTTTTAAATTGGCACAAACATCTGCCTCAAAATCAAGTTTCAAGATCGTCTTATTAATAATGTTTATTAAAACCGCATTCCAAATTACTAAATAAATACACCCAATACATAGTCCTGACCCCACACTACGTTTAATTTGTATCGTGGGTATCAGGAACTACGAGGGATTTACGGTCCTGCAACACCCAGACCCAAAATAAATATCTGTGATCACTCCAACATTTGTCTTTGTTCGGGAACGAACCCACGGTTGGCGTTTCACAGCCGCTCGCCCGTTGTGCCACGGAGGCTGTCTTGAACTCTTAATTAAGTAATAACGAATTCGTCGTCCATACCAATGCAAATCAAACTAACGATGCAACAAAAACTGTCAATTTGGGAATCTCTTTCTTTCTATAGTCGGTTAAAATATACTATTCATAGCCTCCATTAAATTGGTATTACACTTTAACCCTATCTGTACAAGAAAGTGTCCCAAGCGATACATCAACTAATTTTGGTGAAAGTGCTTCGCGCTGCACTGCTATGCGTTTAGAATCCAAATAGCGCTATAACGTCGTGTTACTTGCTATAGATTGGCTTGTTTATAACCCTGTTAACACCTTGTGTACCATTCTACAACTTTAATATATCGTTATTAGAACGTCTTTTATAGTTAAGATCATTAAAAAAGTCATTTTCTCAGCCTCCGTGGACAGCCTCCGTGGCGCAGCGGGCGTGTAGCCGGCTGTGAAGCGAGAGGCCGCGGGACCGATTCCCGCATTAAGACAAATGTTTGTGTGGCCCACAGATATTTGTTTCAAGTCTGGGTGTTGTGAGACCGAAAGTCTCTCATAGTTTGATACCCACGATACAGGTTATACCTAGTGTGGGGTCAGGACTAGGTGTGAGAGCTAAAGACTATAGCGCCATAGACATATCTTTCTGCCTGGCGTAATCCTGACCTTCTGCTAGGGTCCACCTTCCTACTTAACGCTGCCACTTCGGCCGGACTTGAGCATCCTCCATAGTGAGACCATTGGCTCTCATATCCTGCTCCAGAACGTCCAGCCAGCCTATGCCAGTACCGTATATGTATAGACATATGCGGTACTAAATTAAAAGTGTGCATTATCAATCTTAAAGGAAGGGAATAAGGATTGGCAAGGATAGGGATGGTTTGGACCACTGGAAATCTTGTTCACTCAACGCAATTCAAATATAACCTGCACCTTCATGCTCATATTCTATGAAAGAGTGGTACCAAGCTGGCCCATTCGCGCTGTAGACGTTGCTGTGTTCAAAAAAGTCCATCATTACCATTTTCAGCCACAGGACGGCCATTGCAAAAAGTTCATCAGCATCAAATCAATAATGACAAAATTATTTCATAGTGACTGCCTCGGTGGCGTGGTGGTATTTCGGTACGACTACCATTCTGAGGTCTCGGGTTCGATCCCAGGGTCAGGCAGTGATATTGGATTTTTCCATATCAGCTTGGAGTCTGGAATTTGTGCCCGATATGGCGATAGGCTCGCCCCCTATCACATCTGGGACGGAACTAAGCTCGGCGGAATGTGGGTGTTCTAGTTCACTAGTGCGCCTCTGCCTACCCCTTCGGGGATGCAGGCGTGAGCTTATGTTATGTTATGTTATTTCATAGTACAGAATCACCTTCGTTTGTTTTTATTGACAATCGATGGGTTTATCAGTAGTCGCCAGAATAGCCGGCCTATTTACGCTGCTTCACACTCCGTATCCGAAGAGGGACGAAGAAATCGAGGGGCAAAACAGGCGGATGAGATTTGATGATGATTCAGGTTTAAAAAAAAGTCAATTAATAATTCAAAAAGAAAACCTGCGCTTAATTTTTAAGCACGCCAGCTATTCATTTTTTAGCACGATGCAGGAATTATTCGGCTTAGTTTTTACAACATGCCTGAAGAATGTACTCTCCGTTGTAAGTAAAACAAAGTGCAAGAAAAAGTTACTGAGCGATGTTATGTTATTTCCTTTACCAGATGTTTTGTGCTAACCAGTGTGTTTTGCAACAGCTGGCTGGTTCAAACAATGGTCCGATTCATAAACTTCAGCACAAGCCCACGCAATGTTAGTGTTTTGTGTAATTATTACGACAACGTTGTTATCCCAATACATAATATAGCTCCGTCAATTAAACATAAGTGATATAACAAAACCATGTTTAAGTATCTAAATCCAATTCAAAAATGTATAAGTCACTTCAACTATAACAAAACTCTAGTAAGACGTCCAATGGTCAGTGCGACTTATTAAGTTATTAATAATAATAAATAATATTAGCCCTGTAATATTACTGTCCCACTGCTGGGCACGGGCCTCCTCTACTAGTGAGAGGGGTTAGGCCTTAGTCTACCACGCTGGCCTAATGCGGGTTGGTAGACTTCACATACCTTCGAAATTCTTGTGGAGAAATTCTCGGGTATGCATGTTTCCTCACGATGTTTTCCTTCACCGTTGTAGCAAGCGATATTTCACAATGAAAACACACTTAACATAGAAAAGTCAGAGGTGTGTGCTCTTTTTGGGGTTGGTCTCGAACCTCCGACACTCGTCTCGGCAGTCCGTACCATTCCCAACTGAGCTATCGCTGCTTGTTAGAGTATAGCTATTAAGTTATTAGGTTTTTGAAATTGCGTACATCCACTACATATCTATTATTTAAACACTTTGGGTTCTGATATAGATACCATAATTATAATAATCAATTTCAAATACTTAACAATAAGATGCCAATAATATTTTTAATTATTCCTCTCATATACGGGTTATGCAAAGGGTTATATAATGCAACGGTATATTATTATATCGATGAATGCAACAGGTTAATTATATTTTGAAAACAATTACAAAATACAAGATAAACATATGAAATGACTTAAAAGTTCTGCGATCTTTTCTTCTTTATTATTGCTTATTTTTGAGTTTCATTGATGTGTCAAATGAAATTCAAGTGGAGTATTAGAAAGCGGCCACATGTAAAATAACGTGTTCGAGATAATGTTTATTGATTCAAGACTGAGGTTGTGTAGTGATGAGCGCAGAGAAGTATCGATAAAACAAATTAATAATAAAATACTATATCGACTTTACATTCCTGATGTCAGTGTCGAAATAGGAAAAAATTAAAACAATAACACTGTATCAAGAACGTTTTTTGAGTAAATCATTTGGACTAATAAGCATTGAACGAAATTAATAACTAAAATTCGAGTATAAATAAAATTTTCTACAGCATATTGTTAGTGATCGAAGTAAATATTAAATACAGCGGCGACAGCTAAAATAATTAATTACCTAATTAATTTAATATAAATGTTGAGTCATTTAAGTATGTTCGTCATTAGTATCTCGTTCCGTGATGATAGTTAACGAGGCAAACAGATCAATCAACTTTGATTGCTTTCTTATCGCATAAAAGATTATACAAGTAAGTCCCGATTTGTACATGCAATTGTGTACTTGATTATTTATTTTTAAATAATTTTATATAAAATCTAGGTCATTTAAAATATAGAATAGAAAGAAATATTGAAATATTCTCAAAAATAAAAAAAGTTATAAGCCTTCGAAGTTTGGTGTAACCTTCAAATTGCGGGTAAGAGAAGTATCAGTATAATCACGTCACGCCATAACGGTACGTGCGTTGAAAAGGGATAGCAAGATATCTCCAATATGCCCCCATTCCATAAATTTAAACTATGAATTACTGCCTCATTTTTCAGCAAATTTCGATAGGTTTTACAAAAGGGTTTCTTTTTTGTTTTATTTGCTATTACATATAAGGTTAATATGCGTATAAAATCAAACATAGTCAAGTACCCAATTTTGCATTCATAGCGAATGAAAATGATTCGGTAAATATTGAACAATAATGTCAAAATATGTTACTTGGTAATAAGTATCTTAAAGGGAATGGCCTATGTCCAGCAGTGTACGGATACAGGCTGATGATGATGATGAATAAGTATCTTGATAGTCACAATTTGTATTTCAATCTTCGATTAATAATATCACACCTTAGTTATCCGAGAAGTGAATGTCTGATGTAGGCTATCATGTACCAATAGGTCCGTCCCGTAACACTTAAGCCGCGTCTCCTGCACTAAAACATTACACAAAACACCCATACAATTCTACAAATTTTCATGGTCTATTATCTATGGTCCATTTTTCTATGAGGAGGAATTGCAGGAGACAATAAAAATCTTTGTTTTGCGTATGTGTTTTGTGTTTTGTTTCGAGATAAACAGGTGCAGATGCGCAAAGTGGTATTTCTACAAATTTTTATGGTCTATTATCTATGGTCCATTGTTCTATGAGGAGGAGCTGCAGAAGACAGTAAAAACCTTTGTCTTGCGTATGTGTTTTGTGTTTTGTTTCGAGATAAACAGGTGCAGAAGGTGCGCCTTTAATTAAACTCCGAAACTGAGGCGTTGTACCTCTGTGGTGTGATCTTGTCCTTGGGTGATATAGTCTTTATAGATTTTTTATTTGAGAGTAAAACACGAGTGATATCACATAGTTGGTTGTGAGGCCAGTGATTAAACGCCGCGCTAGAAAATGTTTTTCATCGATATCGACACTAGCACTTCACTATCAAGAATAGCGTGTTTCGCATTTGTGCGTGAGATTGTTCCATATCACAAACGTAGTTATTTTAAACGATACAGATCTGCATTAACATACTGAGAGCCACGAGCCGGTCCGTAATCACGGCCTTAATTTGCGTTCACTGGCCTGCAATGTGTTGCCATTATATGGCCAAAATATTTGGATGTCTTGTCATGATCATCCGATGTTCAAAACACGTGTCTTTACGATTGGATCACTTTCAAGAAAGGTGATTTTTCCTCAAAGATAACGCACCGATGACTCCTGGGTTGTGTATCTTAATCATTTGCGGGTTGCCATAGAGATCTCCTGTTTATATGACTAGATGACTTATGATGATGAAACTTATGGAAATTAACATACGAACTCACGAATTTCTTACCTATATAATATCTACAATAAGTTGAATCTGGATCTGTCGAATGTCGGTAAAAGGCATCGCATACAGATCTTCATCATTATTAATAACGGAGTTGAGCTCGAAATTCGGTCTGTTTATCATCGACATGAAAGGCCCCTAAACAAATCATAAATCTTTGACAAAAGTTCGGCCCCAACTCCCAAACAACTCGAGGGACCTTCGCTGTTTCAACAAAAAGGATTTTTCTCCGAATATTATTTATATTTACTAAACTCGCGCTTTTTATTATCTTTAAGATATTCTGTTTATTCAAAGATTTATTGCCTACGTCGCTATCTTAATATTATTGCAAGATAGACGTAGATTTAAGGCTTACGCATTTCGTATTTTTGCTCAATAGGTTTCCTTTGCCAAAAACATCCGTTTTGTTTTAATTATATAAACAATTACGGAGCCTTTATTACTACAAGTCTTTTATCTAATTTGTCTTTTATGCAAATTCCACGATTAATTTATTTATATAATGTAGACTACACGCATACACTTATATTAAAACCAAACTTATGACCATTGAAGGCAATAATCGTGTCAGAAAACTTTTTGTTTATCACCAACATTAAGGTATTTTACATGGCTACCTAATAAATAGCAATATGTAAACATTGTAGTAACTTTTGAACGAAAGTTACTAAATAACAGTATCCCAGAATTCTATTATTCACTAAGGCTCAATTGCACCACTATTATTAACCTAGGGTTAGTCCTAACCGCAAGCTAAATTGACAGAAAATGTATGAATGACATGTAACTTAACTTGCGGTTAGGACTAACTCTAGGTTAATAATAGTGGTGCAATTGAGCCTAAGCAAAGCTTCACAGGCATTTGAAATAGAACTGTTTTGTTTTAGACTGATACGGATATAGCTTCCTTCTGTCAGGACAACACAGCGTCTCTCGAAGTTAGAGTGTTCTACTCCTGTTTCGGAATGTCTATTCCAAACGATGACTGACTTTATAAGTGGTAGACGTACTGTGTTGTGTATAGTTTTGTCTGGGTTCGCTTGGTCCGGAAAGTACCATTGCTTCATGATAATCCAACCAAAGAGTAAGACAGCTCGGGTCTAAAAATTCATCCTCTTTTGCTATAAGAATTGTATGACCGTAACACCGAACGTAAAAATTATTCTGAATTTTATTTAGGTATCTTTAAATATATAGGAGACTGTAGCTTTCACACTGGTGATTATTTCCTACTTTGTCATAAATATTATGAAGATGAAAAGCAAGTCTTCTCTCCGAAGAGGCTTGTCTCTTAATATTATGCATATTTAAAATATTCATAAGATTGACCAACATAATAATACGCAATAATTGTTGTATTATTTGAAGAGCTCCATTCTTTATTGTCTCAATGTTGAGTAATAATGGTTTTTGAAACAATGTGAACCGCGGGCGCGAACTAACAAAAGGTTTTTGAAACTCTTTGTACACGTGTGCTATTAGCAATAACAATTTCAATGTTATGTAGGAATTCTTACGTTACGAGGGCATGTGGAACAATTGCTTATTCTTTTAAATTGTGTCCATTAAAATATAATTTAGAATCGTTCTTAGATAATTTCGTTTGTTCCATCTATTATTACAAAATTATATCGTCAAGTGTCGAATGAACGTGGAATTGAAAGACTGGACTCCATCAGAATTTTGGATAGATTTATGTACATATTTATTGAGTTCACGTGTATATTCATCATTACTAGTAACAAAAGTTTGTAGTAGTGACGTGTCCTGCAATTCGAGAATTCCGTATAAAGATTTCTATGGCATGGATGTACGTTACCATCTCGGATTGAATAGTCTGGTGATCTAGGGTTTAACCCCATTTCATTAGTATAAAAGGAATTTCATTAGTAGAGTAAATCCTTATATGGGACTTGCGACAGGGGCCACATTGTTACTGGTATTATCTTCAGTTTCTTCCATTCATATTCTTCAAAGTTTTAATTCTATAAACGGAAATATACTTTCGAAATACTCCTAGATATTAATCGGTTCTCCTTGTCTATTTTTGTCTTGAGAAGTTCGTCTTCAAAATTAGTCTCCGCAATATCCCGAGTGTCTGTCTGTTTATTTGGTTGGTATTTTTAGACGTCATTATTTTCGGTTTTAGATTCGGTTCGTTCACTCCATCTACAGTTTGCAGTTAAATAAAAATTCATTTCTTATTCTGTATTTCTCATTCGATATAAAATAACGTGCAATTTTTCAATTTACATATTAACATCTAAAAATATGAATATTCATTGATGGAAGATCTCGATTGTAATAATAGGTTTAAAATAAGTTTTAAATGGCTTCAATATTACATCGTGCATATATCATACATGGATATGGCATTTCAGTACAACAACCTTGTCTACCAAGTCTTTTGCTGATGCGTTGTCTTTGTAATGTATTGGTAGCTTGCTTCTGGACAGTAAATAAAGTTTGTAATCGTTGTTAAATAATTCTTGAAGCATCATATCTTTCTCCACTATACCTAAAATATAATAAAGGTATAATACCTTTCTAACTTATTCCAGTCCAATGTAAATTTGGCTTAGTTTTTAACAGCAACCGCACGTCTGCTTTCAACCTCCTCTGAAAGATCCAGGCTGGAAAGACTACTATCTGAACAAATTAACTAGGCACTTAATCAATCATTGGATTGCCGTTTAGTCTTGTGTTTTTTGCTCCTGATTTAAATTATAAACTGTGGTCGCTCTTCTGGGTAGCATTCCTTGACGTGTTGAAGGCCACCTACTTATTTTTTGTACTACTTAACACTTTGCAGCCCACTCGTGTATGCTGTTTAAATTATGCTGAGTAAACCTGCATACTTAAGAATTCTTCACAAGAATTTCGAAGGTATGTCAATCTACCAAATCGCATTATGTCAGCGTGGTGTACTAAATTTTAACAACACCCATTAGTAGAGGAGCCCTGTACCCACCAGTGGAACATCAACACAACAGTAATCATTACAGAGCTAATATGAAATATGGCAGACCAGCAGCCCGATGGGTGAGCGATATCAAGTGACTGCAGGAAAATCTTGGATGCATTTAGCGCAAAATAAACATCAGTGGCGCAAGGGAGAAGAGGCATATGCCCAGCAGTGGGTAAACAGAAGCTGACAATGATGATGATGAATATAAAAATAATAAATCAACCAACTTTTCCAACTGGTAGAGCCACGCTGTACACAGTAACGTCTATAGCACGAATGAGCCGGCTCAACCGGTTAGATACCACTGTCTCACAGAAAACCGACGTAAAGTGGCAGCTTGCTATCGCGTTTCGTTCGGTGAGTGAGATTTGCGGTGGCCCATTACCCCACTCCCTTTCCCAACCCCCTTCCCTCCCCTTCCATTCCCTTCTTTTAGGTTGGCAACGCACCCATGATTCTTTTTGTGTCTTGGGTGTCTATGAGCGGTGGAGATCACTAACCATCAGGTGACCCATCTGCTCGTTTGCCAATCTCTGCTATAAAAAAAAAACTACGTGGTCACTGGTCATACCACTTTCATTTAAGATCGGTAGCACCCAGGATTCTTCTGGTATCTGGGCAGTGAAAATCACTTACCATTGGATGACCCAATTGCTTGTAAGTTGTATCGCAACTTAAAAAGCGAGACACCACGCATACACATACTCGAAGGCATGCCACATAAAGTACCCTACACAATGTTTTTCTCTTTAAGGATTGCAATCGTAAATACCTACATAATACAATAGTTGATGGCACATTGTTCCTAATAGCATCCATTACTTGAAACATTTACGTCGTTCGAGACAGTAATTGTTGTTAAACGACCATCAATACCAATCGACGGGTATTTTTAGTGCCACCAACAAATTACAGTTGTTGGTGTCTTACGGCCGGTTTCAATAAACGATCTCAGTTTAGAGTGCAGATAGATCGAGATTGTGAATAAATTAAATCAAGTTATTTGACTGAGTCATGTTCAAACTGTGTTCTTATTGGCTAATTTTTGTAATCTATCTGCGCATTCGAACTGAGATTGTTTATTGGAACCGGGGGTAAAAGAATTACTATCGGGAACGAATATTTAGGCTCTAACTTATGATTGCAAGTTTACGTTTTATCCGCTGTTTGGCTATCTTTTCAGTTAATTCCATAACACAATTAATTAAAATTGTAACTTGGATAACTGACTGCCTCGGTGGCGTGGTTGTATTGCGTGCGCGTTGAGACTACCGTCTTGAGGTTTCGGGTTCGATTCCCGGGTAGGGCATAGTGATGTTAAGATTTTCTATTCAGTATCAACCCGGAGCTTGGAATTTGTTCCCGATATGGCGATAGGCTCCCCCCCTATCACATCTGGGACGGATACAGGCTCGGCGAAATGTGGGTGTTCTAGTTCTCTTTGTTTTTGCCTACCCCATCGGAAATACAGTCGTAATGGGATGAAATCAAAACTTTCACCAATGAAATTCCCATATTCAAAATGTTTGTTCAAGTTTCAACCATATGCTGCATAGTAATCACTTCTAGGACTACTTTGATGTGGGAAGGAGACGACGATATCAAGTCCACTAGTAATGTATCCCTCTCGCTCTGATCGTAAACTACGGTAACAAAACAGTGTCGCTCGACGTCCGAGTTTGTAATAAATGAGTCGTCAAGCTGTAGGCACTGTTTAGTAACTCGCGTTCCATCACGCCACAGCCTCTACCACGGGAATGTATCTAGACTTTGATTCTATTGTCTTGAATTATCGACCAACTTCCAAAAAGAAGGTCCTCAATTCGTTTGTTTTTTTATGTATGTGACGCGATATCTCCGCCAAATGTGGAACGATTTTCAAAATTATATTCGATAGAGCTTATTTCAAGGATGGTCTAGTATAAATTTGGTCACGATCGGATTTGAAGTCGTTCTGTTAAGTTTTTAAACTTGTGATCATCTAAATTAAGCTTTGTAAAACTTACTAATATTATAGGGTTGCGGGGTTTGTAAATTGTATCTATGTCCTGTACGGTGTACCCCTAGTAAGAGTTTATTTTAATAGTTCTCGATTCTCGAAATCTACGATAGTTTGCGTTTTGTCCATACATTTGACTAGCAGCGCCACTTTGCGGAAACTGCGACGAACTAAAAAATGTATGGAAATACTGTAAACTGCTGACGATTTCGAGAATCGAGAAAAAATCGTATTAAAGGTACAGCTTATTAATACTAATAAATGCGACAGTAACTCGGTTTGTTTGTTACGTTTTCATTGATAAGTCCCTCTAGGGAAGGACAAAAGCATTTATGTTAAAAAATCTGCGGTTGGGATAGGGAATGGAAATATTCCGGAGGAACTATCATATTTTAAATTATTGGTTCTACCATGAATATGTAGATAGATCTGTATCGAATACATCAGTGAGAATGTACTTTATGTTGATATAGAAGTCCTCAACCAAGGTCTCTACTCTCTACCACGACACAATGTCTAACTACCTGCCCTTATCCCACCTTAATGTGGGGTCGGGTGGGGTAAACACACTTTTTCAAGTATGTTGCAGAGAGGATTTGGCTTAGTTTTTACGACTGCCTGACGTCAACCCCCTCTGAGAGATCCAGCCCGTGCAAATTATATTAGAAAATTCGCTTTGCCCGACCTGGGAATCGAACCCAGGACCTGCCGGTCCTCACCCCATATGCTGCCACAACACCAAGGAGGCGACCGACACAATGTTAACAACTTGATTAAATTACCCAGATATCTATTCTGTAGCGCTTTTTTATACTTCCATGTCGATTAACACTTGCCTTGACATTGAGTTCACGCTGAACTCGTCACTCTCGAGTTTCAACGCCCTAGTAATGACTCACCCCGTACAACACGCTATAAGTAGAGTAGTAACAGGCTTTCCATCATACATACCACTACCACGATATATAATCTCACTGTAATGACGATTCGAATTCAATAAATTTTTCGACGTTCGATACGACGTTAATTGCTAGAATGTATCAGCAACTCAACAAATCTGTTACTGATTGTCTGAAAAAAAACGATTACCGGAAGATATTGGAAAAGAGTAGTTGTCAAAGGACAACTGTTGTTTGAAGAGAAAAAAGAAATTTACAAGTAAGTATATTATGCAAACTATCAATAGAAGTAAAGGTTTTATTATTATTACTGATTGTCTATTTACGGTCGCGATCGACTGTACGATTAGAATCTGGTGGTTCGAGTAAAATTGGAACAATTTTATTATAATCTGGAATAATAGGAGAGACTATTGCAAAGTGGATAGTGGATCAGGGAATGTACAGTTCGGTTTTGACTTCAGTATTCATAAGAGTAATTTAAGAAGCATTGATATTCAACCCGTAATAAGTCCTTACTATAATTAGTTCGACCGGTACGTATTTTTAAATCGAATTTAATTCGACTCGTATCTAGACTCGATTCTAATTCGAGATTCCTGAGTAATGCTGGTCATTGATTCGTTCACGGTCCAGCGAGCGCGCTGTTTAGCCGGCGATAGTTGATTTCGAGTAATTGCTTCTGACAGAGCATCTTCACGCGCCACTCGCGATGGAATCCATATTAGATGAATTCCTACGATGCCACCGTTTCGTGCTGCAGGCTGTGACAAATGATATACTGTGATTATGAACTGTTTTATATCATGAGATGGTAGTAAATCTTGAAGAATAAACCGAGTACACGGACGTAAAAAAAGATGGACGGAGCGCTAGGAACCTTGAAAGTGAAGCAGTATTCGCGGCAAATTCGATTTATGGACACGTAATGGCGGCAACTGGTCGAGTGGGCCGAAATCCCTGCTTCGCTTTTAATGTTTCTAGCGCTCCGTCCATCTTTTTTTACGTCCGTGACTGAGTATTACTTGCTTTGTGATTTTTTGTCCAAGCACGCAAAGTAACTACGCTACCTGATGGTAAGCGGGGTGCAGTCCAAATACCGGTGAATACCGACGAAAAATTAATGGGTGGTCACCAAAATTATGCTAACCTATTTAACATTTTTCTATGTGCAATTTTATTTCTTCTCTTATACCTGCCCTCACCGCACACTAAAGTGGGATCTCGTAGTTTCCGATACCCACGACACAAGACTCCAATCTTACTGTTATGATTTCTTCCACCTATCCTTAGGCCTTTTCCCAATCTAATAACATAACCTCACGCCTGTATCCCCGAAAGGGTAGGCAGATGTGCACTTGCAAACTAGAACACCCACATTTCGCCGAGCTTAGTTCCGTCTCAGATGTGATAGGGCGAGCCTATCCCGGGCCTATAGCCTATTTATTATATTATTATCTCAGCCTATCGCCGTCCACTGCTGAACGTAGGCCTCCCCAAGTGAGCGCCAACCATCCCGGTCTTGCGCAGCCCGCTTCCATCCGCTGCCCGCCACCTTTCTCACCTTTCTATAGCCTATATCGGGCACAAATTCCAGATTTCGGGCTGATATGGAAAAATCAAATATCAATTTTCCCGACCTGGGGATCGAACCCGAGACCTCACGTCGGTAGTTGTACTGAAATACAACCACGCCACCGGGCAGTCCCACTCCAATATACACTTCTGTTTTGTTTTCTAAAACATTATTTGATACACTCGTTCATTGAATACAAATCGACAGCCTCCGTGGCGCACCGGGCGAGTAGTCGGTTGTGAAACGTGAGGCCGCGGGTTCGATTCCCGCACCGAAACAAATACCTGTGTGGTTCACGCATTTTTATTTCGGGTCTGGGTGTTGTGAGACCGAAAGTCTCTATTAGTTCCTGATACCCACGACACAAGACTCGATCTTAGTGTGGGGTCAGGACTATGTACATATGTGACTGTTGGGTGTATTTATTATTATTATCGCAAATAACGTTGAATCATTCAGTACAGGCTGTTGCCAACTGGTGTGTTACATTTGATTTGAACATACTACATTAGGCCTCCCATTAGTTAAAAGGGTCTACCAACCCGCATGGGGACAGTTTCGTGAATTATCACGCCGCTTTCGTTTTGAGGTCATTGCCTCTACATAGCTGAGTGTTGTGAGACCGAAAGTCTCTCGTAGTGTCTTATACCCACGATACAGGTTACACCTAGTGTGGAATCATGTCTATGTGTGTGACTGTTGGGTGTATTTATTTATTTATTTATTATTTATAGCTTTGTAGGCAACTGGGAAATTTCAATAAGGCTTCCCTTATGTGTAGATATCCTAAACTAAGGTACATCAGTAGGCAATGATGGCCATACCGTGCTTCTACCATTTAAAAAAAAATTACGGCACTGACATTCCGTAGTCTGAAGAAGCAGCGATTCCGGACTATGCTTTTCATCAAGTAAGAAAACAAATGGCTTGGTTGAAAGATTCTCTCTTTTCAATTAAGGGATGAAATATCTTCTCTTTGTGTCTGATTTGGCTGGGAACGAAATAAGCTCGGCGAAATGTGGGTGTTTTAGTTCGCCTCTGCCTACCCTTTTAGGAATACAAGCGCGAGTTTATGTATGTAAATTATTATACATATCTAAGCGATGCATAATTGGATTCCCAGATCCACGCCAGCGAAGTCGCAGGAACTTAACAAAAGACTTGCCAATCTTAATTTCATCCCAATCAGTATTTAATTAAGATATCAATTCAATGACTCACAGAAATCCAAAAAATATATCAACAGAAAATGTAACAATGACAGCTCGCATGAAAGGGTCCTTGAGCCCTTTAATAGGTACATGACTCGACGATATTGTGTGGCTCTCGATTCGATTACCTGTTTCTAATATTTATACGAAATATTGAGTTCTCGTATGGTTTTGTTATTTTTACCACATTTAAAGAGGAGGTTATTTTTGTATGTTGATGGGTTTATCCGCAAAATGTGAACTAAAGCTAAGCAGCTTCTTTCTTTCTACCTGCCTTTATCCCACTTTAATGTGGGGTCGAGCAACACACTTTTTCAAGCATGTTGCAAGAGGATTTGGTTTAGTTTTTACGACCGGCCGCCTATCTGACATTAACCCCCTCTGGGAGAACCAGTCCCGGGCAAATTAAATTAGAAAATTTGCTTTCCCCGACCTGGGAATCGAACCCAGGAGCTCCCGGTCCACAGCCCATACATGATACCACTAGACGAAGGACGAAACAAATTCTAAGCAACTATTCTAGAGGTATATTATTTTTTTATATTGATACTTTAGCTGAGTACGAATCATTTTGACAGTCGAATTCTTATCGTGCTGGCTGTCCTACTCTCTTTCATACACATCACACATGTTACGGTCACACATACAAATTTAAATCAAATAATTTATTGAATCCTTAAAATTATTGTTATATATTGCTATACATTGTTTAGATGAGACCGAAAGTCTTTCATAGTCTCTGACACCCACGATACAGGTTATACCTAGTGTGGGGTCAGGACTAGGTGTGTGACTGTTGGGTGTATTTATTTAAAAAAAAAAAGATTCCGTCAAAATTTTACTTTATCGCCAGTTCGGAAAGGAAGTAGTTTCTGTTAAGTTTGGAATTTGAATTATAATAGATTATCAAAATAATTCGTTCTCGAGCCCCTAGACCGATATTGGTATCGACCGGTATTCTTTGGCAGCAGTAGGCAACCATGAGTTTTTTTGACGTTACTCGCTAGCGACTCCGTAAAATATTTGTATGACAAACACCCGAACGCCTCTAGCGGTTACGCGGGGAACTGGCGTTTTCCATACAAATATTTTACGTCATCGCTCGCGTAAATACGTGCAACAGTACCTCGACCATGAGTTTTTTTACATTTCACGCTAGCGACTACATAAAATTTGGTCGCCTCCTTGGTCTAGTGGCAGTATATATGGGATGTGGACCGGGAGGACGTGGGTTCGATTCCCATGTCGGGCAAAGCTAATTTTCTAATTTAATTTGCCCGGGACCGGATCCCTCAGAGGGGGTTAACGTCAGGCAGGCAGCCGGTCGTAAAAACTTAGCCAAATCTTTACTGCAACATGCTTTGTGTTGCGCCGACCCCACATTAAGGTGGGATAAGGGCAGGTAGAAAGAAAGAAAGAAAAAACTACGCAAAAATTTGTTTAACTTGTGTAACTCATGGTTGGCCTACTGCATACACGTCGCGTCGAGATTGGGGTTTTGAAGACAGTTTTTAAGTTTTAAACATTTTATTATAATGCTCTGATTATTGTATTTACAATTTCATAGTAGTAACATAGTATAAGCGTTACATTTTCAATGCCATCGAGATAAGAGGGCGTCCTTCCTCTCGGAGGTTATCGTGGCCTACTTGTGTCCGCTTTGTTTTTATTACTTGAACAGCCACGTTTTAAGGTTATGCACTCTAAACTAAACAAGGTAGTCAAGTTTCGAAGAGCTTTTATATACTACTTGCTTACTAATTACTAGGAATGAGAATACGTGATCACAGAGTGAGATGTGAATTTATTCTGCTTTTTAATTGTTACATTCTTAATTCTACAGGGTGTTTCATAAAGTTGGTATCAATAATAACTACACTTAAAGACAGGATGGCTAGCAATCTAGCGGTAAAGTTTAAAATTCCGCAAGGCTCATAGTTTTTGAATAATTGCAACTTGAATTCGTGACGAAAATTTTTTCCTTGCTCTTGCTAATTGCAAACCACATGTGCGGTAATTTTTTTAGCGTATATAAAGCCATTGCTATGCTAATTGCGAAGATTTACACGTCGCAATCCGATTTTTAATTCCCCATGCTTAATAACTGATTAAAAAAATTAAGTTCAATTTAGGTCCACAGCCTATATATGCTGCCACCATACCAAGAAGGCGACCATGTAGGCGATAATGTATTCTGTGTTATAGCTTAAATTCTATAAGGGCCTGTATACGTGCTAAACGACAGTTTTATTTATTCGAGAGTTCTAACTTCTAGCACCCAATTACGGGGCACGTGTCGCCTCTGTCCTCTAGTCACTTAGATCCCTTGATCTTCACACGTTTGTGTACAGTTTTGACGTCACTTGGCTAAAGGGTCCTGACTCCCGATATAAATCGAGGGCGCGGTTCCCCCTTAAACTATGAACTTATGAGCACCATGGTCGTCTCTCAACTAGGGAATTTATAATATCTAATTAGGTACTACTTATTATGCATCGTCGTTGGACGTCGTAATTGGATATTGAATAGCGACAGCTCAGTTGGGAATGGTACGGATTGCTGAACCGAGTGTCGGCGGTTCGAGACCAACCCCAAAACAGCATACCTCTGAATTTTCTATGTCCAGTGTGTTTTCAGTGTGAATTATCGCTTGCTATAACGGTGAAGGAAAACATCGTGAGGAAACCTGCATAGCTGAGAAGTTCTCCACAAGGAATTCGAAGGTATGTGAAGTCTACCAACCCGCATTAGGCCAGCGTGGTAGACTAAGGCATTACCCCTCTCATTAGTAGAAGAGGTCCGTGCCCAGCAGTGGGACAGTAATATTACAGGGTTAATATTATCATTATTATTACATGTATACATTATTGACTGCTTTTACCATGTTTTCGTTTGCTTCCTTATTAAAAGTTGCAGAACTGGCAACAAATTACGAGGAAAATGATTTGCTGGCGCCTATTTTAATACACAATTGGCAGGTGTGCCAAATAAAGCAGTAGAGTGCGGGTCTTCTATCATTCAGACCACGTTGTGAAGCTTCCGTTTGCGATTGTATTTCAGCGAATATATTAATAACATACATATGTATGTACGCCCACCCACAAAATGAAATAAAAGTATAGTAAAAGTGGCAGTTTGCTGTTGTGTTGGGTCCGGTGAGACATTAGAGTCACAAAGACATTCATAGACAACAGCATAAAAAATAAAACTTGTGATCCAAAAGTTATGACCTAGTGGTCCTAGTGTATTTTTTTATGTATGTTACGCGATATCTCCGCCAAATGTGGACCGATTTACAAAATTATTTTTGTGTTCGATACAGCTTATTTCAAGGGTGGTCCCATATAAATTTGGTCACGATCGAATTTGAAGTCGGTCTGTTAAGATTTAAACTTGTGATTATCACAGATCCATCTTCACGTGGTAGCATCATAATATTATGACTACGTATTACAATGCAGAGAACTCTCTTTTTGTTTCGGTTTGATATACATAGTTATACAATCTTATTAGTACTCATTACTATGCACGCAGGAGGTCACTGTTGCAACATCTAATTATCATTTTCACGTCGATGTGTCAAAGTTGAAGACTATCGAGTGTTGAGTCAGCCCCCTTACTCTTGACACTCGATTCGATTGTATTTCGATTCGGTTTCATTTATTGACTTAAAATTCCAACGAAATCGACGTTTAAATTGCGCTAATGTTCCATAACATTCGATAACTCGTCATTTGGTAATTTTTAACGTGACATTAATGCACTTTTTAACTCGATTTCGGTGGAATTTTAAGTCAATAAATGAAACCGAATCGAAGTCAAGTTCGAATCGAGCGTCAGGAGTCACCCCCCAGGTTTCCTGCAAGTTTGTGTCCAATGAAGTAATTCACGGTGGCGTGGTTGTATTTCGGTATTTCGATTACCACCTTGAGGTCTCGGGTTCGATTCCCGGGTCGGGCAAAGTGATATTGGATTTTCGACCGACTTCCAAAAAGGAGAAGGTCCTCAATTCGTCTGTATTTCTTTATGCATGCTATATCTCCGTCGAATGTAGACCGATTTTCAAAATTATTTTTGTGTTCGATAGAGCTTATTTCAAGGGTGGTCGCATATATAAATTTGGTAACGATCGGATTTGTAGTCGGTACGTAAAAATTTTAAACTTGAGATGATTCCATATCAGCGCGGAGTCTGTGCCCGGTATGGCGATAGGCTCGCAGTTGTGATAG
Source organism: Clanis bilineata (assembly GCA_036417725.1). Lineage (NCBI taxonomy): Eukaryota > Metazoa > Arthropoda > Insecta > Lepidoptera > Sphingidae > Clanis > Clanis bilineata. The sequence continues at coordinate 12,591,339 of CM071150.1, read as the reverse complement.
AACGGAACTAAGCTCTGCAAAACGTGGGTGTTCTAGTTCGCTAGTACGCCTCTGCCTACCCCTTCTGAGATACAGGCGTGAGCTTATGTTGTGTGTGTGAAGTAATAAAGTCGTTAGCATCGTCAATAACAACTTTAGATGTTAATATTGTAGTAAGATGAGTTTTTCGTCTCCTTGGGTTCGTGACAGGTGGTAGCGTATATGGGATGTGTACTTCTGGGTTTGAATACCAGGGCAATGCGTGTTTTTCTATATTGCTATTTATAAATTCACTGCTTTTTTTCAACTTTTACAACCAACACACCAAAACCAATATATATGTTAGTGATGCCGAGCTTAGTTTAGTCCCGGATGTGATAGGGGGCGAGCTTTTCGCCATATCGGGCACCAATTCCAGACTTCGGGCTGATGCTAAAAATTCAATCAGTGCCCGACCCTGGGATCGAACCCGAGATCTTAGAACGATAGTCGTACCGCGCACGCAATACCACTACGCCACTGAGGCCGTCAACAACAAATAAATTCACAACAATACAATTTATTTCCAAAGCAATTGCCATCCGCCCTACATTATACGTTTGAAGGCATTACAAAGTACTTATTTCACTCCAAATATAAACCATTAATATATATTTTTCGCTCTGATTCACTTTCCGTTGTCGCTTAGACTCTTTGCATGTAATGGGGACGCAATAATATATTTTATTTATATGAAATTGTATTGAGGTGATGTCTCAATTCGTAGTTCTTTTTTGGAGCACTGCTATTGTTTTAGCAGAAGTATGAGTTACGAGTATTTCAGCGGCCCGAGCAGGAAAATTTCTGACAATCATAAATGTATACGAGATCGTTGCGCATCTATGTATGAAATTTGTATGAAATATTAACCAAATGTCATCAGTGCGCAGTGAGCTCGAATAACATAACATAAGCTCACGCCTATATCCCCGAAGGGGTAGGCAGAGGTGCGCTAGCGAACTAGAGCACCCACATTTCGCCGAGCTTAGTTCCGTGCCAGATGTGATAGGGGAGACTATCGCCATATCTGGCGCAAATTCCAGACTCCGTACTGATATGGAAAAATCTAATATAACGGCCCGACCCGGGGATCGAACCCGAGACCTCAGGACGGTAGTCGTACCGAAATACAACCACGCCATCGAGGCAGTCGAGTGAGTTCGAATACATTTACGATTGTCAGAAATTTCCCTGCTCGGGCCGCTGATCGCTCTTATTCGATACTTCTCGCAAAGGATGGTTTTCGTTTTTCCATTCATTTATTTTAGTTCGTTATAGTTTCCTCAAGAGGCGCTAGTCAAATATAAAACCTATCGATGTCAATAGGGCGCTTTTGATCCATTTGCAACCAACTACCAAGTTACCTGATAAAAGTCTCAGGTAGTAGCTGGATCCAGGCGGCATCCAACAGGTCCATCTAGAAACCTTCGGGGGTTGCCTATGTCCAGTAGTGGACGTCCTTGGGTTGATGATGACGATGATGAACAACCAAGGTATACAAAATATCGATTTCAGTTTCCAGTCATAAAATAAATGTATTTGAATAATCTACTTTGGTATTATAACGGGATACACGTGAAAATACAACCAAAAAGTCCTGTGTGTGAAAAGTGACCTTTATACGTTCATTTAAATTTAACTTTCTATCGATTAGGACGATATTAGAATATTGTTCTGCAAAGTTGAAGACATGTTTATTGATGAGTGCAACTTAATTAACCTTCTATCATCATCAGACATAGGACATCCACTTCTGAACAAACAACCCTTACTATAATAATATTCCCATGTTATAACGATGCTAACTGATGAGTTTTTAAACTTTTTTTAATTTTTGTCCTATTGTTGTTTAGTATACAAATAGTTTAGTGTAGCCTTGTGATAGTATATATAGGCTGGGACTGAGATGCCCTGCCTCCTGACTATTGACACTCAATTATATTTCGACTACCATTCATTTCATTCAGTGACTTAAAATTCCAACGAAATCAAGTTAAAAAGTGCACTAAAGTCGTGTTAAAATGGAATTTAAATCATTGAATGAAATAGAATCGGATTCAAAATCAAATCGAGTGTCAATAGTTACCGCTTTGGTTGCGAATTTCGGGTCGGGTAATGCGATTTTCTTACCACTAACACTGGACTGTAACCCAGCTTGGATAAAAACTAAGCGAAGTTTTTAAGCTATTGCATAGCTTCTATCGCGGGCCTTGAGCGTGGAAACCGAATCCAGAAATTCCGTAACGAAAATAACCTAACACCCCCCACTCCGACCGGCACAGCGGTGATACTTTTTAGTTTTGCCATCTATCGACGAATAGCAGAACTTTTAATGACTTTTTTGAAATATCACGCTTGTCTCTTTAGTTCAGTAACTCGCCTCTAGGTGACATTGGTTGTATCGGCGTTATTTCTATATCACACTTGCCGACCCCAAACTTAAGTTGGGAATATGGGCAGATGGAAAGAAACACAATTTCCCTGAATGTGTTCGATTTTGATAGGTTTGAAATTGGCTGGGATGGTGTTCGTCAGTTTGCTGTCTTTTGGTCAGTATTTTTTTATACCAGAGACGAGCAGATGGGTCACCTGATGGTAAGTGATCTCCACCGCCCATAGACACCCAAGACACTAAAAGAATCATGAGTGTGTTGCCAACCTAACGGAAGGGAAATAGGGATTTTTAGTTGGGCCACCGAAAATTACACTCACCGAACGAAACGCGACAGCGAGCTGCCACTTTACGTCGGTTTTCTGTGAGGCAGTGGTATAAAACCAGCCGAGCCGGCCCATTCGTGCTGTAGACATAATTGTCCACAGCTTGGATTTACCATTCAAAAAATATTATTTACTATTCATATTGATGCTTTACACCAAAAAATGCCGAGCACCAAGGATATTATACTAATATTATACATGCTTTGTTTAATCTGATATTTTATGTAAGATACAATATATATGTTTAAAGACGTCGCTTGTTAGAGTTCGGATTTTTAAGGAAATCTCTGCGGTCTCGAGAGAAATTTGTTTGGATGCCCCTTGAGTATGAATATAAGATGCGAGGATTTTATACGAAGGAGTTTACTGTGGTCAAATATTTGGTGGATTTTAATGGAAATGTTTTATAGCTGGTAGTTTTATTTATGGGAGGCAGTATCTTGTTTTGCGACTGTATATATTGAAGGTGAAAAAATAAACGGTTCGTCCATATTTGATGGTTCCAATAGCTCGACCATAAGTTTTTTTGACATTTCTCGTTAGTGACTATGTAAAATAATTTGTATGAAACCTTAATTCCCCACGTAAACCTCGGAGGCTTTAGGGTGTTTTTATATAAATATTCTATGGTTTTGTTAGCGAGAAATGTCGATAAAACTCATGGTTGGACTGTAGGTCCCAGTCTCGCGATCCAAAGCCCCTATATGGGAGCATTAGACCAAAAAGGTGATATTTTTATCATTATGGAATTAATTTGGAAATCACATCATCATCATCAGCCACAGGACGTCCACTGCTGGACATAGGCCTCCCCCAAAGATTTCTAGATCGGTTTGTTTGGAATAATATTATTATAAATTATTATAAATCACATATTATTATAAAATATAGCTCTAAAAGCTCATAAACTCCAGCCTAATATGCCATACTGAAATACCAAATTCTGTTCATTCGCAAATAGTTCAGACAGAATATAGTTGGAAAGTTACATGTAAAATTAACTCAACATGAAACTGTAGGCAGTAACTATTACTTTGTTAAAAACTAATAAAAACTACGGCATAGTCAAAGCGGTTTAAACTCACGGCAACAGTTTTAATTGGGACTTACGTGCTGGATTGTCGGAACGTTTACCGTTAAGTTAGTTTCAATGGTTTTTATAGGGATAAAGGTCATAATTTGTCAGAAAACTCATTTCGATACTGCGTCGTACAGTTTGAAATTTTTGAGTGGTAGAGCCAGGCTGTAGACAGCTACGTCTACAGCATGAAAGGGGCGGCTCAACCGGTTTGATACCACTGTCTCACAGAAAACCGACGTAAAGTGGCGGCTTGCTGTCGCGTTTCTTTCGTTGAGTGAGATTTCCGGTGACCCATTTAGCCCAACCCCCACCCTTTCCCAATCCGTTTTCCCTACCCTTCCATACCCTCCTTTTAGGTTGGCAACGCACCCATGATTCTTTTTGTGTCTTGGGTGTCTATGGGCGGTGGAGATCACTTAACCCGCAGGTTCTTGTGATATGTTCGTTTACCAGTCTCTGCTACTAAAAAAAAACAAGAATCATAAATGACGCGGCCTGGTAGTCATTGGGTTCCTTCGTCTAAAGATCTTTGAAGGTTGGTAATCCACCAATGACTCTCTTAGCATTGTGGGTGTTTATGGGAAGAAGAATAAGATTGCTACTCTACTGACGATGAGTCTATTCGTCACTCCACAGTCTGCACTTATTGCAGGATAAGTCAGTAGGTTTAAAATCGCTAAAAACAGCAATTAACACCGCCTCGGTAATTACCGACAAGCAATTAGTAAACAATAAGCGTTATCGCGCATTTGCTTCAGTTTGAATTATCTGAACTTTTAGTTGAATATTCCTCGGGAGGTTTTCAACCCTCGTTAGTCGTTTTTTCGTCTATCACCAAGTTTGTCCTACGCATTTACTTAATTATTGCATGAAAGAAATAAAGAAAGAAATACACTTTATTCAGCCAATGTCTCAGGGAACAGTGAGTGGGGGAAAACAAAAAGAATAAGACAGAATATGTAGCATTAAGAGGTAACAAATTGGTTGATTACTAATTATTGTGATTTTCTTTCATTTACACTTGGAATTGTTGGCACCTACCGAAAAAGAGTTGGATCCATTGCATTATCTTAACTATCAAACTTTATATTCTTGTCTGTACACATCTAGAGGTATATACCTATATATACCTCAGGAAGTATTGAGATAAATAATTATAGTCCCTGAAAACATGCAGCACTAAAATTTTGTGTAATAATTTTCCATAACATAACATAATCTTACGCTTGTATACCCGAAGGGGTAGGCAGAGGCTCACTAGCGGACTAGAACACCCTCATTTCGCCGAGCTTAGTTTCGTCCTAGATGTGATAGGGGGCGAACCTATCGGGCACAAATTCCGAACTCCGGGCTGACATTGAAAAATCCAATACCACTTTTCCTGACCCGAGGATCGAACCCGAGACCTCAGACGATAATCGTACCGCGTACGCTATATCACTATGCTACCGAGGCACTCTGGCAGTCCCGACAGATAAATTTTCCAGACCTTAAAATATTTAATGCTCTTACGCCCGAATGGTCAAACGCTACTCAAGTTTAACGGCTCTTTACATTGATTTTCGCCATACAATTTTGACAGATAAGGCGGCCTTAAACGACATAAGGCGACCTTAAGTGTATGAACATTCGACGGTTAGCAATCCAGATCATATACAGTAGCCCGAGCACGAAAAACTAATGTAAATGTAAAGGTATTCGAGTTCGCTGCGCACTGATGACGTTTGGTTAATATTCCATACTAATTTCATAGACGCGCATCGAGTTCGAATACATTTTCGGTTGTCAGAAATTTTCCTGCTCAGGCCGCTGATCCTTCTATCCACTATTTGTGGTTCCAATGATTGCCTACAATACCGATGACAAAAGTTTGAATGACGTCACCATATCAAGCAACCAAAGATGAATCACTTAACCTCTCGTCGCGACGCGTGCTTTGTTTCTCTGTTTATACCCCACTACATTTATATGCTAATCGTAGTCATAAATGTTAACTTTCACTTTCTGTACGTGACATAATAGATTAATATCACGGTCTTATGTGGTTGATAGCCCTGATCATGACGGGACTTACTGCTGATTACGGCGGATAATCAGGGTGTCTAGAATCTCTGGATTTTCTATAGGATTTGACAATAAAGAAAAAAATCATAGCAGAGACTGGCAAACGAACAGATGGGTCACCTGATGGTAAGTGATTTCCACCGCCTATAGACACCCAAGACACAATAAGAATCATGGGTGTGTTGCCCACCTAAAAGGAGGAAATGGAAGGGGATGGGAAAGGGATTGGGAAAGGGAGGGGGGGAATGGGCCGCCGGAAATCTCACTCACCGAACGAAACGCGACAGCAAGCTGCTGCTGCTTTACGTCGGTTTTCTGTGAGTAATTGGTATCAAACCGGTCGAGCCGACCCATTCGTGCTGTAGACGTAACTGTCTACAGCGTGGCTCTACCACTCACTCGACTAATTTAATAATCGCCTCATCAGTTCAAGCGTAGAGCTTAGGATGAGAACGTAAGGTTTTGGATTCAAACCGAGGGCCAATAAATCATCATCATCTTAAACTCTTGCACATTGTTTGATGGATGCGTGTTGCCCAAGACCAAGATTGTTGATGTTCACTTTGAGGATGCCAATGTTAACATTTTGTTTTTCAATTTTAAGACCGCATTTTGTTCTGTAATTTGACTTTTTTTTGTATTATGTCCTAAGTGTACAACAAAGTATAAATAAATAAGCTGTAATAATCACACATGAATGAATGAATGAATGAAATGAATCATCATGAATGGCGATCCTCAACAGTGCATTTTACAAGGAACTTTCTTCCGCGTGCAACGTGCTTGTGGAACCAGTTTTCGGCGGCTGTGATTCCAGACCGTTACGAGTTAGGGACCTTCAAGAAAAGAGCCTATATCTACCTCAAAGGCCGGCAACGCATCCATGATTCCCCTGGTATTGTGGATGTTTATGGGCGGCGGTGATCACTTAACATCAGGTGACCCACTTGCTCGTTTGCCCCCTCTTCTATAAAAAAAAACAAAACACAGGATTGGAGTTTGTGACAGTATGTGGCTCATAGGAATGTAACAGACTCAGTGTTCCGTTTATTTCCTTTCTTTTTCTTTCTTTCTACCTGCGTTATCCCGGCCCTTCTGCCAGGGTCCACCATCCTACTTAAACGCTTCCACTTCGCCCGGTCTTGAGCATCCTCCATAGTAAGACCAATGGCTCTCATATCTTCCTCCAGAACTAGCCGTTATTTCCTTTCTATGGCATATAAATTAGAACAAGCCTACCTCTCCGGGGAGGATACAGACACAAGCTTATGGTATGATCTGAAGACTTCACGATGAGGCAAGTTACAATTCAACCAATGAACGGTTAGGTTAGCAAAGCATGTTACTTACTACTGCACTGCACCAATAATGCGATTATGATAAAGACGAATTGATAATAATTCATAATCTAATCAGTTATAACACTTCAACCTAGTACCTAAATATTGATTTCTTGATTACTTTAATATGTTATTAACAAATATCGATTTTAAATTGATGAATTGTAAATATATAAATTTGTATATGGGCTGCGGACTGGGAGGTATTAGGTTCGATTCTCAGGTCGGTCAAAGTAATTTTTCTGATTTAGCCTGGACTGGACCTCCCTGCGGGGGATTGACATCAGGCAGGTAGCCGGTCGTAAAAACTAAGCCAAATCATATTTTCTGCTACATCCTTGATTGTGTTTCGCAGACCATATTAAGGTGGGATAAGGGCAGGTAGAAAGAAATAATGTATAAAGTGTAGCTGTTTCACAACTATTCCTTGGCTTAGTATTTTTGGTCTACGAAGGCAGACAAACATATGGCCCACCTGATGGTAAGTGGTAACTGTCGTCTCTGGACATCAGCAATAGTAAAGACAGCTAAGCCACTGCGTACCTTAAAAAATTGAAGAACGATCAGTCGATAGCGCTGAGAGAATGCCAATTTTCTGTAATAATTTTCCCACTGTCGTGTTAAAACCTAAAACTCTTCATTTAAATGTGATTATACAACACCAGTATTTTCGTCTTATTTCTCATCTGAAACATTATGACGGAGTTATACATTCTTTGCTAATAAAACCAGAGTGTGATGTTGCCATTACATCGCCGTTTATGATAACCAATCATTTTTAAGTACCCATATAAATGGCATTAAATATTATTTATTCTCGATAAAGTTGGGAATGTTTCGCGTAACATAATCGTTTTTGCGCGAGACTTTTTCTTTCTAAATAACGACGCATTATATCGTCTCTAACTTTGTTAGTATCATTAATGAGTGGTAGAGCCACGCTGTAGACAGTAACGTCTACACCACGAATGGGCCGGCGCGACCGGTTCGCTACTCACAGACGTCTCACAGAAAACCGACGTAAATTGGCAGCTTGCTGTCGCGTTTCGTTCGGTAAGTTAGATTCCCGTTGGTCCATTTCGACCCAGCTTTCCTTTCCCAATCCCTTTTCCCTCACATTCCATTCCCTCCTTTTAGGTTGGCAACGCACCCATGAATCTTTTTGTGTCTTGAGTGTCTTTGGGCGATGGATGACTTACCATCAGGTGACCTATTGCTCGTTCACCAGTCTCTGGATTTGGAGTGTGAAGAAGCATAAATAGGCCGGCAAGATTCTGACGACCACTGATAAACACAGTGTTTGTCAGTGGTCGCTATTTTTTTTTGGACTGCACTACGCTTACCATCAGGTGCAGTGTAGTCACTTTGCCGTGCCCGGAAAAAAAATATAATGGCCTTCTGTTTAACAAACTGATACTTGTCTGTGAACCATAATACTGAGTTCTGGTGGGCCGTAGGAGGGTCGAAAGGAGTTCCAACTTCCAAGAGCACACAAGTGAACTCATAACAAATCTTCAGTTGACGATTCTTGGTCTCTGATCAATACTACCTCTACAGCGAGAAAAATGTATGTGTGTATGTGTGTGTGTGTGTGATCCAAACAGATTTAATAATAGGTTAGGTTAGACAGACGAGCTAGTTCTAGTAGTCAAGCAAGTTTCCATACAAAATAATCTAACGTCAGTAGCGCCATCTACCACTTCTACCTCTACAATATGAGGGCACTTATAACAATTTACACCATAATGTTCTATAATCACAAAAGACATTTATTGTCGAGACATTATTATGCTGGTACGACATTGCCCGCGTATTTTTCATTCAAATAGATACGATTGAGTGACTTATGACCATGAGGTCACAACTGTCCCGTCTATGTACTGTTAAATGTATTTGGTGTGATCAATAAATATTTGTTTTGGGGCTAGGGGTTGTGAGAGCGAGTCTTTCATAGTTTCTAATAACTACAATCCTCGAAACTTCCCGAGGGACTAGGCTGAGATCTATAGAGCGAACTTTGACTAAGTCTGAGTCAAAGTCAAAGTCACGAACTCACTGAGGATTTTTACTAAGTTAGTCATTTTTTACAAGAAAATCTTTGGTTTGTCTGTCTGTCAGTCTTTTTTTCTTGTAAAAAATGACCCGGATTAAGTCAAAGTTTGATTTAACTATTACAAATCCCCCCTGAGTTCGTGACTTTGACTTTGACTTAGTCGAAGTTCGCTCTATAGATCTCAGCTTAGTCCTTCGGTAAGTTTCGAGGATTGTAGTTATTGGAAACTTATGCTGCATAACGGCCTATGTGTGAGTCTGTTGGCTGTTATTTTAAACATTTCTACCTACCCATGTATGTATTGTGGTTACATCTCGCTTCTGTATTTAAATGTTATAACATCAATTTCTTGCGAGATTTACAGATGCTGTAACAAAATCTTAATTGGTCGCGTGAAATCGTCGAAATGTTATTTTTTTATATGTGTTTTATTGCTTTTTGTATGTTATGTAGTGACTTTCTGAAGTTATTTCTGTTTGTAAACGCCTCCATTGCCACAGTATTGACTTTCAAGTCTTTGGAAATGTTGCAAACGACTTTTGTCTCACCCTCGGAAGTCGTTGATGTTGTGTTTGCATTATTTCTCCATACAAAGTTTCAAGCCTGAACACCGATTTCATCCTTATATCTCTTATCGACCGACTTCCAAAAAAGGAGAAGGTTCTCAATTCGTCTTTTTTTTAATGTTTGTTACGCGATATCTCCGCCAAATGTGGACCGATTTTATTTTTGTGTTCGATAGAGATTATTTCAAGGATGGTCGCATATTTTGGTCACGATCGGATTTGAAGTCGAGCTTTTAAGCGACTTGCGATTATTTTATAGTTTAAATCTGACACTTTATACTTAAAAACCATCAATCACCATGAACGATTGAAAACAGTACACTGTGCATAGTATCTAGTCCTGTCTTTAAATAATATAAAATGTACTTATTACTTAGGCAATATGGTTCTAAAGAAATCTTTACTGCTCCTGAGTGACGGGCTATTTTAATCTCAGGACACGACTTCATCATGAGACTGGAGCCGACAGCTTATCGATTAATTGTATTCCATCCAAATCAACATATGAATTAGAATTCTCGTCTTTATTCAGTAAATGGACTACTATGGGCACCTTTTTGTGTCATTAACTACAAGTCGAAAGACCTACTGGTCTGAGAAGAAGCACCAAGAAACTCATAGAAATATGACGTCACAGTTGCATGGTTGGAGCTTAATTTCGCCATTATCCCTATGTTAAATCCATATATGTATTTAGCACACAATAAAATGTAACAATAGAGTGATGTAACGATGCATAAGCGAATCTAGTGAGACGGATCTATGCAAGTATGGTAGCAACACTGTCATTTTTACTTGGATAATTCTTTATTTTTTTACACGCTTTTTGTGATTGATGAAGTGCATGGTTTATACCTCTAGAATCTATCATTAATATCAATAGTTTGTTATTTGTTAGTTAAATGTTTGTGTGGCCCACTGGTATTTGTTTCAGGTCTGGGTGTTTTGAGACCGAAAGTCTCTCGTAGTTGCTGGTACCCACGACACAAGACTCGATCTTAGTGTGGGTTCAAGGCTGTGTGTGACTGTTGGGTGTTATTTATTTATTTAGTTTTGCTTCATCTATTTTCGTCAATCTTTTCATGGTTTAACTTATGAAGAGTCCTGGCCTTTTGCGAAGATAGTGTTTGCTTCTTGAAAGGAACATTAAAAAAAAGAGGTTCTTAATTTGAAAATTATGTAACTAAACGCGACGTGTCTGATCGTAACTGCTCACGCCTATCCATAAACTAAAGCTATATCACGTATAACATTTATATTACGAAGCAGCATTACATTGTTCTGCTTTCGTCATCCTATTTCATAAGATGTTGTCTTAATTAATGCCTAAATTCCATTTAGAATACAGAAACACAATAACTTTTGGTCCTTCGAGCACGATTATTCATTCATAATGTATTTTTTTTATTGGATTACGAAGGCAAATGAGCGGACTACCGTCGGCCATGATTGTTGCCAACGCCGAGGGCGTAGCTAAGCAGCTGTTTACCGTGAAAGAGAAAATAATGTGGTAATCATCATCATCATCATCATCATCATCATCAGCCATAGGACGAGCGACTTCCTGCGACCTTTATCAGGTCAATGTGGTAATACCCCAGTCGAATTGCCTGTAATGTGGCTCTAATTCAGAACTTCAAAAGTTTTTTGGTTCTTCGAGCAGGATCATTTATTCATACCATAAAATGATTACCGCCAAAATGAGCATAAACAAAATAGTGTAATCTTTTAGTGCAGGAGACGCGGTTTTACAATTTGGTCTAGAACAGAAAATACATACATACATAAGCTCAAGCCTGTATCCCCGAAGAGGTAGGCAGAAGCGCACAGTTTGGATCCATTTTCGATTTATCGTCTCACTTAACATTTTAATCATGGTAACCACATGACATGTGGTCATAGTTACCAGTTACCACACAGTTGTTATCGCTTAGGTAGCTGAAGCAACAGATCAGTCTAGTCACTAGTGCATGTTGCGATACCTAGCTTGTTGTATAAGAGCTATAACATCTTTTACACATTTGAAATCAATTACTGTTGTAATCTTCGTAATTCTAAAAATGGCGTTCGAATTGCCAATGAATAATGTCTCAATTTGGGTTGAGAATTTTGGTTTTACGATATTGCTAATATGAGTAGTTGATTCTTCATATCCGCGTTGACGTAAGAAATGTATACTTGGTAATATTATCAATATTAACATTAGATAGGCATGTGGAGAAAATGGATGGAAAGATATTGAGAAACTATTTATTTATTCTTTATTGTATATATATACACTTAGGATAAAATACAAGGAATATGCCAAAACAAATTCAGTACAAATGGCGGTCTTATCGCACTAGGCAATTTCTTCCAGACAACCATGAGATGGATATAAGCGAAAAAGAGAAAGAAAGGGCAGTCTCAAGTGTACAGGATACTAAATATAGACATGGCGAATGTAATCGACGTAAGGCCTCGTTGAAAGTTCTCTGAGCAATTCAGAGATCCTCGAGTCAAAAGTATCAAGTATGTATGAATAATAATAAGAATAATTGAGGTAAAAAGGATATGCAAGAATCGTACCGACCATCAATAGAGTATAACACAGCGATGTCAGTAGTTGGACAACTGGCACCATAATTTCGGTCTCACTAATTGAATTGGACAACTGGGACGAATTAGTACCTACTCCAATCGTTGGACATAGGGACCTTCAAGAAAAGAACATAATAAAGATTCTTCTGGTATTGCGGGTGTTCATGGGCGGTGGTGATCGCCATCAGGTGGCCCATATGCTTGTTTGCTATGCAATTCCGTAAAAAAAAAAAACTTAACTAGACAATTGGTATAAACAGAGTTTATTAGTGGTCACACTCACTAGAACCATGCCGGACTTTTTTTCGCGGGGAAATCGATTTATCGCTATCAATCCCGGGGGGAAGTGAACTGGTTATGTTGGACTCCCTGGTTTTACGACCCAGCATTCAGCCGCCCGGGAAAGATGGTAAACATCCAGACGGCCGCCGGGCCGGGTCCCTAACACTATTTACACCCTACACCAGAAATACCAAACAAAACCCCGCGGTGGCCCTCTTCGTCGCATTAAGGGCGTCCCCGGGATTCCCAAAGCGGCCTGCATAAATGCGACGTATATCTTCCTTTTTTAAACGGCCGGTTTCAATAAACGATCTCAGTTTAGAGTGCAGATAGATTGCGATTGTGTTGTCATTTGACGGAGTCATGTTCAAACTGTGTTCTTATTGGCTAATTTTTGTAATCTATCTGCACATTCGAACTGAGATTGTTTATTGGAACCGGGCGTAAATGTTCCGTTCTGTAAAATGTATGATGTACCTCTAGTTTTATAAAGTGTGTTATAAGTTTGAGGTGTGGGCGTGTGGACGTGATGGAACGTCCAAAACGTCTGCCCGCTGTCACGATCACGTACATATTAGTGAAGCACGCACGCCTCACGACACGTAATTATATTGTTTAATTATACAGAGTACATGCTCTGGTATTTTGTTAACTAGTGAAGGTGAAAACGTGGTTGCTGGGGGAACGTTGACTTTTTTTACTCAGTCTTGTGTTTCTTATGATACGATGTACATAAGTTCACGTATGTATCCCCGAAGGGGTAGGCAGAGGCGTGCTAGCGAACTATGTAGAACACCCACATTTCGCCGAGCTTAGTTACGTCCCAGATGTGATAGGGGGCGAGCCTATCGCCATATCGGGCACAAATTCCAAACTCCGGGCTGATATGGAAAAATCCAATATCACTTTGCCCGACCCGGGGATCGAACACGAGACCTCAGAAACGTAGTCGTACCGAAATACCACCACGCCACCGAGGCAGTCTAGATACGGTGTACGTATTCAAGAAACATCTTTTCGTTGCTGTCTGTAAATATAAAGTTAGCAGTCGGTCCTTACTACATACGTACATAGATTCACGCCTTTTTCCCATAGGGGTAGGCAGAGATAAGGGATTTCCACTTGCTACGATCCTTACTCACCTCTTTCGCCTCATCCAGTCAATACATTCTTCATGCATGCACGTCAGTTTGGGTACTTTTAATTTGATCTAGTTTTGGTACACCAGTGCGCCTCTGCCTACCCCATCGGGGATACAAGCGTGAATGTTATGTTATGTGTTATGTTAAGTTGAGCTTTCTCGAAAATGTCTTTGACTTGCTCCTTACTATGACTAAATTAACGCTAAACGCGGCCGCGTCCGTGAAAAACAGACAGACTGACAGGCAATTATTTTCTTGTAAAACAATTACTTGAACTAAAACTAACTTAAAAATTCCAAATCCTCAATGACCTCTTTGACTTAGACTTAGTCGCAATTCGCTCTATAGAGGTAGATCTCAGCCTTCGTTACGAGTCTTGTATCGTGAGTATCAGGAACTACATGAGACTTTCGGTCTCACAACGCCCAGACTCGAAAAAATATTTGTAGGTCACACAAACATTTGTCTCAGTGCGGGGATCAAATCCGCGGCCTCTCGATGCACTACACAGGCTGTGTGTGGTGAACTTAACTTGCAAATGTCATCAATAAAATAGACTTGTCATCCACTTATAATATTAACTACTAATAAATAAATAATAAATACACCTAATAGTCACACACATAGTCCTAACTCCACATTAAGATCGAGTCTTGTGTCATGAGTATCAGGAACTACGAGAAACTTTCAGTCTCACAACACCCAGACCCGAAACAAATATCTGTGGGCCACACAGACATTTGTCTCGGTGCGGGATTCGAACCCGCGACCTCACGTTTCACAGCCGGCTACTCGCCCGCTGCGCCTCGGAGGCTGTCTATAAACTATCTATAAAGTTCAGCCAATTAATCTAGCCTAGTCTGGGGTTGCTTTTCTCTTCATAGCCTAAATTAATTATTAAAGTTGTAATATTTTACCCTTCAAGTGACAGCTATTCATCATTTTAATGAATAGTTACGGATAAAAGCATTTTTAAACTAGCTTTATGGACGGCTTCATCTGAATCTCACTTCATTTTGTAGAAATTTGAAATAGCAATTAGTGTGAGCTCCATCTGCGTTCAGGAGTTTATTTGTTACATTTTCGACCGATTTCCAAAAAGGAGGAGGTCCTCAATTCGTCTGTATTTTTTTATGTATGTTCGCGATATCTCCGCCAAATTTGGACCGATTTTCAAAATTCTTTTTGTGTCCGATAGAGCTTATTTCAAAGATCCCATATAAATTTGGTCACGATCGGATTTGAAGTCGGTCCGTTAAGTTTTTAAAGTTGTAATTATTACGTCCGTAGTTGGTGTGTACGCGCCATTACATTACAAAGGTGTAATATTCAAACATCGATATATTAATTACCTAGATGCACAGTTGACGCTCGGAAAATGGGACAGCAAAGGAGTGTTTAAGCACTCGTTTTGCATATAGTCCGACGCCGATGGAATGCTAAATTTCAAGATTCAAATTTAAGAACGCTTGCTCATTTCGTTTAATAAGCTACTTTATTACACATGCATAGGGTTATATTTGTGTTGATTTAATTAGAACTTGTGATATTTTTCAAATTTAATATCAGTCAGTCGGTCTCCCTAAGAACATTTATCATTCCAAGGCTATTCAAGGAAACAATAACTCGGAGCAGACAAACGGCCTTGACACTGTCTCCATTGTCGCCTTGAAGTTCTTGAGAAGCGAACTTGTTGCGTGCCCCTATTGTGCCGCTTGTTGAGAACGTCTGATGGTTGAGGACATCTGTAAATTTTAGGAATGTCAGATGGTTGGGAACGTCTGTAGTTAGTTGTTTTTAACCATTTGCAAAAGGAGGTCCTCAAGGTTTTTTGTGTTGCGCGATATCTTCGTATGGGTTTAGTGGTAGATATGAGCCGATAATAATAATAAGAAATACATAACAACAACCTCATAAATAGTCCTGACCCCACACTAGGTGTAACCTGTATCGTGTGTATCAAAAACTACAAGAAACTTGGTCTCACAAACACCCAGACCCGAAACAAATATCTGTGGGCCACACAGACATTTGTCTTGGTGCGGGAATCGAACCCGCAACCTCACGTTTCACAGCCGGCTACTCGCCCGCTACGCCACGGAGGCTGTGGTTGGCTCATAAGTTCGAACCCCAGGTCGAGCAATGTATGGTTTTCCAACATGATTTGCCGAGGACTGAATCCCCCAGGTCCTTGATATCTAGCTGGTGGAAAAACTAAGCTTAACCATGACTAGTATCTTCTTCTTCTTCTTTTAAAAATAATGGCTTCCACGCATATGCGGTGATTTAGCCAATGTCAAGGTAAATAGAGCAATTATGTTTTCACAATGACCATGAGACCCAGATGTTGATGATCTCAAGGCCCTGCTGGGATTACGGCGGTAATTCCTTCCAGTCCAGTGCCCCTCAGATGACCTTCACTCGGCGAATCGACCGAACAAAGCCAGCTAACACACCAAGCAAAACTCATCGAGGATCACCGGTTAAATTTTTTCCAGATTGTACTGTCCATCTTCGCTGAAGTTTGGTGCATTAACCCACAACACTTATAACCAACAAACACAGCTCTAGAGAATAATATGAAATAATTTTAACAAGCGACGCCCACCCTGTCAGACTTCCCGTCAAAATCCCATGTATCATGAAGCAAGTAGAGCTACTAATGATAGCTAGTTGGTTATATTTCCATACTGTTGTTTTAACAAGACACGTGTTATGAGACAAACATGAACTTTGCGCGTAAACATACCGATATGGACACGTTGATAATTATACACGGTAATCCACTAACCCGGTACGTGACGTTCGTATGCAGTGGACAGGGACGGACTCTGGGAATGTGTGGGCTCCAAATACCCCCATAGAGACTAACTTGTACTAGTGAGTGTACTTGTACTCTACTTGTGAGTGTGTGGGTACTCGCCAGTAACTCCAGAAATCAGGATCACTAATTCCAAGCATTTATTAACACCTGAAACTTGACGAGTCTTTGTTAATTTATTTATTCAATCTGTTATAAGAGACCCAATTACAGTACAATCAAATTCCTTTTATAAAGCTTGCGAAATTAAAACACGATGATATTTTCGTAAAACGATGTATTCAGATGAGAGATGTCAAGAACTACAAAAACATAAACGTCATCTTTATTCTTTACAAAATTTAAAAATAATATACGGCCTTCTTGCAATTGCGTCGTCTACATTCTCCACCCCAGTGCTGGGGTCAGCACTCCACGTCTGTAGGTATCCTTGAGACGCGTATTGCAGATCATTATAGCGCGCCTTTTTTTGTTTTTACCTCGACTAGCCTTACGCATCCGTCTCTTCCAGGCATAACTCGGCATATACTCGCAACACGTAAGTTTTTTAGCATATTCGTTGTCCAGTAAGTGGTTTATCCTTTCGGTATACCTTTCAGAGTAGCCTTTATTTGTCATGAGTTCCCTCTCGACGCCCCTCAATCGTGACGCTGCTTGTGGGTAAGAGTTTGGCAGCTTGCAATTTAAATCCTTCCAGGGCAAGCCAACAATTAACCATCTTCCATCTTTCAGTACAGCAGTCTTTTCCAAATGCGATATAGCTCGGACATCTTCAGCATATTGTCTCGGTTTTACATCAAGATCCATAGACTCAATAGCAAATGATAAGCGAATTTGTTCTTCAAGTTCCCGTAATCGATGCTCTGCTTCAACAGATTGCGTATTCATGCCATCATCAATGAGCAAAGTTGTATGCAGCGGTTGCTTGGACGACAGCGAATGATCAAGTGAACGTCCATGAATGCTCACACCTAAAGCTGTGCGTGTTATAAACAGACCATTAGCTTTGTCCCTAATTGTTTGTAGAGGCAACATTAAATTATAATTATCCTGCCCAATCAACAACTGTGGTTTACAAATTTGTGTGTTATAAAAATAGTTTTTAATATCAGGCACCGAATGTTCATAGCGTGAAGGGTCAATCGTCGTTAAATCATGCACAGGTAAGTTTAAGTCCTTCATAATGCGCGCACGGATTTCGAATTCAGAACCGTCCTTGTTTGATATATTGAAGTCCACTATCTCACTGTCACATTCTAATATATTATCGTTCCACGCACCGCACACTCGAATTGTTTGTTTTTGTCCATGTAAACCTATTTGTTTTGCGAGTTCATAGCTTATTAGTGACACCGTTGACCCGTCGTCTAAAAGCGCGCTCGTACTCACTACACCATCAGGGCCATGAATGTCAATAGGCACAGTTTTTAGTAACACCTTGCAACGCGTTAAGTTAATGTTCGTCACTGTTTCACTTTCGGTGATTTCCGTTATGGTAACGTCGGTTTGCGGGCGGTTATGTTTAGACACAAAGTGTAGTAGTGGATGATGCGATTGTCCGCAATTGTCTATATCACAGACGGCGGCGGGGCATGTGTCTCGGTCGTGGCGCGACAGTAAGCATTTGTAGCAGATCCCGTGTCGTTTGACGTGTCGCCAGCGATCCTTCCGTAGCGACTTTTTGAAGCGTTTACAATCAGTTAAATTATGCTTTGATATGCGGCAATATAAACACTTCAAGTCATTTGTGTCCGTAGTTAATAAGACAGTATCTTGTGCACGGCTTGAGTGAGTTCCTTTGACATTCGTGTGTGAACTATATGTATGAATATTTGCTGTCGTTGAGATTTTCACCGCCTCATCTTTTAAGAAATCTGCTAAAATGTCCATTCGTGATTTCTTGCCCTCCGTGATGAGTGGGAAACTGTAGTCTGACCATTTCGATATGAGGACTGTAGGTAATTTAGACAATATCAGCGACACTATTCATTCCTTGTAAGTACTCATCGCGCTTAACAGATCTTACGGCTTCTATAAAGTTCTGAACTTTTAATGAGAACGGTACAATATCCTTTTGATAATCTTGAGACATCGGATGCAACTTCTTTAAGTCCTGAATAATCTTCATAACGATGCTGTCAGGGTTCCCAAATCGTAGCTCTAAAGCTGCCATTACTATCTTAGAATCCGTGGCAGTAATTAAGAGAGCTGAGACAGCATCCTTTGCAGGTCCACGAAGACATTTCCGGAGTCTCCATAAGTTTTCCTTTAAGCTGAATTTGCATAATTCGGTTGACTCTTCATACGCATGCTTCAACTGCAGCCACTCCATCGGGTCACCGGAGAAAAGAGGTAAGTCTCGCGGTGTACTTATACGGCTGAGCAGATTAGCATTAGTGTTAGCTGAAGCAGCTGCGAGATCTTTAATTGCGCTGGCCAATACTTGAAGCGCACCATCCTGAGTACCAGGGCACGGTGCCACTGGTTGACATAGTTCGCCCTTTTTAATACCATAATCGTGAACGGACTGTGCCTTTTCCAGTTCAGGCTGGCTAGATTCTAACCTCTGCTCGACATCGGCTACACTTTGTGCATGGGAGTCTTGGCGATCACTCATCTCGTTTTCCAAATCCGCTAAATTGGCCGCCAGTCTTTTATCAATTAGTTCCATCTGAATCCTGGCCTTTTCCTCAGCAGCTTGTAATTTTAGTTTTGCGATCTGAGCGTGCATTGAAGAGCGTGCCGTTGCCTTAGTCTTCGAAGTTTTCTTTAAAGATGCTGCATGTGACGTAGGCTAGTCTAATGGCGATTGACTGGTCGATGGTTCATCGGGATTGTTTTCGCGTTCTTTACGCGCAGTGTTCCGCGTGATTACCATTTTTACAGATTGTGGTGGCGTCCGAAACATAAACGATCCGGCTCGAAGACCACTTTATAAAGCTTGCGAAATTAAAACACGATGATATTTTCGTAAAACGATGTATTCAGATGAGAGATGTCAAGAACTACAAAAACATAAACGTCATCTTTATTCTTTACAAAATTTAAAAATAATATACGGCCTTCTTGCAATTGCGTCGTCTACACCTTTAGTAAATCGCGATAAAACTCATAATGAGTATTATGATGTGATGATACGAAAAATATTGCTATGAGCATAATTATGATCTAAAAGTATGTTGTTTTGGAATAAAGAATTTCTATCTATATAGTACACAACTTTGTTAGCACAAGTGTAACACTTTAAACTTGTTATGTACTTATAACATATTGAGAAACTGCAAAATATATTTCTTACATTATTTAGTAGACTGCCTCGGTGGCAGTGTGTGGTATTTCGGTACGACTACGGTTCTGAGGTCTCGGGTTCGATCCCCGGATCGGGCAAAGTGATATTGGATTTTTCCATATCAGCCCGGAGTCTGGAATTTGTGGCCGATATGGCGATATGCTCGCCCCTATCACATTTGGAACGGAACTAAGCTCGGCGAAATGTGGGTGTTCTAGTTCGCTAGTGCGCCTCTGCCTACCCCTTCGGGGATACAAGCGTGAGGTTATGTTATGTTATTATTTAGTATTGATTTAAGCAGGTGATCGGCAGTCTAGCATATATTTCAGTGACCATTTGAATATTCGGCCATTATTGATATTTCTAAAACCAATGATATTTGCAATATCTAAATGATCTATAATAGTATTCTTTATTTCGAATTTCTAAATAAACTGCGGTGGTGTTGAGTGGTGGTGGTTGACCACCTTTTCTTTTTTACAGATTAAAAAGCCCCCAAATGAAGTTTCGAATCCATACCCGTAAATGAACACCTAATAACAAATTCCGGTCGCGACAGCAAGTAACGTTGTTGACAACGACTCTTATTTGGAATATAAACCCGTCATCATCAGACACTGTTCCCTTGAGCGGTTTACTTAGCCAGTTTGTTCATGAATATCTAAAGTAATAACTAAAGTAAATTTACCTACACTAATACTTTGAAAATGACAGTTCAAAGGTTATTTTATTATTCACAAAACTGATGCACAATCGAAATAAAACTATTTTTACGGATTCTATCACGATTAGGTTTTAATTATTATTCCCGACGTTTCGAAGGCTTTGCAGTCTTCGTTGTCACGGGTCAGACAAATAAAATATACAATCATAAATACTACAAATATTGTAAAGATAATGTAAATACATACGTTTGATTGTCATCTACTCGATGTGAATGTATCGTGCTTATGTTAACAAAGACATTATAATACCTATTTTACTATAAATAAACCAATTGAAAACAATTTGAAATAATTAATTAATTAGTAGTTTAAGCTTCGACCTTATTGAGGCTTCAGAACTAGAAAAGATGTCTATATCACCTCGGATAGTGTTGGCGAAAGAAAGCATGCGGCACACGGGGGAAAACTGTCCTAAAGGAGAAAGGTTAGATGCAAAAATAACGGTATATTTTACGTGTGTAAAAACTTAACGGACCGTCTTCAAAACTTTTCCGATCGTGAGCAAATTTATTGGGTGGTCTCTTGGAGTAAACTCTATCAAACACAAAAATCCACATCGAAAAATCGACAGCCTTCGTGGCTCAGTGGGCGAGTAACCGGCTGTTAAGCGAGCGGTAGCGGGTTCGATCCTCGCACCGCGACAAATGTTTGTGTGGCTCACAGATATTTGTTTCGGGTCTGGGTGTTGTGAGACAGAAAGTCTTTCGTAGTTCCTGATACTCACGACACAAGACTCGATCTGTGTGGGGTCAGGAATATATTTGGGACTGCTGGGTTTTATTCATTATTTTATTATTTAACCGACGATTAAATGACTGTTTTTTTTATTTCTTTTCAGGTAATTGTTGCAGTTATTTTAACAAGATATTAAGGTACTATACACACATAATTTTAACCTCAATCACATAAACCCACAGATTCTTCGTTGATAGTAAAAGTCAATGTAAAATATAATGTAAAAGCAGCATTTTACACTTACAATTTTAGCTGTTGCTTATACCGTTTCTTTTACCTCGAACCTTCGAACTGTCATTTGCCAACTCGGATAAGCAACATAAAGTCAAGTAAAATAAATTGCTTTTATTTTAGCTTAGTTATCACTAGTTGAAAAAATGTCTTTGTTATAAATTAAATTATGAACATAGAAATATTAATAAATAACGACATAATAATTATGACAGCAAGCAGTAAAACTATAGCTTCAACTAAAAATATTTTCCTAAACATCGTTTTGTTGCTTTCATTTTCATAATATAACATAAGCTCACGCCTGTATCCCCGAAGGGGTAGGCAAAGGCGCACTAGCGATCTAGAGCACACATTTTGCCGAGTTTAGTTCCGTCCCAGATGTGATAGGGGGCGAGCCTATCGCCATATCGGGCACAAATTCCAGACTCCAGGCTGATATGGAAAAATCTAGTAGCACTTTGCCCGACCCGGGGATCAAACCCGATACCTCACGACGGTAGTTCTACCTAAATACAACCACGCCACCGAGGCAGTCGGTGTCGGTACTTTCATTTTCAAATAATTATTTGTAAGGGACAAAACATAACGTTTATAAACGAGAGTTGTCCAAAGTAGGTTGTTTCAACAAGATTGTCCATATAAGGCTGTGACATATAGAAAATACATTATATTGATTGGACTAGTTTAAACAAAAAAACAGATACGTTAGAAACTATACGCGACGCGATATGATTTCACTGCGCCGAAAGCGGAACGTCTGGTTTCAGTGTGGCGTGGGCCTTAGAAAACTGGTAACGGCAAATAGATCATGTAGAAACGAAAGTAAATTATATCATGAGAAAAACTGTGACGTTTCCGTTTGTCGGAAATATAGTGCCGCTTGGGTTTAATGGCAGCGAACTCGCTATTAGAATAAATGGAGAAGGTTTGTTGTTGTTTGTTTGTTGTGTGGGCTCCATTTTCAGCAATCAGTCCATTCCGATGATGGACCATTGTGCGTGACGTGATGCCAGCTAAAAGTTTAGCCAACGTAGCTCTGACCAGAAGCGCAGGATCTTCCTGGGGTCTCCGCAGGCTTCTTGGAGCGACCTCGGTGTGTTAAGGATTTTAGCCCGTTGTGCAGCAACGCCTTCACATTCCAGGATGATGTGGGCAGCTGTTTCATCAGCCGTCAGGCATCCCCTACACAGGGGGTTGTCGGTCATATCTAGAACATACAAATGTTTGTTAAGTGGGCAGTGTCCAGTTATGGTACCTACGACTATGCGTAGAGATGGCCTATCTAAATGGAGAAGGTATACCTAAATGCTTTCACTTTCTTTCCTTCGACCTGCCCTTATTCCACTATTTATATTGCTCTAAGGACTTGGCCTAGTTTTGACGTCCGGCTGCCTGCCTGACGTCAATCCAATTGAGCACTCCAGTCCCGGGCAAATTCTTTCTTTCTACCTGTCCTTATCTCATCTTAATGTGGGGTCGGCGCAACACACTTTTTCAAGTATGTTGCAGAAAGGATTGGGCTTAAGTTTTAACCTGGGGGGTTACCCCTCTTGTAGCAGTATTATTGTAATCTTACTTCGTTTTTTGTACGGGAATCGGTACAAGCAAGATTATAATAATACTGCTATAAGAGGTGGTGGTAACCCCCCTAACCTGTTTTACTTCAACCCTCTTGGAGTATATTCGTTACTAGCTGGTGCCCGCAACTCCATCCGTGGAAATTTATTTTCCGGGGTAGCCTATGTAACCCAAAGTGTCAGCTACCTTAATTTTATCAAAATTGAAGCATGAAGAAGTAAAACATACAAACACTCACAAACTTTCACCTCTATAATATTAGTGTAATAACACCAATCGAAAACTTTGTTTCCATGCGACCTTTCAATCCGACCTAAAAACGACGTCAATATTTACGTATTGTATATCAAAGCATACGACTGCATACGATTCGTAAACAGTTTACTCGATTAACGCCTATGTAGGTTAGTCGAGTTTACTGGACCGATAAAACGTCCAATTTAACGCTCCGATGGTTCATGTGTACAAGGATCTTCCCTGACAATATGAGGCCTCACATTCAGTATTACTATGTGTACAACTGCAATAGGTTTGCAAAAGTAACATTTAATTTAAGTATTCAGTCAAAAAGTCAGACGTACGAGTACCAGTAGTTTCCATGTCATATTCTTTTTAACCGACTTAAAAAAAGAAGGAGGTTAACAATTCGTCTGAATCTTTTTTTGTTTAAAAGGATATAACTTCCCAAGTGGTCCCATTGGCACCAAGTCAGGATCTTATGATGAGATCCTAGAAAAATCGAGGGCTGCCCTCAAATTTTATAGGGACCCATAGTGTGTTTTATATATTTCCTAAAACTATTCAGGTATTTGCGTCTGGTACTCATCATCTCTATATGAATTAAAAATCCTTACTGAGTTCGTTTCTTTGACTTACACTTAGTCGAAGTACGCTCTATAGATCTAGGCCTAAGATCCTTTTACCGATCTATCAAAGAAACGTAATGTTGCCCTCATCCCAGTATTTCTTTCTCTTTTTTAGGACCTTATGATATTTGCCATTATAATTAGTAGTATATGAGTGGACGATGAGGTGTCGCATGAGCAACGAGGTCGTGATAATGTCACGATGACATTATGTGATCGATGGCCTGCCATTTACATGTTTTGTTACGTTGATTATTCGAAAATGTTAGATGGGGCGAACGAAGGCTATAAAAAAATAATAGGAAATTTTGTATAGCAAAGGCCAACAATGGAGCGTATTGTGAAATTGCCTGATATGAATCGAGACGTCAACCCTGCTTGACGTCAACCCTTTCTGAAGGGAAAAATAACTGATAAAGTAAAAACAATGAAAGGAACGAAGGTCAGACAACCTTCAAACCCTCTTGGGTTATCAGCACGCTTTCATCATCATCATCTCCAAAGATTTCCAGATTAACTTGTTAGAAGAGCAGTGGCGAAGTGTCCATATAACATTTTTTTATAGCAGAGACTGGCAAACGAGCAGATGGGTCACCGGATAGTAAGTGATCTCCACTGCCCATAGACACCCAAGACACGAAAAGAATCATGGGTGCGTTGCCAACCTAACGGGAGGGAAATAGGGATTTGGAAAGGGAGAAGGAAAGTTGGGCCCTGCTTTCGCTAGAATAAGACAACTTTAAAGTGGTAGAGCCACGCTGTAGACAATTATGTCTACAGCACAAATGGGCCGACTCGACCGGTTTGATACCACTGTCTCACAGAAAACCGACGTAAAGTGGCAGCTCGCTGTCGCGTTTCGTTCGGTGAATGAGATTTCCGGTAGCCAAATTCCTCCCTTCCTTTCCCAATCCTTTTTCCCTCCTTCCATTTCATACTTTTAGCTTGACAACACACCCATGGATCTTTCTGAGTCTCGGGTGTTTATGGGCGGTGGAGATCACTTACCATCAGGTGACCCATCTGCTCATTTGCCAGTCTCTGCTAAAAAAAACTTATAAACAAACATTGATCGACAAGTCCGCCTCCCGAAGTTTCAATCTTCTGAGATAAAGTCAATACAGCGAACAATCCAGCGTTAATAAAGCCTTTGTGCAAGGATCGTGGTACACAACCTTTATTACTTCTAGTTTCATTTCTATTGTTTCGTATCTGTGGAATTAAACATTAACTCCGAACGTGTTGTTCAGTTTCTTAGCTTACTTATTTACAGTTTCTAACAAGCTTACTTATTGAAAATTGTTTACTTTGTTCGAAACAGAGTTCTGTTTAAAATTACTTATAAACTAGTTGTTGCCCGCGACTCTATTCGTGTGGAAATTTCTTTTCCGGGTTAAACAGTAAGTTATTCCTTGTAACATCGGCTATCTGCCAGTGAAAGTCCCGTCAAAATCGGTCCAGCCGTTTCAGAGATTAGCCGGAACAGACAGAGATCTATGGAGCGAACTTCGACTAAGTCTGAGTCAAAGAAACAAACTTAGTGAGGATTTGGTATTTTTAAATCAAACTTCGACTTAGTCCGATCCATTTTCACAAGAAAAACATAATGATAGACTAAGCAAAGATTTTCTTGTAAAAAATGACTCTGACAAAGTCAAAGTTCGATTTCAAAATTCCAAATCCTCACCGAGTTCGTTTCTTAGTCTTAGTCGCAGTTCGCTCTATAGATCTCAGCCTTAGTACCTTAGTACCATCATCATCATCATCAGCCATAGAACGTCCACTGCTGAACATAGGCCTCCCCCAAAGATACCTACGCTTATTATCATCATTTTGTACTCCCGCTTATTGTTGCCTGAGACATTGGCTGGATAAAGTTTATTTCTTTCTTCTTTCTTTCATCAAAAGTCCATACCTTCAATTTACTTCAAGCGCGTGTTATTTGAGTTCATTATCATATTACTGGTAGATAGCTTAGTTTTGAGTGATAGAGCCACGCTGTAACGTCTATAGAACGAATGGGTCTGCTCGATCGGTGTGATACTAGTTTCCTGAGGCTTACTTTAAGATTGGCAACCATCAATATAATATACCATAGATGCAAAGGGGGGTTACCACCACCTCTTATAGCAGTATTATTATAATTTTACTTGTACCGATTCCCATACAAAACAAACGAAGAACTATTATAATAATACTGCTATAAGAGGTCGTGGTAACTCTGCTGTATCTACCACAATATTTTCAACTCCGGGCAACACGCGAGTGATTTTTCCCTTTTTTGTTATCAGACGCACTGGGATGGTTTTTATAGGGATAATGATCCATATCAAATCACACTATCTGTATCGGGATAGAATTTCATTCCTTAAACCGGCGGCTAGTCAGCTCCGATCCCGGTCGTGTCCCAATATATCCCGGTCGTTCAACCTTCAAACCGCATCAAGGGACCGTACTAATTATGGTTTTATTGCTGACATCGTTGGTGGTGCTCTGCTCAACGATTTACGATGGTTTTTGATAGGTCATTGGACTATTGATTTTATCGCATTGGTAATATGATTTGGTTTAGCTGTATGGAAAACAAAATTTGGTCATCATGTGGTTAATCTAGCCCTCCTTATTGGCCTATGGTGGTTCTTGGCAACGAAAGCTTAAGGTTCAAATCCTAGATTATGGCAATTATCAGTCATTAAAATTGTTGAGTATTTTAACATTGGTTTCAAAGCAAATTATTATTGATATTATATGAATTCTTAAAGCATCTATGACTGTGAATTTGATCAACCTTCCAGAAATTGGGAGTTAATCCATCAATATTTACACCAGCCTACTGCAGTTCAAAGTCCGAAGTGGCCCTAACCATAAGATATCTTGAGTAAAAGCAAGTAGAGTGCACTCAAAGCCGTTACAGCTTAATATAGCACGATTGGTATTTAATCAAGAGTGGATCTCGATAGCTCGCGCGATTTATCGTGTACCTAGTCTGTAGATCCTTTTAAAGGCTTAAGCTTTATATAGCATGGGTAAACGGCTGGCAACTGATAGTATGTGCTCACTACTCACCTCTAATAGACATTAACGATGCCAAAAGAATTATACGTTGGCAAAATTGATATATGTTTTATTTACCTAGATGCACAGTTGACGCTCGGAAAATGGTACAGCAAAGGAGTGCTTAATCACTCCTATTGCATACAGTCCGACGCCGATAGAATTCAAGTTTCAGAACGCTTAATCTTTTCGTTAAAAAATCTACTATATATCATGTGCATTAGGGTTATATTTGTGTTTGTTTAATTAGAACTTGTGATCTTTTTCTTCGTTTAATTCTTGAGACTACTTTTGACGAGGATATTTGCTAAGAACTGCAGGGTTATCACCACCTCTTATAGCAGTATTATTATAATCGTTCTTCGTTTGTTTTGTATGGGAATCGGTACAAGTAAGATGATAATAATACTGCTATAAGAGGTGGTGGTGACCCCCTTTTGCATCTAGGGTATATTATATTGATGGTTGCCAATCTTAAAGTAAGCCTCAGGAAATTAGTATCACACCGATCGAGCAGACCCATTCGTCCTATAGACACATACATACATAAGCTCACGCCTGTATCCCCGAAGGGGGAGACAGAAGCGCACTAGCGAACTAGTACACCCACGTTTCGCCGAGCTTAGTTCCGTCCCAGATGTGATAGGGGGCGAGTCTAGCGCCATATATCGTCCTATAGACGTTACTGTATACCTCTACAGCGTGGCTCTACCACTCAAAACTTAGCTATCTACCAGTAAGATGATAACGAACTCAAATAACACGAGCTTGAAGTAATGTTTTTGAGTTGGCTGGGTACCGTAATGCATAAAATAATAAATGAATTAACTGTGGGTGAATTTATTTATTTATGCATAACGGTAAAAAATCTCCGTAGAAACTTACCTTACAGTACTTAATAACTACTGTTATGACATTCTATCATGTATGTACACAATATACACGTTTCAATTTAACTCCAATCGCTATATCACACGGTATAGGCGAATCAATCGAGGCACATATTGGCGGTTATCGCAAAACTGGCGCGTCCGAGCGGAATACCAATGTCCGCCGTGGAAACACCTGTGAAATGAACCTATATGAAGTTGTACTGTACAGTTGGTAGCTTTCAGCCCGGCGCCGCATGAACACCACGAGAAAACTTTGTCTACGCTTTTTGTCGTGTTATGACCGGTTTTCCCTATATGTCTACGGACATTAATATGCGTCGTCGTTTTTTTATATATTTTTTTTTATAATAAAACAGCTAAGGCGTTTGCCCATAATCACACCTGAGACAATATTGTAGACAACATGTAGACATCCCTCTAGTTGGTTATCGAAATATATCGTGACACGCATGCTAGCCTGCATAGAGATAGCTATTGTGGAGCTGCAGTCGTGTGTAATCAAAGATATTTTAACCCCTCGGAGGTGGCACATATATATATTACATAAGTGTATGGGCCACCGGAGGCCGAGCCGCCCGTGACCATTTATACTAACTATAGAGGTACCTACCAAGCAAGTTTTCATACAAAAAAAAATATCTCAAACTTCAGTATCGCCATCAACACTTATTACAATGCGAGGGTAGATTATACTAAGGTGTAGATTATTACAATCTACACCTTAAAATGTTCTGTGAATAGTAATCACGTAAGACAAGTTTATTCTCTCAATGTTATTACGCTGGCCGACCTGGGGCGCGTATATTTCAAATAAACTGAGCGACTTATGACCACGAGGTCATAACTTTTGTATCACAAGTTTTGTGCTGTTGTCACGTGTATACACTGTTGAATGCCTTTGTATACGTGGCCGCGGCTGTGGATTTGATTTTTTTGATACCACAATATAACATATCACACAACATACCAAGGACAGGCAAATGGGCAGGTGGGTAACCTGATGCTTTGTCATCTCCATCGTTTGTAGAAATACGTGATACAAAAAAATGGCTCGGTGACGTGGTATTTCGGTACGACTACGGTTCTGAGGTCTCGGGTTCGATCCCCGGGTCGAGCAAAGTGATAATGGATTTTTCCATATCAGCCCTGAGTCTGGAATTTGTAACCGATATGGCGATAGGCTCGCCCCCTATCACATCTGGGACGGAACTAAGCTCGGCGAAATGTGGGTGTTCTAGTTCGCTAGTGCGCCTCTGCCTACCCCTTCGGGGATACAGGCGTGAGCTTATGTTATGTTACAAAAAAATGAGTGCACTGCTAACTTTAAAGGAGAGGAGGGGAATGGAGACTGATTTGGGTGATCGGAAATCTCATAGATCGAAAGGCAACAGTGAGTTGCAACTTTATGTTGGTTTTCTGTGAGGCGGAGGTATCAAACCAGTCGAGCCGGTTATTCGTGCTGTAGACGTTTTTGTCTACACTGTGACTCTACCACTCAAAGACTTCAGCACGGGCACAAATTTTGAGAATTTTTGTGTGACCCGCAGATATTTGTTTCGGGTCTGTCGGGTCTGCGGTTTGCAATTCCTGATATGATACTGTAACAAGTTTCCTATCTTACTATGAGGTCAGCTCTATGTGTGGTTGTTAGGTGTTATATTTAATGTCTCACATAAGTATACATACGTTCACAACATAAACACGAACCAGTGACCCTAATGTCGGTTTCGCAAGCGACATTTCAGACTAATGACCGATGAGTGCTGCTTTGTCTGTCCGTATGTCCATTATACAAGTGATTAAGCATGTTCATATGTGAATAGATGTTCTATTTCATAATTCGATTTTTCTTGGTATAAATAACTTTTTTAGCCTATGAAGATAAACGAGCAAATATCCATATGATGGTTAATGAACCTTCCCAATCGCTTGTTCAATTCCTTTCCTCACCTTTTTATTGTGGGCAGCGGCTTAGCTGTGGTTGATATTGCCGAAGTCAGTGCGACAGTAACCACTTCTTCGGTCTCACGCAATTTAAACAAAAAAATCGACATTTCCAGAACAGCTCGACTAAAATTTCACTAGAAAGAAGTTCCATTTCGCGGCTTTTCGAATTCGAAATACGATTAATCATCATCATCATCAGCCATAGGCCACAAGACGTCCACTGCTGGACATAGGTCGATTAATAATAAATAGTAAATACGATGGGGGGGGGGGGGCATCCCCAGGTGCGCCATACGAACTAAGGATCGACGTGTTTGCACACTTCACTGCAGTTACTGCAATTCCTATTAATCCAAGATCAAAAGGGGCATGCATTTTACGACACCGAGCAGTGTAGCTCGGTGAGTCTCTGAGAATGCAAAATTGTTTTCTGCAACGAAATTAATAACAGGAAAATAGGGAAGTGTAGGAAATAGAGGTCAGCAGTAGACTGCTTCTTTTACTTACTGGCATTACTTACGGCCGGTTTCAATAAACAATCTCAGTTCGAATGATATGATGCAGATAGATTACAAAAATTAGCCAATAAGAACACAGTTTGAATATGACTCCGTTAAATGACGTAATTTGATTGGTTCATAATCGCGATCTATCTGCACTCTAAACTGAGATCGTTTATTGAAACCGGCCGATAGAGCTATTACTAATCTAGAGTTACACCTTATCTTAATTTATCCTACAGTTCACTCCTATCTTTAAATCAAGGTTTGGGATAAATAGAGATTTATCACGTAGCTGCAAGTGGTCCTAAGTTATCTAACGGTACGGATACTAAGAACTACGAACACGGCGCGTCAATGTGTCGAGGGTCGGAGGCCATTCCATTCAAGTATTGAAGACAATTCAACTAAGTGGGTGTTAGTGGGCTGTATAATGTATGCAGGCGTCTATTACGCCGTACAAGCTTCTTGGAATCTTATTAAGTTTAACTTTCTACAAGTACACGAAAACAGTAGTTAAATTAACATTCAATTAATAAAGCATTGACTTCGAAAGCGCAATCAAAATACTCATTCAGAAGAATTGAGCCAAGCTTTTGACCACAGGTTTTGCTCTTGGCTGCGACCGCGTAAGAGTCTATCATGACGCATTAAAGGTTTAGGCTGGGCATTAATAAGTGAGAAGTTTATGTTAGTGTTAGATACATTATTAATGATATCTACTAAACAATCAAATGCAGCCTTTTTGCAGTTTATTGCGAAAACAGCTGGGAAGGTCATACCAAAAATAAATGCAGAAATTACGTCAATCTGCTTTGCAGTAGTGACTAAGTATGATAAATCTGATTCGACAGTAAACAACAGTCTGATAATTACTCTTCAGCTAATATTTACATCTTAAACATCATCTATCTCTTTCATGAGCATTATAAACGCTATAATTTATCCTGCTCTATGTTTTGTTACCTTGAACTGATAAGGACAGCGTAAGATGTTTAATTTAGTAACTGACACATTTCGTACTCAAAATGGTCGTGCAATTATATCATTATGATAATAGAGGAAAAATTCATTCAAGTACTGTGTTGGATTTTGGATAGTAAAGTATAATAATGCATCTTCTGTTCATCTATCCATTGAGGTGTGATTTCAACTTTCCTTGATGCATTTTCATCAGATACATACATATATACATAAGCTCACGCCTGTATCCTCGAAGGGGTAGGCAGAGGCGCACTAGCGAACTAGAACACCCACATTTCGCCGAGCTTAGTTCCGTCCCAGATGTGATAGGGGCGAGCCTATCGCCATATCGGGCACAAATTCCAGACTCCGGGCTAATATGGAAAAATTCCAATATCACTTTGCCCGACCCGGGGATCGAACCCGAGACCTCAGAACCGTAGTCGTACCGAAATACCATCACGCCACCGAGGCAGCAGTATAAATATATTTCGATAACCAACTAGAGAGATGTCTACATGTTGCCTGAGTCAGTCAGTCATGAGTCAGTTTCATCAGATGTTATCCATATTTTAATCACAAGTTTAAAAACTTAACGGACCGATTTCAAAATTTATCCGATCGTTTCCAAATTTATATCGGACCCTTGGAATAAGCTCTATAGAACACAACAAGAATCTTGAAAATCGGTCCACATTTGGCGGAGATATCGGGGAACATAAAATAGACGAATTTAATGACAAGGTCCAAAAGGACTATCTTTGAAGTCAACCGACTTGAAGTTACTGCGTTACTTGCAGTGAGATTCCCGGAGGCCCCTCTTTTTGTATTTCTATTACCAACAGAGCCAAAGCAATTATCTGTGGCCATCCTATCCATATCCCATCAAGCACATTACGTAACACACTTTGCACATGCAAATGCGGAATGCAAAAAGCGCATTATCACATCGGTCGTCGGCATGTCCTATGCACATGCACCGACTTGTGACGCAAGTGGGCGCATGCCGCGACAGTGAGCTCATCTCAAAGGCTCTAATGTGCTGTCTTATATGGATTGTGGATGTGTTTCATATTATGTATCAATCTTAAGTGGTAGAGCAACGTTAGACAGTTACATCTATAGCACAATGGGCCGGTTCTACCGCTTTGATACCACTGTCTCACAGAAAACCGACGTAATGTAAATAAAGAATAATAAATAAATACACTGCCTCGGTGGCGTGGTTGTATTTCGGTACGACTACCATCCTGAGGTCTCGCGTTCGATCCCCGGGTCGGGCAGTGATATTGGATTTTTCCGTATCAGCCCGGAGTCTGGAATTTGTGCCCGATATGGTGATAGGCTCGCCCCCTATCACATCTGGGACGGAACTAAGGTCGGCGAAATGTGGGTGTTCTAGTTCGCTAGTGCGCCTCTGCCTACCCCTTCGGGGATACAGTCGTAAGCCTATGTTATGTTATGTTAAATAAATACACCCAACAGTCACACACATATTCCTGACCCCACACTAAGATCGAATCTTGTGTCGTGGGGATCAGGAACTACGAGAGACTTTCGGTCTCACAACACCCAGACCTGAAACAAATATCTGTCGGCCACACAGACATTTGTCTCGGTGCGGGAATCGAACCCGCGACCTCACGTTTCACAGCCGGCTACTCACAAGCTGCGCGACGGAGGCTATCAATGTGGCAGCTCGTTGTCGTGTTTTTTTCGTAGAGTGAGATTACCGGTAGTCCAATTCCCCCTTTCCCTTTCCAAATCCCTGTTTCCCTTTTAGGTTGGCAACGCACCCATGATTCTTTTTGTGTCTTTGGTGTCTATGGGCGGTGGAAATCACTTACCATCAGGTGACCCATCTGCTCGTTTGCCATAAAAAAAAGTATAGTTAATACCTGTAACATGTATGTCCGTATCAGAAACTGTAGTAACGCTGTAATAAAACCCGCATTTCTCCGCAATCACCGTTATCATGGTGCATAAATTAGCACGTTCGTATTATGTACGTTCATGTTAAATACGTGATGCTTCATTTCACACCTAGGTGCTACATTTTGCTCGTGTCTCTGGTCGTGTGGTGTGAACGGACTTCTTTTTCTTACTTGTGATACAGTACTATAAGTATCATTAGCACAATTCAATCTGTTTCGTTTGATGACTTACAAAACATGATGTACACAACATTACATCACACACATGTGAACTTGTAACATTTTGCTATATGTATTTGTATTTACGAACTCTTGCCTGACGTCCCTTTGGTGGAAAAGGTGTACATGTATAGTGTATAGTGTATATTAAAGTTTACTGGTGTGTACCTGCTAGGTACTTGTGTTAATGATAAAAACCTCCTGTACTTTACTGAGCTTGTTATACCGTCAGTCGTCAGTCGTCAGTCTTAGTTGTTACTAGAGAGGTCATTAAGCGAACTCGGACATTTGGCTTTAGAAATATGTCAGTAGGTTACACTATAGTTAGAGGTTTAGAGCTATTCATGCATATTCATCCCGTCTCAAATCCACCTTACCGTTCCACAAATCTAATGAAATTGTAAAGCCGCGTCTCCTGCACATATTTTTTCGAAATAAAACACAAAAAACACCTACACGTAATCACAAGTTTAACTTAACGGACCGACTTCAAATCCGATCGTGACCTTTATATGGACCACCCTTGAAAATAAGCTCTATCGAACACAAAAAGAATTTTGAAGATCGATCCCCATTTGGAGCAGATATCGCGTAGAATAATATACATACATAAAAATATAGACGAATTGAGGACCTTCTCCTTTTTGGAAGTCGGTCGAACAAGGCTTTTCATTGTCTTCTCTCATGTAACAATGGACTATAGACAAAAAAGTGTAGAAATACCATGTTTTGTGTAGCTGTTTTGTGTAATGTTTTAGTGGCTTAAGTCATGACATGTCAATTTACTCGACACGACGTAACTCAAGCAGATACTAAATAATCACAAGTTTAAAAACATAACGGACCAACTTCGAAAACGATCGTGACCAAATTTATATGGGACCACCCTTGAAAGAACCTCTATCGAACACGAAAAGAATTTTGAAAATCGGTCCACATTTGGCGGAGATATCGCGTAACATACATAAAAAAAAGACGAATTGAGGACCTTCTCCATTTTGGAAGTCGGTCTATAAACATACCAGTCCGCAGTTCGCTGTTTTGCAGTTTTTAGTGAACAAAATATTTCTTAGTTAGAGTAATCTTAATTATAATGAATAAAAATCAAATAAATTTTTCCATGATACTCATCACACTGCTCTAGAATTTCCTATCCTTTGATCTGCCCCATTGAAAATTCAACCTTCCCCGCGTAATTTTAAGGTTCTCAGCGAGCAGTATGAATACAGGCTCAAGTGTGCTTCACTCGAATCGGGTTAAGAGTCTTAGCCACAGGTGGGTGCGATTGCCGTAGCCTTTTCACATTTGCTGCTAGTTATGGGTGTCGAGAGGCGAAAATTCCTGCCAACTGTGGAATGGTTCGTGCGCGCTAAGAGGGCGTTACTGTTGTTTCTTTTCACTTGACTTTGTATAACTATAATTATATATTACACTTAATAGTGGTAGAGCCTCGCTGTAGACAGTTACGTGTACAGCACGAATGGGCTGGCTCAACCGGTTTGATACCACTGTCTCACAGAAAGCCGACGTAAAGTGGCAGCTTGCTGTCACGTTTCGTTCGGTGAGTGAGATTTCCGGTGGCCCATTTACCCTTCCCTTTCCCAATTCCTTTTCCCTCCCTTTCCATTCCGTCGTTTTAAGTTGGCAACGCACCCATGATTCTTTTCGCATCGTGGGTATCTATGGGCGGTGGAGATCACTTAGCATCAGGTGACCCATCTGCTCCTTTGCCAGTCTCGGCTATAGAAAAAAAAATGTACTCGCGCAAAATTTCCGTTCAATGTGGAGCAACGTAGCCTTTGCAGGACGGAGATGGGGTTTAGTCAGTAGGGCGGTCTAGGCCGGTGAGTCCGACATAACTGACCAAGAAAGACTTCCCTGAAGATCTTCCCTGACAATTTGTTATTGACCCAAATAAAGAATAAAAACATGACTAAAAACCATTTTTCAAAATAGCAGCGCCCGGCTTATATTTTAAATCGACACGGGGACGTTGGTGATGATGATGGTAACATAACTGTTGAAGAAAATATTTTTTTAAGTTTTCTACCCTGACCGAATACCTGTGCACGCCACTAGTTACCTGCGGCCTGAGCAGGAAAATTTCTGACAACCGTAAATGTATTCGAAATCGATGCGCGTCTATGAAATTTGTATGAAATATTAACCAAACGTCATCAGTGCGCAGCGAACTCGAATACATTTACATTTACATTAGTTTTTCGTGCTCGGGCTACAGGAATAAACCTTGCATGGCATCCGTTGCTCACCCTCTGCGAAAATATAAAATATCAAATGTAAATGTCGTGTATGTTTATGCCCGACATGAATGTAAACATTTTCAAGGAAGCATCTCCAAGCTTCCGTGTAAAAGGCTCGACAAGCCGCTGGGCATGCGCTAATGGTCCCTCAGCTGTGCCTCAGCCTTCATTTGTGCCCCACATAGGGAACTCTAGGAAACTTTAATGCGCCATGCAAATTACACTAATTAATGTTATGTGAATGCGTTTTGTGTTAGTTTCCTGCTTTGTGACTTGATTTTGCTCGCGTCTCTATCTTGTAATTAGTCTTCCCGATTAAGTCAAGTAAATCATGGATAGTGTAGCTTTTTAACGGTGATTTTTTATTTAATTTAGGTTCAATAGTTCGAGAAATTAGCGCGTTCAAACAAACTTTATTGTTATGTACACAGGAGGCTTAGTAAAGATAGGATCGCTTCATTATATTCATACATTATAGTTATAGTTTTGGACAGAAATGAGCTCCGTAGGTACATCTCGGCTTATTCTCTCAGATTAAAAGGTGAGAGTTTGTTTTGCTCGCCAAAGATTTATAATATAGGGCCAATTGCAGCTCCGCGTTAAACCTCTATTCATCTTAAATCCTGATTTAAAGATAGTAGTGTCCTGTAGGATATATCGATTTAGGTTTAACTCTACATTAGTAATAGCGCTGCAAGTCGCCCTTAGATGGTAAACCGTTTTAAAGATTTAAGTGGGCCGTTACTATGTTGGGCCTTAATTACCAGCTTAGGGCCTTATTTATAAAAACAGTTTAGCTGAGCAAATGGTAAAGCATAGTCTGTCTCATTTTTCCTTCACAGTCACATTGTTTGAAAATAAAAGGAGAGACTATTCTTTACCATTTGTTCAGCTAAACTGTTTTAATAAGTAAGGCCCTAAGTGAAATGTGACAGTACTGTAGACTGCCTCAGTATCGTAGTGTATCAGCCCGGAGTCTGCAATTTTGTTTTCTAGTTCGCTAGTGCGCCTCTGCCTATCCCTTCGGAGATAGAGGCGAAGGGCTTAAGAAAGAAAATTCGCCAGGAAATACTTCCAAGATAATTACGAGATAAAAGCATTCTACGTTCTAATTCGTCTGCATTATGGAAAAGCTACTCGTTGAAAATCAGGCCACGTCACTAGTCAAATATAAAAGGCAGTGTAATTGAGTTTAACAAGCGTTGTTAAAACAAAGTGACGCTGATGGTGGTGAACGGTGATTGGTGAAAGGTGTCGCGGCTCGCGGCTGGCTGGCACTTACCATTACCGCTGATTTTTATCTCGCGCGAAAATCTTTCGGAAGCAATTAAAAGGAGATCGGACGTCAGGTTGCCATTAGGGGCTATGAAAATGGCGATTGAAATAGGATTAAGGTTTTTATGAGCGGCTTGATTCTCTAACCGCCGATTGTTCATATACTTAAGGTCGCCCTATGTCGTTTGAGGCCGCCTTATCTGTCAAAATTGTGTGGCGAAAATCAATGTAAGAAGCCGTTATAGTTGAGTATCGTTTGACCATTAGGGCGTTAGGCTTACTTTACACTTTAAGCTGCACATCATCGCATTTATAAAAATAGATTTAAAAAAAACTCTATAAAGGATACTTTACCAAAAAAAATTCGCTTCGTTGTTCTGCACTCTTATGTGACTTATAGTATATCCAATATTATTGGGAAGGTACGGGCAGTCGCCATTTCCGAAATTGGCTAGAAATGCCCTATCACACTACATCAGTCAATATAATTAATTTTCAACCGACTTCCAAAAAGGAGAAGGTCCTCAATTCGTCAGTTTTTATGTATGTTACGCGATATCTCCGCCAAATAGGGACCGTTTTTAAAAATCTTTTTCTATTCAATATAGCTTATTTCAAAGCTGGACCCATTTAATTTGGTCACGATCGGATTTGAAGTCGGTCTGTTAAGTTTTAGACTTTTGATTTTATATTAATTTACCGCTGTCGCTGCGAGTATTCATTAGTTATCTACCCGCTGGTTGTATAACCCCAACTTGAAGTAACTCCTGACGGCAGCCTTCAAGTTAGCTGCCAAAGTTGAACCACTAACTACTGTAACGCCGTTTCATCACAAATCCTATTAATATTGTAATTTTGGACGCCTTTGTTATGATTTCGGTGCTTCCGACTCGTTTGGTTTATTTAGAAGTTTACTAAGAGCGACTTGCAGCGCTATTACTAATCTAAGGCCTAAGCCCTCATCAGTAGAGGAGTCCCGTGCCGGACAGTGGGACAGTATTATTATATTACAGGGCTAATATTATCGTAGAACTGATAGCCGATGGGGCAGAAAAGTTCTCGAGTGGAGACCACGTATCGGCAAGCGCAGCGTAGGACGTCCACCTATAAGGTGGACCGACGACCTGATAAAGGTCGCAGGAAGTCGCTGGATGAAGGCCGCTTCCAAACAGGTCGATCTGAAAATCTTTGGGAGAGGCTTATGTTCAGCAGTGGACGTCCTATGGCTGATGATGATGATGATGATGATGATTATTAATATAAAATGTGGGTGTTCTAGTTCGCTAGTGCGCCTCTGCCTACCCCTTCGGGGATACAGGCGTGCGCTTATGTTATGTTTTGTATTATTATTTATATGTTTGACTGACTGTTAGGCGTTTTATTTTTTTATAAAAATGTATTGAAATACTTTCTGCTCTAGCTGTCCCCTGCCGCTAAATATGGTAATAAAACACACATCAGATTTACATACAATCACACCAGTATCAATACAATGTGCAAACAGACGGATATGCAAATACTAGTGATCGGAACCGATTACAAACAAACAGTCAAGGTGACAGATTAGCACGTTGGGCACGAACAAATGGATGTATGTAACGACGTATATGGCTGTGGTTTAACCAATATAGTAAACATAGATATATTATAATAAAGAGTCGCCTCCTTGGTCTAGTGGCGTGTATGGGCAGTAGACTGGGTGGTCCTGGGTTCAGTTCCCAGGTCAGCAAAGCAAATTTTCTAATTTAATTTGCCCGGGACTGTATCCCTCAGAGAGGATTGACGTCAAGCAGGCGTTCGGTCGTAAAGTTAAAAGTAAACCAAATCCTTTCTGCAATATACTTGAAAAATTGTGTTGCGCCGACCCCAAATTAAGGTGAGATAAGGGCAGGTAGAAAGAAAGAAAGAAAAATATAACAAAATTAATTAAATATAAGATGAAAGTTGATGATAATTTTTTTACAAAAATGTCAATACTGGTATGCACATAACAGTTCAATATTGTGAATGCATTTGAAGAGCGAAGAAGCAAATTGAGTACAAGACAGTCGGGTGGCCGTGTAGACACAAGAACACAAAGATATCGTTGAGTAGTAGAGCCACGCTGTAGACAGTAATATCTATAGCACGAATGGGCCGGCTCGACCGGTTAGATACCACTGTCACACTGAAAACCGACGTAAAATGCCAGCTTGCTGTCTCGTTTCGTTCGGTGAGTGAGATTTCTGGTGGCCTATTTCCCCATTCCCTTTCCCAGTCCTTTTTCCCTCCCCTTCCATTCCCTCCTTT
This sequence comes from Clanis bilineata, assembly GCA_036417725.1. Taxonomy (NCBI): domain Eukaryota; kingdom Metazoa; phylum Arthropoda; class Insecta; order Lepidoptera; family Sphingidae; genus Clanis; species Clanis bilineata. The sequence goes on along the minus strand of CM071150.1, from coordinate 12,551,912 downwards.
TAGGTTGGCAACGCACCCATGATTCTTTTTGTGTCTTGGGTGTCTATGGGCGGTGGAAATCACTTACCATCAGGTGACGCATCTGCTCGTTTGCCAAACTCTGCTATAAAAAAAAATATATTCCCTCGACCCACAATCCTGTCGCAAGTGAGAACTATCTAATCCTAGAATGCCCTCCTCATATATATATGGGTCACTGTTGCAAGTTACACCATTTCAGTGGTTAATACAACAACCAACAAATCTGTTTGGAAGATGATAAAACAGCCTAAATTTTTTGAAAACGTGTTGCGGTGCTAAATAACGGTAAACACATAATCTGGTATTATACTAACTAGATTGTCATATTGGATTACGTTTCACGTATTGTACGAGTCACTCTGTGTTGTGTAATGTATTTACGTTTGTATTATTTTGGCAGTTTTTAGGGTTCCGTAGCTGAATGACAAAAACGTATACTCGGACACATTGGGCCTTACTTATAGAAACATTTTCGCTTATCTTTTTGCTAAGCATAGCCTGTCACTTTTTTCTTGTTTTACATTGTTTAAAAATGAAAGAGACAACCTATGGTTAAAGATAAGCAGCGCTTAAATATTTTTATAAGTAAGGGGCATAGGCGTTACATAGATTGAATTTTAACATACGTATATTCTATGAATTGATACTAAATTAGGAAATAAAATATGTTGTGTCCATACATTTAACTGACCATAAACATATGCATCAGTCTCCAAACGAAACGCTTTAGAGAATAGCTACATTATCGCCTGAATGGTCAAACGCTACCCAACGTAATGGTTTCTTACATTGATTATCGACATACAATTTTGACAGATAAGGCGGCATTAGACGACAAAAGGTGACCTTAAGTGTGTGAACATTCGGCGGTATGTCGGTTTTCTATGAGACAGTAGTACCAACCATACTATTCTGTCTCACTCAAAAAACTTCTATAACTATCATAATATAATTTAAATAAATAAATGCTACCCAAAAGTCACACACATAGTCCTAACTCCATACTAAGTTTTACCTGTATCGTGGATGTTAGGAAATACAAGAGATTCTCGCAACACCCAGACCCTACACAAATATCTACTATTATCTACCCTACTCTAATATGAGTCACACAAACATTTGTCTCGGTGCAGGAATCGAACCCGCGGCCTCTCGCTTCACAACCGGCCTCTCTCCCACTGCACCATGGAGCTCTTATTACTATATTTCTTATATAATTTTTAAAGTCATCATCTTTTCGTATACCGCCAAAGTCTCTTCATACATCGTCTAACATTTATAATGTTCTATCACAATATATACAAGATTAAAAGTAAAATACAATTTCTCAACATTGCCGACGAGTGAAGACTCACGATTCCATTGTCTCCGCACAATCGAGTAAAATATGTTTCAATTGTTACATATAGTAATACTCAGTGCTTATGTAACACAATACATATTATGTTAAAATATGGTGTTACATATTTGTCGCCTTAATAGTATACATTGGATGGTCTACATACATAATGAAATTCTGAGAATTAGGCTGCAATACATACATACATACACACTCACGCCTGTATCCCATAGGGGTAGGCAGAGACAATTGAGCGCCACAAGCTACGATCCTTACACACCTCTTTTGCCTCATCCACATTCATGCATCGTTTCATACATTTCCGCCGGTTGAGGGTACTCCGAACTTGCCCTTTACGAAGGAGATCGCTTATTCGATCCATATAGGATCGTGTCGGGCGCCCTCTTCTGGCCCTACCATTCACTTTAGCACGATAAATACCTTTCGTAAGTCGCCTTTCATCCATCCTCTCTACATGTCCAAACCACCTAAACATCCCTTTCTCAACCCTAGTCACATCATTCTTCACCTTACAACAAACCCTTATCTTGCTGTTCCTCATACGATCGGCAAGGTGACTCCACACATACTTCTAGGCTAGGCTAGGCTGCAATGTTATAAGTTAATTCTCCATCACATATTTTCTTTTTAGCTGCCCTTATCTCACTGGAATGTGGGGTTGGAACACACTTGTTCTATTACCATGTTGCAGAAGGGATTCAGCTTATCGTGTTTTGTCTTAGTTTTTACGACGTTTTTACTGCCTGACGTTAACTCCCTTCTGGGACAGTCCCGGACAAGTCGAGGTATAAAAATATCCGCTTGACCTGGGATTCGAACCCATGACAACCTAGGTACAGCCCAAACGCACGCTGCCACCATACCAAGGAGGTTACCTACAAGCTCATCCCCTATCACATCATGGTATGGAAATAAGTTGTACGATGATGATACAGACCGTCCTACAAAACGATTATTTTTCTCAATTGGAAAAAATCTTATGAAGAATCCAATTATTCTTAAAGGACCCTCCATGTAATGACTCACATTTACGTTCACATGTGATGCATTTTGCACGGAGAGTGAAATTTTGGCGTCGTGCCCACGTTAAATGGAATGGTAAAAATGATTCACTGAGTTTGTAGTGTTTTAAGAATAATGAGGTATGTCTAGTTGTCACTTATGAAATAGCACTTAGGCTGAGATCTAAAGAGCCAACCTCGACTAAGTCTAAGTCAAAGAAACGAACTCGGTGAGGATTTGGAATTTATAAATCGAAATTACTTCATCATCATCATCATCATCAGCCATAGGACGTCCACTGCTGAACATAGGCCTCCCCCAAAGATTTCCAGATCGACCTGTTGGAAGCGGCCTGCATCCAGCGACTTCCTAATTACTTAGTTCGAGTAATTTTTACAAGAAAATCTTTGCTAAGTCTGTCTGTCTGTCAATCTGTTTTTCTTGTAAAAAATGGCCCGGACTAAGTCGAAGTTCGATTTAAAAATTCCAAATCGTCACTGAGTTCGTTTCTTTGACTTAGACTTAGTCGAAATTCGCTCTATAGATTTTAGCCTTAGAATTGAGGACTTAAACTAATTTGAAGATGCCATTACCATCCCGGTACACCTCATAATGAAAATGTTCAGGTAGAAAATCTGTGTAAGATGTAGCTTGTTAGTTGTTGTTGGTCTTTATTTGTTGAGTTGGATTTCCGGAGACCCATTTCGGTTCTTCAACTTCACAATCCTTGTTCCTTATATTTTAAAGGTTGGCAACAAAAGGATTTAATAGTGCTATCATCACCATCATCATCATCATCATCATCATCATCATCAGCCATAGGACGTCCACTGCTGAACATAGGCCTCCCCCAAAGAAGAATAGTGCTATTTTACTGTTTAATGTCTCTGGTTTGCAAGATGCACGTGAATTATATTTGAACACTTCTGAAATTTGCTATTGTTCATGCGTTGGAGATCAGGAAATTTTCTGATTACACTGCTTAGCTTGAGAAGCCACAAGCTAAGCGGTGATACAAGAATAAAATTTTTAAACCATGAACTTTAAAGCTTTTACAATCCATCTTTTCTTCCAAAATTATTGTGTCCTACTAAAAATAAAAATCTATAACGTTATCAGTATAACATTGTAGCTAATCTAGTTGCTCCAAATACTTCGAAATCCCCTTTTCATTTACATAGTCGCAATTTATGTAAAGCAGAACCAGCTCAATCAACTCTAAGTCCGTATAGGTTAGAATCCGGGCGTCCGTCGACACATGTCAAGTTCTTACACTCGTCCAACCGGTCGTCTTGATCTGCCATGTTTGGACTAATTAGGTGCCACTGCGTCTTTCTCACGCCAATCAGTGGGATATGGTATATGTGTTACTGGTGCCTGACCTGACCTTTTTTGGGTTTTTGCTTTGATTTTGAGGTTAGCTGGCTGCAATTGTAGGATGTGATGCTCCATAATTATTCTAGATACTCATAGAAGGGGCTGTGCAAAATAGTATGTATTCTATACCCCATGTAGTTTTTACAAACGATAGCTTTGTTGTTGATAGAGAGTTAATGACTAACTTCAGGCTGGCCAGCTCATTAATTTTATTTAATTACTAAAAAATTTAGTTGCATAATCATCATCAACAGCCACAGAACGTCCACTGCTGGACATAGGCCTCCCCCCAAAGGAGTCGCTGGATGCAAGCCGTTTCCAACAGGTGGATCTGAAAATCTTTGGGTGAGGCCTATGTCCAGCAAAATGTAACATTTTAAATGTTGTATACCACCCAATTATTGCCAGTAACTACTTTATTTCTCTCCTATTTTCTTATTGACTTACGAAGATAGGCAAGCTAATATCTCACTTGATGGTGAGAAGTTACTGTCGTCCATGCAAGCCAGGGGCACAATCACAGTCAGCCTTTCCCAAAACTTTCCAGACGACTTCCTGCGATCTTTAGCAGGTCGTCTGTCCAGGCTTGCAAGTGGAAATCTCTGGAAGAGACCTATATTCAGCAGTGGACGTCCTGGTTGATCATGGTATTTTAAATAAATAAATAAATACACCCAACAGTCACACACCTAGTCCTGACCCCACACTAGGTCCCTGTATCGTGGATGGTAGAGACTATGAGAGAATTTCGGTCTCACAACACCCAGACTTGAAACAAAAATCTGTGGGTCACACTAACATTTGTCTCAATGCTTATTGCTCAATTTTCTTCATCTCTTTGGTTTTCTACTACTTCATCCAAAACTCTACGTGGTACAATTCACGAACCATGTAATGTACATGTACAAGAAATTCACTTTACTTAATTTGATTTCACAAGGAAGTGTATGTAGGTGAATGATCATCGAGATAAAGCACGTTATTAATCTCGGTAATATGTCACAGACGTGATGCTGATTATTCGTTATGAAATGTGGATAGAGTTATTTATATAGAGGTACAGTTGAAATAAAACTATTTTTACGGATTCTATCACGATTTGGTTTTAATTTTTATTCCCGACGCTTCGCTTTGCAGTCTTCGTGGTCACGGGTTGGACTGAGATGTCATTTGTCCAAGAATGTATATGTTATTGTAACATCTACCTTCATTTTAAAATTATACAAATTTTTAAAAAAAGTGATAGAATCCGTAAAAATAGTTTTATTTCAATGTATAACATTCGCGTAAACTTAAGAATTCAGTATTTATATACTAATCTAAAATATCTCATTCACGCAAGAGCCAAAGCTTTTGTTGAGAAATGGACAGATGAAATAACAAAGTTTCAAGAGGGGTCTGAAGTATGCAGCACTGGAATAGTATTGGTAACATAACACAAACTCTATATCCTCGAAGAAGTGGTATATAAGTAGGACGATAGACGAACTTAGCGCCAAAGCAAATATTAGTACATCCACACATATACTCACGCCTGCATCCCCGAAGGTGTAGGCAGTGGCGAACCAGAGAACCAGAACCCATAATTTTTGTCCAAGATGTGATAGGGGGCGAGCCTATCGCAATATCGGGCACAGATTCCAGACTCCGGGCTGATATTGAATATAAAAACCCGATATCACTTACCGACCTAGGTATCGAACCCGAGATCACAGGACGGTAGCCCCACTGAGCACGCAAACTACGCCAGACACAAATATTAGTGAAGTGAAATAAAATCGTGTGTTAACAATCGATATGACGCCGGGTGTTGGGTGTTCGATTGCTGATGACTCATGTTCATTGTGCATTCGTAAGGCGTCGCATTCACGGCGAGATCGATGCGTTTTGTCGAGTCCAAATGGAACGTGCTTTTATTATTTTAGAATTTAAGGCTGACATTTTCACATATTTTTCACATCTGGGACGGAACTAAGCTCGGCGAAATGTGGGTGTTCTAGTTCACTAGTGCGCCTCTGCCTACCCCTTCGGGGATACAGGCGTGGGCTTATGTGAAATTTCATATTTCCTATGTTCAGCAGTGGAAGTCCTAGGGCTGATGATGATGATGATAGGGCGGTAATTTAGCTGGTAATGATTACACTGAAAATATAATTTATTCTCGTTCGCGTAAACTTGGCAAAATAAATTTTAGATTAAAAACTTCACTACTTTTCATAAAACTTCAAATTAAAATATGCCAGCCCATTTAATTAGCTGGGGGGGGGGGGGATTAACACCACCTCTTACAGCAATATTATTATCTTACTTTGTTTTTTTTTGGACGGGGATCGGTACACATAAGATTATAATAATACTGAGTATAAGAGGTGATGGTAACGCCCCTGGGCTACGCATTAATAAGTTAATAAAAAAGCATTCTTTTACCCATGGCCTGGAAGTATTTCAGTAGCATTGTAATATCTCCCAATTGACTTCTGAGATGTTTTGGATTATGCATAATGCGCTTACTGGTTCTTTAGGGGGATTTTGATCTAGGGTTAGTAGATGTATAACCTTATTAACCAATAACTTTAAATTCAAATGTGGATCTCGCAAATATTCCGTTTTATCACTTTTTATTAATAATGATAATCCGATCCGAGTGTCCGCTGCTAGTCAAATTTTTTGACAAATAGTTTTTGCCATCAAACCTCGAACTCGTCCCAAAAATTACAGCTAACGAGGAAATGATCAAATTGGTAAATAAAATGCTTAATTATGATATTAATTTATGACTAATTTATAAAAGTACTTCAAGCATGCATAAAAAATGAAAGTGTTGAAGTAATTTTAATAGCGTTCGTGCCTTTCATGCTAATTATGAATCTTTATATTAAACCCACGTTGCATAATTTCACTCGTATTACAGGTTTCTTGGTTAATAATTTAATATCAATTAATGCGTCGTAGTTATGGTCAGGTGAGCGGTATGCCATTGGATAAGTGTGGATAATTTGTATACTAACCAGCCAGTTTGTTACGTGATACGTGACGCTTGCATGGATTAATATGAAGGGTGTTACGTTTTAAAATAATTTATTTTCAACTGCTTTTAAACCAATACCTATTTTGAAAATGGACAACGAAAAAGCCATTCATTTTCTATATAAAATACAGTGGTTGTCTTTTAGCAGACTTTTTTAGAGTTATAGCAGACTAGCAAACGAGCAGATGGGTCGCCTGATGGTATGTGATCTCCACAGCTTATAGACACCCAAGACAAGAAAATCATGGATGAGTTGCCGACCTTAAAGAAGGGAAATAGGGACTGGGAAAGGGAGGGGGAGAATTGGGCCAACGGAAATCTCACTCAACCAACGAAACGCGACAGCCATTTTACATTGGTTTTCTGTGAGACAGTGATATCAAACCGGTCGAGCCGGCCCATTCATGCTGTAGACGTAACTGTCTAAAGCGTGGCTCTCCCCACTCAAGAATTTTAATAAATTATTATAATCTGCACTAGACAATAAGTCGCAGTCGCTTTTTCGTGAATGGCATTCCTTACGACAAACAATTAGTAGTTCTCGGAACCTACACTCCAACACAACGTTAGTTTTGACTTGTGGTTTGTGACTTCTGAGTCACTAAGATAACTTATAAAGCCCTATCTACACAAGATTGTGCTGTTATACACTATTCCGTTTTATTAATTTGAGTTTTTACAGTTTTTAATCAATCACAGTTTTCATTTTCATTGAGTAGCGTTTCTTGCGTAAACTTCAACGAACTAAATTAAATCTATAATACGCAGTATAGACGACATAAGCTCACGCCTGTATCCCCAAAGGGGTAGGCAGAGGCGCACTAGCCAACTAGATCACCCACATTTTGCCGAGTTTAGTTCCGTCCCAGATGTGATAGGGGGCGAGCACAAAATTCAGAATCCGGGATAATATGGAAAAATAAAATATTACTTTGTCCGACCCGAGGTTCGATCCCGCGACCTAAGGCCGGTAGTTGTACCGAAATACAACCACGCCACAGAGCCAGTAAGTAGTAGTAGTATGTGAACGTTGCATCAAAATGAGGCAAATGTCCTAATGTTAGTGTGAACTGTGAGCGAATCACTAACGGCCAGTCTCAATAAACGATCTTAGTTTAAAGTGCAGATAGATCGCGATTATGAACCAATCAAATCACGTCATTTGACGGAGTCATGTTCAAACTGTGTTCTTATTGGCTAATTTTTGTAATCTATCTGCACATTCGAACTGAGATTTTTTATTGGAACCGGGCGTTAGTCATTGTAAAGAAACAATGTAGGGCTTAGACCGAGTATTAATAGATGAATGTTATCTACACTACACAGCTTATGCCTCGAAGGTCTTTGTTATGGAATAGATATACTGGATGGATTGAAAATGTAGCAGACTGACAGGTTATCTAATATTACTAAAAAACCTGAAATATATAGCGTGTGAATTAACGACCGTGGTTAGATCGGTAGCTGGAAATGAGGTTTTTTGACATTTCTTGCTAGCGACAAATATTTGTATGACGAACACCGGAACACCTAGAGGTTTCGGAATAATTCTTTCTACCTTATCCCACCTTAATGTGGGGTCGGCGCAATACACTTTTTTCGGGCATGTTGCACAAAGGATTTGGCTTAGTTTTTACGACCGGCTGTCTGCCTGTCAACCCCCTCTGAGGGATCCAGTCTCGGGCAAATTATATTAGAAAATTCGTATTTGCCCGACTTGGGAATCGAACCCACGACCTTCCGGTCCACAGCCCATATATGCTGCCACTAGACCAAGGAGGATGTTTATACTTAATTATGATTTAGTTTTGGAAACACTTTATTACTTATCCATGGTTAGTAATGTAAAGAAAAACGGAAAGTTATGCCACCATCAAATTCAATCATCTCTCAACTTCAAAATTATTACTAAATCCAACATAAATCAGAAAGCTCACGGACGTCGGATGCTGCGCTGGCCTTGCGCCCGCTCAGCCGTGACATTCGCACAGCGCGGCGAAAGCGGTGTCAGACACGCTGTCAGATTTGACATGCATTTGCAACGCTCCCGTGGTGTTTTGTTGAACTTATGACTTCGAGAAACCATCGTATGGGATAAAATACTAGCTTAGACACAATGCCCCTTACTTATAAAAATATTTAAGCGCTGCTTATCCTTAACCATAGGTTGTCCCTTTCATTTTTAAACAATGTAATGGAAAAAAAAAGTGACAGGCTATTCTTAGGGAAAAGATAGCGAAAATGTTTTTAGTAAGTAACGCGCTTCTTATCTTTATGAATAGTTTGTCACTTCTTTCCTTTCATTATATTGTTTGATAATGAAAGGGACAAACTGTTGCTTAAGATACATCACACACATAACATAAGCTCACGCCTGAATCCCCGAAGGGGTAGGCAGAAGCGCACTAGCGAACTAGAACACCCACAATTCGCGTAGCTTAGTTCCGTCCCAGATGTGATAGGGGGCGCGCCTATAGACATATCCGGCACAAATTCCAGTCTCCGCGCTGATATGGAAAAATCCAATATCAATTTGCCAGACCCGGGGATCGAACCCGTGACCTCAGGGCAGTAGTCGTACCGAAATACAAACAAGCCACCGAGGCACTCACACTAACATGTCTTAGTAAAACAGATTAAAAAAAATACTGAACTCTTCATCAATGTAACCCTAAAACTCCAAGGTCCATTCACAAATCAAGAATCCGATAAATTACAAAATGGCATCCAACCCGATGCTGATCTTCCAAAAAGAATGATCGGACCGTATCCGATCATTTTCCGGCTACCGGCTTGGTGATAGGGTGACGATGCTGCTGAATTTGTGCGGACAACTCCCGATGTAGTTGAAAGAAAGAAATAGTTTATTTGTGAAAGCACATACAAATGGTAATTATAAAATAATAATAATATTAGCCCTGTAATATTATTGTCCCACTGCTGGGCACGGACCTCCTCCACTAATGAGAGGAGTTAGGCCTTAGTCTACCACGCTGGCCTAATGCGGGTTGGTAGACTTTACATACCTTCGAAATTCCTGTGAAGAAATTCTCGGGTATGCAGGTTTCCTCACGATGTTTTCCTTCACCGTTATAGCAAGCGATATTTCACAATGAAAATACACTTAACACAGAAAAGTCAGAGGTGTATGCTCCATTTTGTGGTTGGTCTCGAACCTCCGACACTTGTCTCGGCAGTCCGTACCATTCCCAACTGAGCTATCGCTGCTTTGGTTTGGCTTTAAATGCTAATTAGATTAGTATAAATAAATAAAATAAAAACAACTATTTTATAATGTTCATTTTATTATTTAACTGGAATATGAAATGAATTTGAAATGAAATGAAAATGTTTTATTAAAAGCCTCTTGTTCTGCATTGAGCGGGATTTTTTTTATGATTTGCTCGACTACCCGCCTTAAAAACATATTTCGTGAATACTTTAGCCGGCTAGGTTTGAAAGACAAAGAAAGACAGTGTTATAAAACACTGACCAAATAGCTTATTAATAGTATTTCATTGACACCATGGATCAATAATTTTATGAATGTCCGTATTTTTTTAGTTATGTATTACCTGGGCACCCTACGTTTGCCGCTCAAGCAATATTCACGGTACGCGGCGCATGAATTTGAATATTATAGGTGAAGAAACTACGATAAAAGTTTGCCTCTAACCGCTCGTACGAGATTTTCAATTTTGATATATGAAACGTTCGCAAATTGCGTTTTAGGTTTTAATCGAGAATGTGTTTGGTTAGCAAAGTGATTTGGACGAAGTTTAATTTGCTTTGGGAAGATTTTCAATATTGAATGAGTTTGCATGCAAGCGATGGGTTTTTGATTCAAAGTCAGTATTTGGAGTTGGGATATCATACGTTACGAATAATTTTTAAGAACTAAAGCAGCGATAGCTCAGTTGGGAGAGGTACGGACTGCCGAGACGAGTGTCGAAGGTTCGATACCAACCACAAAAAAGAGCATACACCTCTGTTTTTTTTATGTTAAGTGTATTTTCATTGAGTATTATCGCTTGCTATAACGGTGAAGAAAATATCGTGAGGAAACCTGCATACCTGAGAATTTCTTCACAAGTATTTCAAAGGTATGTGAAGTCTACCAACCCGCATTAGGCCAGCGTGGCAAAATAAGGTCCTCTCATTAGTAGAGGAGGCCCGTGCCCAGGAGTCCCACTGCTGGGTAATATTAAAGACCTAATATTATTATTATTAATCAACTAAGCCAGCGCTGGGGCGCCAGAAAACGCAGATAGAAGGCTGGAAACTCATAACGTAATGAGATAGCTATTCGTATTTGGGTTTCCTTCAACAGCGTTAATGGAGTACTATAGCATATTCGGATGGTGTTTAACTAAAATGTTGCGTTACATACTTGAGTTATAAAGTTATTCTGATACATAAACTTAGGGACACTAGTGGCTCCGCGATAAATCTCTATCCCAAAACTTGATTTGAAGATCTGTATGAGCTGTAGAATAAATCGAGATAAGGTGTAACTCTAGATTAGTAGTAGCGCTGCAAGTCGCCTTTACGCTTTTAAAAACCGCGTTGATTTGTGGTCACATTAACTGCGCGGAACAAAACATTAATAAACATTATTACTGTCATCAAAACTGCACTTATTATGGTCGTAAAATACAACTAATAACGAGACGTGTTGATATAATTTATGAGGACAAAAACATTAAATGGCGAATATTGTGTCGGTTCTCGGTACCAGTGGATCTCGAAACGATCGCGACGGTCACGGCGAGTGCCCGAGATAATGAGTTGCTGGTGTGATGACCGAGTGAAACGCTCGGGTTCGCTCACCGCGCAGCACCAACTAGCACGAATAATAATTATAACCTCACAAGACTTTGGAATAGACACGTGTTTTGTGTGACAAATATTCTATAAACTCTTATAAGTCTGACAGGGTGGGCGTCGCTTGTTAAAATTATTTCATATTATTCTCTAGAGCTGTGTTTGTTAGTTTTAAGTGATGTGGTGTAATGCATCAAACTGCAGTGAAGATGGACAGTATAATGTGGAAACTTTTTAACCGCTGATCTTTGGTGAGTTTTGCTTGTTGACTGGCTTTGTTCGGTCGATGTGCCGAGTGAAGGTCATCTGAGGGGCACCGCGCTGAAAGGAATTACCGCTATAATCCCAGCAGGGCCTTGAGATCATCCACATCTGGTCTCATGGTCATTGTGAAATATAATTGCTCTATTTACCTTGACATTGGCTAAATCATCACATATGTGTGGAAGCCATTATTTTTAAAAGAAGAAGAAGAACCGTCTGTACTGTATTAAAGACCGTTAATTTTATTGAAACATAATTTATATCACCTTTTAAAAATGTTTTTATGTCTCACTTTCTAAGTGCTATTTTATGTGAGATTTTAAACTAGTCTGCCGAGTATAACATAAAATAAACTGACAAAGTTTTATATATTTATTTTTGGCAATATAAATATGTATGACGATGCATCTCTAGTTGTAGTTCAACATTTTTTATAATTAAAAAAAAATGTTTAAATAAACATCGTTAAACTCTCTCTACCCCCAATAGCGTTTAATTAATTCGTGCATTTAAAATTGCATTGCTGAATTAATACAGAGAAAGGAATATTTAATTATCCTTATAACTAAAGTTGATATGGTAATATAATTTAGCTTTATAATGAGAAGACCAAACTGTTGTCAGGGCATGAACGTGTAACACTTTCTGCTTATTTACATTTAAATCTTATAATTGGTCACAATAAACCATTTGCTTCTTTTATTCTTTCTTTTTATAAAAACAAACTGAGTGAACTCAAGACACCGTGAGCTCGTACTGCGTATATCGGAACACAAATAATTAACCTTTTTTGATTTTGTATAATTTAAAAATGAAGTTAGATATTGTAACACTAATCTTTTTTGGACAAATGACACCTCAGTCTGACCCGTGACAACGAAGACTGCAAAGCCTTCGAAACGTCGGGAATAATAATTAAAACCTAATCGTGATAGAATCCGTAAAAATAGTTTTATTTCAATGAGTTTATAAAATTCTATAAACATAAGGATAAAACAAATGGTAATAAATAATGCGGACTGCCCCATAATTCCAATAATCGAATGAATAGTTCCAAAGAGATTGTCTGCATTTCTATAATGGTGCAGTATTTAGGACGAGCTCCGAGAATTCTATTTTTCGTTCAACATCATTGTAAACGCCGCCTCCTTTGTCTTTGGCTCTTAATGAGATTTTGGCGTATCGGACGCGGAGAGAGAAGCTAAATAGGTCTTTGACTTAATCAGGTGAGTTAAGTGATATTTTTTTAAAGTAATGAGAGTTTTCATTAAATATTTTTATGCCATACCGTTAATTTGCATTCACGCTATCTAGTGATATTCGTCCCATGTGCGAAGTGCCCAGTATGTATTGTATAGGCATTGTAAAGATGTTTGCGAACAGTTCCGCTCTGGTTTTTTTTTGTTGCGCTACAATAAATTGCATACAGAAAAATTAGATTTATACTTTTTCATACCGAACCAGCTTTTTTGGGGGAACGGTATCTGATACATACGTATCCTACGGCATACAGTGCAGTAGCTCTCGTCTAATAATTCAGGCTATCGTCAAGGGATGGAATGTCTTTTAACTTTCAATTTCAATTATATTTGGGATATAGCATTTGCTAACTTCGTCTAAATACAAGTTTAAAAAGTTATAGATTGCACGTACTTTGACGTATCAGGATAAAAATCTTGTAGATTCTCCTTGACAACATTTCACGGATATAAGTGCCTCAAAGATAAGCCAGGAAAGGTCTTTAGTATTCCTAAATCGTCTCTGCGGCACGATATTTCAACATCCTAGCACGTATGTTTCCACGGGGATGGGATTACTCGGACAGACTCCCAGGCAAAGCCTAGTGAATATTAAAACAGCTTAGTCGAACGGGTACCTGTTAGATATTCATGTATTCCAATTCATCCCCGTAACGAGGCCAGCGTTAATGTAGTTTAAGGGTGAACTAAACGTGTGTGCCTCAGTATGGAGATTTTTTAATAAAACCTATAGGCCATAGGCACGGACGTAAAAAAAACGGACATCATCTCGCCTATACTTAAACGGACGCATTTGAAAAGCCACGCACACAAATGCGCCTGTACAAAAGTGTCTTACGCGCACATTATCACTCATAATCATAACACGCTCAGTCGCCGCCATTAAGTGTCGATAAATCGAATGGACCGAAAACCCTGCTTCACTTTCAATGTTTCTAGCACTCCGTCCATTTTTTTTACGTCCGTAGCCATAGGTTATATAATAAACCTGAATTGCAGATTATTGTATGAACGTGACAGCTCATAGGTTACAAACTAGTTTACATAACGCCCTATGTAAGAGATCTAGTTAATAATGCTTCAATTTCACGAAAGAGCTAGATTAAAATGTCAAGGTCTTATGTCAAATAGTTAAGGAGTGAAAGAGACAAAACACGGTTTAAGTTAGAAAACTAAACAATAGACATAGATGTATTTAAATTCCACGAAGTTTGTTTACTCATTAGTTTTTGCAAGATGTCTGTCGGCGCGGAAAGATATTTGCTACAATATTTTTTTCGTAAACGGAATATAAACACGCTCGGCTTACTGTAGCGCGACTTGCAATGTCTGATATGATTAGGGTGACTACACATCCTACTTTAAACGAAATAATCCTTGCCCCTGTGTCATTATGGTGAATAATCACAAGTTTAAGAACTTAACGGACCGACTTTATATCCGATCGCGACCAAATTTATATGGGACCACCCTTGAAATAAGCTCTATCGAACCTAATTTAAAAAAATCTAATTGAAAAAATCGGTCCACATTTAGCGGAGATATCGCGTACATACATAAAAAAAATACAGACGAATTGAGGACCTTCTCCTTGTTGGAAGTCGGTCGAAAATACGTAGAAATCTGGTCTAGATTTAAATGCAATCTTAATAATCATCAACATCATGATCATTTTCAGCATTTTGGCGCCCACTACACTCCCTTTTACGCCACAAGACTAATATTAAAAAAAAAAAAAATTATATTCAAAAACTATTCCACGTATAGAAAACATATTTATTAGTTTATTCATTTTTAAATTTAAAGCATAGAAACATATTACCCTAAAAATAATTGTGGAACTGGATGTTTTCTCAAACGTTGCCATATGTAAAGTAAGACATTCCACTTCGAGTCAAACGCATGGTCACCTTACATATCTCTGATAGATTTGTGGACGGGAAATTGGATTTATTTGCATATACTTTTGGTACATAACGGTTATCTAAATAGGATATTTGTTCTAGCTAAGGGAACAGAGTGTTTTATTACAGTTGGAAAAATGTTAGTCATATGCTATTTGACCCAAACACCGTTATAAGTATAGTGATGTAATTATCATGGACTGGCTTTTGTAACGCGTGTTCGTCCGTTTAGTGAAAAATCTTCTACCGCCTTTTCACCCTTAGGATATAGAGGTACTTTAGTAATTTGATGTTTTTTTTTGTCTCGCGTTATCCTCTTCTAGTATGCCTACGAGCGTTTATAGTGCCTAGTGAGATCAAAAATAAATAATGATACCATTCATGCGCTTTTAAAGTGAAAAACTAATTCAAATTATGACTGGAGGTTTGAACTTAGAACCTTACGGGCCACGGCTGTCAGCCTAAATATGCACTGCTAGACCTGTGACTGTTTTTTAAAGTAGAATAACACATGGTTCCATTGAATGCGATTTGTTTACAATATAATGGAATCCTCTAGACGAGAGTTCTGAGACGGCGGGGTGCGGAGAAGGGGGCGGGGTCTATTTGCGGCCGGAATGCAACGCTCCCTCGTGTTTATGAAACCCTGGTACTATGAGCTTCTAAACGATGATTTATATTCAGATTTATTTTGGTTGTTTGTTTGTTTTAAACTCTTATTAAATTAATCCGATGATTGAAAAATAATGGAAGGTTAATGAAAGAAAGGAAAGCAGCGATAGCTCAGTTGGGAATGATACGGACTGCCGAGACGAGTGTCGGAGGTTCAAGACCAAGGCCGAAAAGCGCCTACACTCTTGACTTTATATGTTAAGTGTATTTTCATTATGAATTATCGCTTGCTTTAACGGTGAAGTAAAACATCGTGAGGAAACCTGCATACATGAGAAAATTCTTCACAACATTTTCGAATGTATGTGAAGTCTACCAACCCGCATTAGGCCAGCGTGGTAGACATAAGGCCTCCTAATCCCTCTCATTGGTAGAGGAGGCTAGTGCCCAGCAGTGGGACAGTAATATTACAGTGCTAATATTATTTTTATTTGAATTATTTATATTAATAACTAGCTGACCCGCGCAACTTCGTCTGCGTAGGAGAGAGAGGGTTGAAAGAATGAGTCGTAGGCACCTATAATCTAATAATTCTAAAGGAGGTAATGAGATGATCTACTTCGGTCCGGTTTCGTCAGTTACCCCGTCAGTCACCCCGTCCATCACCCCGTCGGTCACCCCGACAGTCACCCTGTCGGTCAAGCCGTCGGTCACCTCATCTTTCTGCTCGATTGTCACCCCGTCTGTCACCCGTCTGTCACCCAGTCTGTCACTCCGTCTGTCACCCGTGTGTCACCCGTCTGTCACCCTGTATGTCACTCGTCTGTCACCCGTCTGTCACCCGTCTGTGAACCCGTCTGTCACCCATCTGTCACTCGTCTGCCATACGTCTGTCACCCGTCTGTCACCCGTCTGTCACCCGTCTGTGAACCCGTATGTCACCCATCTGTCACTCGTCTGCCATACGTCTGTCACCCCGTCTGTCATCCGTCTGTCACCCCGTCTGTCACTCCGTCTGTGACCCCGTCGGTCACCCCGTCAGTCACCTCGTCAGTCATCTCGTCAGTCACCCCGTCCGCCACTCCATCAGTCACCCTGTCAGTCACCCCATCAATCACCTCGTCAGTCAGCCCTTAGGTCATAGTGTGATGTTATATAGCCAATAGCCATCCTCGATAAATAGACTATCCCACAAAAAAATATTTTTTCAATTCGAATCAGTAGTTTCTGAGATATCAACTTCCCCGCTTCTTAACATTTTTCATTTTTGCTCCGCTCCCATTCGGGACGCCGCGCCGGGTCAGAGTGACGTTACCATCGTATAAATATTGACAAATATTGACGTCACTCAATTGTTTTGCCTTCCCGGAACCGCTCCACTAAAATTTGAACTTTATCGTATGGAATTAAAGTTCAAATTGACTTTTAAGTATTATTACGAATGGATTGTATGGGAGTATAGAAAAGTGTTGTTTTTAGACTTTTTAGGCAATTTTTAAATTTTTTCTCTCCGTAAGAACCATCCTCGTACTTCGAGGAATATTCTAAAAAAAGAATTAACGAAATCGGTCCAGCCGTTCACGCGTGATGCCGTGACAACGGAAAACGGGTTTCATTTTTATATATATAGATGAAAGAACAATATTTATTTATTTAGCCGTTTAAGGATATTTAAGAATGCAGTAATGGTATTTTATGTATTAGCTTATGAAAGGAACGGTGCAAATGGCCAAAATGATGGTAAGGGTTTACCACACATGAACATCTGCAATGCAATTATTAGGATCGCGGGTAAGAAAGAGCCTAGGGGATATTTCGGCCTCTACCGTACGAACCGCAACAGCGAGCTGCCACTACGTCGTTGATATGGTTCTTTTATTCCTGCTCACTCCCTTGGGATAGGCGTGAATTTATCCAAAATCTAGCAGGAAATATTTTCATCGCTTCCACGTATGTATTCCACGTGAAATATTTCCCCGAAGGTCGGTAATATTATACCGGTTTCCTCCCGAGATGAGATCGTTTTATTCGTGAGTATCGTGGAAATCTCATAAAATCATATTTTACTCGAAATATGAGATTTAAAATGGATATTGTTGTTCATGGCTCTGTTCTGATTTTCGAAAGAATATTTTAAATCTACTTTTCCAACCTATTTGATTGGGATCGGATCCCAGAAAAGGGAGTTTACTGGCAGGCAGCCGGTCGTAAAAAACTAAGCGGAATCCTTTCTGTACATGCTTGAAAAGGTGTGTTGGTCAGCCCCTATATGGGACACAAAAGAGACATAAGTTTAGGTGGGAAAAATGTTACATTAATTAAAACTAAGCAATCAACAGCAATTAATGTTTTAAATACTCTGTATTAAGCATGTAATATTTAAATCCACTTTCGCAATTATTTATCGTCCGAAACTAAATCTCTATCGTATAATGCACATTCGAGTCGGTAATCGAACCGGGAACCTCGTAAAAAGTGAATACACTTTTATAACGGGTGTTAGGTTATCAATTGGTTTTGTAGCGGTAGCTGCTCTTTACTTTAGATTTGAAACAGTACTTTATTGTGCAAAGAAAAAACTTTACTAAGGAAGTTAGTTATATCAGTGAGTGCGTCATCTATGGTAAGTGAATTCCATTGCCTATGAACAGCGGCCTGAGCAGGAAAATTTCTGACAACCGTAAATGTATTTGAACTCGGTGCGCGGTTATGAAATTTGTATGAAATATTAACCAAACGTCATCAGTGCGCAGCGAACTCGAACACATTTACATTCACATTAGTTTTTCGTGCTCGAGCTACTGTATATATATGTGCCCACATCCATATGAATGCGTTGCCCATCTTAACGAAAGGAAATAGGGATTATTAGCGAATTTCACTCACAAACAAACTCAAGTTTGAGCCGACCCATTCATGATGTAAACAAAACTATTTACAGGCACTTTAAGTAGAGTTCAGAGCGTTAAATAATGTCCACATATTATATTAAAAACATATAAAAAAATAACGAAAGTAACAAGTCGTATAACAAAAATAACAAGTCACGTAACAAAAGTAACAAGTTGTATAAGAAAAATAACAAGTCACACAACAAAAGTAACAAGTGGTATAACAAAAACATCTATAATTAAACTAAGCGCCGCATATCGCACTAAAAACCATTTCCCACAATGTAAGTCGGGCGACACCTTAAACAATCATTACTAATTGCAAAAACTTACCACGGGAAACGCGAGAGCGAGCCTTGAACTTCAAAGGTAATACAGCATTATTAACTAATACCAATTTACTAGAACAAATCTGCAAGGGAAAATAACTTCTATGCCTCAAAGATAAGAGTAGGTGCGGTGGTAAATGATGACGTAGTACTGGCAGTTCAATGGCTTGGTGAAAAACTGGTATACAATATCGCGCCGTCGTGATCTAACCGGCTTATTGTCTGATTGCTTTGATATTTTATAGTTTTTGATGATAAATTCGTGTTCTGGGAAGCTATTCAGTGAATGGGCTTATTAAGCGTCGTCTTCTACTTCTCTTATTCCACTACTAATTAAGATGAATGGTTTAAAGCAGTGGTTCTTAACCTTTTAGTGATGGTCCCACCATTTGACAATAATTTGTCTTTTAAAAAAATCACAAACAGTAGTTTTTGGATGCCTTTGCGAACTACTTGTCCTTGGTCTAGTGGCAGAGTAATTATATGGGTTCTGAACCAGGAGGTGGTGGATTCGATTCACAGGTCGGGCAAAGCGAATTTTCTAATTTAATTTGCCCGGAACTGGATCCCTCAGAGGAGGTTGACGTCAGGCAGGCAGCCGTTGTTAATAAATCTTGGCCAAATCCTTCCTGCAACATACTTGAAAAAGTGTGTTGCGCCGATCACACTAAGGTGGGATAAGGGCAAGTAGAAAGAAAAAGCCTTCGCGGACCACTTCGGGTGCTTCAAGTGGTAGAGCCACGCTGTAGACAGTAACGTCTATAGCACGAATGGGCCGGCTCGACCGGTTAGATACCACTGTCTCACAGAAAACCGACGTAAAGTGGCAGCTTGCTGTCGCGTTTCGTTCGGTGAGTGAGATTTCGGGTGGCCCATTTCCCCACTCCCTTTCCCAATCCCCTTCCCTCCCCTTCCATTCCCTCCTTTTAGGTTGACAACTCACCCATGATTATTTTTGTGTCTTGGGTGTCTATGGGCGGTGGAGATCACTTACCATCAGGTGACCCATCTGCTCGTTTGCCAATCTCTGCTATAAAAAAAAAAAACCAGTTAAAATCCACTGGTTCCAAGGGACCTGTTTGGTCAAAATTATTTCGCCTCTTTAGTGTAGTGGAAGCGTACATGAGCAGTGAACCGGTTGGTCCAAATCCCGAGTCCTTAGTTATTTACTCTAAACTAGATTGTCTTTCGCTAGGTTTCCTTCTTACCAAATCTTGGCTTCGCCCGCTAAAACTGTTCTATATATTTCATCCAGCGTAAATGAATACTCAAAAGAACACTTGAGACCGAGTGCTTCCCTCATTATATCACTTCCTTTCTTCATTTCTATTCAAGCATCAATTATTTCGGCTCTCATTACACAATAACAGGTCTTGGACCCTTGTTTGAAACTCATTAAAAATGTATTCGAAATAATTTATGTATGTAAATTGATGAGAATAAAAATGAGGTCTCCAAGTGTCTCAGATATAAAAATAGATGGAACATTCGAGATCAGGCGGATTTGATGAGTAAGTATGAACGAACGCTGGTAGTAGAAATAAAGACTTACTCCTTATTCATAATGAAATCCTGGTCTTATCGAACGCATAACCCTACTTTTGCCTACTTTAGCTAAAAGAGAACTAAAATATGTTTATCAAATACAATGTTATAGAAAAATACATTATTTTTTGTCTCTGGAAAGGTTTGAAACAAATATGAAGTCTTGGCTGGAAACAATCTATGAAAAATATATACATATATCAATCTTAGATGAGGTCCTAGACTATAACAAAATTAATGTCATTAAGAAATAACATCAAACTTGAAACAGCTGAACGGAATCGGCCATGTTTTCATTATCGAACGTTGGAACGTTTTAACGCTATTGAACGATTATGAATAAATTTTTTATGAAACGTACTATTCCGCTCTTATTACGCTCTACTAAGCTATTATGAATAAGGTTAGCTTTAGGTTAGAAATTAGGTTACAGGTTAGCTTAAAGTAACGGAATGACAAGGCGAGCACATAACACCACGCCTATCCTAACTCATAGTTGTTAGCGGATCATAAAAGACTGGCTTTTCAAGATGCTATAGTTGTGTCCGTTCTTCTTTAAACAGAAATACAACAGAGGTTTCTGGGAGGTTACCACCACCTCTTATAGCAGTATTATTATAATTTGACTTGTACCGATTCCCATACAAAACAAACGAAGAACGATTATAATAATACTGCTATAAGAGGTGGTGGTAACCCTGCTGACCAGCGTTCAACACTACGTAAAGTTGTCATGGTGATACGCTTTACAAACATGTGTCGGTATTTCCCGGTGTATATAATTTATGGCCGGCTTATCAATAGCTAGTTGTTAGCTTTTTTAGTTGTTTTTTTTTATATACCTCTAGCATAGATTGGCATACAAGCAAATGGGTTACCTGATGGTAAGTGATCTCCACCGCCCATAGACATCCAAGACACAAAAATAATCATGGGTGCGTTGCCAACCTAAAAGGAGGGAATGGAAGGAGGGGAAGAGATTGGGAAAGGGAGGAGGGAAATGGGATAGATAGAAGATAGAAGTTGCATCTAATTATACTAAAATTGCATACGATGATAAAATATACGGTGTCTATGTATTCTAAATAATCTAAGAGACTACTTTGCGGTAAAGTAAAAAATACTTTATACGAGTATAAAATAAAATAATAAATAAATACACCCAATAGTCACACACCTAGTCCTGACCCCACACTAGGTATAACCTGTATCGTGAGTGTCAGAGACTATGTGAGACTTTCGGTCTCACAACACCCAGACTTGAAACAAATATCTGTGGGCCACACAAACATTTGTCTCAATGCGGGAATCGAACCCGCGGCCTCTCGCTTCACAGCCGGCTACTCGCCCGCTGCGCCACGGAGGCTGTCATACCTCTGTATGTACAAGGGTATTCTTGAAGAGGTAGGCCAAACTTCGTTGATTCGAGAATCCTAATTTTTCTACGAAAACCTTTTACTTCGGTGAAGCCATCTTAGACTGTAGTCAAATCTACGAATTCCTTTGGTTCACTGAAACTCACCTTGATTGCTGTAGTCTAGTGAGAATCAATATAATTACGTTTCCTTGGCTCATTTGTTTTGTGTATTTTGGAAGTTACTTTATCAACGACTTGCCTTGAAAAGTACTTCCTTGTAACGGCTTTGTTTCTATTAGTCATTATCGGTAAATTTACATTTCTTAGTATTACTTGATTATGACCTTTATGTGGTTTTACGCTTCGTGTTTTTATTATTTTACTGAAAATGTATTAAGTTTTGTATATCTGTTCTACAAAGGTTTTGCCTTAATTATCTTTTAAAGTAAATATGTGTTAATAATATTTTTTACTAACTTACAATGTTTGTTCAACATAAAAGATCATATTGAAATAAAACTATTTTTACGGATTCTATCACGATTAGGTTTTAATTTAATCAGTCTGACCCGTGACAACGAAGACTGCAAAGCCTTCGAAACGTCGGGAATAAATATTAAAACCTAATTGTGATAGAATCCGTAAAAATAGTTTCATTTCAATGTATAATATTCGCGTAAACTTAAGAAATCAGTATAAAAGATCATAATTATATGTTTGGTTAACATGATGATTTGTTTCGGTATCCTTGTTTTTATTTTCTATATATTTATCAGTTGCCACTTACGAAGTTCCAAGTCCATCTATTGACTTTTCAACATAATTTAACAATGGTTTATTGTCGTTTATCGACGTTAGGTAATGACTAAGTTCCCCTTAAACGCAGATAAATAAAGTATTTTTCGGAACTCATTACTTATCAATACTTTGTGAGGCTCATGGGCCATGGGCGGACACTATTTCACACAAGTTTTGTTACCTATTGCGCGATATATTTAAGGTTATACATACACATATACTCACGCCTGTCTTTCGCTGTGGTAGTCAGAGATAATGGAGCAGCAAGTGCTTCGGTTCAATCCACCTCTTTCGCTTCTTCCACAGTTTGTCAGTATTTTCGTACACGCTCGTTGTTTACGAGAACTAAAGACATTTAAGATCAATTCTACAGTGACTGTGTTGAGCTGTCACTTTACATCGATTTTCTAACGGCCGGTTTCAATAAACGATCTCAGCTTGTGGTGGTGGCGTAGTGGTATTTCGGTACGACTACCGTTCTGAGGTCTCGGGTTCGATCCCCGGGTCGAGCAAAGTGATATTGGATTTCTCCATATCAGCCCGGAATCTGGAATTTGTGCCCGATATGGCGATAGGCTCGCCCCCTATCACATCTGAGACGGAACTAAGCTCGGCGAAATGTGGGTGTTCTAGTTCGCTAGTGCACCTCTGCCTTCCCCTTCGGGGATACAGGCGTGAGCTTATGTATGTATGTTCAAACTGTGTTC
Source organism: Clanis bilineata (assembly GCA_036417725.1). NCBI lineage: Eukaryota > Metazoa > Arthropoda > Insecta > Lepidoptera > Sphingidae > Clanis > Clanis bilineata. Next base: position 12,528,634 of record CM071150.1, on the reverse strand, counting down.
TTATTGGCTAATTTTTGTAACCTATCTGCACATTCGAACTGAGATCGTTTATTGGAACCGGGCGTTAGTAGTATCACCGGCCGAACTATCCCATTCTAGCACTAATATGTCTACAGCGTGTTACTTGAAACTCGGTTTAGACCAACGACCAAATGACAACGAACTCACCCACTGGTGTCCAAGGAGCTCACTCTTGACTTTCGTTTCGAAGTTGACTTCGATACGTTTTCATTTATTAACTTAATATCCACCAAAATCGGTTTCGGTGGAATTTTAAGTTCATAAATGAAATCGGAATGAAAACGCCTATGTAAAGCAGTGGACGTGCTATGGCTTGTGATGATGATGATCTTGATGATGATGATGATGATGATGATGATGATGATGATGATGATGATGATGATGAAATGAAATGAAATCGAATCAAAGTCAAATTCGAGTGTCAAGAGTCACCCCCCAATACTTTAACCGACTGCTTCGGAAGGAGGGTAATGCTTTACGTAATACATTTAACACATACAAACCAAAAACATCAATAAAACACGTTGTAACCATTTCCCGTTAATTTCAGGTGGTGGGCCCACCGGTTACCATGACAACCGACGCTGAAACAAACCCCGCGGCCTAGCGTGGTGAGTACCAACTTAACTAAGTCGAATGTAGGTCATTGACCGTGCATAACATGTAAGACATTTGTCCATAGCAACATGAGGTTAATAGCGAACCTGATGCAGAAATTGACAAACTGGTTCTATAAGAATATTTTTAGCCAAGTCACTTTCTACGGATTTTATATCAGGCCACCATAATTCTGTCAAAGATCTTCTTTTTTTGCCTTTATCCGACTCCAAAAAGCGGAGTCTGCTCATCATATAATTTATTAACGTTGCACAAAGGATTCGGCTATAGTTTTTAATACAGGCCGACTCCCTGACGTCAACTCCCTTTGAAAGATCGAGCCCCGAGCAAATTGTGTTATAAAAACCACAAAGTGATGACATGAGATTAGAACTCAGGATCTTCTGGTGCTAAATACATATACGCTGCCACTAGACCAAGGAGGCGACGCACGAATCGAATACAAAATTCATAGACTCACGCCTGTATCCCCGAAAGGATGGGCAGAGGCGAACCAGAAAACCCACATTTCGTTGAGCTTATTTCTGTACCAGATGTGATAGGAGGCGAGCCTATCTCTATATCGGACACAAATTCCAGACTCCAGACATACACTGAGTACAAAAACTTGATAAAACTTTGCCCGACCCGGGGATCCAACCCGAGACCTCCGGACTGTAATCGTATCGCAATACAACTACGCCACCGAGGCATAATGGCAAATTATAATAATGCAAAGTGGCGCAAGAATGTAAAATCAACTCTGTTCAAAAGTTCATTAATTCAAAGATTTCTCGAGCGAAAGCAAAACGATAATTCAACATCGATTTGAAATTGAATCGATTATTCAGATTAGTGGGACAGCAACGAGATCGAATTCGTGTTACGGTGAATGCTTTGTTTTTTTTTTATATTGGAATTTATATGATGCTCTGTTATGATGTGAAGATATATCCATACATATAAACTAGCTGCCTCGGTGGCGTGGTTGTATTTCGGTACGACTACCGTTCTGAGGTCTCGGGTTTGATCCCCAGGTCGGGCGAAGTGATATTGATTTTTTTCCATATCAGCCCGGAGTCTGGAATTTGTGCCCGATATGGCGATAGGCTCGCCCCCTATCACATCTGGGACGGAACTAAGCTCGCCGAAATTTGGGTGTACTAGTTCGCTAGTGCGCCTCTGCCTACCTCTTCGGGGATACAGGCGTGAGCTTATGTTATGTTACTCTTTCTACCTGCCCTTATCCCGCCTTAATGTTGGGTTCACAACACACTTTTTCAATCAAGTTTCAGAAAGGATTTGAATTAGTTTTTACGACCGGCCGCCTGCCTGACTTCAACCTCTAGGGGATCCAGTCCCGGGCAAATCAAATTAGAAACTTCGCTTTGTTCGACCTGGGCCTCAAACCCAGGACCTCCCCACAACCAATATAGTCTGCCACTAGACCAAGAAGGCGTCGAATACTGAACTATTTACCTATTTACTCATTAGTTATTAAAAATAATAGGGATAAAACTTATATTCTAAGTTTGATACAAATCACACATAAAAAAACCTTACCCGTTGAGTAGTTTCAGAGTTTATCGCGGACAACCGCCGCGGCGCGCCGTAACACTAGAATTATATGTAAGATAGTAACATCGAAGTGTCTGTTAAGCCGAGTCTCCTGCACTAAAACACTACATAAACACCTACACGAAAAATATTTTATGAGTTTCCAGAAAACAATGTGCAGAATCCCTAGAACGAGTTTGTTTTGACAGTTCCCGATTCTCGAAATCGCCGATAGTTTGCGTTTTGTCCATACATTTGACTAGCAGCGCCACTTTGCGGACTACAATGAACTAATAATCACAAGTTTAAAAACTTAACGGACCGACTTCAAATCCGATCGTGACCAAATTTATATGGGACCACCCTTGAAAGAAGCTCTCTCGAACACAAAAAGAATTTTGAATATCGGTCCACATTTGGCGGAGATATCGCGGAACATACATAAAAAAAAGTAAAGTCGAATTGAGGACCTTCTTCTTTTTGGAAGTCGGTCGAAAAATGTATGGAGATACTGTAAACTATCGTCGATTTCGAGAATCGAGAAAAACTCGTACTAAAGGTACTGCGGACTTAGACAAGTGGCTTATGCGCTAATCGAATAGAACAGTTGAATATAATAAATGTATGGGAATGACATAAGACATGACATAAGGCGGCGTACTCTTATGTCATTCTCATACATTTATTCTATTCGGCAATTTTTTTCGACAAGCGCATAAGCCACTTGTCTAAACCCCCTGGAGACGCGGCACGGTTGTGAGTTGTGACGTATTAGACGTTGAGTGTCACCGATACGACATTGATGACCCAAATTTTTCCAAATAATTTTTAAAGGACACTTGTGCAAATATTGAAAATATGTAAGCCTGAATACGCAAGTTGCGAGGTCAGAGAGACCCGGCAATGAACACATCTGAATAAATACTTTACCAAATCTGTTTACTAGGTACGGTTTGCTGGTGTAGGATATTCGTATCCGACCGGATGGCGACCACCGTACTTCTTCTTCTTAGTCGGTATCTTCATTGCTGAAGGTCGTGTTTGAAGTTGTATCACTCGATGCACTATCCTCTTCCACGCGGTTCTGTCTTCGGCGGTCTTAATAGCTTTCGGTATTGGCATACCAGTGAGCGTCCTTATTAGGTCTGTTCAACGGGTAGGTAAACGAGCCCGTGGTCTTTTCCCACCACCACCACACATGACCATCGTACACATGGTGCTAAAACCTGCCATAGTGAACCACACCTCGGTGTGAGGTTCGCGTTCCAGGGTCAGCCAGTGTGCTTCCGGTTCTCTCGAGGGGCTTGCGGCATGACTTGATGGTTGGTTGAGACGGGTATGGGGTATTCCGTATTCCTGTATCTGCATCGGTCATCCGCCTGTCTTGTCACAAGCTCCTCGATTTGCTTCTTCCCACTTCGGATTCGGAGTGTGAAGAAGCATAAATAGGCCGACATGGTTGTGACGACCACTGATAAACCCATTGTTTGACAGTGGCGGCTAGTTTTTTGGTCTACACTACGCTTACCATCAGGTGCAGTGTAGTCACTTTGCCGTGCCCGGATAAAAAAAACCAACCCGGCGGGCATAAAAATTAAAACAAATCGTGATAGAATCCGTAAAAATAGTTATTTTTTCCAATGTATAACATTCGCGTAAACTTAAGAAATCAGAGACGACATTTTTCTTCACCTTAATAAAACCGTCGAACATCGATCTAGCAACCACTTTTGTCGATTTAAATGTTCTGGTACATTCAAAACGCTTTTCAACTAATTCTGGGAACTCATCAAATATGACTTCGGTCATGGTAAAAGGTACTTATTTCTAAGTATAAAAGAAATAAGTACCTTTTTCCAGTTTCTATAAAAAGATATAGCATTGTTGAGGTCTCAAATATTAGGAAATCTGATATTGTGGGTCCAACATCAACGGAATATTACTGAGAATGGAATAATTATTTCCGACGAGGTAAATTCTCTGCCCTTTATATCGTTGACTGGACGGATTTTCTCCGAATTTGTATTTGGGCATAGTGGTATGAAGCCGTGTGAACTTAATACTACATAATACATTCGTAATTGCTACTTCATTTGAGCGGCAGATTAGGATTCAATTTAATAAAGCATAACATTAAATATTATACTGGAACAGATGTTGCTTTTTGTTGGCGAAGACATATTCTGAGGGCCGACCCCAAATCACCTGGAAAGAGGCACGGAAAAAGAAGACTGAAAAATTAGCTGGTGTTCAATGAGGCGGATTATACACAAATGTTTTTTTATATTGGCCTACGAAGACAGACGAGTAGACTGGCCCACTTAATGGTAATTGGTTACCGCCGCGCCGCCCATGAACATCGGCAATGCCAGGGCACAGCCAAGCCTCTGCCCACCGTGTTGTCTATCTGTTTTTGATTGTGAGGATGCTTTATTTAATATGAAAATTGACAATTTTGTATGAAATCACGTCACTGATCTCAAACATCTGAAATAAACATACTGATTTCTTAAGTTTACGTGAATATTATACATTGAAATAAAATAAAACTATTCTTACGGATTCTATCACGATTAGGTTTTAATTATTATTCCCGACGTTTCGAAGGCTTTGCAGTCTTCGTTGTCACGGGTCTGACCCGTAGATACCCCTGATAGAATCCGTAAGAATAGTTTTATTTCAATCTGAAATAAAATAATTCTCACAAAAGTAAAATAGTATAGTGGACTAATCAAAGCAACCCAAAGTAATTATGTACCTACCCTAATTCATAAAAATTTTGTGACCAGCCGTGAGAGGTCGTAAATTGTATTTGGTATCTCCCGGGACACCTGGGGTCCCGGGTAAGGCAATTTTATAAACACGATGAATGTATGCGTGTGGGGATTTACCAGTATATCGTAGTACATAATAGAAATCTACATATACTCACGCCTGTATCCCTGAAGGAGTAGGTAGTAGTTAAGTAGAGAAGAAGCTCATCTCGCCAAACATATTTCCGTTCTTTCATTCATATTCTTACTATACGGGCAAGCGCAGCGTAGGACGTCCACCTACTGACTGATAAAGGTCGCAGGAAGTCGCTGGATGCAGGCCGCTTCCAATAGGTCGATCTGGAAATCTTTGGGGGAGGTCTATGTTTAGCAGTGGACGTCTTATGGTTGATGATGATGATGTGATGGGGATGATCCTACCGGGCACAAATTCGACCATAACCCATATTACATTTAATAGCGACTGAGGTTGATATTAGATGCTGGCAAACAAGCATATGGAATATCGATGGTGAGTGATACCCACACACAATATGGACTATTTGCAGATGTTAAAGGAATAGATACTGGAAATTCCGGAAATCTCACTCGCCATAGAAAAAACAACAGTAAGCTTAGTAGAAAAAAAAAACAGCTAAGATATTATGGTGTCGTGAAGTAGAACACACAAGTTTAAAAACATAAACTTCAAACCCCAATTGTGTCGTCTATTTTGATGTATTTTAAGATGTGTTTTCCGTACTCATCAGATCTTGACCTGATTTATATGTGACCACCCTTGGAGTATGACTATCGAACATAAAATTTTAGAATCAGTCTACATTTGCCGAAGATATTGCGTACCACATAAAAGTACAGGGGGATTACCATCACCTCTTATAGCAGTACTATTATAATTTTACTTGCACCGATTTCCATACAAAACAAACGAAGAACGATTATAATAATACTGCTATAAGAGGTCGTGGTAACCCTGCAGTCGAATTGAAGTCGTCTTCTTTTGAAGGCAGTCGAAAATTGAATGTTTTTCAAACAAAAAAGCGTTTATCTGAATGCTTAAAACTAAAAATACATATCATCAAAGATTGCGAAACACCGAAATAATCGTGTTGGGCACGTAATATTGCACAAGCATGTGACAATGGATGTCGCAACTGTGGACTGTGGACCGAACCTCGCCCGACCTGCTTCCCAGGCTTTACTAAATGCCCGTATTGTACATTTGTAAGGATATAGAATACATAAGTTCATGTCTGATGTCGAAAGGGTAGACAGTAGTGAAACTAGTGCTCACATTTTATTGAACTTGTTGTTCTTTCATCAAGGAATCTTCCTTAGGTGGCCACTGAAAACCAGCACTGTGTTGTGGCCCCCGTCGCAGCACAGCGTTAGGCTGAGTTGACCACCTAATTGTCACAATTTTTTTTGTGATATAATTATTTTTCTTTCTGTCTTTCTTTCTTTCTAAGGACGAATCTATCGACGAGCGTGATTTTTGTTGTATGATCGGGTTAGTATTTGAATATGCTGCCACCTATTAGGTTTTATTAGGTTATATTAGTTTTTTTGGCAGTTCGATTATCGGAATTGATGATAGTTTTTGTCTTCATACATTTGACAACCAGCGCCACTAAAAATGTATGAAATAAATGAATAAAATGAAGATTAATGATGCATCGTATTGCTTAAGTAATGAAAATAATGTGAGCAAAAAAGAGCTAAACTTTATCTTCATTTTTACCCCATCCAATGCAATAATCACCCCTATATTAGCTAATAACCCCGACCACCCTTACGCGGTTGATGATACCTACAGTAATAGTACCTACTTCACAGTTTATAGTAACAGACTGCGTACGTATTCCAGTGTAACGACACAGTGTTTCACAGTGTATTCCCACGGTATTATGTGACGCCTCTAATGTTATGATTTTTACGGCTCGTGTCTTGTTGGTAAATGTGCTAAACGCCTTTGTGTCAGGGGATTTGTGTTCATTAATTATTCAGTAAAAGCCACAGACTATTAGAATATTTTTTGTTTAACGGGCAAAATTGTATTCTTGTGTCTATTTTGTACCTAACCAACTGTATAAATGTGAGTACTTCGATTTAAAAATCCTTCTCAGTCCAAATTTTATGTACATAATAATACTGTCCAAAGTATGCCTAACCAAATATCCACTGCTTTTATCCGAATACTACACTTCATTTGATCGGAAGTCAGAAATTGAGTGCGGTTAATAAAATACCGATAAACAAATAATGATAATTCACTACGGTACCAGAATAATCCTAATGCTTTTTTACACTTTGAAGAGGAAAGAAAATGAAGTATGAGACTTGCGAGAGACTGGCGGATAACGCACGATATGAAAGGGGTCCCGTAAGGACTACCACGCGGGCGGTGACGCAAGCAAGGAGTTCGAAAAAACATAAGTTTCTATTCGATGAGCTCTCTAGAGGGGCTATCAAGCAAGATTCTATACAAAAAAAAAATGATCTCAAACTTCAGTACCGCCATCAACTACTTATTACAATGTGAGGGCGTTTATAACAATTTACACCCTAGAATATTTTGTGAATGGTTAAGAATCACGTAAGATAAATTTATTCTATCAATATTATTTCGCTGGCCGATCTGGCGCGCGTATATTTTAAATAAACTGAGCGACTTATGACCACTAGGTCATAATTTTTGGATCACAAGTTTTGTGCTGTTGTCCCTTCGATATACTGTTGAATGTCTTTGGATGGACTATATTTAAAATTCGACCTTGAACAAAGATATGCTACGACTAAAAACAGTAGCTACACGGAAATGCATAATGCATCAGGTCATGTGAATACGAAAAAACCTAGCCTTGTCCAATCGTGACTCCAATGTAAAATTAGATAAGTTTAATCGGAGTCCATAGTCGACACGATTTGGAGATGGCGTCAGATATTGTAGCAGATCTGGCAATCGAGCTAAGGGACCTTAAGAAGCCTCCATCACACGTGAACATCCAAAACGATGAGGATGTATGCCGATTTTAAATTAGATGAATAAAGGAAAAGTGAGACAGGGGTTTGGGTCCCTCGGATATTGCCTTCACGTAAAAAAGATAGATGAGTTATGACAAATTTCAATTCTTTAGATATAGAGGTAGTTTATGTTTTAGGTGAAGTTCGTTCGATAAGAGAAAACTGCGTTTTTACTCTAGGTTTCTGCGCACTCACTTTGGAATTTGGGAAAGACTTCTTTTTTCTAAATCTAGAATCAAAACTTAACCGACTACTTGTAGTGCTTACATGCCAACGTCAGAAATCGTTTAATAATAATCAAATTGGTATATTTCTTTCACATCATTGCAGCGCATCAACATGAAAAGGCTTTAGGAGCGCAGTCATGTAAAGGTTAGCATTATACCTCTATCATTAAAAATATTTTAAAATAGACCCTACATTTTCGCTTTAAAATGGCGTTTTTCCTCAGCTAAGTGTTCTGCAGAATTTATTGCGTCGTAAAAGTGAAGATAATAGAAAAATCAATATTTAGTCCCTTAAATTACCCTTTTGAGTTATGACCACCCAAAGAACCTTATGCTATGCCATACCAGAATTTATGCAACTTTTTCGTAGCGTAGTGCGTAGTCAAGTAGGTATACAATTTCGGAGATTCTGTACTTCGTTGAGATTAAATAATGTTTTTGATAAATAAATATTATGGTCTCGGAATATTCTGGCGTAGATGTTAGTTGTTATCTCTGTGATCTAGTAGCAGCATAATGAACTATGGCAGTCCATAACTCCCAATGGAGTTCCTGGGGTTGAATCCCAAGTCTCGACACTACATTTTTCTAACATGATAATGATATCATGATGACGACGACACGAACGACATGATGTCGGGAAATACTTTGTATGTGACTTTTATAACACAATTTACCCGAGAATAGATCATCCAAAGGGTTAACTTCAAGACAAGCGTCCAGTCGTTAAAACTAAGCCGAATCCTTTACCAAATATGCTAATGCGCTGATCCCATAGTGGAATGGCACAAGAACACATGCCATTTTTCCACCTGATCTGAAAGATGACTACTGTAATTGCTACAACTTTTACAAGATATTGCTCCAACCTATCCAACACATAGAACATAGTAACATAAATCCTGGACAAGGCCATTAATCATGTCATAGGAACACGTTACATGTAACATACGAACGGTTAAGTATAGTGATTGAAGGTTCACCCGAAAAAGTCCGACCTCGGGATGAATAACACGCTCGGGTAAACGATGAAATAGTTTTTTTACGGAACGTAAACATCGAAAAGATACGAGTCATGCATATCGAGAATGATAACCATGTAGGCGAAATAGAAAAGATTCAGAAAGATGGAATGAGGAAATTGGTAGGGGGAAATACTCCAGATAGAAATATGTAAACTGGTAATTAGAATAATTTTATTCTGGAACTTAAACAGCTCACAAATAGTGATATTAAATACCTTAATGCTAATTGCTACGAATACTTTCATAGTTACACGAGTTTTGGTTTTTTATACTGACACGGTAATGTGGTCACATTGCATCTGATCGATAAGTACTGAATAGTTCAAGTATATTATCGATGGTTAAAATATTGCGTCACTCTTTGAAATAAAACTATTTTTACGGATTCTATTACGAACCACTCGGACTCCAACCCGTGACCACAATGACTGTAAAGCCTTCGAAACGTCGGGCATAAACATTAAAACAAATCGTGATAGAATCCGTAAGAATAATTTTATTTCAATGAATAACATTCAGTAGATTGCGTCACTCGACAATCAGTGGAACCATGCCCATTAAGTTTCTGGATATCCACAGGCTGTTCCCGGAACGAGCCATTGTTTACAAAATAATATGAAATGACATCAAAGATTTCTGTACTCTCCTATCAACAAACTCCAGCCAGGAAAAAAAAAATTATATTCATTATTTATACTTGTTTTGTTCTTGAAATTAATTAAAGAAAAGCAAATAAATTGTGAAATTAAGTAGTCTAGTGCTATAAAAACTTTCATTATCACACTGGTTAATTTATGATTTTAATATCACGTCTTTGAAGCTCAGGCCTCTGTCCTCGATACACAATACTTAGAAGCTGCCAAGAAACATTTAGTGGGTGAATTATATCTGCCTATATTTTACTTTCAGATTCAAAACTTATTGGTTAAGCTCTTTTATTTTACCATATTCCACTTCAAAAATTGATATTGCTAGTTCTGTCACTATTCAAACTAGTTAATGTTACGATTCATTTATATGCGAATCATTCACTTTAGCTGTTAAGACGAAATAAACACCCAAATTAACAAATATAAAAACTTTCACATTTCATATTAGGTTATAGTAGCATAGGATGTTATCAGCAAACACCCCCATCACTCCAAACTGTCAGTAAGGAAGTCACAGTGTCCGCAGATGGAGAGCATCCCACAGTAGAGCACCTTCCCTCCCTGTCTCTCCCACGCATCTCTGATATCCCCGTCCCGTTCCCCAGCATCCGTATCGATCGTACAGCCGCCCTTGACCTTCGCTGCGGGTAAACACTGCCCGCCGACCTTGTACTATGAAAGCAGTTACGTTTTATGGAAGCGTGGAGTTTCCTTGCTACGTTAATTATGGTTCCATTGAGGTAATGTAGTGTTGATAAGATGTGATGGACATTGACGCAAGGGGATTTACTTGGGATGTTGTGTCGAGTGTTTATTAAGATAAATTATGATATGATGAAGAATGTTATATCATGCAAGGTGGACGACCTGATAAAGTTCGCAGGAGGTCGCTGGATACAGGCCGCTTCCAACAGGTCGATCTGGAAATCTTTGGGAAATCTTGAAATTTTTTACCTTACCTAAAGATAGACAATAGATAGATCAACATAGACCTCTATGTTCAGCAGTCGACCCAAAAGGTCGGTCGGGCAAAGCAAATTTTCTAATTTAATTTGCCGGGACTGGACCCCTCAGAAGGGGTTGACAGGCAGGCGGCCGTTCGTAAAAACTACATAACATACATACATACATACATAGACTCAAGCCTTTTTCCCATAGGGGTAGGCAGAGACAACGGATAACATAACATAAGCTCACGCCTGTATCCCCGAAGGGGTAGGCAGAGGTGCACTAGCGAACTAGAACACCCACATTTCGCCGAGCTTAGTTCCGTCCCAGATGTGATAGGGGGCGAGCCTATCGCCATATCGGGCAGAAATTCCAGACTACAGGCTGATATGGAAAAATCCAATATAACTTTGCCCGACCCGGGGATCGAACCCGAGACCTCAGAACCGTAGTCGTACCGAAATACCACCACGCCACCGAGGCAGTCTTAAAAACTAAGCCAAATCCTTTCTGCATCATGCTTGAAAAAGTGTGCTGCGCCGACCCCACATTAAGGGATAAGGGCAAGTAGAAAGAAAAGAAAGATTTAGTGTATGGTTGGCTTTATATCTGGATTTACTATAGTTATTTTGTAGAAAAAACACTTGCCCTCACACTTATTTATTGAACCAAAGCCCTCGAGAGCTAACCCAGCCTTATTAAAACAAATAGCACAATAAAGAAGCTCATACCCATCCGTTATTTGTCCGGGAGAATTCATTGCTCAAATTAGGTGTAAAGTTCCTCAGGGACATTAATGAATTTATTGCGGTGCGTGACTTCCCTTTTATAAGAGTAATTAAATAGCTATGAGACTTTATTTCTGCTGGGTAATAGTTGGAATTACTTCCAGATTAACAACATAAAAGTAGTTTTTTTTGAGTGGTAGAGCCACGCTGTGGACAGTAACGTCTACAACACGAATGGGCGGGTTCAGGGTTGGATACGACTGTCTCACAGAAAACCGACGTAAAGTGGCAGCTTGCCGTCGCGTTTCGTTCGGTGAGTGAGATTTCCGGTGGACCATTTACCCCCCTCCCTCCCAATCCTTTTTCCCTCCCCTGTCATTCCCTTCGTGTACCTAGGTTGGCAACGCACCCATGATTCTTTTTGTGTCTTGGGTCTATGGTCGGTGGAGATCACTTACCATCAGGTGACTCATGTGCTCGTTCTCAGTCTTGTCAGTCTCTACTCTAAAACAAAATCACTTTACAATATACATTATAGGAAATCTTTGTCTTTGGTAATAAGTTTTTTTACATGGCGAGAGAAGTAAACTGCCTCGCTGGCGTAGTTGTATTGAGTGCCTGATACAACTACCGTCCGAGGTCTAAGGTTCGATCTCCAGAGAGTTGTCTGCTCATTATCAGCCAGGAGTCTGGAATTCGTGCCCGATATGGCGACAGAATCGCCCCCTATGACATATTGCATCTGGGACGGAAATGAGCGCGGCAAATTGGAGCTGTTCTAGTTAGCACTCACTCTAGTAATCACCTCTGCCTACCCCTTCGGGAATACAGGCGTGAGCTTATGGTATGTTATGTTAATAATAGTATTGACTGCCTCGACGGCTTAATTGCATTGCGGTACGACTTACGTCGTGAGGTCTCGGGTTCGATCCCCCGGTCGGGCAAAGGGATATTGGGTATGACTGCCAACTATCAGTGCGGAATTTGGAATTTGTGCCCGAAATGGCGATAAGCTCGTCTCTATTTCAGCCTCCGTGGCGCAGCGGGCGAGTAGCCGACTGTGAAACGTGAGGTCGCGGGTTCAATTCCCGCACCGAGACAAATGTCTGTGTGGCCCACAGATATTTGTCTCGCGTCTGGGTGTTGTGAGACCGAAAGTCTCTCGTAGTTCCTGATACTCACGACACAAGACTCGAGCTTAGTGTGGGGTCAGGGCTATGTGTGTGACTGTTGGGTGTATTTATTTATTTATTATTTTTATTTTTATAACGTTATACGAAAACCTATTAGCGAAAACTGTATGTGCTTGTGGGGTCCAGGGGTAACAGGAGTAAGTGTGTACGTCGCCTGTGTCATCTGCTGTTGCTTATGTGATACTGTTTGTGTTCCAGCGTGCGGGCGGATGTCGGGCGGCGGCGGCGGCGCGGGGCTCATGTCGTGTGTGCGCGAGGGCTCGCTCGAGCCGCCCTACCGACCGCCGCACACCGACACACACAACCATGGTACATATCACTCATTACCTTTACCCATCATCACGAAATTCTCCCACGGGAATGTACCACCTGGATAAGATGTTTCGTCAAAAAAATCACTCCGACAGCCTCCGTGGCGCAGAGCGAGTAACTGGCTGTGAAATGGGAGGCCGCGGGTTCGATTTCCGCATCGAGACAAATTATTGTGAACCACAGATATTTGATTCGGGTGTGGGCGTTATAGGACCGTAAGTCATTCCTGATAGCCCACGACACAGGTTATACTAATAACTCAAAACTTGGGCATCTGTGTTGACGTATACGGGACAACATGAGATCGAATAAACACATAAAGACTGAAGAAGACCAGGAGGGTTATCACCACCTCTTATAGCAGTATTATTATAATATTACTTGTACCGATTCCCATACAAAACAAACGAAGAACGTTTATAATAATACTGCTATAAGAGGTGGTGGTAACCTTGCGGGGAAAGTGTGTGTCTAATTAGAAGTGACCGACGTGAAATGCAATGTCTCGTCATTTGAGACTCTAATTTCAAGTCTAGTGTCGTTACATAGCCTTGTCCTCCATTACATTCATCTATAAAACTACACTGAGCTTGTAAAATACACCAGAGTTCCATTCCATAGTTTCTAGACCATAATATTGTATTGAGTTGGTGCATTGTTCCAGGCGAGGGTCGTACGGGGCGGTTCCTGCGCGGTCTGCGGCGCATGTTCAAGCGGCGCGGCAGTGGAGCGCGGACTGATGCGTCACCGGACCCTAAAAGCAGTTCCACCAGCGAGCTGCTGGATGCAGAGCGCCACGCTAGAAGGAAGTATGTGCCAGTTCTAACTTCAATTAAACGTTAGGTCGCATGGGTTTTACCGGCCCATAAGCAAAGATCTGTGACCAATTAAGCCTTAAAAACAGTTCCACCAGCGAGCTGCTGGATGCATATCGCCACGCTAGAAGGAAATATGTGCCAGTCCTAAAATCAATTGGACGTTTGGTCGCTTGAGTCTTTGCCGGCCCAAATGCAAAGAGCAACTGACTAATCAACCAATCAAGCCTCAAGAGCAGTTCCACTAGCGAGCTGCTGGATGCCGAGCACCACGCTAGAAGGAAGTATGTGCCAGTTGTAACTTCAATTGAACGTTAGGTCATTTAGGTCTGTGCCGGCTAAAAGCAAAGACCAACCTTTGACCAATCAACCAATCAAGCCTCAAAAGCAGTTCCACCAGCTAGCTGCTGGATGCCGAACGCCATGCTAGGAGGAAGTATGTGCCAGTTATAACTTCTATTGAACGTTTAGGTCACATGAGCATTTGCCGGCCCATCAGCAAAGATCTGTGACCAATCAAGTCTTAAAAGCAGTTCCACCAGCAAGCTACTGGATGCAGAGCGCCATGTTAGCTACTACTAACAAATATTGTAAGGTCAAGTCGCATTGATCGGTGCCCGCAGAAAACGTCCAACGTGTCAAGCCTTAGAAGCTCTTCCACTAGTACATAATTTGAATGCAGAGGACTATACGAAAAGAACTTATATACCCTTATATCTCGACGACTGGATATCAAAATTTACAAAGCTGAGTACCAGCTATAGGCGGTGTAATGTAGGCTGTGTTGGATCCCTATGTTATAATTAGGAGAGCCATGCTGTAGATAATTTTGCATTTTTTTTATAGTAGGGATTGGCAATCGAGAAGATGGGTCACCTGATGGTAAGTGATCTCCACCGCCCATAGACACCCAAGACACAAAAATAATCATGGGTGCGTTTCCAACCTAAATAGAGGGAATGGAACGCGACAGCAAGTTGCCACTTTACGTCGGTTTTCTGTGAGACATCGACAAACCGGTCGAGCCGGCCCATTCGTGCTGTAGGCGTAACTGTAGTATTTAGCACGCCTGGTTCGGTTCGACCGGTTTATTATTATAACTGATATGAAGTGGCAGTTTGCTGTTGTGTTTGAGGTTTGTAATACACATGATCCTTGCGGTATTGTGGGGAGTTCATGGATAGTGTAGATTACTTAACCAAACACCCTCTGACTTCTATGTCTATGACGTCTGGAGCAGCGTCTTTGCTCACAGTTTTCAAGAGCCGACGCTGACCCCATACTGATAGTGACTGATAGTGCGCCTACCAATAAAAAATTGCAACATTACTCACATCTGAACATAAAGTATTGCGTCTCTGTACTGTGCTCATCATCATGAGGCATAGCTTTATAGCAAAAACGGTAGGTGATCATCGCCACCCATGATACTAAAATAATCAAAGATTGGGGAGAGGTAAGGGAATCTGACCGAACCGTGCCAAACGTAACCGTAAGTTGCCACTTCACGTCCAAAAAGCAAATTGAGGGGCTTGCGACAATACGGGCTGTGACCGATGCTGACAGGGATGTAACCCTAGACCCACCCCAGCCAAGCATCAAATTTTGTCGCAAGCCCCTCGAGAGAACATTGGCTGATCCTACAAACCTAACTACACGAGGAGTGTGGATTACTATAGCAGATTTTAACACCATGTGTATGGAAGTCGCTGGATGCAGGCCGCTTCCAACAGGTCGATCTGGAAATCTTTGGGGGAGGCCTATGTTCAGCAGTGGATGTCCTATGGCTGATGATGATGATGATGTATAGTGGTCGCCATCCGTGCGAATATGAATATCCTACCACAAGCAAAAAAATTCTATGAGACAGCATTATTCGACCGGTCTATCCGATCCATTCGTGCTGTAGACATACCTATCTAGCTGTCTCAAGCTTTGGTCTCTTGATCATAACGCACAACGCTGCGGTATGCGATGTCGAACATAATCGTATGAAAAACGTCTAGTATGGTCTCTTGAATTCTTGTTTCGTCGCAGTATGCGTCAAAGGTGAAGGACAGTCGTGACGCTGCGTTGGAGTCGCTTATTGCAGCGAAGAGACCAAAGCTTAAGCCTGACTATTTCTTGTATGTTGTGTAGGGAGGGCGCGTACGGCAGCGGGCTGTCGGTGTCGCACGACTCTGTGTTCACGGGCGAGCGGTCGGGCGACGAGTCGAGCGACGAGCGACCCACGCCGGCGCACACGCTCGCTCACGTCGCCACCTCGCATCGGGTATGTACTATAACATATCTCTCTCTCTTTTTCTTATTATTATTCCTTCTTTATTTTTATTCCTTTTTATAGCAGGAACTGGCAAACGAGCAAATGGGTCACTGGATGGTAAGTGATCTCCACCGCCCATAGACACCCGAGACACAAAAAGAATCATGGATGCGTTGCCAACCTAAAAGGAGGGAATGGAAGAGGAGGGGATAGGGATTGGAAAAAGGGGGGGGGGAATGGGCCACCGGGAATCTCACTCACCGAACGATACGCGATAACAAACTGCCACTTTACGTCGGTTTTCCGTGAGACAGTGGTATCAAACTGGTCGAGCCGGCCAGTTCGTGCTGTAGACGTTATTATCTACAGCGTGGCTCTACCACGCAAAAACTTTTCTCTTTCTTTCTTTCCCTCCCCCTCTCTGTCTTTTTCTTTATTTTTCTTACTACCTGCCCTTATCGGAGCCGAACAATATTGAGGTAGATCGCCAGCAATTCAAGTTTGGGTATCCTAGGGGGGTGATTCCTGACGCTCGATTCGAACTTGAATTCGATTCGGTTTCATTTATTGACTTAAAATTCCACCGAAATCGAGTTAAAAATGCATTAATGTCACGTTAAAAATTACCAAATGACAAGTTCTCGAATATTATGCAACATTAGCGCACTTTAAAAGTCAATTTCGGTGGATTTTTAAGTCAATAAATGAAATTGTAGAAGAACGCGTGTCGGTGTTCCTCCACTAGAGGGGAAATCTCCTCGTCAGGCAGACGTCGTTGCCTGACCGCTGCGGCCTCTTATATGTATATATGCGACGTCTGCTGTAAACATTGCCACCGTGATTTAGAATGGATGCGTGAACTGGTGGCTCCATCTGTTATCGTAGCTACTGCCGTTGTGCACTGACACTCATGCTCGTAATTAGTTCGGCGCGCTTTGCAGAGATGTCGCCACAAAACCAAATCGAAATCACAATCGAGTTTCAAGAGTAAGGTTGCTGGTATAGACTATAGAGGCTCAGCAGGGTTACCACGATCTCTTATAGCAGCATTATTATAATCGTTCTTTGTTTGTTTTGTATGGGAATCGGTACAAGTAAGATCATAATAATACTGTTATAAGAGGTGGTGGTAACCCCCCAGTTCCGTGATACGGTAATCGGTTTACATTTACAGTTTTACTGTTGTTGTACGCGGATTATGTACACTTGTCTGGCGTCATAAGCACTATGATGTGACAGAAAATGAGCCAGTGTCATAACTCATAACACTTTGACATAGAAAGTAGATATAGTAACATAACATAACATACGTTCACGCCTGTATCCCCGAAGGGGTAGGCAGAGGCGGACTAGCGAACTAGAAAACCCACATTTCGCCGAGCTTATCGAGTCTATCGCCATATCGGGCACAAATTCCAGAATCCGGGCTGATACTGAAAAATTCAATATCACTTTGCCCGACCCGGGGATCGAACACCAGATCTCAGGACGGTAGCCGTACCGTAATACAACGAAAGAAGATATCTATTGTTGGCTAAACATATTTTTTTGACAGCCTTGAGGGCAGGTAGTGAAGCAAGAGGCTGTGGGTTCAATTCCCGCACGAAGACAAAAGTCTGTGTGGCCTGCAAATATTTATTTCGGGTCTGGGTGACCTAAAGTCTCTTGTAGTTTGATACTCAGCGACACTATTGCTGGGTGTTTATTTTATTTAGGTTAACAAACAATTATATAATAACTATAAATTAATAGTAATAATTAAGTAATCTTGACTGACTACATAACCAGCATAGATATCCACGAAATAAAAATTTGATTTTTTAGTTATCTGATCCTCATACCACGTCAATGTGGGGTCGACGCACCATACTTTCACAAGCGTGTTTCAGAAAGGATTCAGCTTGGTTTTTTACGGCCAGCTGCCTGCCAGTGGACAACCTCCGAGGAGCCAGTTCAGAAAAAATCATGTGAGAAACCTGCGTTATCCGACCTGGGATTTGAACCCAGGATCTCCACGTCCACAGCCCGATGACCATAACTTACGCTGTTAACTCAGAAAGCGACTGTCATTCTATTACGCTCTAAGGCTTAGAAAACGAAACTTTACGTAAAGGCTAATCGAACGTCCCAAATCCGATGTTAAATAGAAAGTTTTACAATGACAGTCATCTTTATACATAATTACACAACATACTTGAATAAGCGCCTTTTTATTCCAATTGGATGACGATGATGATGATGACCAGACGAGCAAGCCGCTTGCCTGGTAAGCAACATTACTACACGCACTTTGAATAAAAAAGCACTTAGAACTGAAATAATCACAAGTTCAAAAACTTAACGGACCGACTTCAAATCCGATCCTGATCAAATTTATACGGGACTACCCTTGAAATAAGCTCTATCGGACACAAAAATAATTTTGTAAATCGGTCCACATTCGGCGGAGATATAGCATAACATACATAAAAAAACTTAACTAACCGAATTCCAATTTACCAATTGTGACCAAATTTATATGGGACCACCCTTGAAATAAACCCATACCTACCCTTGAAATAACACAAAAATAATTTTGAAAATCGGTCCACATTTGGCGCAGGTAGTTACAATCATTTTAAAAAAATACAGACGAATTGAGAACCTTCTCCTTTTTGGAAGTCGGTCGAAAATGCAGTCGAATTGAGGACCTTCTCCTTTTCGGTCGAAAAGTACTGCACTACGCTCGTCACCGTCAGACATTCGATGTCTAGTTTCATAATAATACATTGGGGGTTACCACCACCTCTTATAGCAGTATTATTGTAATTTTACTGGCTGCCTCCTTGGCGTGGTGGTATTTCGCTACGACTACGGTTCTGTGGTCTCGGGTTCGATCTCCGGGTCGGGCAAAGTGATATTGGATTTTTCCATATCAGCCCGGAGTCTGGAATTTATGCCCGATATGGCGATAGGCTCGACCTCTATCACATCTGGGACGAAACTAAGCTCGGCGAAATGTGGGTGTTCTAGTTCGCTAGTGCACCGCTGCCTACCCCTTCGGGGATACAGGCGTGAGCTTATGTTATGTTATGTTATGTTTATTATAATTTTACTAATACCGATTCCCACACAAAACCAACGAAGAACGATTATAATAATACTGCTATAAGAGGTGGTGGTAACCGTGCTGTAATAGAGAGGCAGAGTCGAATAAGAGAACTACATAACGCACATTTCGCCGAGCTCTATTACGTCCCAGATGTGATAGGGGCGAGCCTATCGCCATATCGGGCACAAATACCAGACTCCGGGCTGATATGGAAAAATCCAATATCACTTTGCCCGACCCGGGGATTGACCCAGACCTCAGGACGGTAGTCGTACCGAAATACAACCACGCCACCGAGGCAGTCAGCTTTTTCTTTATTTTAGTGGGATAAGGGCGGTTACAAAGAAAGAAAGACTGCAACTTGGCTCTACCACTCAATAAAGGCAAAAAGTTTTAGGCTGAGATCTATAGAACGAACTTTGACTAAGTCTAAGTCAAAGTAACGAACTCAGTGAGGAATTTGACTTAGTCCGAGTTATTTTTTACAAGAAAATCATTGCTTAGTCTGTCTGTCAGTCTGTTTTTCTTATAATAAATGACTCTGACTAGGTCCAAGTTCAATTTAACAACTCTAAATCCTCACTGAGTTCGTTACTTTGACTTGGACTTAGTCGAAGTTCGCTCTATGGATCTCAGCCTTAGTCTGAGTCAAAGAAACGAACTCAGTGATGATTTGGATGTTTTAAACCGAACTTTGACCTAATCCGAGTCTGTTTTACTTGTCAAAAATGGCTTGGACTAAGTCAAAGTTCGATTTAAGCATTCCAAATCCCCACTGAGTTAGTTTCTTTGACTCAGACTGTCTCGAAGTTCGCTCTATAGATCTTAGCTTTAATATTCGTAAATAAAAATAAATAAAACGCATTTACGCAACGAATTACTCACATTACCAATGACGTATGTACGCACGCACGAAGTTAACTCGTGAACAGAAATAGTCGCTGATTGCACTCGATTCTGCCTTTGTACGCATGTTTTATTTATATACTTTATTGTACACCATACATCATAAAAGGACTAATAAGCTAAAGTAAATAATTGATGCTATGTATAAACTACAAACGGCGCTAGCGATTTCTTTCAGACAACCTTTGGATGGACCGGAATGATTAGAAGAAGACAACATGGGTAGTTATAAAAAAGAGAAATAAAAACAAAAAATAAGAGATGTACATACTAATAAACGTACATAAACTACACATAATAAGATATAAATGCATGCATGCATGTATGTATACTAAATCAAGGAGGTAGCAGATTGCTCTATGCATGTTATACATAGAGTAATCTGCTACCTCCTTGATTTAGTGGCAGCGTATGTGGGCTGTGAACCAGAAGGTCGAGGGTTCGATTTCCAGGTTAGGTGGGGTGTTTCTAAAACTATTTGCCCGGGACTGGATCAGAAGGCTCGCCCCCTATTACATCTGAGACAAAAATGAGCTCGGCGAAATGTGGTTGTTTTAGTTCTCTACTTCGCCTACCTCTTCGGGGATACAGGCGTGAGTCTATTTATTAAAAAAATTGGGTTCTCTAATGTGTAGAATCCTTTTTTGCATGGGAAAATCCCCTTGTACCTTGTATGCCGGATGTTTATCAGTTAAAACCACATTGTTGTCGCCATCTGCATTATGAAGGGGCTTTGGGACGTCCTAAAGAAACGCACCAAACCCCCTACGGTGCAAAGCTATAATAGTGCTTCATGTAACACATAACATAACCTCACGCCTGTATCCCCGAAGGGGTAGGCACCCACGTTTCGCCGAGCTTAGTTCCGTCCCAGATGTGATAGGGGGCGAGCCTATCGCCATATCGGGCACAAATTCCAGACTCCAGGCTGATATGGAAAATCCAATATCACTTTGCCCGACCCGGGGATCGAACCCGAGACCTCAGAACCGTAGTCGTACCGAAATACCACCACGCCACCGAGGCAGTGCTTCATGTGGGGGGAATTAATTTGCCCCCAATAAGACACTGCATGATAAACTTGTCAAAATTTGGTCTGGACGTTGATGTACCAGTAGTCAGTCAATAATATACCTACTCTATGAGTTTAACCACATAAATCGTAAATCATATTTATAAAATATAATGTGAATGAGACCTGTTGCCATATTTGTTGTGGACGGTGTGGTGGCTTGCCCTTGTGCTACCTTTTATATCAACAATTTACCACCTGTTAGAGTGACAAAGAAATCATAATATATTATAACCGACGTGCATGCATGAAGAATGTAATGAGACTGAGGCGAAAGAGGTATGTAAGGATCGTACCAAGTGGATATCTGTTGTCTCTGCTTACCTCTATGGGAAAAAGGCGTGAGTCTATGTATATATTATAAATCACTTAGAATTACGCTTCAGACAGTTGTCTAAGCACGAATGGGCCGGCTCGACCGGTTTGATAACATTGTCTCACAGAAAACCGACGTAAAGTGGCAGCTTGCTGTCGCGTTTCGTTCGGTGAGTGAGATTTCCGTTTGCCCAATTCCCCCTCTCCCTTTCCCAATCCCTATTTCCCTCCTTTTAGGTTGGGAATGCACCCATGATTTTCTTGTCTTGGATGTCTATGGTCGGTGGAGATCCATCTGCTCGTTTGCAAGTCTCTGCTATAAAAAAAATCGCATACGATTATTAATTTAAGGAGCTGCGAAATCAGTCATTGTTGCTCAGGCAGACGGTTGTGAAACATAAGCCAAATCCTTTCCGCAATGGGCTTGAAAAAGTCCAGCTTCTAATCAACGTTATAGAAGTATCGTAAACTTAGATTGTGAACGATTTAGGATTTGAACTGAAGACCTCGCAAACGGTAGATAAATAAGACCTTAGAATTTAATATTATGAAAAATATAATTTTTATGGCGTTGGTTTTTTCATTATATTATATTCATTTCATTATAGAGGAATTAGTGCCCGATATGGCGATAGTTTCGCCCCCTATCACATCTGGGACGGAACTAAGCTCGGCGAAATGTGGGTGTTCTAGTTCGCTAGTGCGCCTCTGCCTACCCCTTCGGGGATACAGGCGTGAGTTTATGTTATGTTATAGAGTTAAAAATAAAACATTTTAGCATAAACTGTGTTTGCATAAGGATATCATATTTTGCACTCATCTGCATTTTCCGCTATTAACGCATAGGTATTCTGTAATTTTTGCTACTTTGACTATTAAGTTGTGAATACGACTAGAATCTATTAATTATTTAAAAATATCAATTCGCTATATGAGTAACATTATCTATAAATTATGGAAATTGAAACAAGATATCCTCCTAAATCACTTGTCTATGCCACTGGCAGGCAGTTTAAAGGTTACTAGTGCATCGATACAGCTGTCCGCGCAAGTAGCGTCTGCTCTTGGCTGCGAACTGTAAAGTGTAGTGCACACTGTACACACGGCAACACGGCTCAGTGTGGCTCCGTGGCGAAATTCAATAACATGATCTAGCGTCAGCGATCGCCGCTCCTAACCGTTGCTAGACGCCGGCCGGTTATGCTCTCGTGCTCACAAACGTTTTTAGTGCGTCCCGTTTACCGATCGTGTGAGGCGGTCTTCAAAACTCGCGCTTTTTATTATTATTTTCCCTCTACAAACGGGATGAATCACGCGCGAACGCAGTCTGCCTCCCGGCGTGGATTCGGACGCTAGTGTTAACACGTTCCACATACGAATTTAGAACGGTCCCTCCGTGATTTGTGTTTATTTTTTTAAAGTGGCCAGTGTTATTTGGTGTGCGTTCGGAAACTGTGTTCGTCTGACCGGCGAAAAGTTGCTCGCAACCGGGTCAAGGTTTTTAAGCTATTGCCATCAAGTTATCATTGTAATAAAGGATGCGTTGAACACGTTCGGCCGTAATTAATTAACTTATTGACACTATATCAAATAAGGTATTACGCTAGTGGGATTGGTCTTATTGCTTCTGACTCATTCCACGGCTGATCAATAACGGGCTTTGACATTGAATCGAGTTTTTGAACGCAAAGAATGTTTTCAAATTGCGTTGATAATTTGTTTTGGGTCATATTTGAATTTAGAAGATCAGTTTTAAATAAAAAAACTGTATCATCTAAATAAGAAAATAACGGTTATTAAAAAGCTTTATTATGTTTATTTTAATAGCAGATTTATAACATCCCACATTGGGCATGTTTTGTTATCACTGCTAATCCCAATTCGGTGCATGTCGTTAAGTTGAAACATGGAATATTCCAAAGTTTACGATTTAATTGAGTGTTTTGTGACACTAGTTGGGCGAGGCGTGTGGGACGGTAACCGATTCGTAATTACAAACTTTTCTTATACCACAACCGGTATATTTGGTTTGTAAATAGGAATACCTTATTTTTTGTGTGGATTTTATTCGTAACTTATTCTATATAACCTCATTATACTTGAACATATACCAAATAGTTCAAATTTCTGCAAACGCTGCTTTATTTTTTTTAATCATGAAGCAAATATTATAACGATTACACATCCAAAATATATTGTGCCTTAAAAAACATTTTCGCTTAACTTTTCGCTAAGCCTGTCACTTTTTTCCTTGCGGTACATTGTGAAAAACTGAAAGGGACAACCTATGGTTTAAGATAAGCAGCGCTTAAATATTTTTATACGTAAGGGGCAGTATAATCGTCCGACTTCCACAAAAGGAGGAGGTCCTCAACTCGTTTGTATTTTTTTTTATGTACGTTACTTGATATCTCCGCCAAATGCGGACCGATTTTCAAAATTATTTTTGTGTTCGATAGAGCTTATTTGAAGGGTGGCCCCATCGATATATTATATACCTAGATGCACAGTTGACGCTCGGAAAATGGGACAGCAAAGGAGTGCTTAAGCACTTGTTTGGCATACAGTCGAACGTCGATAGAATTCTAAATTTCAAAATTCAAATTTAAAAAAGCTTGCTCATTTCGTTTAAAAAGCTACTTTATAACATTGGCATAGGGTTATAATTGTGTTGATTTAATTAGAACTTGTGATTTTTTCCTTTGTTTTATTACTGAGACCACTTTTTATGACGATATTTGTAAAGAACTGTGCATCTAAGATATATTAAATCGATGGGTGGTCCCATATAAATTTGGTCTCGATCGGTAAATTGGAAGTCGGTCAGTTATTATAATTCCTGTCTGCATGCTTATGTGCAGGTTGGCTGCCTCTGTAGAAATTAAATAGACCGTAGCAAAAGTGTCAATTGATACTACTGGCCTTTGAGATGTGTCAGGTGACACGCATAACGTATTTATCAGTTACGATAGCTTTTAATTAATGAACAGTTTGCTGTTTATTAATTTTGCTGCTCTACCCCAAAAGGTATTAATAATAATATTATTAGCCCTGTAATATTACTGTCCCACTGTTGGGCACGGGCCTCCTCTACTAATTAGAGGGGTTAGGCCTTGGTTTACCACGCTGGCCTAATGCGGGTTGGTAAATTCACATACCTTCGAAATTCCTGTGAAGAAATTCTCGGGTATGCAGGTTTCCTCACGATGTTTTCCTTCACCGTTATAGCAAGCGATATTTCACAATGAAAATACACTTAACATAGAAAAGTCAGAGGTGTATGCTCCATTTTTGGGATTGGTCTCGAACTTCCGACACTTGTCTCGGCAGTCCGTACCATTACCAACTGAGCTATCGCTGCTTCAAAAGGTATTAATATACACTAAAATTATATGTAAGTGATTGTCTTTAAGGTAACGGCGTGGTTTGTAACTCGACTAAAGTTATCAAGAACTGTATTATCCAAAAACACCTTGCCTTCCGTTTTTGACTTTCGGCCGGTTTCAATAAACAATCTCAATTCGAATGTGCAGATAGATTACAAAAATTAGCCAATAAGAACACAGTTTGAACATGACTCCGTCAAATGACGTGATTTGATTGGTTCATAATCGCGATCTATCTGCACTCTAAACTGAGATAGTTTATTGAAACCGGCCGTTTGTGACTTTGTTTACCGGAGGCATGAAGTCGGATCCGATTTTGATAACATACGATCAAACTGGCAATCAGTAGCAAAAAATAGTAAACCTAATGAACGTTGAATGTGTTTTTTGGAAAGTTTAAAGCCGAATATTTTTTACGATCGGCTGCCTGCCTGGTATCAACCCCTTAAGGGGGATCCAGTACCGGGCAAATCCTGTTAGAAAAGCCATTTTACCCGATCTGGAATTCGAAACTAGAACCTCTAGATACATAATCCATATGCGACCAATAGACCAAAAATATGATGCATTTCTAAAAATAAAATGTAATATTATAGACATCTTGTTAGCCTCCATAAAATACTTGATTTAGAGACTACATCCATTATCATATCTTTAATAACTTATTATCGTATGCAGAATTGCCCAATATTATAAATATTGAATATGAAATGAATAAAATACGATACGATCTAGCCATGAGTTCACTATTGGGTGGGGGAGTCTTGTCTAGACCTTCTTTAGATTTTTTTATTTATAAAGAACCATCAACGTAGATTACAAAATTATCCTTATAGCTAATCATTTTTGAAACATGTGTTCAGTACTCTTTATTTTTAAAGGTTTTTTTCTACATTTTTAAATATATGTTATAAAAATAAATAGATTTAAAAATATTCCCCTCCGATGGCGAGGCTCGGGACCCAAGCCACCGGCGGTTAGGACCCCAGAGTGAGGAACCTCCTCACAATTCGTGCCGTATCCAGTAATACTGCCTTCTGCATTTGGCTCTTGACCCAAACACCAACCGAGAGCCTCTTGAGGTGTTGGTCGAGGCTCAGTGGTATTAAACCATGGGCAGAAATGACTATCGGAACAATGATTGTTGAATCCACATCCCACATGCGAGTAACCTCATGTGCCGGGTCTAAATGTTCGAAACATTAATGACCAAATTAAACACAAAACAACTTTAGACTGCCTAGGTGGCGTGGTTGTATTTTGGTACAACTACCGTCCTAAGGTCTCTGGTTCGATTCCCGGGTCGGGCAAAGTGATATTGGATTTTTCCATATCAGCTCGGAGTCTGGAATTTGTGCCCGAGATGGCGATAGGATCGCCCCCTATCACATCTGGGACGGAACTAAACTCGGCGAAATGTGGGTGTTCTAGTTCGCTAGTGCACCTCTGCCTACTCCTTTCGGGGATACAGGCGTGAGCTTATGTTAAAACAATTGATCAAGAGAAAAAAAGAAAAGTGTAGCATTAAATTAATTTAGACCGACTTCAAAAAAAGGAGGAGGTCCTCCACTCGTCTGTATTTTTTGTGTGTTAAGCGATATCTCCGCCAAATATGAACCGATTTTCAAGAATACTTAGTTCTTAGCCTCAAATTAATTGAGACGATCTCAAGGTTTTGAATTGTGTTTCGGTATTCGGGGTAGAGCGAGAAAGAAAGAAGTCAACTCGCTTTAACGTGGCGGATTAAGGCTTAACTCCTGTCATCAATAGAAAATGTCAGAACAAGTATAATACTAGGCTTACGTGATTATTAACTGAATAATGTTTAAAGGAAAACCAGTGAATAGGTATCGGGAATATTCCATGTAATAAGAAGAATTTTCCGGGTGTTGTGATCTACATGTACATATTCCACGAATTACGAATTACTTAAAACTGTTTTGTATAAACAGTAATAAAATAGCCTGTTAAGAATGTATTCTGCTGTGGATGCACATTAGACAACCATAGTTATCTTATGTACCTTCGGCTAACTTCGATCCGGGACTCGAACCCAGAACCTGCTCCAATGACCTTACACGCCGCGACTTTATCAAGGAGGTACCAATACCTAGTACTTAATGCATCAAATTTTTCCTCCAAGATGTAGAGCAGTAATTATTTACCCGTCTTAATTTGAAATTCGAATATGCTGTCACTTGTTTAAAATGACATAAGCGGAGTGAGTTTCGAATTGCAATTTTATTGTTAGCATGAGGTTAGACTCAGTAGCTCGCTGCATTAAAATAATTAAATAACAATACATGAAGTGCTCTCAGAGCGGAGCGTTTCGCTTGCTGATTCTACTTTCCAAAATTCTCTACGTGTAAGTACACGTTAACAATTAAACACCCACGTTTTGGGCGCTCGCCATTCGTCGCGCGGTCGCCTATGTGCACCCTGCATTTCGTTTTTCAAATAATATTTTCAAAATTGTGATTGGTAGGCTTCGATTTGTGACGTTCTGATTGGTTGATTTGTGTGTGTTGGTGAATAATTACGTGTGTTAAGTGATGTGATTATGCAACGATAAACCTTGTCGAAAGTAATTAAAAGAAACGTCTTATAAATTTAAAAATAAAGTGAAAGACCGAAACAAAAACAAATAAAACCTGCTCACAGATCCAAAGGATGTTCCAATTATGCGAAACAACTAAATTGTTAT
Source organism: Clanis bilineata (assembly GCA_036417725.1). Classification (NCBI taxonomy): domain Eukaryota; kingdom Metazoa; phylum Arthropoda; class Insecta; order Lepidoptera; family Sphingidae; genus Clanis; species Clanis bilineata. The sequence goes on along the minus strand of CM071150.1, from coordinate 12,501,026 downwards.
TAGTTTATTTTGTTTTTGTGTGCTAAAGTGACTCACGGTTTAAGTTCTTTTTTTGTTTTAACCTGTCAAATTAGGATAATTTAATATGCTTCTTTAGGTACCTAAGCTCTACCATTTTTGTCTACATTATTAGTGAAGTCACTGTTTAGCTGTGAATCTTTTATTAATTATGACGTAATGGTTCAGTAACTTTATAGCTTTGGTATTAACTAATAAGTTACTACATTTAATATTAACTACTAAATCAAGATTATTTAACTAGATTTGAATAGTGTATAAGATAGATCATTTATTATGTAAGTAAATAGACGTAATCCAAATACAAAAAAAAAAATTAAACAAAAAAATATAATTTAATTAAATTTCATTATTGTTGCTAGTTTAAAATTGAAATAAAAATGATTTAATTTTCAAAAATTCCATTTTCAAAAATTATTTTTTTTAAATTCCTGACACACGTTACAAATTGTAAAGTTTGTAACCGTAGTGTAATAAAATGGCGCGTTCGTTCACGAAAGCCGTGCGCAGTATATGGAAATTCGCCTGGATACTGGCCACAAAAGTTTTTCTGGTAAAGTATTTTATCACACTATGCTTTTCTATTATCTTTTTACACTTCTATGATGAGAGGAGCATGTTTCTAGGCTGATTGAGTCCACGGCATCAAACAATATCATTACCTGGAAGTCTGAAATATTGTATTACCGTAATTACCACCGTGTGCTCATACACTTAAGGTCGCCTTATTTTGTCCATACATTTATTTTAGTTCCATTAAAATTCGTTCGTGTTAAAACGAACATCGTATTTGGAAACCGAAAATTCACGTTAGGACCCGTGGTAAGCGAGCGAATAGGTTATGAAAGAAGCACTCCCACTAACGCACTGCACGGAGCAAAATGTGTTATCTCTTGTGATGTCTTACGCCCGAATGATCAAACGCTCCTCAACTTTAACGGTTCCTTACATTGATTTCCGTCATAAAATTTTGACAGATAATGCGACCTTAAACGACATAAGGCGTCCTTAAGTGTATGAACATTCGGCCGTGTGCGAGTCCGAAAATAATTCCTGATACACAAGTCACGACACTAGTCCTGTCGCGAGGATTTTTGTAGAACTTTTTATTATCTTTTGGAGTCAAAATTATACTACTTAAAACTTACTACTCATATTACAAATTACTTTCCTTCCTTTTTTTATTTTTGATGTAAATTGTTGTAACTATGCTTTTTAAAATCCAAGAGGTATTACCACACTCCAGCGGCCGAGCATGACTAATTTATTAATCAATTCAAACTTGTGTTTGTACATTTCTTTTTTACAAACGGTAATGAGCAAGATGGAATTGTGTAAAACATTAGCGAAATACTGTTTATGCTTAATAGGAATAGTTTATCGTACTCCAGAGCTTTGTTTTTGGAGATTTTACTTCATTGTAAAAATAAAATGTCTCAATCTTGCATCAGTATATACATATAGTCTTGTGTTCGGAAGGTTTTAGATTAGAATTTGAGAACAATGCAATTTTTTTATCCACTTGTCTTTCTTTCTACCTGCCCTTATCCCACCATAATGTGGGATCGGCGGAACACACTTTTGCAAGCATGTTGCAGAGAGGATTTGGCTTAGTTTTTACCACCGGCCGCCTGCCTGACGTCAACTCCCTCTGAGGGATTCAGTCCCGGGTAAATTAAATTAGAAAATTCGCCCGATCTGGGAATCGAACCCAGGACCTCCCGGACCACAGCCCATGCTTGCTGCCACAAGACCAAGGAGGCGACGAATTTATCCATAAGTATTAATTAGAAAATAATATTAGCATCTTTGGGGGAGGCCTATTTTCAGCAGTGGACGTCCTATGGCTGATGATGATGATGATGATGATGATGATGATGATGATGATGATGATTAACCCTTTAATATTACTGTGCCACTGCTGGACACGGGCCTTCTCTATCAACGAGAGGGCTTAGGGTTGTAGTAACATTGGTTTTAAGTAATAATAAAACGTACTGAAGTAATGCTTGTTACAATATTTATTAGCGAGAACAAAACGCTTGGACGTACTTTGACATTTTACTTTTCTGTGTGATTTCTTATCAAGGACACTGTCATATTGTAAAAATACTTATAAAATAATATTAAGAAGATTTATAGAAAAACACTCGACTATCGATAGACTGCCTCGGTGGCGTGGTGGTATTTCGGTACGACTACGGTTCTGAGGTCTCGGGTTCGATCCCCGGGTCGGGCAAAGTGATATTGGATTTTTCCATATCAGCCCGGAGTCTGGAATTTGTGCCCGATATGGCGATAGGCTCGCCCCCTATCACATCTGCGACGGAACTAAGCTCGGCGAAATGTGGGTGTCCTAGTTCGCTAGTGCGCCTCTGCCTACCTCTTCGGGGATACAGGCGTGAGCTTATGTTTATAGAAAAACAACTGTTATTAAAAAAATCACGGACGTCAAAATAAGACTTTCATTGAATAATACAAGGGTTAACTTTAACCACGCTAGCCTAATGCGGGTTGCCAGGCTTCACATACCTTCGCAGCTCTTAATTGGTTCAGTTAATTAAGCCTCTACAAATCACAAACAGTATAGGTATCACAATTCTATTTATATAATAACGCGAGAATATTTTCCTTATTTGTATCAGAATGTGGGTGGTAACTGGTAACGTGGGCACTGGGTACCGACCGAGTATGATAATGAGCTTACTTGCCTGTTAGAATGGGCTTAATGGAACTAAGCACGGTTTAAGGTAAACCGCGTGTCCTGCACTAAAAATTACATAAAAATAATGGGAATTATAAAAACTGTTTAACGGAGCACATGGTCAAGAATTTTCAAATGCCTGTCCCTTTTATTTTCAAACAATTTGACACAAGTAAAAAAGTGACAGGCTATTCTTAGCCATTTAGACTTCCAAAAATGAGAAGGTCCTCAATTAGTCGGTATTTTTTTTAATGTATGTTACTCGATATCTCCGCCAAATGTGGACCGATTTTCAAAATTCTTTTTGTGTTCGATAGAGCTTATTTCAAGGGTGGTCCCATATATTTAGTCACGATCGGAAAATTGGAAGTCGGTCAGTTAAGTTTTTAAACTAGTGATTATCAAACAATGTGACATAAGTAAAAAAGTGACAGGCTATTCTTAGCCATTTGCTCAGCTAAACTATTTTTATAAGTAAGGCCCCGTATTTCTGCAATTTTCGACTGACTCCCAAAAAGGAGAAGGTCCTCAATTCGTCTAATTTTTTTATGTATTTTACGCGATATCTCCGCCAAATGTGGACCGATTTTCGAAATTCTATTTGTGTTCGATAGAGCTTACTACAAGGGTAACATAACACAAACATAAGCTCACGCCTGTATCCCCGAAGGGGTAGGCAGAGGCGCACTAGCGAACTAGAACACCCACATTTCGCCGAGCTTAGTTCCGTCCCAGATGTGATAGGGGGCGAATAAATTTAGTCACGATCGGATTTGAAGTCGGTCTGTTAAGTTTTCAAACTTGTGATTATATTCCCATGGTCCATTGTTACATGAGCAGGAGACAGTTAAATACGTTGTTTTGTGTAGATGTTTATGTGTTTTGTTTCGAAAAACATGTGCCGGGAACGCGGCTTAAGGCAGTGCTTATTTTTAAAGAGTCTATATTTGAATTTCACTAGAGAACTAATGGGACATCTGGCACTATTATGTCCCAGTTATCCCATTGGACAAATGAGACAATATATTTCAAAGACAAATATATTTCAGTGCCATTTGTCCCATTACTGTCATCGCCGTGTAATCTCATTTTCCATACGAATGCTATTACTGTGTCAATTATTATAATTTATTCCAAATCTTGTTTTAAAGATAGGAGTGAGCTAAGATAACTCGAGATAAGGTGTAACTCTAGATTAGTAATAGCGCTGCTAGTCGCCCTAAAGTTGTTAAATCTTCTATTCTACAGCGTGTAAGCTTGCATACCGTCATAGTAGGTAGTTGCAGCGACCAGCCGGCGCCGCTCCGACCTTCCGCGTCTCGGAGCTTAGCTTTATACTCGTGCGTAATACGTAACATATTACCCATGGAGGTATAAAAAAGAAGGACACCATCTCGCCTATAGTTAAATGGAAGCCACAGAGAAGCAACCCACACAAACGCGCCTGTACAAAAGTGCCCTACACACACATTAAGGCTGAGATCTATAGAGCGGACTTTGAGTAAGTCTACGTCAAAGAAACGAACTCAGTAAGGATTTGGGATTTTTAAATCGAACTTTGACTCAGTCCGAGTTAATTTTACAAGAAAAACTGACTAACATGCAGACTAAGCAAAGATTTTCTTGTAAAAAATTACTCGGACTAAGTCAAAATTCTCACTGAATTCGTTACTTTGACTTGTCGAAGTTCGCTCTATAGATCTTAGCTTAACACTCATAACACGCTAAGTAGCTCAACCATGAGTTTGTTGCACGTATTAACGCGAACGAGGACGAAAATATTTGTATGGAAAACGTCAGTTCCCCGCGTAACCGCTAGATGCGTTCGACTGTTTGTCATAAATATTTTACGGAGTCGCTCGCGAGTAGTGTTAAAAAAACATGGGTGGCCTCCAAGTCGTCGCAATTACGTGTCAATAGATCGAATGGAACGAAGACCCTGCTTCACTTTCAATGTTCCTAGCGCTCCGTCGCATTTTTTTTACGTCCGTGATTTTGCCATTGTAATAAGATATTTTATGCTCTATAAGAAACTCTTTAATGAGTTGAGGTTTAATGCCTCAATGAAGTTAAACTTGGGTTTATATTAGGATTAATTATAAAGTTCTTTGAGTGGTAGAGCCACGTTGTAGGCAGTTATGTCTACAGTACAATTGGGTGACTGCCTCGGTGGCGTGGTGGTATTTCGGTACGACTACGGTTCTGACGTCTCGGGTTCGATCCCCGGGTCGGGCAAAGTGATATTGGATTTTTCCATATCAGCCCGGAGTTTGGAATTTGTGCCCGATATGGCGATAGGCTCGCCCCCTATCACATCTGGGACGGAACTAAGCTCGGCGAAATGTGGGTGTTCTAGTTCGCTAGTGCGCCTCTGCCTACCCCTTCGGGGACACAGCTGTGAGCTTATGTTATGTTATGTTTACAATTGGGTTCTTGACTAGTTTAGGAAATTAATTTTATATGAAATTTACGTCGTCTAAAATATAAGACAGAAATAAATATTTAAATATTCTCAGAAATAAAAACGTTATAAGCCTTTGAAGTTTGGTGTAACCGTCAAACTACGGGAAAGAGAAGTATCACTATAATCACGTCGGGCCATAACGGTACGTGCGTTGGAAAGGGATAGCAAGATATCCCAATATGCCCCCACTCCAGTATTTAATATATGAATTACTGTCTCATTTTTCAACCAATTCGATGCAGCTTTAACAGAAGAGTTTCTTTTTAATTGTATTTGCTATTACATATAAATATACATTTGACAGTCTCCGTGGCGCAGCGGGCGAGTAGCTGGCTGTGAAACGTGAGGTCGCGGGTTCGATTCCCGCACCGAGACAAATGTCTGTGTGGCCCATAGATATTTGTTTCGGGTCTGGGTGTTGTGAGACCGAAAGTCTCTCGTAGTTTCTGATACCTACGGTACAGGTTACACCTAGTGTGGGGTCAGGACTATGTATGTGAGTGTTGGGTGTATTTATTTATTTATTTATGTGTATACAATCAAACATAGTCAAGTACCCCATTGGATCGTCTCGACCTGTTTGTTATCACTTCCTCACAAAACGTTATTAAGTGGCAGCTGGCTGTTGCGTTTCGTTCGGTGAGTACAGAGAGATTCCGGCTGAGAGCTGTAGAGCGAACTTCGACTAAGTCTAAGTAAAAAAAACGAACTCGGTGAGGATTTGGAATTTTCAAATCGAACATTGACTTAATCACTAAGGGCGACTTGCAGGGATTTCACTATAATCGCCATTTTATTAGACCCCGACTTTGTCCTAAACTTGATTAAAATCAAATGTCATATTAGTTGTTCCGAATTCACTCGCAGCTCCGCAGTAAACCACGATGAATCTTGTAATAAACCCCATTTTGGAATCATTTCAGTTTTACGTCTTGCACGTCGTCGATTTACCCCTTATCTGGATTAAAATAAACGACAAAGTTAAATCATCGGGGCCGCCGGTTTAAATGGCTAATCGCGATTATTGAATGTCAAACAACATAATATTTTCATATTATTTCTTGTTGTTTTATGAAAATAATAATAATAATAACACTCAACAGTCACAAACATAGTCCTGTGTCGTGGTGGTGTATCAGGAACTACGAGATACTTTCGGTCTCACAACACCCAGACTCGAAACAAATATCTGGAGGTCATACAAACATTTGTCTGGGTGCGGGATCGAACCCGCGGCCTCTCGCTTCACAGCCGGCTACTCGCCGGCTGCGCCACGGAGGCTATCGGCTGTGTGGTCGTCGCGTCGCCACGGCACGGAGGAGTACGCTATATGCGGCGTAACCTTATGTCATTTGACTCATTTCCATACATTTATTCTATTCGACTACCACATAAGCCACTTGTCCTGCGGGGCGATCAGAATTCGGCACACGCACACAAACGCCTCAAAATTGGTGCAAGTCTATAGTCAATAGTCAAGACTACGGCTCTGAGGTCTCGGATTCCCATACAAAACAAACGAAGAACGATTATAATAACACTGCTATAAGAGGTGATGTTAACCCTGCAGTTGTTTACGAGATGATAAATTCCGCTTGAGCTAACAAAGTGCAAAGTTACTCCTGGTTACTCCTTAATAAAAATAATGAAAATAAATAAATAGCCTCATCATATGTGTGTTCGTATTACATGTAAATATTTGACGACTATTGACTTAAGAGAATTTATTGAAAAATCATATAAAACAAACTAGAATCCGTTTTATGCGAAATCGTTATGATAGATGTTTTGAGACGGAACTTTAAATACGAATCTAACGGAACGTAAAGAATGAGTAGCAGTAATGAAATCGCGGATCAATAATCTACACTCGGATTTCTTAAATCGAACCAGAAATGTGTATGTGCAAGACAACTAATGGGACATTTGATTTAAATGATATTTAGGACTGACTCGTGTATTAATAAAACGGCGAATAGAGTAAGATGCAGTGTTGCAAAAGTGTAAAATTAAAAATCGTTGGATTTGGCATCTGAAAATCGGGAGATTTTTATTCGGAATGAAACACAAGTATTTTATGTCAATAATGCGTTAATTTGTTTAATTACAATCAGTAAGTTACATATAATCATTTATAGTTTCATATATTGTACATTGATTAATCATTTTCGTCTTCTTACCACCTATTTTCGTGAACATTTTCTCATCTTTATTAAAAATGTAACAACATTGATTGTTGTCTTCTAAACATCTTCTTGTGTGTAGAAGATCTACCATTGACTTAGTGGAAAGTTTATTCCGTTATTTTTGTGCGAGCTCTTCGTAATTAAGTTTTAACCTTGGATACTGACGCCGTGCAACGTAGTGAGACAATAATGTCTCACTTGGAAAGCCTTCACGCCGCGGCCGTGTACTGTCGTTCTATGTGTTATATTTCTATGACATGTGCATGCGATTCCATGAATGGACTATAATGAACGACTATAGCAAGTATAAGTTATCCAATTTGGGAAACAACCCGAACGAAGTTATCTTCAGAGACATTTGACAGCCTCCGCAGCGCAGAGGGCGAGCAGCCGGCTGTGAAGCGAGAGGCCACGGGTTCGATCCCCGCACCGAGACAAATATTTGTGTAACTCACAGATATTTGTTCCGGGTCTGGGTGTTATGAGACCGAAAGTATCTAGTAGTTCCTGATACCCACGACACAAGACTCAATCTTAGTGTGGGGTTAGGACTATGTATGTGACAGTTGGGTGTTATTTATTTATTTTCCCTTGTATACTCACCAGACAATAATAAACTCTATTATAAGGCATTTCAGTAAAATTTGCTTCAATATACCGCGAAGTTGAATGGCCGTATTTTATTGTATGTAGTATTGTCGTATAGGCCGTATTGTATGTAGGTCGTATTGTATTGTTATCGTATTACAGGTTTCTTTTAGTTTTGTCGTATTAATAATATTATTTTCCATTTTTTATAAGAATATTATTTTACATTAGTTGAAAATTCAAAAATTCGGCAGATAGGACTGCTACATCGGGACATCGTGAGAAAATGACCAAAATCAGTAGATATCCCGATAAATCGGGAACTTTTGCAACGCGGGCAAGATGCCTGCAAGTCTCCACTACTCCAAGTTCATAAGTTCCGTTTCACAAAAAATATATAACCACAATCACAATTCCGCATAAAAAAATATTTTTAGCATTTTAAAATAAAATAAATCCCAACAATTACTTATTATTTACGTTCCGTAAATTTCATATTATTATCTATAGTGCCGTCTCGCAACGTCTTTCATCACAATTTCGCGTAGAAAGAATTGTATTTAATTTTATATGATATTTCAATAGATTCTCTTGTGTCAATAGTTGTCAAATATTTAGTTTTAATTCAGTTTTAATACACGCAATATAAACACACATACGACGAGGCTGTATGTGCTTGCTTCCTTTGCCTAACTGATGAAAGGCAAAATTGAAAAAAATAAATCAGTGTCAGTTGTCTGGATTACGAAATGTCAACTAGACATACGTATAATATTTCGCGATAAGGAATGGTCACTTTAGTTCGCGGCTCCTCAACGAACTAGTTCGTTCTTTTAGTTCTCGTCTCGAACCAAAGAAAGGCTACAAAAATATTATTTGCACGAATTTTAACCGGCTTCACAAAAGGAGGAGGTGAATTAACCGACTTAAAAAAGAGGAGGTTAACAATTCGTTGGAATCTTTTTTTATGTATGTTCCCGGATTACTCGAAGACGCCTGGGCCGATTCGATTTTTTTTATTCTTTCATAATATGCTGCAATTTTTTTTTACTTGTACATACTTGGGGAGTAGTGACGTCGTCTAAGGGACAACTCTTACCAAACGAACCCAACGATGACGGTGGCCTACTTACACAGTAGGCCACCAACACCTTGAGGTTTAAGCCAACCTTATCTGCATGTGGTACACTTTTCTGAGTAACGGACTAGGTGCTGGCGAAACCTCGGTTTTTGCCTTGCAGGGTATGGGGGACAGACCATGGACCAAATGTTTGCTATTAGATCGTTTTGCGAGGCATGCATGTTGAAGCTTCTGCATATCGCTTTCCTGGATCTGCAGAAGGCTTTTAACTTTGTGTCCCGACGGGTGGTCTGGTTCAAAGGGGTGCCAGAAGCTTATGTTGACGTTATCGAAGACATGTTCTTCCGATCAAAGTCTTTGATTCGGACTGCTTTTGGCGTCACCAAACCCTTCCCGTTCACTATGGAGGTTCAGCAACCACCGTGGGTGGTCATGTACGCTGATATCTAAGACAAAAAGCGTCTAGGGACCGCTTGAAAATGGCCGACTGAAAGGAAATGTGCTAAAGATCAAGAACATGAGTTACGTACACGTAGTATTTTATAAATGTTTTCAAATATTTTTTATCAAAGAAAGTAAAAGAAAATATTATGATGTGTTGCCATCTGTGAGACTAAAAAGTGCTGCGCACCATATTTGAATATAGCTTGAAGAAGCACGATATTTCCCTAGTGGTTATTGACTACGTTACGAAAACAAGACCATCATTTGGCCAGTACTTCTGTGTATATGTACGATACGTGGTCTGGCAGCGTTATTTTAAGGAAATCCAGACGACCCCAAAAGCGCTGGCTGGACTTTTTAGAGAATTATATGAGAACCAATGGTCTTACTTTGGACGATACTCAAGACTTAGAATCTATCAAACGAACTAACGAACTAAAGAACGAGAGATCTGGGAACTAGTTCGTTCATTTCTTCTATGGGAGCTGTCTTCCGCACTAGTTCGTTCGCGAACTATACAAGTCTATTGTCAACAATGGTAATTTCTATAATAGAGGTATAATAAAATTTTATCAAGAAGTAACTTTGCAATTCGTTAACTTAAGTGAAATTTATCATCTCGAAAACAACGCTCTCCTAGAAAATAGAATAACTAATGTACTTTGTAATAGAACAACATTGCGGAGTGCGAGCGTGCACAAGAAAACAAGGTACTCGCTGATGGTGAGGAAGTAAGTGTGGAGTTGCGCCAGTTTCAAGGCGTTTGTGATGCGTGTGCCGAAACCTATCCTGCACCGTGGTGCGACGAGTCACGAGACATCGAGGAAAACTTTTCTGCCGTGCCGGGTCGGGCGTGGGTGGTATACCACCGCTTCCAAGGACTAGTGCCACACGTGCGCACACAAATATCGTGCATAATAGTGAAGTGTTGTAATTATGTGGTTTTTCAAGAGATTATGTACATACAATGTTAGTTTGTAAGGTATATGTATGGGTTATTGATAATAAAGTACTCTTCGTAAAAAAACTTGAGTTTTTATATATTTTACGCATTCATCATCCTTGTTTGATACCAAATCGTGTTCAGTGTAAAAAAATAAAGCCATTTTTATCATAGATTTTCATTAAACAACAAGAAATAATGTGAAAAGGTTATGTTGTTTGTCAATAAAATCAAGATTAGCGACTTTAAACCGGCGGCCATGCCCATTTAAGTTAAACGTTTATTTAAATCGAGATGAAGGGTAAAACCACGACGTGCAAGACGTTGAACTGAAATGATGCCAAAATGGAGTTTATTTTACGATTAAACGTCGTTTATCGCATAGCTGCAAGTCACCCTTAAACTTTAATTAACTAAACTGAGTCAATTTTACAAGAAAATCTTTGTTTAATGCTGTCCGTCTGTTTTTCTTATAAAAAAATATTTTAGCTATTCCCTTCTTTTAAGGTTGGCACAAAGAGCATGTAAACTTTAGGTTGGCACCCATGGTTAATTTGGTATCATGGATGTTTATGGTCGGGAGAGGTTACTTACCATTCGCCTCCTTGGTCTAGTGACAGCATATATGGGCTGTGGTTCGGGAGGTCGATTCGTTCGATTCTCAGGTCAGGCAAAGCAAGTTTTCTAATTTAATTTGCCCGGGATTGAATCCTCCAGAGGGAGTTGACGTCAGGAAGGCGGCTGGTTGTAAAAACTTAGCCAAATCCTTTCTGCAACATGCTTGAAAAAGTGTGTTGCACCGACTCCATATTTGGGTGGGATAAAGGCAGGTCGTAAGAAAAAGAGATTACTGTTCGTATACCAGTCTCTATTATAAAAAAATAATGACGAATTGAGAACCTCATCGTTTCGAAGTCGGTAAAAGTATACAAATAAACGCAAACTATGCAATTATTATGTCTGTCTGTGCATTACCATTTAATATGTTGAAGCAGGAAACCTTAATGTCCGTCTGAGACACAAGCTTTCTGACTCATCGCTAAACTCGCTTGGGCTTTATTAAAAAATAAAATACTTTTTACGCGGCGCCGTTCGTTGCTAAGTATTTAACTCCTGTGCCTATTGAAGTATTTTTGAACTTGACTCATGAAGATCATTTTTTCCTGAAATTACAGTTAAGGCAGCGACCGTCCGAGACAGGGTCAGCGGGCATAGCCAAGTGACTTATGCGCTAATCGAATAGAATAAATGTATGGGAATGACATAAGAGAACGGTATATATGTATAGCATACAGTTGTACACTTATGTCATTCCCATACATTTACTATTCTATTCGACTAGCGCATAAGTCACTTGGCTGAACCCACAGTAGTGTTTTCGCGAATTATCGACAATGCGTCGATAAATATAATTGAACAAGATAAGTAGTAAAAAGTATACTATTGACCAGTGACGTGCAGTATATAGACAAAGAGTCTGTGTACCATGACAATTTGTTATTTCCATATATAAATAATAAAATTTGACTAAACACAGATTTATAATAGCAATGCTCGGATTATGTTTTAAATCGACACAGAGATGATAGTCACTATGATAGTGTCGCAAGAGTTGATAATTGTGTAAGATTTTTGTCTAACCTGATCGAAATGTCTATGCATGTCACTACTATTTACTATTTAATTTCTATGGCTGAGATCTATAGAGCGAACTTCGACTAAGTCTAAGTCAAAGAAACGAACTCAGTGAGGATTTGAAACTTTTAATCGCACTTTGACTTAGTCCGAGTCATTTTTACAAGAAAATCGTTGCTTGGTCAGTCTGTTTTTCTTGTAAAAAATGGCTCGGACTAAGTCGAAGTTCGATTTAAAAATTCCAAATCTTCACTGAGTTCGTTTCTTTGGCATAGAATTAGGCGAAGTTCGCTCTATAGTTCTCAGCCTTAATATTCCGCTTTCGGTGCGATAATCGAACCCGCAGCCTCTAGTTCACACTTCGCCCGCTGCGCCATAGAGGCTGTGAATTTGATGTGTAAAAAACAGAATTTGTATATTTCAAACAAATACGGTTTCGATAGGAATTATTTTAGCAATTCGTGCAAGGCTCTGAATTTTAATAACAACCTGTTAAGGTCAAGTTGAGCGTGGGTTGAGAGGAAATGGAATAAAGTCCCATGTCTACATTCCTTGCGAAATATACAAATATTATTAACGCGTGAGTTGTGACTCACGAGTTGTTTACATTGAGTATAATATAAAGTTTTCCGGTTTTGCATCCGAAGTAAATAACCAAGCAAGCGTCTTTCCTTTATAAATTAATTGTATGACTGGACTGGTAACTTATGCTCGGGTTCTGAGTATCTTACATTGGTTTATGTATCCGATATTTGCATCCTTATAAATAAATCGTTGTATACTTGTGCTATAGATTTAAAGGATTAGATTTAATGGACTGCCTCCGTGGCGTGGTGGTATTTCGGTACGATTATCGTCCTGAGGTCTTAGGTTCGATACCCGGGTCGGGCAAAGTAATATTGGATTTTTCCATATCAGTCTGGAGTCTGGAATTTGTGTTTTAAGCTCGGCCCTATCACATTTAGGACTGAACCAAGAACGGCGAAATGTGGGTCTTTTAGTTCGGTAGTGCGCCTCTGCCTACCCCTTCGAGGATACAGGCGTGAACTTATGTTCCGTGTTATGTTAATGTATCCGATATTTACATCCTTACTAAGAAATCGTTGTGTACCTACTTCTGCCATCGTTTTACAATGTTTTGTCTCGCTGTATCGATAACGTCAGTGGATAGATAGATAGCAACTCTTTATTGTAGACACATCCAGAAAACAGGTAACAGTAAACAACATAATAACTGTGGCACATGTGGCGGCCTTATCGCTAAAAGCGATTCCAGGCAACCATTTAGTAGCGAGTAACTCAACCGTAAGTTTTCTTATACGTTTCTCGCTAGGACTTATAATATTTGTATGAAAAACACGAACGCCTCTAACGGTTTAGGAATTAGTGTCTGTATTGAAAAAATATTTTACGTAGTCGCTAGCGAGACAATCTCGTCGCTAGTCATGTCGAAAACTCATGTATGAGCTTTTTTTTTTATTTGCCAACGAAGGCAGACGAGCAGACGGCCCACCTGATGGTAAGTGGTTACCGTCGCCCATAGACATCGGCAATGCCAGGGGCACAGCCAAGCCGCTGCCTACCGCGTAGATGCTTTTTTTAGTCTCGTTTGAAGAAGGACATGTCATAGCGCTGCGGGAACCCCGAGGAGGGGAGTTCATTCCAGAGTTTGCAGGTTCGTAGGAGCTTCTGAACAAGCAATTATTTTCATGGAATATATAAGCATATATTTTAAACCGACTGGAAATATGTATTCAAGGATATTCTATTTTTCGTTGCTCGGTGTTGCAGTAAGGATTCGGCTTAGTTTTTCAACCGGCTGACGGCTAGCACTATAACGATCCATCCGATCCATTCGCGCAATTCGTGTCATTTCTTTCATGATGTTACAAAAAATACTATTTCATCTAAACAGAGTTCATTCAAAGCAAAATAAACTTTGAATTTCGTAGTAAAAACTGCAACGAATCGCATTCTACGAAACATTATTGGATACAAATAACCAACGTAAATGACCGGGAATGTATTGTAATAGTTCAAAAATAAATATTTTCCTCATTCATTGTACATAATAGGATAGGCTACAGTTCCACAACCGCATTGTGTCATCTTAAACCAGAACAATATTAAAAGTTATTCACCGATTAGAATAGAAAAACAACCTAACTCCTTTTGCGCGGGAATATCGCCCCAAGAGTCAGGGTTGAGAATGTTCAGAATCCCTAGTACGAGTTTATTTTGATAGTTCTTGATTAACGAAATCGACGATAGTTTGCCTTTTGTCCATACATTTGACTAGCAGTACCATTTTGCGGAGAATACAATGAACTAAACACCGATCATGACCATATTTGAGGCAATCCTTGGAATAAGCTCTATCCAACACAAAAAGAATCATGAAAATCTATCAACACTTGACGGAGATAAATAACACACCTAAAAGTCACATAGTCCTGACCCCACACTAAGATGGGGTCTTGTGTCGTGGGAATCTGGAACTACGAGATACTTTCGGATATCGTGTAACATACAGAAACAAATACAAACAAATTGAGGACCTTCTCCTTTTTTTAAGTCGGTCGAAAAGAGAAATAAACAGCGGTTTGTCTTTTCAAATCGGTACCCTCGGGCAGTGTCCCACAGGGAGGAATCTGACTTTAAAAAACTGATTAATAAATAATAGATTTAAACATCATTTATTTAACATCTGAAAATCATTAACGTTCAGCAGTGGATGTTTTGTGGCTGATGATGATAAAAGGTTCGCTAGATAGGAATAATTAATTTACTTAAAAACATATGTTCATAGGCAATGTACGAAATATAATTTTAACGTCTGGAATGTGTCTGTTTATATTTGGTTTAGACACCATGTCTATAATTATGTAATCGGCTTTAATTTCTAAACGGCTTTTACAAACGCATTCTTTATATCGGTTGGAGCACCTTTTCGTTCAACGCATATTTTAACAGAGCAATAATGAAGTTGGAAGTGATGTTTGTGATGTCAAGTTAAGTGCCAAATAAAATGAGTCGGTGGTGGAGGAGAAGATTCTGTTGGATAACTGAAGGGAAAGTCGCTCAATTATGGGTTTGTTATTTTGATACTTGCGCTTGTTATTTTGATACTTGGGCTTGTAAATTTGATACCTGGGTTTGTTAATTTAAAACTTTGTACTTATTATAATAGTAGGGGAGCCCACGATGCTAAATGGGGATTTACTCGAGCGTCGTAGAGACCTATTGGGATGCAAAGCTTAGATGATATGAAGAAAAAAATGTTATATGATATATACCTTTACATCGGTGGGGGAAGCGGCTATAGATTTTTAAATATGTAAAAAAAAACTGTTGCATGGACATCCTCGAGCGCGTCAGATATTGATAGCATCAATGCCCTACGTATTTTTAATAATGTACGTATGTTAATCTGATCGTTTGCATGATGCGAGTGGTTGTATTTAAGGGTTGAAAATGAAAAAAAAAAAAATTTTATCGAGCGCGTCAGTTTTTCTAACGGAGTGTTAAGTGCACCAAAAAAAAGATCTCATTCACTAATCTGACGATTTCGATGGGACGCAAACTCGCGGCCATTTTCATAATGTGCAAAAAAAATTCGCCATTTTGAAATACTCAAGCGCGTCAGATTAAGATATATATGGTTCATCTTTATGTTCTAAACGTACTGTCTCATAATCTGACGATTATCTAGAGGGATTGGCCTGATCTGACAAAAAAAAATTAGAAAAACGGTTCACCTTAAAGGCCATCCCTGCAACTTCCCGCTAATTCCATTCTTGGGCTCTTAAAATTGTACTTATGACATTTTTGAGCTCAAAATATAATTTATGTGATATTTTGAGCTCGCTGAGTTCAAAGAAATAGAAATTTCGTAGAACACTATTTTTGGAATTTTCAAACCGCAATAACTTTTGAATGGATCAACCGATTTTCACGCGGTTGGCGGCATTGGACGCAGTTTTATCATCCTCATAAGTAATTTTGCAATTTTAATTGATCGAACCACAAATTTCGGAGTAATCCCGAAAAAACCCTTTTTCGGGTTTCTTTCGTTCACGATATCTCTCGAACGAATCAACCGCTTTTGACCAGCTAGGTGGCGATCGACGTGGTTTTTCAAGCTCAAAGGCGGATGAGTTTTTGAAGTTGATGGATAAAGCCGGTTAAAAGTTATTCCAAAAAAACCACTCTCAAAATATTTTTTTTTAAATCATTGAACTTAATTAATTGAAAAGCTCAGGAAGCAGAAACCAGAGTGGGGACGGAGTGAGAGAGTAATAGATAGAGAAAGAGTGAGAGAGGAATAGAAGCGCGGAGAAAGAAATGTAGGCATCACGCAACTGCACGCATTTAACTTTATCGACGAATTTTTGTTATTTCGGCTTGCGGAAATCGTCAGATTATATATTTTTCTTTATTCTTGAATTATTTCCTTCAAAATAAAAAAAAATTTAGCTACGCTCGAGAATGTCGAGATGACGTTTTTTTTTTACAACTTTGTTGCCCTCCCCTTTTTTTACGTCACTCTCAAATTGTCAGATTAGTGGAATATACACTTTTTAGGATGTAATTAACTCACCCTACCTTAATCTGACGCGCTCGAGAATTTCTGATGGTCAATTTTTTTTTACTAATCTGATCCTGTATCCTTCACGGGCGGCCTTATATATGGGCCTCATGTTTTGTGGAGGTACTTAACCGGGTACAAGGTATCCCCCTGTATATTAATCTGACGCGCTTTAGTAAATCCCGAAATCCCCGCTTGGGCTCCCCTACTATAATTTAAAATGTTACAATGTGAAAAACCTCGATTTTCTGATACATGTATTTATTGTGTATTATTATTGTATTGTGCCCGATATGGCGATAGGCTCGCCCCCTATCACTTCTGGGACGGAACTTAGCTTGGCGAAATGTGGGTGTTCTAGTTCGCTAGTACACCTCCGCCTACCCCTTCGGGGATACAGGCGTCAGTTTATGTTAATGTTATGTTATATCTTAATCTTGTATGTATTTATGTGACAAAGAGGTGACTAAATATTTTTTTAGTTATTTCTAGTATCACCTCACTGGTTGGTGGTACTGGTTGTTGTATTCCGCTTTGAAAGAAATTATAGGCAATGTAATTACTGCGCCTTTACTAATCTAGAGTTAGAACTAACTCTACACATACATATGTATGTATGTGTAGAGTTAGTTCTAAATTCGCAACTTATATCTAAAATCTTAAGGTGACGTTGCAGTCTTGTACCAATCTCTTATAGTAGTATTATTATAATCTTACTAGGTTTTTTTGTACGGGAATCGGTACACGTAAGATTATAATAATATTGCTACCACCACCTCTTTGCTTTGTTAATCAAGTGCCGGTGGTTTTTGCTCCTGTTCATGGGTAGTCTCTCTTACCATCAGGAGAGCGTCTTGCTCATCTCATCATGCGATTGCAATAAAACAAGGTTTTTTTTATTCGATCCGGTTCATACAAACATTCGGTTTTTTCTGTTTAATTTCCCTACGAGTCTGAACTGTGACTCATTTAGTATATTTCTCGTTGCCCGTATCGGTTCTTTGTGTTTATATACACATTCACTGGTACATTAATCACCATATTATCAGACCGACTAAAAGTCTGCAACGGTCTATAATGATTCATTCTGGTAAATAGTAGTAAGTTTTGCTTCAGTGAAATGTGTAGTTTCTTTATAATGGATAACATTAAAAAAAATGTTGCTAGGTGCTTAATTTTTATTATGAGGACAATATTTTTAGTAAATTGTGCTAAATACGATGCCTGTTATAGGACAAAGAATGGAAAGAGGTGAATTGGGCTCTTCGATATCTCTTTAATTGTACGAAAAACCAATATCTCTTTAATTGTACCAGAAACAACAGAAAGTCAGTAAAAAAATAATGGGAATAAATAAATAAATAATAAACACAAAGCTTATTAAAGTACATGCAAGCAAGTATATACCAACGCTTTTATCCCCGAAATGATAGACAGAGGCGAACTAGAACACCCACATCTCGCCAAACTCATTTCCGTACCAAATATGGTAGGCGGCGAGCCTATCGCCATATTTGTCACAAATTCCAGACTCAGGACTGATGCTGATTTAGTTGAATAGAAAAACTCGATATTCCGACCCGGGAATCGAACACCGAGACCTGAGGACGTTAAGCGTACGCAGTAAAGCTACGCCTTCGAGGCAGTCTCAGTCTAATCAAAGTGGATTTTTTGATGAAGTGTGATTTAATTATTGCAATAATAGAAAACCGAATCAACATGCCTAATGGCATGTTATTTAATAAACAGTGACTCATAATGTACGCGCGAGTCCTAATACACAGAACAGTCCTGCGTTGATAACGAACGGATGCTGCGTGCTCCTTTGATAACGTATCTGTCTGTATGCTCCTATCGTCATAGTTACCCACTTACGAATGGGTGAGGATATGGCTATACTTATGATCTTAACTTTTGATCCCAAGTTGAGGGTTGATTACAGAATATGAAAGGAGAAGGAAAGTCCAATCCAGGTGGTAGAGCCACGCTGTAGACAGTAACGTCTATAGCACGGATGGGCCGGCTCGACCGGTTAGATACCACTGTCTCACAGAAAACCGACGTAAAGTGGCAGCTTGCTGTCGCGTTTCGTTCGGTGAGTGAGATTTCCGGTGGCCCATTTCCCCACTCCCTTTTCCAATCCCCTTCCCTCCCCTTCCATTCCCTCCTTTTAGGTTGGCATCGCACTCATGTTTTTTTTTGTCTTGGGTGTCTATGGGCGGTGGAGATCACTTAACATCAGGTGACCCATCTGCTCGTTTGCCAATCTCTGCTATAAAAAAACAAAGTGTCCATAAAACATGGTTCCCATAGGCTTCCCTTGGGATAATTGCAGGCTGATAAATAATCCTAATAGTAAAACTGTCTCAGTGGCGTGGTTGTATTTAGGTACGACTACCGTCCTGAGGTCTCGGGTTCGATCCCCGGGTCGGGCAAAGTAATATTGGATTTTTCCATATCAGCCCGGAGTCTGGAATTTGTGCCCGATATTGTGGTATCACATCTGGGACGGAACTAAGCTCGGCGAAATGTGGGAGTCCTAGTTGGCTAGTGTGCCTCTGCCTACCCCTTCGGCAGATACAGGCGTGAGCTTATGTTATGTTATGATTCCTGTAACCACTGATAAACCCATTGTTTTTCGTCATCAGGTTTAGACTGTACCTCTATAGTTACTGCCGAGTCCGGATAAAAAACGTCAAAGGCGTATGCTCTTTTTGGGGCTGGTCTCGAAACTTCGAGACTCGTCTCAGTAGCCCATACTGAGCTTTTGTTTCATCTCGCCTTTGCTAATTAAATTAAATGTTGTTTATTATTGTCACCAGGCGGAGCTAGTGGCGGCGGTGAGGCGGCGCGGCCGAGGTGATGGCAGTGATGATGACGAGGACCTGGGGCTGCCACGCAGTCCACCCGCCTCCCCACCCACTGATAAGGGTGATAAGGTAATATTAAATATACAGTAAACTGTAAAACAGGTTGAATACAGTGGCGTGCAGTCCATATAGACAAAGAGACACTGTCTACCCTGACTAGTTGCCAATTACATAATTTAAAACAAAAATCATCACCAAAATCAATTTTTCACAATAGCCGAGCTAGGCTATTTATATTTTATTTATATTCTATTTTAAATCGACAGGGGGATAAAAGATTTTTGTCTACTCTAATCCAAATGTCTATGCACGTCACTGGTTAAATATTGGGCATCAGCTAACTTATACTAGTATTTTCGACCATCAAGACTAGTTACATTGATATTTATTTGTTTGTGATTTTAGGATCAAATTATTTTTGGCAATGGTTTTGTAATGCACAATGTACGTGCTTCCGATGTTTTCCGATGCACAATATTTAAGTTGTGAAGCAATGTACTAAAGTCTTAACAGATATAAGTTAGGGGATTGTATAAAGCACGATGGATTACCTACTTTTACAACACTCGATAAAGTGTTAATAATATCAACAATAACGCTAAATCGCTACATCTTGAGATGAATGGACGAAGCTCTAACTGGGCTAAAACTTTTGCTTTATGAGATCCGCATAATCCAATGTATCCGACTTCACTATAATATGCAGTTCTTAATAGCGCCATCTATTAAAAGTTTTCAACATTACTTGCAATGCAATCGTATGCAACGAGTTACCGACTGCCCGCACAGATGGCGCTGTAATGAGTTTTACGTAAGCCATAGTTGCGTAAAATAGCCTAATAAGATTGGCTCACAATACCAGCTAGGAATTAAATGTATATCCATTCACACCGCTGTGGTTTCACCAATATCCTATTACTAATATTGTGCGAAGGACGCAGCGACCAGTAATCTGATTTTATAATCTTACTTTACATAATATCCGGCGATACGTAAAGACTCTAATCCCGGGATATCTTGATATTTGTCCAGATAAGGTATCTGCGTAATATGATTTGAATATTCCTGATAAACGATAAGTATTCGCGATAGGAAACTGCAGTTTTAGAAAGTTATTTTTGCAACATTCTAAATTGAATTTAAATATTCATAAAAATTTCGTTCTGGTTTTGCTCGCATAAATATGAGACTCTGCACTCAAAAATTCACAAAACATAGTTTCGCTATACATTTTTATCCGGGACTAATGTTTTATGAGCAGGAGACAGTGAAAAGCATTGTTTTGTTTTGTTTCGAGAACAAAATATTCAAGACACGCGGCTTTACGCTCGGCAGTAGATTTAAAGGGCTAGTTTCTAATATCCCTCGACAGTAAACTGCCACTTTCTTCTTTTAAAAATTATGGCTTCCACGCATTTGCCATGATTTAGCCAATGTCAAGCTAAGTATAGCAATTATCAAGTTTTCAAAATGACCATGAAACCCAGATGTCGAGGAACTCGAGGCTCTGCTGGGATTATGGCGGTAATTCCTTCCAGCGTGGTGCCCCTTAGATGACCTTCACTCAACGAATCGACCGGACAAACCCAGCCAACGCACCAAGCAAAACTTCGCCGATTAAAAAGTTTCCACATTATTTAGTCCATCTTCGCAGAATTTTGGTGCATAAAACCAAATCACATTAAACAAAAAACACAACTCCAGACAATAATATGAAAAAATTTTAACAAGCGACGCCCACCCTGTCAGACTTCCCGTCAAAATCCTCAAGCTGCTAATTGTCTTTCGTTTAAAATTTCCCCATACCGAACAAAATTTCCCCAAAAATGTTGAAGCAGTTTCGTTAAATAACAAAATAAAAATAAGTTGTACTCTTGAATCCTGAGCGGAACGGTGGGAAAGTTACATGAAGAAAAGAATTTGAAAAGAGGACCTCCGAAATCTCTTTCATTAATCACCATATTAAACATAACAACAGTTTTTCGCAAAAGTGGGAAAAATACCCCAACCTGGAAACACTGCCTGATGCAACAACGTCACTAGGGTTTTGCAATAACGTTCCATTATACGTAATTTCTAATTAAGATATTTTCTAAAATATAAAGTAATTTATACTACTTTCTTTATAGCACATTTCAAGGTTTTGTTTATTGATTTATCAACACAATTTCTCGTTATAATTTCCGTGCAAGTTCCCCATAATTTTAAATAAAACAAAATTGACTAGCTCAGTCGCGCGGCTCTGCCTGTCCATCGATTTCCTCGATATAAAGATACGTGGTATATAGAGCGTGTCTTGTGATTTCCACCGCCGATTTATGACAGTGCCATTCGGATTAAGCAATTATCTCATTATCTAAAATAACTCCGCATTCAACAAACTCTCGATACTAGCTAACTCTTGTACGAATTTCGTTTCGTTGTTTATTTTCGTGTGTTGGTATTTACCGGTTAATTGGAGATTATATCGTGAAATGCCTCTAGCGTTAATTATTTTTTATATTTCGTTTATCTTTTGTTAGAAAGACTTGGCTTACGATCGCAGGGATTTTTCAATGTTTTCAGTATTGTGTGTTTTCAATATGTTTTCAACAATATTTTCGATGTTTCTTTATTTGAACGAGTATTTGAGCTCCTCAGGGATTTACGCCCGAATGGTCAAACGCTACTCCACTTTAACGGCTTCTTACATTGATTTTCGATATACATTTTGACAGATAAGGCGGCCTTAAACGACATAAGGCGACTTTAAGTGAGTATTCGGCGATTAATCAATCAAAATATCCTTTCTCATTCATTTTATACATCACTAGCTGTAGCTCGCGACTTCGTTCGCGTGGGTATCCCACGGTACCTGTACATTTTCCGAGATAAAAATTAAGCCTATATCACTCAGGAATAATGTAGCTTTCTACTAGTGAAAGAATTTTCAAAATCGGTTCAGTAGTTCCAGAGATTACTTCGTACAAACTCACAAACGTGCAAACTTTACAACATTTAGTATAGATAAAGAGAAACTGCAAAGTCTTAGCATTCTATGTCCAAGGGTTTGGGCTGGGCGTTTATAAGTCAGTGTGTTAATAAACTTTTACGGCCGGTTTCAATAAACGATCTCAGTTTAGATTGCAGATAGATCGCGATTATGAACCAATCAAATCAAGTTATTTGACGAAGCCGTATTCAAACTGTGTTCTTATTGGTTAATTTTTGTAATCTATCTGCACATTCGAACTGAGATTGTTTATTGGAACCGGGCGTATATCGACTTTGAAAGAAGGGATTGAGCGATATACCCGGGCATTCCAAACTTGGTGTTCCATAGAGCTTACTCTATGGGTGGTTTCATTGAGTTGTTAAACTTGTAATAATCACAACTAAAAAAAGGGCTCAAATCCCCATTCGAGACGTCTATGGAGATTGGAAATTACTCTGTAGTGCAATGGCGAACAGTCCACACAACACGATTCTGGCTACCTTTGCCAAAATGCCTGGTAATAAAAATATATCCATTCAAAGACATATATGGAAGTTTCTTTTCTCGGCTTCCATTTTAGAAATTATCTACCCTTCGCACCGCTGTATATAGTTAGATGATTTACAAGTGGAGTCACGTTACCGAACTAGTTGATACAGTTTGCCGAGGTGCGGCGCAACGCAGAGCTCGTACACTTTCACTGCTCTCGACAATCGACACCTATGCAGCGGGCGACGACGCTTATATACTTTACTAACAATAGATAAATAGTAATAGATATAGAGTAAAGTGGTAGAGCCCCGCTGTACAGTAACGTATACAGCACGAATGGGCCGGCTCGACCGCCCGGTCGATTTAGATACCACTGTCTCACAGAAAACCGACGTAAAGTGGCAGCTTGCTGCCGTGTTTCGTTCGGTGAGTGAGGTTTCCGGTGGCCCATATCCCCATTCCCTTTCCCAATCCCCTTCCATTTCCTCCTTTTAGGTTGGCAACGCACCCATGATTCTTTTTGTCTTGGGTGTCTACGGGTGGTGGAGATCACTTACCATCAGGTGACCCATCTGCTCGTTTGCCAATCTCTGCTATAAAAAAAAAGATGCTATATTAAACCTCGTCGCCTCTTTGGTTTAGTGGCAGCATATACGGGCTGTGGACCGGGAGGTCGTGGGTTCAATTCCCAGGTCGGCCAAAGCGAATTTTCTAATTTAATTAGCCGGGCCTGGATCGCAAAAACATAGCCATCCTTTCTGCAACATGCTTGAAAAAGTGTGTTGCGCCAATCCCACATTAAGGTGGGGTAAGGACAGGTAGAAAATATGCTATATTAAACCACCCCATTGTGACATGTGTATAGTGACAGCGACGACGTAGTAATAGACACCTAGGCTGACATCTATAGAGCGAACTTCGACTAAGTCTACGTCAACGAACTCAGGCTGAGATCTATAGAACGAACTTCGACTAAGTCCGAGTCAAAAAAACGATCTTAGTGAGAATTTGGAATTTATAAATCGAACTCAGACTTAGTTCAAGTCATTTTTCACAAGAAAAACTTTGCTAAGTTCAAGTCCACAAAACCTTGACTTCGATCTGTCAGTTCGACATGCAGTAATACCAGTATCGAAATACTGACATAAAATGTAGAAATTGTTTTATTCATTCTAACGTTTTTTAAATTAAAATACCATAACTATTGTTAGAAAATGTTTAATAATTAAAGGTACGAGATTTTGTTATATTACAGTACCGTTTATTATACTGTAAATCGATCTATTAATTATTAAAGTTTAACGAAAATAGATAATTTTGTTTAGAATAAACTAGTAACCCAGAAGATGCCAAAAAAAAGACAAAATGTTTTGACAACTTCCAGTATTGTCCTGAATAATAATTAATATAACATTAAACTCGAAACCGTGCTCAGAATTAAAAAAACAAGTTTTGCTGAGACATTTGCAAAGCGCGAAAGGTGACCCGAGAACCAGTGGGAATGGACGGACGGCGGACTTCATCGCGGCGACCCACAATGCAACAGTGACCATCATGCTATTGCTCCAATAATAATATCATCATCATCAGCCACAGGACATCCACTACTGAACATAGGCCTCCCCCAAAGATTTCCAGATCGACCGGTTGGAAGTGGCCTGTAACCAGTGACTTCATGTGACCTTTGTCGGGTCGTCTGTCCATCTAGCAGTCATATTATACAGACAGTGAATCAGTGCATCAGTGAAAATACATATTATATTAATTATTATGTAGTCGGCCTAAATAATGTATAGATATTTTAAGAATGAATTGGTTACATGTCAGGAAAATAATTTGCAGTAGGTAAATAAAATAATCATTATCATGAATAATATTTATTTATTACAAATCACTGATATTAACCTTTGTTGTGTTGTGTGTAAAGTACATAAATGGTATTTTCAACTATTGTGCAATATACCTACTGCACAAACTACTCTTATATTGCTTGTGTTTGATAACTTGTTCAGCAGTTGGTTGTATGTGTGAAAATTTAATAACTTCAAAATGTTCTTTCTGAAACAGAAGAAATAAATATCACATAGTTTCCCTCAGATCTTTCATTATTAATCAGCAAGATCACCACAATGGCAATTTGCATGGACTGGCTGACAATAAGCTTGCCTGGCAGGTTAACCACTCAGTTGGTACCCAGATGGTAATGCCTCAACAGTTTACCGCTGGCAGGAAATGTTAATAAGGCATGGCTTTGCTTTCGGCTTGCTGGCTGACTGAGATGCAATTTATACTCTACATGGGCTGCTAGTCAACAAACAGACAGACAGACAATTGGCTAGTAAACAGTCTCCAAAATACAAAATCCCCGTTTTAACAATTTTGATAAATTAATAAAACTTTTGTCAAAATATTAATATGAAATAATGGCAGTGGATTAGCTAGAGCTCCAGGAATAGGCATCACAGAGTCAATCACCTCTCACTCACCTGATTGTGACTCCTGGCATATTTGAGCCCTTGTAATTCTCTTGGTGGTTTACTTCATCATTTTAAAGCTTAGAATGCTTTTTTTTATGTCATCATGTTTTCATCATCATCATGTTGTTTCTTCTTTCTTTAAAAATTATGGCCTTCTTCAAAATATTGATGATTTTGCCAACAATAGTAATAAATAATAAATCCATGTTTTGACTATCAAATGGTGACGATTCATGTTTATTCTTTCTTCTACCTGCCCTTATCCCACCTTAATGTGGGGTCGGCGTAGCAAACTTTTTCAAGCATGTTGCTGAAAGGATTATAAGACTATTCATGTATAATGCGGTTTGTTTTTCACTTGACATTTCAAAGAGCGTCAGCCATTTTGTCAGCTGTTAATTACGTAACACGTTCCGTTACAACCTACAAATATAAAGGCGCGTCTCCTCTACCTGTTTATGTAATTTTATAAGAATCTTACGTTTCTTTTGCCAAAGGAACTGCGTGAAACCGATAACGTCTGAGTAGACTATGCAAAGTCAAACTATGGCTAGCCTGAGTTCGAGTTCGAACTATAAATACGCAAAAGTTGACTTTCGCTTAGTTCACTCCAAAGACGACTACGCTGAGTCGACTTTGGTGCAAGACTTAAGTAAGAACTATAGATTTCAGCCTTAGTGAGGATTAAAAATTTTTAAAACGAACTTCGACTTAGTCGGAGCCATTTTTTTAGGTTAAAGTTGATCACTATGCGTCCCTTCTATAACCAACTGTAATGCTCTCAGGCTGAGATCTATAGAACGAACTTCGACTAAGTCCGAGTCAAAAAAACGAACTTAGTGAGGATTTGGAATTTATAAATCGAACTCGGACTTAGTCCAAGTCATTTTTCACAAGAAAAACTTTGCTAAGTTCAAGTCCACAAAACCTTGACTTCGGTCTGTCAGTTCGGCATGCAGTAATACCAGTATCGAAATACTGACATAAAATGTAGAAATTGTTTAATAATTAAAGGTACGAGATTTTCTTATATTGCAATACCGTTTATTATACTGTAAATCGATCTATTAATTATTAAAGTTTAACAAAAATAGATAATTTTGTTTGGAATAAACTTGTAACCCAGAAGATGCCAAAAAAAATAGACAAATGTTTTGACAACTTCCAGTATTGTCCTGAATAATAATTAATATAGCCATCTTATAAAAGAAGAAGGATAATTAATATAACATTAAACCCGAAACCGTGCTCAGAATTAAAAAAATCGTTCTGCTGAGCCATTTGCAAAGCGCGAAAGGTGACCCGAGAACCAGTGGGAATGGACGGACGGCGGACTTCATCGCGGCGACCCACAATGCAACAGTGACCATCATGCTATTGCTCCAATAATATTATCATCATCATCAGCCACAGGACATCCACTACTGAACATAGGCCTCCCCCAAAGATTTCCAGATCGACCGGTTGGAAGCGGCCTGTAACCAGTGATTTCATGTGACCTTTGTCAGGTCGTCTGTCCACCTAGCAGTCATATTAAACAGACAGTGAATCAGTGAATCAGTGAAAGTACATATTATATTAATTATTATGTAGTCGGCCTAAATAATGTATAGATATTTTGAGAATGAATTGGTTACATGTTGTCAGGAAATTGATTTGCAGTAGGTAAATAAAATAATAATTATCATGAATAATATTTATTTATTACAATCTCTGATATCCTCTGTTATTTGAGTGTTGATAATCCTTTGTTATTTGAGTGAGCATACATACATACATACATACATAGACTCACGCCTTTTTCCCATAGGGGTAAGCAGAGACAACGGATTTCCATTTACTACGATCCTTACACACCTCTTTCGCCTCATTCAGTCTCATTACATTCTTCATGCATGCACGTCGGTTTAGGGTACTTTTAACTTAACCTTTGTCGAGTAAATCTCTGACTTGGTCAGAGAATGTTCGATGAGGTCTTCCCCTTCCACCTCTACCATTCACACTTGCCATATATATTTGCTTTGTCAGCCTCCTTTCATCCATCCTTTCTACATGCCCAAACCACCGCAACATTCCTTTCTCAATCCTCGTTATTATTTCCTCTTTCAATCCACACAGTACATAAATGGTATTCTCAACTATTGTGCAATATACCTACTGCACAAACTACTGTAATATTGCTTGTGTTTGATAACTTGTTCCGCAGTTGGTTGCATGTGTGAAAATTTAATAACTTCAAAATGTTATTTCTGAAACAGAAGAAATAAATATCAGACAGAGTTTCCCTCAGATCTTTCATTATTAATCAGCAGATCACCACAATGGCAATTTGCATGGTCTAGCTGACAATAAGCTTGCCTGGCAGGTTAACCACTCAGATGGTACCCAGATGGTAATGCCTCAACAGTTTACCGCTGGCAGGAAATGTTAATAAAGCATGGTTTTGCTTTGGGCTTGCTGGCTGACTGAGATGCAATTTATACTCTACATGGGCTGTTAGTAAACAAACAGACAGACAGACAATTTGCTAGTAAACAGTCTCCAAAATACAAAATCCCTGTTTTAACCATTTTGATAAATTAATAAAACTTTTGTCAATATATTAATATGAAATAATGGCAGTGGATTAGCTAGAGCTCTAGGAATAGGTATGACAGAGTCGATCACCTCACTCACTCACCTGATTGTGACTCCTGGCATATTTGAGCCCTTGTAATTCTCTTGGTGGTTTACACTTTACTTCATCATTTTAGAGCTTAGAATGCTTTTTTTATGTCATCATGTTTTCATCATCATCATCTTGTTTCTTCTTACTTTAAAAATTAAGGCCTTCTTCAAAATATTAATGATTTTGCCAACAATAGTAATAAATAATAAATCCATGTTTTGACTATCAAATTATGACGATTCATGTTTATTCTTTCTTCTACCTGCCCTTATCCCACCTTAATGTGGGGTCGGCGTAGCAAACTTTTTCAAGCATTTTGCTGAAAGGATTATAAGACGATTTATGTATAATGCGGTTTGTTTTTCACTTGACATTTCAAAGAGCGTCAGCCATTTTGTCAGCTGTTAATTACGTAATACGTTCCTTTACAACCTACAAATATAAAGGCGCGTCTCCTGTAAATATATAAAAATCTTACGTTTCTTTTGTCAAAGGAACTGCGTGAAACCGATAACGTCTGAGTAGACTATGCAAAGACAAACTATGGCTAGCCTGAGTTCGAGTTCGAATTATAAATACGCAAAAGTTGACTTTCGCTTAGTTCACTCCAAAGACGACTACGCTGAGTCGACTTTGGTACAAGACTTAAGTAAGAACTATAGATTTCAGCCTCAGACTCATTAAATTACTGTAATTGAATATCAAGGCGTGAACACGGTAGCCGTTACTGTGACAAAACAGTAAAAACTATGCATTAATTAGGGACTCATAGCATATTGTACAAGGTACACTCTAGGGTTGGTACATAAATATTCCATACAGAAAATTCTGTACAAGATTCCAGCGTCCCTTTAAAATCATGTAAAAAATATTATAACTCCTTTAATTTGATGTCTTAGAATATACGCATTAGCGTGAAATGCGTTCAAAATGTATTAAATTGTATTTTCAAACAAAAATCAGCAACTACAATTCGTCGAGTCGTGGAAGTTTTACAATATATGCCGACGAGCTTACTATGGTACATAATTTAAACGTTGGCAACTATTTTGGTTAAGGTGCGTCTTAAATGTATTATCTAAACATATTTGTAACACTGTACATATGTTTACTGTACTAAATAAATAAAATAAAATATTTATATTTTAATGTAAAGGCTTCTGGAAAAATATTTCGATAAAGATTACCCCCCCCCAAAGGGAGATTGGCGAAGCGCAGGCAGCCGGTCGTAAAACCTAAGCCAAATCCTTTCTACGATATGATTGAAAAAATCTGTTGCGCTGACCCTACCTTGAGGTGGGATAAAGGCAAGTAGAAACAAAGATATTTAATATAACCAATTAAAGAGAGGCTATGACGCAAGTTTCCATACAAAAAAATTGGTTCCAACGTTAGTAACGCCATCTACATTACAATGGAGCTTATTACAATGTACACCCTAAATTGTTCTTAAATGTTTAAGAATCTCGTAAAATAATTTTATTGTCTAAACATTATAAATATATGTTTCAAATACGACTGAGTTATGACCACGAAGGTCAGAACTTTTGGATCACAAGTTTCATGCTGTTGTCCCGTCTATACTTAGGTAGAAAGAAATGTTTCTGCATAAAAAGTAATCACAAGTTTAAAAACTTAACAGACCGACTTCGAATCCGATCGTGACCAAATTTATATGGGATCACCCTTGAAAGAAGCTCTATCGAACACAAAAAGAATTTTGAAGATCGGTCCACATTCGGCGGAGATAACGTAACATACATAAAAAAATATAGACGAATTGAAGACCTTCTCCTTTTTGGAAGTGGGTCGATAAGGATGCCACGTGTTAAAGTGTCAACAACACAACGTGCATGTAGAGACAGCCCTATACAGAGGCGTCACTTCGTCGCATCCAGCGATGTGAACCCCACAATCAATTCAACAGCACTCCATTGTCCCGGTACCGTTGTGATAACGGACTCCTCCACATGACTGCCATGTATCAATGAAAGCCGTGGCGCAGCGGGCGAGTAGCCTGTTGAGAGGCCGCGGGTTCGATCCCCGCACACAGAAAATGTTTGAGTGATCTATAAATATTTCTTTCGGGTCTGAGTGTCTGTGTGAGATTCTGGCTTTGATACCGAAGCTTTTTGAAGTCGTTCGGAATCCCAATATCATTTTACCCGACGCGGGGATCGTACCCGAGACCCCAGGACGGTAATCGTACTGCACACGTAATACAATTACACCACCGAGGAAGTTTTTCAATTAGTGCTAATAATAAAGGCTTTATTGCGTTCCAGCCAGGGTTGCGTTCCCGTGGACGGCCCGAAAAGCGCTGGTTAGACGTTTTGGAGGCGGATATGAGAGCCAATGGCCTCACCATTGAGGACGCTCAAGACTGGGCGAAGTGGAAGCGTTTAAGTAGGAAGACGGACCCTGGCAGAAGGCCGGGATAACGCCGGGCAGAAAGAATAAAGGCTTCATTGTTTGTTGACCGACTTCAACTAAAAGAGGTTATCAATTCGTCTGTATTTTGTTTATGTATGTTACGCGATATCTACGCCAAATGTGGACCGATTTCAAGATTATTTTTGTTTTCGATAGAGCTTATTTTATTCCAAGGGAAGTTTCATATGCATAACCACGATCGGATATCTTGAAGTCGTTAGGTTAAGTTTTTAAATTTGTGATTACTGTAATATATAATCAATAATCTCTGCCTACCCTTACGCGATGCAGGCGTGAGTGTCTATGTATGATTATTGTAAATGATCTTTCTAGTCGGTGCCTTTTTTATCTGTATCGATTCTGGCACGAAGCCATTCAATTATTTTTGACTTTTTGAAATTGCTTTTTAGGGTTAATTATGCTTTATTTGTATAAGTATTTGTGTGGCCCACAGATATTTGTTTGGTCTGGGTGTTGTGAGACTGTGCGTCTCTCGTAGTTCCTGATACCCACGACACAAGACTCGATCTTAGTGTGGGGTCAGGACTATGTATGTGACAGTTCGGTGTTATTTATTTATTTTATTTATTTATAAGTGTACCACATTCACCACCTTCCTTACACCGTGTATACATCATACCTACATAATTTTACATACTTTCAAATTGTTATACTACTTCACGTGAAGATTATTTAATCAAAAGCAACGCTGATAAAATACACTCCATCGACGCTCTATCCTCAATATATCTTGTACAAATTGAGTCATTCTCACCTTGATATTCGCTAAATCTACTATTATGTACCTCTATAATACATTTATCGACCGACTTCCAAAAAGGAGGAGGTTTTTTATGTATGTTACAAATGTGGACCGATTTTCAAAATTCTTTTTGTGTTCGATATAGCTTATTTCAAGGGTGGTCCCCATCGATATATTATTTACCTAGATGCACAGTTGACGCTCGGAAAATGGGACAGCAAAGAAGTGCCTAAGCACTCGTTTTGCATACAGTCGGACGTCGATAGAATTCTAAATTTCAAAATTCAAATTTAAGAACGCTTGCTCATTTCGTTTAAAAAGATATGTCGGAGGGCCAACGCTGACGTTGTTTTTTAAAAACGATGACGTCAGCATGGCTGACGTCTTTTTTGACAATAAGATGATTTCTCATCTTATTTATCAACTGTGAACACTGAAATTCACTAATTCCCTTTATTAACGGTGCTCAAGAGCACCGTCTAGTCAGGGATGTGGACAGTCCGAGTGCCGGAGCACGACTGTGTCGAATCTGCTCTGAACACCCCTTTTATAGGGTGCAATATTTGCAACTACCTACTCGATACCGAATATCGAATGTTAAAGAAATAATTATAACGATTATTTTAACTTTTTAGAATCTTTTAACGATTCAGCAGTTTAACAATTGTAAAATGAATTAATAACGTGAAATAACAATGGCTTTTTAAATAAGCGTGCGATTTTGCGCCGATACGGCCATTCTGATAGGCGGTGCGTGCTCTGCACCAGCCTTGTAATTTGTTGTGAATACTCGTAGAACCAAAATTTTTTTTTTTTTTTCTCTTTTTCTTTTCTTTTCTTTTTCTTTCTCTCTTTTCATTTGAAATAGCACGTGCTCCTATTGAAAGCTCATGGTTGTACGCCGATACGGTCATTTTGAAAGGCCTCGTTTATTATTGCGAATTTAAGATTCCGATTTTTTTAAAACTACCACCGGATCCAAACGCGGCCCTGCCTGAGAAGACCCGGCGAAACAAACTCAGCGGGCAAAATTACCTAGCTCACAAAACAATTTCCCGAATTGACCACTCTGGATTTCTCAAATTGACCACTTATGATTTTTAAGTTGATCACTGGCATTGACATTTAAGATTTCAAAAATGACTGCAACAGTGTCACATACACCGTCTCGATCAATCCTGACCATAAATCAGGTAGTTTTTTGTTTTTGCATTGAATTCAGAGATGAAATTGCACACAAATCAAAATACGGGTATTTAGACGCACCGCGTGCCCTAGTTTATATGGTTTTCAGAGGAGGTATCCGACCAGCCTTGCCAGACCATATTATAAACATTTGTACAAATGTTCCACACAATGCACAATCAGAAGTTTAGTGCAAATGCTCCACGCATCTATGCACTTTTCTTACGGGGATGAAATGCTGTGGTGCTGAGCGGTCTTTTACGCCGTGGTCCACAGGGGTTCTAAAGGAACGGGAAGGGTCGATGCTGTGGCGCTGAGCGGTCCTGTACGCCGTGGTCCACAGAGGCTCTGAAAAGTTTTTTTTTTTTTTTTTTCGTTTTTCATTTTGTGCAAATGTTCCACACATTAATGCACTAGTGCAAATGCTCCACGCATTTATGCACTTTTTTTATTGTTAAGGATAATGCTGTGGTTCTGAGCGGTCCTGTACGCCGTGGTCCACAGTTTTTTTTTTTTTTTTTTTTTTATTTTAGCTGTGGTTCTGAGCGGTCCTGTACGCCGTGGTCCACAGTTTTTTTTGTTTTTTCTTTTTGCAAATGCTCCACGCATTTATGCATTTTTTTTTTTTTTTTTTTTAGCTGTGGTTCTGAGCGGTCCTGTACGCCGTGGTCCACAGTTTTTTTTTTTTTTTTTTTTTTATTTTAGCTGTGGTTCTGAGCGGTCCTGTACGCCGTGGTCCACAGTTTTTTTTGTTTTTTTTTTTTTGCAAATGCTCCACGCATTTATGCAGTTTTGTTTTTTTTTTTATTGTTAAGGATGATGCTGTGGTTCTGAGCGGTCCTTTACGCCGTGGTCCACAGGGGCTCTAAAGGAACTGGGAAGGACGATGCTGTGGCCTGGGCCTTTATTATTGACCGTGGTCCACAGAGGCTCTGAAAAACTAGTTCGAAAGTATCGATCGAACTGAAAGTATCTCGGATTAAAAGTATCAGTCGGACTGAAACATCAGTCAGATTGAAAGTATCAGTCGGATTGAAATATCAGTCGGACTGAAAGTATCCGTGGGATTGAAAGTATCCGTTGGATTGAAAGTATCCATCGGATTGAAAGTATCAGGGCAGAAAGGTTCAAGTTAAATGAGTGGGATAGCGATCCCACTTCTGATGTCGGAGGGCCAACGCGGACGTTGGTTTTTAAAAACGGTGACGTCAGCATGGCTGACGTCACTTTTGACAATAAGATGATTACTCATCTTATTTATCAATAGTGAACACTGAAATTCACTAACTCCCTTTATTAACGGTGCTTAACAGCACCGTCTAGTTAGGGATGTGGACAGTCCGAGTGCCGGAGCACGACTGTGTCGAATCTGCTCTGAACACCCCTTTTATAGGGTGCAATATTTGCAACTACCTACTCGATACCGAATATCGAATGTTAAAGAAATAATTATAACGATTATTTTAACTTTTTAGAATCTTTTAACGATTCAGCAGTTTAACAATTGTAAAATGAATTAATAACGTGAAATAACAATGGCTTTTTAAATAAGCGTGCGATTTTGCGCCGATAGATACTTTATTACACGTGCATAGGGTTATATTTGTGTTGATTTAATTAGAACTTGTGATCTTTTTCTTTGTTTTATTCCTGAGACCACTTTTTAGGAGGATATTTGCAAAGAACTGTGCATCTAGGGTATATTATATTGATGGTGGTCCCATATAGATTTGGTCACGATCGGATTTGATGTCGGTATGTAAAGTTTTTAAACTTTTGATTATTAGGGTAATATATTTGACAAGTCATGGGTATCCAAAATCACTGAAGCCGCGTCTCCTGCACATGTTTTTTCGAAAGAAAACACTAAAATCACATCTACAAAAACCAAGGTGTTTCATAGTCTCCTGCTCCTTTAACAATGGACCATAGAAAAAAAATGTAGAAATACCATTTTTTTATGTAGGTGTGTAGTTCATGTGTATCATCCACATGTTTGGGTGGTCTGATAATTTATATTTAATAATTATGTAGGTACATACATACATAAATATTTGTATAATTAAATATATGTTTCCACGTCTTGTACCTGTACGCCACCACACTTGTGTCAATACATAATTCATTCTTTCTTTCTTTTTTTTCTTTCTTTCTTAGTGTTTTAGTGCAGGAGACGCGCCTTTATACACACAAGTTTGTGTATATACAAGTTACACACACACGTGATCAACAACGTGTTTCAGTTTTTCTATTATATAAAATCACACATGATTTCTGTTTTTTTATTTTGATTTTTTGGTTTATTAGTAGTCGCTATTGCTTCATGATGCTTATTATAAATATTACTAAATGCTAACCGAGATTACAATTTATGTTCAGATTTTTATGCGAGTAAGCCCGGCGCGGCGAGCAATATTTTTCGGTATGACGCTGGTAAGAACTGCCCATTTTTTCTGTTGACAAAACTGACTACAACGTGGCTCTACCGGTTACAAAATATTCTGTTAGTTTTGATTGCCGATGAACGATAACATAATGTCAAAGATATTATCATTAGGATTCCGTAACCAAATGAGAGATCGAAAACTATAACTTTGCGGTTAAACTTTTACCCCAGCCATGGAACCGTCCGCAGAGCACGGTCAGACACGCTCTTGGCCATATTTTTTATTGACGTGTCCACCGTTTTTTACTTATCATAATTGAAACACCACGGGTGACCCATAAAAACCATTTTGTTAATTAATTAGCGATAACAATTTTCTTATTGTGTTTTTATGGGGCTCTACATTGAGGTATCATTGTCCAATAAATGTCAATGTCATATTGTATGGCCCTTTTGTGATATCATACGATAAGAACCTCGGAAGGTCTTTTTCTGCTTGGCGAGGAGGTGCGAAACGAGGGGCGGCGGGTTCGATTCCCGCACAAAGATTTTGTTTCAGATACGTTTGTTGACCCCACGTCTCTCTCTCTCATTAGACACATGGCCCCTAATTGTAATAATTTCAATTGATGATTGACTTTAAAAAGGTTACTTTCTTTCATTTTTTTGAGTGAAATCGTTTCATAGTGACATAACATTGTTCAAGTTAAACATCACTTAAATTATTCTCATAAGGATCTCTTGTGAGGACAGGTTTATGTATTTGCAGTTTTATTAACGCAAAAGGAGATTAAGCAACGTAAGCGTCATTTTGATTCCCACACCACCTACACCATACTTCTTTTAGACATAAACACAATCATACACCAACGCGGCCCATCTAAGAAATCATATATATGGCCAGACGAAGCGTCACACATTGCCATGTATGGCTTCTCTATCTGATACGGACGCACAGACCGACAGTCACACGGCGACCTTAGCTCAAAGCGCGCGCGTTTCTGCCGAAAAATAGACTACTTTCGTACATTGTACTAAAAAAAAGTGTAAAAAAGTATAGACTAGAACTGTTAAAAAAAGTATTTAAGAAAACAATTTGTTGAAAAAGTTTTTGTGGAACTGTGATAAAAATAATTTAAATAAATAAGATTCCAATTTTAAATTAGGAAGTGTTAAATATTTTTAAGTGTATTAATAAAAATAAATTGGTGATAATATTGTTAAATAATAAAGTATCAAATAAACACTTTATTTTGAAGAGTCTGTAGTGTTATAAATAGTGGTTATAATTTATTTTTTAATCTTGGAATAGAGAAGTATATATTTTACATTTATTTATTTTTTCGAAAATTTC
Organism: Clanis bilineata; assembly: GCA_036417725.1. Classification (NCBI taxonomy): domain Eukaryota; kingdom Metazoa; phylum Arthropoda; class Insecta; order Lepidoptera; family Sphingidae; genus Clanis; species Clanis bilineata. Next base: position 12,464,773 of record CM071150.1, on the reverse strand, counting down.
GAGATTATTTTAGTGATTTTGACCGTACTAAAAGTAAAGGAAATTAAAATACCATTAACCTAATTGATGAAGCAATTAATTCAAAAGAGTTTTTCTGATAACGGTGTATTTCTGTCAATTAATATAGAAGATCTATACGTTATACATTAAATACATAGGAACTGGATTTTATCATTTAAGTCAATATCAATAACTAATCTCATCCGCATCTGTATATCGGAAATGAATCAATCAAGCTATGACATTTGTAGGCTTATTCAACTTTATTATTATGCCGGCACTCCTACATGACTGAAACCTGTCCCAACTCATGATTTAACAAACTTTAATATGATATTGTCAAACATTCACGACATTTCTACATGTAGAGGCTGGAGGACTGGGGGGTTACCATCACCTCTTATAGCAGTATTATTATAATCTTACTACGTTTTATTTTGCACCAAAAGCGGAACAAATAAGATAATAATAATATTACTATAAAAGGTGATGGTAATTGGGCTCTTGGACGCTGGTGCAGTGCTGGTGTTATTCCATTGTAGGAATAATATAGAACTGAGATTCTTAGTTAAGAAAAGTTAATTCTTTCCAAGTTATAATATAATAGCATAGTATTCATTGTTCCTTAATAGGTACTTATATTTTAGAAGAACATAATATACTAATCTTTTGGATCAATAAATTGGCCAGATTTTTTTCGAATTAAGTCATTTTTTTATTTATCTTTCTTTCTTTTTTACCTGCCCTTATCCCACCTTAATATGGGGTCGGCGCAACACACTTTTTCAACCATGTTGCAGAAGGGTTTGGCTATGTTTTTACGACCGACTGCCTGCCTGACGCCAACCCCCTCTGGAGGATAAGGCCTGAGCAAATTAAATTAGAAAATTTGCTTTGCCCGACCTGGGAATCGAACATAGGACCTCCCGGCCCACAGCCCATATATGCTGCCATTAGCCCAAGGAAGACAATTTTTTTTTTATTTATCACTTTAATATATTTTTGCGGATTGAATTCCCAGAGTGTTGAAGCAGTCGTAAAAAACTTAGCCGATCCTTTTCTGCAACATAAGGGCAAGTGAAAAGAAAGTTTGATAAATTTTCCAACATCTCTAAAGACGTGTTAATTACCACTCTAACCACAAATGCGACAAGTAATTTGTAAGATAAGATATCTGTCAGTAATTCGGTTTCAGACACAGATCGTTATACTATAAAAACCGCAAAGTTCCGATAGAAGAGCACAGTACTGTTATTGAATACCGTATACGACGTATTAGCACATCCCTAAACCGCAATATATGGAAGGATCGTATATCACTGAGCTATCATAACACATAACATAAGCCCACGCCTGTATACCCGAAGGGGTAGGCAGAGGTACACAAGCGAACTAGAAGACCCACATTTCGCCGAGCTTAGTTCCGTCCCAGATGTGATAGGGGGCGAGCCTATCGCCATATCGGGCACAAATTCTAGACTCCGTGCAGATATGGAAAATTCAATATCACATTGCCCGACCCAGGGATCGAACCCGAGACCTCAGGACGGTAGTCGTATTTAAATACAACCACGCCACCGAGGCAGGCACTAAGCTATCATCACATAATTATTATTACACGCTATAAATAAGCTTCACATATTATTTATGTATCAATGTATATGTAATGGAATCTTTCAACGTGATTTCCACCATATTCCAAATGTATTATGAACTTGACCTGATAAAGGTCGCAGAAAGTTGCTGGATGCAGGCCGCTTCTAACAGGTCCATCTGGCATCTTTGGGGGAGGCCTATGTCCAGCAGTATCCTGTCCTGTGGCTGATGATGATGATGATATTAATGTTGATGAACTTGAGAATTGGCACACGTACCAAGGACCGATGATAATATAATCGATTATTTATTAATTTTATTTTGGTATTCTGGCCAGGATCACCAGGATAACTAAATAATATGATGATCTTATTCTACTATCATCATCAGCCATAGGACGTCCACTACTGAACATAGGCCTCCCCCAAAGATTTCCAGATCGACCTGTTGGAAGCGGCCTACATCCAGCAACTTCCTGCGACCTTTATCAGGTGACCTTCTACTATGCCTTCTAGTAAATTGTCTGGCGATGAGTCGCCCTTGGTTCGCCATGATGCCAGGTGACATTGTTCACTGGCACAGCGATTGCGATTGATAACAACCTGTCACATATTAGTTGTTATCGTTTGAGATAGTATACATTTTTTTACGACCAGTTTGGCTAAAAGTAAAGCTTACAATTCAATACCTGGCATTTTGCGTTTTGCTGTTATCCATCGAAATGACCAGATCCATGAAGTCCCCTGACATTTGACACTTGATTCTATTGCGACTACGATTCGGTTTCATTTATTGACTTAAAACTCCACTGAAATCGTGGTTAAAAGTGCACTAATGTCGCAATCAATTACCAAATGACAAGTTCTGGAATGTAATGCGACATTAGCGCACTTTTTAATTTTAAGTCAATAAATGAAACCGAAGGATTTTTACGGGACGTCTAACAGGGTGGGCGTCGCTTGTTAAAATTATTTCATATTATTCTCTAGAGCTGTGTCTGTTGGTTTTAAGTGTTGTGGTTTTTTAAGTTTAATGCATCAAACTTCAGTGAAGATGGACAGTATAATGTGGAAAATTTTTAACCGGTGATCTTCGATGAGTTTTGCTTGGTGCGTTGGCTGGCTTTGCTCGGTCGATTCGCCGAGTGAAGGTCATCTGAGGGGCACTGGACTGGAAGGAATTACCGCCATAATCCCAGTACGGCCTTGAGATCATCCACATCTGGGTCTCATGGTCATTGTGAAAACATAATTGCTCTATTTACCTTGACATTGGCTTAATCACCGCATATACGTGGAAGCCATTATTTTTAAAAGAAGAAGAAGAAACCGAATCGTAGTCGCAATCGAATCAAGCGTCAAAGGATACCCTACAAATCTGATGGGATCCCTTTTTGTAGGAATAAAATCCTACACAAGATTCTTACTTAAAAAGGATACGCGTCACTTTAAGAAACTCCTCCTGTTTTGAAGTTTGTTAAAATCGGTATAATTAAAAATAGATACTAAGCACAACCACCTTTTTGTAGTCGGTTAACAGACTAGACACGACACAAAAACAGTCCAGACAATAACATCAATAGAAAGTCCAATAAACATGCATTTCTCGAATAATAATTAGGCATTAGATAACGCGATATATTAATAAGTGACAAATTATCGGATATCGTGTGAGGCGACAAATATAAAATGACCTATGAGGTACCTCATACGTACAAAGTTGGTTAAAGCTTATCTTGTGATAGTATGAAGGACTCGGTGGTGTATTGGTACGGCTACCGTCGTAAGGTCTCGGGTTCGATCCCGGGTCTGGTAGTGATATTGATAAGTTGGTTACTGCTAGTCATCTTATGATGTTATAATGGACTGTCTCGGTGGCGTAGTGGCTGCAAGGTACGACTACCGTCCTAAGGTCACGGGTTCGATTCCCGGGTTAGGTTAAGTGATATTGGGGTTTTCTATTCAGTATCAATCAGCCTAATGTCTGGAATTTGTGCTCCATATGGCGATAGGCTCGGCCCTTATTACCATCGGGGATCGGATTGAGCTCGGGGAAATTCTGGTGTTCTAGTCCTCTGATTCACCTCGTTTTACCCCTGAGATAGACGTGAGTTTATGTGGTAGCTTTAAGTGGTAGAGCCACGCTGTAGACAGTCACGTCTACGGCACGAATGGGTCGGCTTGACCAGTTTAATACCACTGTCTCACAGAAAACCGACGTAAAGTGGCAGCTCGCTGTTGCGTTTCGTTCGGTGAGTGAGATTTCCGGTGGCCCAATTTAGCTCTCCCTTTCCCAATCTTTCCATCCTTTTCGGCTGGCAACGAACCCAGGATACATTGTGTCTTAGGTATCGTATGGGCGGTGGAGTTCTCATACCATCAGGTGACCCACCTACGCGTTTAAGTCTCTATATGAAAAAAAAATAATGTAATTTGTGATGAAAGTACAATTAACTAAAAATGTATTCAGTTTCGCGAAAGAGGAACAAAATATCCGCAGAGGCTACTGAAGTGGCTACCGACGACAACAGACATCAGCATGCCCATAGTCAAGTACTAAGTAGGTCCTATAAAAATGGAAGCAGTGGGGATAAGAATATGGGGAAGAAATATGGACTTTACAAATCTTACCTACCAGATGAAACGCAACAGAATGCATGTTCAACATCGATTTATTGTGAAAGTGGAGTATATCTAAACTGGATTTTAGGATCGCCCAGGGGTCTTAATTGACTGGTCACTGTATAATTAGAGATGTAAATAGACGTATTAATATCGCATAAATATTGTCGATAATCGAGGTGTCGTATCGTGCGGATTACAAATTGTCTTTGCAAACGCAAAATTCGGATGCACATGAAACAGATTACAACTAACATTATGACGGTAAACTGTCTTTCTTACGCACGTGAAAATTTAAAACAATAATATTACGATGTAGAGTCGGTACCGACTGTCTTTATATCCTTGATTGTATCTTACAAGTAACTCGTTCTATATAAATGAGTTTTAAGGTCCAAAGGGCGTGCTTTGTGTGAATTTTTCTATCAATTCGAATGCGTAACGTAACTGTTATTTGTGTGCGAAAACATTATCCTCCTTTCGGGGCAATCGGATAAACATATAGCGTCACGTATCTAAAACTCTATTAATTCCATATAAGCCATTGTTAAATAAATAAATAATCCCAACAGTCACTCATAATAGTCCTGACCGCACACTTAGGCTGAGATCTATAGAACGAACTTCGACTAAGTCCGAGTCAAAAAAACGAACTTCACTAAGTTCGTTTTTTTGGATTTGGAATTTATAAATCGAACTCAGACTTAGTCCAAGTCATTTTTCACAAGAAAAACTTTGCTAAGTTCAAGTCCACAAAACCTTGACTTCGGTCTGTCAGTTCGGCATGCAGTAATACCAGTATCGAAATACTGACATAAAATGTAGAAATTGTTTTATTCATTCTAACGTTTTTTAAATTAAAATACCAAAACTATTGTTAGAAAATGTTTAATAATTAAAGGTACGAGATTTTCTTATATTGCAGTACCGTTTATTATACTGTAAATCGATCTATTAATTATTAAAGTTTAACGAAAATAGATAATTTTGTTTGGAATAAACTTGTAACCCAGAAGATGCCAAAAAAATAGACAAATGTTTTGACAACTTCCAGTATTGTCCTGAATACTAATTAATATAACATTAAACCCGAAACCGTGCTCAGAATTAAAAAAATCGTTCTGCTGAGCCATTTGCAAAGCGCGAAAGGTGACCCGAGAACCAGTGGGAATGGACGGACGGCGGACTTCATCGCGGCGACCCACAATGCAACAGTGACCATCATGCTATTGCTCCAATAATATTATCATCATCATCAGCCACAGGACATCCACTACTGAACATAGGCCTCCCCCAAATATTTCCAGATCGACCGGTTGGAAGCGGCCTGTAACCAGTGATTTCATGTGACCTTTGTCAGGTCGTCTGTCCACCTAGCAGTCATATTAAACAGACAGTGAATCAGTGAATCAGTGAAAGTACATATTATATTAATTATTATGTAGTCGGCCTAAATAATGTATAGATATTTTGAGAATGAATTGGTTACATGTTGTCAGGAAATTGATTTTCAGTAGGTAAATAAAATAATCATCATGAATAATATTTATTTATTACAATCTCTGATATTAACCTTTGTTTAAAGCATAGTAAAGTACATAAATGGTAATCTCAACTATTGTGCAATATACCTACTGCACAAACTACTGTAATATTGCTTGTGTTTGATAACTTGTTCTGCAGTTGGTTGTCTGGGTGAAAATTTAATAACTTCAAAATGTTCTTTCTGAAACAGAAGAAATAAATATCAGACAGAGTTTCCCTCAGATCTTTAATTATTAATCAGCAAGATCACCACAATGGCAATTGGCATGGTCTGGCTGACTAAGCTTGCGTGACAGGCTAACCACTCAGATGGTACCGAGATGGTAATCCCTCAACAGTTTACCGCTGGCAGGAAATGTTAATAAGGCATAGTTTTGCTTTGGGCTTGCTGGCTGACTGAGGTGCAATTTATACTCTACATGGGCTGCTAGTAAACAAACAGACAGACAGACAATTTGCTAGTAAACGGTCTCCAAAATACAAAATCCCCGTTTTACCAATTTTGATAACAAATTAATAAAACTTTTGTTAATATATTAATATGAAATAATGGCAGTGGATTAGCTAGAGCTCCAGGCTATGGCTTCAGGTGTAGGTATCACAAAGTCAATCACCTCACTCACTCACCTGATTGTGACTCCTGGCATATTTGGGCCCTTGTAATTCTCTTGGTGGTTTACACTTTACTTCATCATTTTAGAGCTTATAATGCTTTTTTTATGTCATCATGTTTTCATCATCATCATCTTGTTTCTTCTTTCTTTAAAAATTATGGCCTTCTTCAAAATATTGATGATTTTGCCAACAATAGTAATAAATAATAAATTCATGTTTTGACTATCAAATGATGACGATTCATGTTTATTCTTTCTTCTACCTGCCCTTATCCCACCTTAATGTGGGGTCGGCGTAGCAAACTTTTTCAAGCATGTTGCTGAAAGGATTATAAGACGATTCATGTATAATGCGGTTTGTTTGTTTTTCACTTGACATTTCAAAGAGCGTCAGCCATTTTGTCAGCTGTTAATTACGTAATACGTTCCGTTACAACCTACAAATATAAAGGCGCGTCTCCTGCACCTGTTTATGTAATTTTATAAAAATCTTACGTTTCCTTTGTCAAAGGAACTGCGTGAAACCGATAACGTTTGAGCAGACTATGCAAAGTCAAACTATGGCTAGCCTGAGTTCGAGTTCGAACTATAAATACGCAAAAGTTGACTTTTCCTTAGTTCACTCCAAAGACGACTACGCTGAGTCGACTTTCGTACAAGACTTAAGTAAGAACTATAGATTTCAGCCTTAGCACCGAGAGGTCTATATGAACTGGTCAGTAATCAATTAGTGATGTAAATGTACGTATTAACGTCGCATAGAGATTTGTCGATAAGTTGAGATGTCACATCGCGCGGATTACAAATTGTGTTTACAAACGCAACATTCGGATGTTCAGTCAAGCTCTGTTTCATTTAACGAGCCATTGTGTTGATTCAGGTATTTGTGAAGGATAATTACTTCTGACTGACTGCCTCGGTGGCGTGGTGGTATTTCGGTACGACTACGGTTCTGAGGTCTCGGGTTCGATCCCCGGGTCCGGCGAAGTGATATTGGATGTTTCCTTATCAGCCCGGAGTCTGGAATTTGTGCCCGATATGGCGATAGGCTCGCCCCCTATCACATCTGGGACGCAACTAAGCCCGGCGAAATGTGAATGTTCTAGTTCGCTAGTGCGCCTCTGCCTACCCCTTCGGGGATACAGGCGTGAGCTTATGTTATGTGTTGATTCAGGTATTTGTAAAGGATAATTACTTCTGTCGCCTTCTTGGTCTAGTGGCAGTATATATGGGCTGTGAATCGGGAGGTCGTGGTTTCGATTCCCAGGTCGAGCAAAGCGAATTAACCAATGATTAATTCCTTATTTCTTTCTACCTGCCCTTATTCCACCTTAATGTAGGGTCAGCAAAACACACTTTTTCATGTATGCTGCAAATAAGATTTGGCTTAGTTTTTACGACCGGCTGCTTGCGTGACGTCAATACCTTAAGATATCTAGTCCCGGGCAAATTAAATTAGAAAATTCGCTTTGTCCGACCTAGGAATCGAACCCAGGATCGAGACTATATATGATGCCGCTAATCCAAGGAGGCGATGTTATGTAAAATTTTCAAAAGATCTGTTCATAAATATTCATCACCAGGATTCGACCTGTGACCCATCGCCATATATGTATGTACCTCAGAACAAGGCATCGTCTAACCGTTATTGTTTATTAAGCTTGATAGTTTGCCAACTAACCGTTCAACTTGAACCGTTGGTTACTCCAAATTGCGACTTTCTACCGTCTAACAATCGGCTAGACTAGCGTGTGACGTTTCCAAAATTAATATTCACTAAACACGATCGAACGTTATATTGGCGAAATATTTTAGTAAATCTTTAACACGGTCATCAGAGCATCTTCGACTGCATTTCGCTAGCCAATGTTCGTGCGAGGGTAACCACTGACCATTTGTAGCTCGTTCATGAGTATTTTTGACATTTTACCTCAGGGGTTCCCAAGCTTATTATCACGCCTCCCTACCACCTAAATTAATAGGCCCACGCCCCCCTCGATGCAAAGCTCAAACCTACTAACCTGCCTGGTAAGCTAGTAAGTTTGAGCTTCGAGATTAAGTTTTTTAGTTTTTATTGAACTAAGTATACTGATTTCTAGCTACTAAGTTTACGCGAATGCTATTCATTGAAATAAAACTATTTTTACGGATTCTATCACGATCAGTCCAACCCGTGACCATGAAGATTGCAAAGGCGTCGAAACGTCGGGAATAAAAATTAAAACCAAATCTTGATAGAATCCGTAAAATAGTTTTATTTCAATGAACTAAGTATCCCTGAAATTCAAAAAGTCTTACAGTGCGTAAGCGAACTCAGTTCATATACTCAACCATCTTCAGAGGATTTTGAATGTATTTAAAAAAAAATACTACACTCAGTTTGGTATTTTGATATCCTCGTACAAGAAAGCTCTGGTATTATATTTTGAAAGTATATGTCATCTTAAGTGTAATGCGCGAGAGACACTTTTAATTCGCCCGCGTGACCTTCCGCTTATACTGCGCCCGCTTGTGCATCCACACGCTAGCGCCCCTCTTGGCACCTTGCCGCGCCCCCCGAGGGAGGCTCACCATTTCGGAACCCATGCTTTAGTGAATATCTAAAGATTTGTATGACAACAACGCGAACGCCTCTAGCGGTTACGTGGGGAATTGATGTTTTTCATACAAATTATTTTACGTAGTCGCTAGTGAGACTAGTCGCTAAAGAGCTACAAGTCGGCCGTCTGCTCGTATCTCCGTAAAAAATAATGTAACCGGTTCATATTGCCAAAAGACCCTACGACCTACGTCGTTATGAGTCTTCACATGTCTAATGAAAATAACCCTATCTCATACGTTTTAATAAGGTAGTCGAATTTGTACAATTTTACACGGCATTCAATAAAACAAAAATAAAACGTGCGGAAACAAAATCGAAATTAGTCCAAGAATGATCCCGTAGAATAATATTTTGTTTCTTGCTGTGAGCAAAAGTAGGGCCGTAGTTGGAACATCTTTCTATCTCCCTCGAACGTTTGCAGAGTAATGGACATTTTAAAAAGTGACGTCACGTCCTTTGCCATGCGTTATTTGACGGTTACCCCTTCTACCAGATTTGAATGTCCTATAACTTTTTAATTCAAACGAATTTGGCGTGGCGCAGCGGGCGAGTAGCCGGCTGTGAAGCGAGAGACCGCGGGTTCGATTCCCGCATTGAGATAAATGTTTGTGTGCCCCAGAGATATCTGTTCCAAGTTTGGGTGTTCTGAGACTGAAAGTCTCTCATAGTCTTTGACACCCACGATACAGGTTATACCTAGTGTGGGGACAGAACTAGGTGTGTGAGCAGTGTGACTGTTGGGTGTATTTATTATTAATATTATTCATAGAATTCGATTACCCACCCAACCCGCATTAGGCCAGCGTGGTAGACTAAGGCCTAACCCCTCTCATTAATAGAGGAAGCCCGTGCCCAGCTGTGGGACAGTAATATTACAGGGCTGATATTATTATTATAGAATTTGATTGTAGATATTATATTACGTTGCTTATTCAATTCAATAATTTAAAAAAAACGGAGTCAACGTCCCTATTGTATGAAGCCAAAATGTCCGTAGGTCGCATTCATTAATCTAAGTATTAAGCGTGTAACCACTTCACAATATAGATCTAACATTGTTCTACTCTAGATAACTATGGTCTGATAAGACCGTGACCCGGTACCCGGAACTATTTGTGTGTCAAATGTACATTAGTCTCACAGCGGGAATCCAATCCGCTACCTATCGGATCTATGGTAGGTATGCATGATGCATCCCAATTCGCAGCACTGCTATATTTTCTAAAACTGATGCGCCCAATACCTATAAATAATTAAAAATAAATAAATACACCCAACAGTCACACACATAGTCCTGACCGCACACTAGGTGTAACCTGTATCGTGAGTATCAGAAACTACGAGAGACTTTCGGTCTCACAACACCCAGACCCGAAACAAATATCTATGGGCCACACAGATATTTGTCTCGGTGCGGGAATCGAACCCGCGACCTCACGTTTCACAGCCGGCTACTCGACCGCTGCGCCACGGAGGCTGACATGTATGTGTATTTACGAATATCTATAGGTATAATAAACTAATAATAAAGAAATTATATTTACTAATAATACTATTATTAGTAAATACTATTATTTTTTTCATCATCATCATCATCAGCCATAGGACGTCCACTGCTGAACATAGGCCTCTCATATTATTTTTTTATTTTACTATTTTACTTTTCGGCCCAAAAAGCGCTGACTGTACGTTCTGGAGGAAGATATGAGAACCAATGGCCTTACCATAGAGGATGCTTAAGACCGGGCTAAGTGGAAGCGTTTAAGTAGGAAGGCGGACCCTAGCAGAAGGCCGGGATAACGCCAGGCAGAAAGAATACTATTTTACTATTACTAGCTTACTTCAACATCTATATACATAAGCTCACGCCTGTATCCCCGAGGGGGTAGGCAGAGGCGCACTAGCAAACTAGACCACCCATATTTCGCCGAGCTTAGTTCCGTCCTACATGTGATAGGGGGCAAGCCTATCGCCATATCGGGCACAAATTCCAGACTCCGGGCTGATATGGAAAATTCAATATACTAGCTTACTTTATCTAAAATAACCTTTATTTTTTTACTAGTGCAAGCTTACTTTATGTAAAATAACCTTTATTAAAAATAAAGGGTACCTCGCACTAACGTTTGCATTTGGAACATATGAAAATCGATGAAATATGAAATCGATTTCAAACACCCTTGACCCGCTAAATCTCGTTAGAAAAACTACAAAATAAGTATTTGGCAACGTAAAATTAGATTAATTACCGTAACGCCTTTGTGTTAGACCGATTAGTGTTGCCAGCAGACATTGTGCAATCGATATTTTGCAATTATCGGGGTGCGTGGGTTGGCATTAGTATACTTTTCCTTGAATTGAGCTAATAATGTGTATATTTAACGATGTATCAGTAAAGCCGCGTGTCCTGAACTAAAACATTACACAAAACACCTACACAAAATATCTATTTTTTATGTATGGTCCTTTGTTCTACGAACAGGTGACAATTGTTTTGGGTATGTTTTTTTGTGTTAGAAAAACTATTGCAGGAGATTTTTTTCAATACTTACCACAATAATAAAATTATTATTTTATCATAATCATCATCATCATCAGCCATAGGACGTCCACTGCTGAACATAGGCCTACCCCAAAGATATTTTATAGAGGCATCTAAATCCCACCATTTTAATTTGATCAACATTGGTACCGGCTCTACTCGACTATGAAGAAAATAAGAAATGGTTGTTATTTTCGACTTTTGAGTGTCCAATTTTGAAGTCGTAAATTTTCGATAAACTTTAAATGACAAACTATGTCATGTAAACATTAAAGAGACAATTTTAGTGCAATTATGGATATCGAAAGTTTTATAGGATTCTAATCACAAATTCAAATAAATCGGCACTTTCCATTAAACCGATAAACATCGGTAACGAGGCACAACACTAACGGAAGTACGTCCGGCCTCCGGTCGCTACTGCGCAAGCGCTTGTGCAATAACAATGGAATAATGATGTCTAACTACGGATTCGGTTTTAGGAATATTGCACCTTATTTTAATGATACTATTATACATAGCTATTTTATTTCGTTAATAGGAGATTGATGAAAGAGATACGCAAGACGAATGTGGATGGGAGAGTCAGTAGAGATTGATGGGAGAGTCAGCCAAATTAGGGAAAATACGACACGTTTAACGAGTCGTCTAAACTACGAGGTTATGGGCCTTATAAAAACAGTTTAACTGAGCAAATGGTAAAGAATAGCCGTCCCTTTTGGGCCTTACTTATAAAAATATTTAAGCGCTGCTTATCTTTAACCATACGTTGTCCCTTTTAGTTTTAAACAATGTAACGCAAGAAAAACGTTACAGGCTATTCTTAGCGAAAACTTAAGTGAAAATGTTTTTATAAGTAAGGCCCATTTCAAAGTATGTGACACAAGTGTCACACAACGAAAAAAGTGACATTTGCTTAGCTAAACTGTTTTATAAGTGAGGCTCAATATGAAGAGATCTATGAAAGTAGATAACGCGAAAGTATAAGCCGACTGCCTCGGTGGCGTAGTTGTATTTCGGTACCACTATTGTCCTGAGGTCTCGTGTTTGATCCCCGGGTCGGGCAAGGTGATATTGGATTTTTTCAATAACAGCCCGGAGTCTGGAATTTGTGCCCAAAATGGCGATAGGTATGGGATACCAGCAGTGGGATGAAAAAGGGCTGCGAACACCCACATTTCGCCGAGCATAGTTCCGTCCCAGATGTGATAGGGGCCGAGCCTATCGCCGTATCGGGCACGAATTCGAGACTCCTGGTTGATACTCAAAAATCCAATATCACTGCCCGATCCGGGATCGAACCCGAGACCTCAAGACCACACGCAATACCACTACGCCACCGAGGCAGTGTATTCAAGCAATTTACATAAAAATGTAATATCTAAAGTTATTTGAGTTTTCCTACTACCTTTATAATGTTTTTATATAATCATGACCATTAAAATTCGACCACTCTCTTTTATGCAGTTTTGCAAATATTATTTTTTTCGCAATATTTTCTCCAACAAGCATCCATTTTATAAAGACCTCTGCTTTTAGCATCGTTATTATTGTCTTTGACAACTGAGACCATGGTACCTAGCACGAATAACTTTCGAATACGTTATCGATTTCGGTTATAAGTGGTAGAGCAACGCTATAAACAACTTTGCCAATATGAATGGGTCCCGCTCGACTTTGTTATTACCACTGTCTCACAGTACGTTGTTTGGGATTTCTGGTGAACCAAAAAACCCTCCTTAAAAGTCCCCTTTTTTATTTAACGTGTGTAACGCAATCATAGTTCTTCTGATATTATGAGTTTTCATGGGCGAAAGAGATATAATTTACACTTAGTAGCGCGGTCATGAGTTCTTGTCATTTCTCGCTAGCGTCTCTCGGTAAATAATTTGTATGAAAAATATCAATTCCCTACTTAACCGCCAAAGGCGCTAGAGGCTAGTCATACAAATATTTTACGTTGTCGCTAGCGAGAAATGTCAAAAATCTCATTAGCGACCTAGAGGTGACCCAGTTGCTGTTTGACATTTATTAAAAACTTGTATATTTCAAAAAAATCATGAATACACATGTTCTCGATTCGAATAAACAGTCGAAAGTGATTAATGCTACGGGTTGTAGGTCTATCAAAGTTGGTCGTACCACCGTGCGTTTTCTACTTTCCACAGTTCAATTGTTTAAGCTATATATAACAGTTGTGTCATCACAGGTTAAATAGTGTTTATTTTTACGAATAACTTTGGATTTGGAATGAGTTAATGCTTAAAAATCACTAACGCCCGGTTCTAATAAACAATCTCAGTTCGAATGTGCAGATAGATTACAAAAATTAGCCAATAAGAACACAGTTTCAACATGACTCTGTCAAATTACTTGATTTGATTGGTTCATAATCGCTATCTGCACTCTGAACCGAGATCGTTTATTGAAACCGGCCGTTAGTGATACTATCTATTTATGGGGAACTCTCCATCTGCTAAAAATATTTTTGAAATGAAAACTTATTTAGGCGCGTTGGGTACCTACTCTATTTTGTGGATATAGAAAGATACTGAGCCGTTACGCTCGGCTATGTAACGCTCATTCGGGTGAAGTCGGCTTGAGTCTACTAAAGGAGCGAAAGACATATAGTTAACGCGTTACTGATATACTATACAGCGAGCTCTGATTTCTCTGTACATACCGAAGATTTAACTTAGATCCGGACCTAATTTAATTAAGACCACGCTTAGAGTAATCTCTGTCGAACACTTTCTTTCTACCTAGTCTTATCCCACCTAAATATGGGATCGGCGCAACACACTTTTTCAAGCATGTTGCAGAAAGGGTTTGGCTATGTTTTTACGACCGGCTACCTCCTGACGCCAACCCCCTCTGGAGGATTCAGTCATGAGCATATTAAATTAGAAAATTTGCTTTGCCCGACCTGGGAATCGAACCCAGGACCAGGTCCATAACCCATATATATCGCCACTAGACCAAGGAGGCGACAAAAAGCTCTATCGAACATAAAATGTAAAATAAGATCTGTCTCTATCGAACACAAATTTAAAACGAGACGTATACAAACCTCTTTTATTAAGTCGGTTAAAAATATACACGCGGCAAGTAAAAGGTAATGTCTGATCCATGTAATAAAATATGACGCGTAATGAAAATGAGCAACACTCCATATCCGTTTATTAGGTTTAAACGATATTTATCGATAAGTGTGGATATCGATAAGCAGATCCCATTGATAGCTTATCACTAATTATTAGCTGTAATAATGACCAACACAGTAATTCACAGTATGTAGACATTCGGGAGCCATAAAGATTATTTTACAATTAAAATGCATTAGAGATAAGGATAGTGCTATTGACGCCATAATCCCAGCAGGACCTTGAAATCCACATCTCATGGTCATTGTGAAAATATTCTTAAAAATAAAAAAGTTATAAGCCTTTGAAGTTTGGTGTAACCTTCAAACTGGGGGAAAGAGAAGTATCAGTATAAATACGTCACGCCATAACGATATGTGCGTTGGAAAGGAATAGCAAGATATCTCCACTATGCCCCCACTCTAGAATTTAAAATAAGAATTACTGCCTCATTTTTCAACCAATGCAGTTTTTTACAAAAGGGTTTCATTTTTGTTTTAGTTGCTATTACATATACCTCTAAATATGTGTATAAAATCAAACATAGTCAAGTACTGAATTGCTCTATTTATTATTTACATTGGCTAAGTCATTGCAAATGTGTGGAAGCCATTTTTTAAAAAATAAGAACGATGTGCTTTCTTTCTTTCACCCTTTATCCCACACCTTATGCCACAATGTGGGGTTCGGCGCAACACTTTTACAAGCATGTTGCAGAAATGATTCGGCATAGATTTCAACCCCCGTGACAGTCTCCGTGGCTCAGCAGACGAGCCGGCTGTGAAGCGAGAGGTCGCAGGTTCGATTCCCGTACCGAGGCAAATTTGTGTGGTCCACAGATATTTGTTTCGGGTTTGGATGTTATAAGACCGAAAGTCTCTCGTATTCCTGATACCCACGACACAAGACTCATTTGTGGGGCCAGAACTGTGTATGTAGGAATTTGTGCTCTATGGCCACATAGGCTCGCCCCCTATCATAACTAGGACGGAACTAAGCTCGGCGAAATGTGAGTGTTCTAGTTCGCTAAGGCGCCTCTGCCTACCCCTTTGGGGGTACAGGCGTGAACTTATGTTATATATCTCAACTATGTATGTGGCTGTTGTATGTTATAACCTCATCTGGACGTTCTAGTCCCGGGCAAATAAAATTAGAATAGCTTTGCCCGACCTGGGAATCGAACCCAGGACCTCCTGGTCCGTAGCCCACAGCTGCCACAGACCCAGGAGGCGACTGGTAGATACTAACAGTTAATCCGTGCGGATGTGAGAACGCGGAAGAGGGTCCGACGGTAGGGAGGCTGCAATCAATTCATCATTGGATGTCGCGACTGCGTTTAACCGACTGCGCACAGGGATAATGAGTTTCCTGCAAGCAAATCACGGAACTATTAGCATCTACTGACGTGCACTTCTGTTAGTGTTTTTATGGAAGTAATCGGCGTAATCGCAACCCCTCTGAAACTTGGCTGTGTTGACTTGAGGTCTCGGGTTCGAAACCTGGGTCGGAAAGAGGTATTTTTTTTATACTTCAACCACCGAATGCTTAATAAATAATTAAGGTCGTCCTTTGTCGTTTAAGGCCGCCTTATCTGTCGAAATTTTATGGCGAAAATCAATGTAAGTTAAAGTTGAGCAGTGTTTGACCATTCGGGCTTTATTCTGGAATTTGTCCCCAATATGGCGATAGGCCCCCCTATCACATCTGGGAAGGAAATTAGCTCGATGCAATATGGGTGTTATAATCTCTAGGTCGCCTCTGCCTACCGCTTTGCGAATACAGTTGAGTATAAATAAATAATAAATAAATACACCCATACAGTCACACACCTAGTTCTAACCCCACACTAGGTATAACCTGTATCGTGGGTATCAGAGACTATGAGAGACTTTCGGTCTCACAACACCCAGACTTGAAACAAATATCTGTGGGCCACACAAACATTTATCTCAATGCGGGAATCGAACCCGCGGCCTCTCGCTTCACAGCCGGCTACTCGCCCGCTATTATACAGGTGTACACATAAAACAAGTATGTATGTATCATTGACAGCCTCCGTGGCGCAGCGGGCGGGCAGCCAGCTGTGAAACGTGAGGTCGCGGGTTCGATTCCCGCATCGAGACAAATGTCTGTGTGGCCCACAGATATTTGTTTCGGGTGTGGGTGTTGTGAGACCGAAAGTCTCTCGTAGTTCCTGATATCCACGACACAAGACTCGTTCTTAGTGGGGGGTTAGGACTATGTGTGTGGCTATAATATAATATATAGAGGTATAATGTATGTGGTTATAATCGAAACAAAACAAATTTTCTATCGGATACTGGGAGATTGTGACGTAAAAGCAATATTGATACTTTATCGCAGTACTAAATTATACATTACACATTTATATTACTGCATTATGATTTCATTTATATTGTTCCCAAAATACAGAGTAAGCATGGTTTTATTTATGAGTATTGAGTAATTTGTTAGTCATATTATATCTTACATTAATTTTGATGTTTATGTAAATGAAAAAGCTGTGGAGCGGTCTACTCGCTGATATTTTAATGAAGTCATAAAAAATATTACAATATAACATAAGCTCACGCCTGTATCCCCGAAGGGGTAGGAAATCTAGAACACCTACAAAATTACGAAGTTACTGTGGATAAAAAACTATGCAGCGGTCTTGTCGGTGAAATTTAAATTTAACAAATCCGATCGTGACCAAATTTATATGGGACCACCCTTGAAATAAGCTCTATCGTATGCAAAAATAATTTTGAAAATCGGTCCAGATTTGGCGGAGATATCGCGTAACATACATAAATAAAAAATAATCACAAGTTTAAAAACTTAACGGACCGACTTCAAATCCGATCGTGACCAAATTTATATGGGACCACCCCTGAAATAAGCTCTATCGAACACAAAAAGAATTTCGAAAATCGGTCCACAATAGGCGGAGATATCGCGTAACATACATAAAAAAATACAGCCGAATTGAGAACCTTCTCCTTTTTGGAAGTCGGTCGAAAAAATATGATTATTTATTTCTTACTTAAGTATGACCGACGTACTTTAAGGATTACTTTACAACAGGACCCCCTATATTTTTTTAGAATATTACTAATTAAAAATAATATAAAATCAATATTCAACTGTTCTGCTACATAATGGAACGTATATAGGCAAGACTAGAAAACTCAAAATAATACCCTCTTTTCGGAATAGTCGGGTTAATGGGAAATCTGAAGCTTACTTGTTGTGCATCTACTAACTTCCGAAGCTACTTTTGGTCGCGTTTTCAGTCTTCATTCTAGTCGTAATTTCAGTTTTTGTAAGAATGCATTTTATCGCGTGGTGAAAATTTTAACTGTCATAATGTGCAGTTTTATATCTTTTGATACAGTTTATCTTAATGCATCAGAAACGCGAGACACGATTTGGAAACTAAATGTAATAACATGCACTATCTAGTGCTTTATCTAAGTAGTGAGGCGTGAAATGTTTTAATGCTTTTAAAAATCTTATTTACTGAGTTTACTTTGACCCTTTCATAGGTCTAGTGGTAGCGTATGCTATGCTGAGAACATCGAGGTCCTGGGTTCGTTCGTTCAATCAAATACCATTACAGATGCAATTATTCTTTATTGTAAACCATTTTAAATAAACATTAGTGCTTAATCTAT
This sequence comes from Clanis bilineata, assembly GCA_036417725.1. Lineage (NCBI taxonomy): Eukaryota > Metazoa > Arthropoda > Insecta > Lepidoptera > Sphingidae > Clanis > Clanis bilineata. The sequence continues at coordinate 12,446,433 of CM071150.1, read as the reverse complement.
TGTCGACAATGGGCGGTCTTATCGCTAAAAGCGATTTGAGGTTAAGAACAACTTTATTTCTCATTAAGAATTAGATACATAATTCACTCACTGAGAAACAATGTTTAAAACTAAGATTAACATTTAGAGCGCACAAAAGTAGTAAATAGAAAACAAAACCAAATAATAACAGAAATGTGGGTAAACAAAATAACATAAAACGGTAAGCAATTCGATCTCAACCCAGCAGAACATGGATGTATAAATTGATTTTCTTCCCGACAACCTTTGTATGGAAAAAGTCAACAATAGGGAAAAAAAAGTTCCAAAAAAATCCTAATACTGCAGACGAATTGAGTACTCCTTTTGAATGTTTTGAAGTAATTCAAAAACAAAATGATAAAAATGTACCGCGATGATTTGTGTAGGTACTAGATAATCAGCGGATGTTTTGTGTACATTGGTCGGAAATGTAGCGATGGTATCGCCGTCTATCTGTGCGTCCGCAGCCGTGACATGTGCCGGTAACTAGACCGTGAAACCTGACTATATAGTTCATAATATATTTAATGCTTATTACCAGTCGTTTATTTGACCTAGTGGTAGCGTGTATGGAGTAGTTATGGACTGTGGGTCGGGAAGTCTTGAGTTCGGATCCCAGGTCAAGCGTTGCAGGTATTCTAAAATGCATCCTTCACATTGAGAAGGTTAAAGTCAGGCTGGCAGCCAGTCAAAAAAACTAAGTTGAAATTCTGCAACTCGATTCGAAGATGTGACGCGCTTTCCCTCATTATAGTGGGATAGAGAGGAGAAGAATATGTAATAAAAGGCGATCCTATCGAAATTTATAATCGAAATCTGAAAATTAGGATTGTATTGAACTCTGATCTTACGATGTCTTAAGTACTAGCCCAATCGGGACAATGAGCAAATAATACCTCAGAAATAACTCAGACCATAGCCGTCCACTGTTGAACGATACCTCCTCAAATGAACGCCTTGTTTTTATTAAGTAAATTTAATAAATTTAAATGTTCAGCGCAGAAACCTAATAATAATAAGAAAATTAGCCCTTTAATATTATTGTTCCACTGCTGGGCACGGGCCTCCTCTACTAATGAGAGGGATTACGCCTTAGTCTACCACGCTGGTCTAATGCGGGTTGGTAGACTTCACATACATTCGAAATTCCTGTAAAGAAATTCTCGGGTATGCAGGTTTCCTCACGGTGTTTTCCCTAAAAGAATTCAGAAACCTAATAGAAAACTGATAATTCTATCTATATACTTTCCCTGAAATCATTCGCCATTGAAATCCATAAACATGCCAACTATAAAAACAAGTGTAAAAAGCGTGTTACCCCAGACAGGTGATATGCGGGCGGCGAGCCCGGCCGGCTGCTACGGTTGCGTCACCACACTGTATATTAACAACTAGTGATGGGCCGCTCGTGAGTGAGTGATACATAGTTTAAAAAACACAAGTTTAAACATCTTAAAGACCCACTTCAAAATCCGATTATGGCTGATAACTGACATGATATTTTATTTACACTAATTCATATACACCCACATTGTCTCGTCTCTGCACCATCCACGGGTACACTGGTAGAGAATGCCTCTGGCATTAAGTTCACCTTTTTACATATTTTGTGTATAACATTTTAATAAATAAATAAATATACGAGACCACCCTTGGATTAAACGCTATCGAACACAAAAATAATCTTGAGAATTGGTCCACATTTGACGGAAATATCGTGTAACATGCATAAAAACAGACGAATTGATTACCTCTCTCTTTTGAAACCGGTCGATATACCTCTATAAACTAATGTATGTATGTTATAAAAAAGAGTGAATATATCATTGAGTTGAAATATCTCTTTTCTTTTCAGTGGTATATTTTGGTCATCTCTATTACTAACGCAACCCTAACTTTCGCCGCGCCCGTACAATGAAGGCGCGTGGAAAAGTAGCGCGAATGTTTCATACTAAAACTTACATAAAAATAATATTTTTAATATTTAAAAATACTTGAAAATCCTTTACTACAAGTCGCGTTAATATCTTTGAAAAATAGTTTTATTTCAATTATATGAAAACATATAAAAACGGGTTTCCCGAAGGCTTAATGCAAAAAACATGTGTCAACATTGAGTTTCTGCAAGCGTGGTTACACACTTTTAAATACAGACTCCTGAAGTGTTTTGACAGAGGTACATAAAGGTATGTCTAGAACATCCTCTACAGACGAGACTACTTCTTTCTACCTGCCCTTATCCCACCTTAATGTGGGGTCGGTGCAACACACTCTTTCATTTTGCAGAAAGGATTTGGCATCGTTTTTACGACCGGCTGCCTGTATGACGTCAACCCCCACTGAGGAATTCAGTCCCGGGCTAATTAAATTAGAAAACTCTCTTTGCCCGACCTGGGAATCGAACCCAAGACCTCCCGGTCCACAGCCCATATATGCTGTCATTAGACCAAGGAGGCGACACGATCACTAATTATTTTATTTTATTCGGATCAATATGTACTGTTAAGCATAACATAACATAAGCTCACGCCTGTATCCCCGAAGGGGTAGGCAGAGGCGCAGTAGCGAACTAGAACACCCACATTTCGCTGAGCTTAGTTCAGTCCCAAATGTGATAGGGGGCGAGCCTATCGCCATATCGGGCACATATTCCAGACTCCGGGCTGATATGGAAAAATCCAATATCACTTTGCCCGACCCGGGGATCGAACCCGAGACCTCAGAACCGTAGTCGTACCGAAATACCACCACGCCACCGAGGCAGTCTACTGTTAAGCCTTGTTTTAAAACTCATTTCCAAGATGTTTTCGTTAAAACAATACGCGGAACCGCAGAATCATTAATTTCACAGTGTTAAGAGGCTATTGTGTATGGCGATGGTATGCGCTAAGCATGCTTCTATATTACCGTAGTATTGTCAATCAACTGTCAATTTCTTTGCAGTTATCGCGTGTTGTACAACCATTCTGTGACTGCGCAGAACTTATAGAATTTATTGGAGTATCTAATAATTCTGATACTAATGATAATTAGTTGCGATAGCTTAGCTAAGTCGGCTTCTTGGTCTCATGGCAGCATGTATGGGCTGTATTTTTTTTCATAGCAGAGACTGGCAAACGAGGAGGGGGTTACCACCACCTTTTATAGCAGTATTAATTAATTCAAATCATTTATTCTGCAAATAGGATATTTTATACCACTTTTACACGTCAATTACGAGTATATATTGATTTTAAGATATTGATAAAGTAATAAACGCGTCGGCATTTCGTGGCTATCCCTGAGAAGAAATGCCGAAACAAACTCAAGGGTTATTATCATCTTACTTAAACCGATTCCCGTACAAAACAAACGAAGAACGATTATAATAATACTGCTACAAGAGGTGGTGGTAACCCTGGTGATGGGTCACCTGATGGAATGTGATCTCCACCGTCCATCGCCACACAAGACAAAAAAATAATCATGGGTGCGTAGTTTACCTTCAGGGAAATTGTGATTGGGAAAGGGAAGAGGGAAATTAGGACATCGGAAATGTGCTGTGAACTGTTATGTCCTGGATTCGATTCCCAGGTCGGGTAAAGCGGTTTTACTTAGCTGATTTGCCCGGGACTGGATCCCTCAGATGTGGGTTGACGTCAGGCAGATACCCGGTCGTAGAAACTAAGCTAAATCATTTTTTGAGTATCGGACAACGTTTGCCCCAGATAATGCATAACTTACATAAAAATACAGACGAATTGAGGACCTCCTTCTTTTGTAGTCGGTAAATGGAAAAATCTCGAATACAACGACGATTGTAACGTCAATTGTCATGATAATGACAAAATAACACGAGAAATGTTATCGTGGATATAAAAGTTTATGCGTTTTTGCTGATTTTGATGATAAACATTATAATATTTTATAGCACATTATTGAAATTTACGTAGACAATCCGATAATCCAGAATACGACTTCAAGTGTCAAGTGAAATATTCTTTTATATCTTTCTCTTTCTACCTGTCTCATCCCACCTCAAATTGAGGTCGGCGTAGACACTTTCACTTTTCACATACAGGGCAAATCGCGTTAAAAACACCCCCGCCCGACCTGGGAATCGAACCCAGGACATCCCGGTCCATAACCGATATACGCTTACCATTAGACCAAAGAGGCGACTACATTAAATATAGGGGCTATCAAACAAGTTTCCATACAAAAAAAATGATCTCAAACATCAGTAAGGCAAACTACTATGTAGTTATTAACATGCGAAGGCGCTTATTTCAATGTACACCTTAACATGTTCTGTGAATGTTCAAGAATCACGTAAGATAATTTCATTGTCTAAACATTATTATGTTAGCACGACCTTATGATTCAAACACGACATTTTTTAAGCTATTGCATAGCTTTTATCGCGGGCCTTGAGCGTGAAGACCGAATCCAGAAATTCCGTAACGAAAATAACCTAACACTCCCCACTCCGATCGGCACAGCGGTGATACTTTTTAGTTTTGCCATCTATCGATGAATAGCAGAACTTTTAATGACTTTTTTGAAATATCACGCTTGTCTCTTTAGTTCAGCAACTCGCCTCTAGATGGAATTGGTTGTATCGGCGTTACTGCGCATGCGTAATCCCCCTCTTCGCCCCGCAATCTGGTGACTCATGCCTGCTTAGAGTTTCGACGTTAGGGCACCTCCTCTTTGTATTTACTTCATGGTACGACTCTACGAAGCTCGCACGAATCGAGACGAGCTGCTCCGAAATCGGACGAATACGTAATCAGCTGTTTGTGAGAAAGTATATAGGTGTATAGATTTTGGATGCTATGCAATAGCTTTACCGCGGCAGTCCCCGAGTGCCACACGTCTTTCTTTTTTATCCAGGCACGGCAAAGTGACTACACTGCACCTTGATGGTAAGCGTAGTGCCATACAAAAAAAAATAGCGACCACTGACAAACACTGTGTTTATCAGTGGTCGCTAGAATCAGGCTATTTATGCTTCTTCATACTCCGAATCCGAAGAGGGAAAAAACAAATCGAGGGGCTTGCGACAAGACAGGCGGATGACCGATGCAGATACAGGAATATCCCCATACCCCCATACCCGTCGCAACCAACCATCAAGTCATGCCGCAAGCCCCTCGAGAGAACCGGAAAAACTACTGAATGACTTATGACCACGAGGTCACAACTTTTGTATCACAAGTTTCGTGGTATATACCAACACATGGCCAAAATTACATTGTTTGTCAACGGTATTAAAACATAATTCCGCGAAATTTCCATAAAACTAAAGTGGATTAACTTATTAATCATTTAATACGTGTACTATTTATACTTGTACGGTGATTTATTTCTGGCTAATTATATGACTGTGTTGTAGTATCAAGTTATCTATGAAATTATTGGGGAAATTATGTCATTTTTTGTTGTGACCTACACAAATATATCATAATACATAGAGGATGATACATACATATTTCGGGTCGTGAATCGATTAGATATAGACTCTATAGATATAACATAAGCTCACGCCTGTATCCTCGAACGGGTAGACAGAGGTGTAATAGCGAACTATAACATCCACATTTCGTCGAGCTTATTTCCGTCCCAGATATGATAGGGGGCGAGCCTATCGCCATATCGGGCACAAATTCCAGACTCCGGGCTGATATGGAAAAACCCAATATCACTGCCCGACCTGGGATCGAACTCTAAACCACAGTACAATTAATTTTGGGTTTGGGTCTTGTGAGACCGAGAGTCTTTCATACTTAATACGCACGACAACATAGTATCTTAGTCAGGACTAGGTTTATCATTAGTTAGAATTGGGAACTTGACTAATTTTTTTAAATTGAATTTATACGAAATTTACGTCATATAAAACATAAAACAGGAAGAGATATTGAAATACTCCCAAAAATAAAAAAGTTATAAGCCTTTGTAGTTTGGTGTAACCTTCAAACAGCGGGAAAGAGAAGTATCAGTAAAATCTCGTCACGGCCATAAAGGCGCGTGCGTTAGAAAAGGATAGCAAGATATTCCCACTACGCCCCCACTCTTGCTCATTGCAGAATTTAAAATATGAATTACTGCCTCATTTTTCAACCAATTTCGATGCAGTTTTTATAGAAAGGTTTTTTGTTTTATTTGCACATAAAAATTTGTATGAAATGAAACATAGTCATGTACCCAATTATGTACATACTCGTACATTGCTTCTCTTGAGTGAGCGACTCCTGCGCGGGTGGACGAGCATTTATTATACTTCTATCATTGTTGTTAATATTTAATGATATATGTTTAATGATATTATAAGCATAATTTATTAGTCTATTAACACAACACACAATATCTCTCATAACAATTTATTTAATCTCTATAAATTATAATCTGATCGATCGACAAACAACCATTGCAAATCAATAATACAATATAGTGAAACGCAACATAAACACACAACAGATATATTAACGTAGATAAGATTACGTATGACATTGAAAGCGAGTGGAGCAGGGTTATTCACTTGTGTGCACTTTAAATAAATTAAATAAATAATATACACCCAACAGTCACACATATAGTCCTGACCGCATACTAAGATACTAGTCTTGTGTCGTGGGTATCAGGAACTACGACAGACTTTCGGTCTCACAACACCCAGACCCGAAAAAAATATCTGTGGGATACAAACATTTGTCTCGGTGCGGGAATCGAACCCGCGGCCTCTCGCTTCACAGCCGGCTAATTGCTCGCTGCGCCACGGAGGCTTTGTAATGTAATACATTACAAAGCCTCCGTGCGTAAGCTTACACCTGTATCCTCGCAGGGGTAGGCAGTCACGCAACTTTTGCACCGAGGTCTCGCCGAGCTTGTTTTGGTGTCATTGCACAAATAAGGGGTAATTGGTATTCAAATTAATGTTAATTAAATTATTGTGGCCTCATCCAGGTGGTACCTATAACCGAAGAACAGTAGCTCGAGCACGAAAAACTAATGTAAATGTATTCGAGTTCGCTGCGCACTGATGACTTTTGGTTAATATTTCATACAAATTTCATAGACGAGCATCGAGTTCGAATACATTTACGGTTGTCAGGAATTTTCCTGCTCAGACCTCTGATATCTGTTACCTTATCATCGTCATCATCATCATCAGCGTGTATCCGTCCACTGCTGGACATAGGCCTTTCCCAGATTGTATATGTGTATCTTATGTATAACGCAATCCAATGCAGATTTCCCAATAGTCAGTTAATTTTTAACTGATTCATATTTTTTTTACTGCCTCGGTGGCTCGGCGAAATGTGGTTGTTCTAGTTCGCTAGTACGTTTCTGCTAACCCTTTCGAGGATACAGGCGTGATCTTGTTATGTTAATTTTGTAGTTTTGAAAAATGTTTTAGAAAAGTCAAAATTATTCCCAAATTCAATTTATCTCGCTTTTTCAAAATCGGCTTTAAGTTTCCATAGTCATTAGAAGAATAATCTGAGGTAATTAGATATTTATTTCCCTCTATCATCGACATTGATTTGACATCCATGAAAGTAGGAAACCAATATAGGAAGATCTTAGTTTATGATGAGTATTTTACAATTTCCTCAGTGAGCCGAGTGCAAGTTCATTCAAGAACAATTAAAACCTCATTTCCTGGTACGTGTAATGTTATATGTTTTTCACCATCAAACCATTCACGTGAACACGAGTCGTTAGGCCATTAAGACACGACTGTGGGAAATCATTTCTTAGCCGCGTCCCCTGCACTAGTTTTTCTTGAAATATTACACAAAAACACATGCGCAAAACAACGATTTTGGCTGTCTCTTGCTCATAACAATAGACTAACAAAATTTGAAATACCAGGTTTTGTATAGAAAGAAAGAATAAAAGAAAGACAGATACTTTATTTAGCCAACAGTTGAGACCAGTCATTAGTTATTTTAGGTGTATTGTGTAATGTTTTAGTGCAAGGACGCGATTTTAAATAACTTTTAAAGCAGATACACTTGTGTGAACTCCTAAACAGGTACTTACTGATTTAGGTTTACTCAAATGTTATAACTTATACATTAAAATTAAACTGGTTTATACGGATTCTACCGCGATTTGTTTTTATTTTTAGGCCCAATGTTTCGAAGGCTTTGCACCCTACATGGTCACTTTCTACTTGCTCTTATCCCACCTTAATGTGGGGTCGGCGCAACAATTTTTCAAACATGTTCAGAGAGGATTTGGCTTAGTTTTTACGACCGGTTACTTACCTGACGTCAACCCCCCTCTAAGGAATCCAGTCCCGGGAAAATCAAATTAGAAAAATAGCTTTGCCTGACTCAGGACAAACTCAGGACTTCTCATCCCTCAGCACACGTACTCGGTCACTACACCAAGAAAGATACATATGTACATACTCATTATCAATAATAATTTATTATTTTACATCTGAGATTACACGGAAAAGCTTACATTAAGTATTGCATACTACCAGGAAAATGTTATCTTATGCAAGTGATTAAATATTAATACTCTACATAAATAGCGTTGATTTGGCTGCAAGTGAGTTGCAACCATAGCTGCAACATTATTGTCTGAATAGTATCGCCTTTTTAATTTAGTTAATACACTTAAATCCTTTTTGGAATTGCTTCATCAATGATCTAATTCATTCTTAATATGAGATCTTTCATTCTCTACTTTTAATTTTTTAAACTTATTAATTAAAATAAAGCATGTATATTAGGCATTATCTTGATCCGCAATTTTTTATCATTTTGCCAGGATTCAATCGTATCAAAATAAGCATAAATAGACTTTAAGATGATAATACTAAAAGTGTAAATTAAGAGACTAGCAATAGTGCAATATGGATATAGTGTAGTGATAAAGTGTTCAAAATGATGCTATACATGACCAACACAAGCGAGGAGGTGGCGGTGAAGCGGCCTCCTCGGAGGAGGCACATCAGTGCCAATATCAAGGTTTGTACGGCTGGAAGGATGAAATCAAATGTCAGGCTCGAAGAACCAAAAACAAATGACAGGCTAGAAGGACCAAAATATGCAAATAACAGGCTCGAAGGACCATTAAATAATCAAAATCGAAAGCATATTGCAGTTTAAAGTAGCTACAGTACAATAAACGTTAAAATTGTGATCAGCAACCCGAGCAGGAATATTTTTGACAATTGAATTCGTAACGTGCTCGTTGCGCACTAATGACGTTTAGTTAATATTTCATACAAATTGCATAGACGCGCATCGAAGAACGTAGACATTGAATAATAATAATAATGTAAAAATACTTTATTCACAAAAATATAATTAACGCAAAACAGTATTTAAAGTCGTTATATATAATTATTGAATATTATTATGGACAGTACAAAAAATATATATGTTTACGATAATAAATGGAGGAAAAGTATATCTGTAATATTTGAACCGATAAACGGATTACGCATTACAACAAAAACAATGTAATACAAAAGGAAATTAACGATAAATCCAGTAACGTTACTACAATGTTATTTCCGAGACATTTCGCATAACTTTATCACGAACAAAACACGCGACATCAATACAACAAATACTAAACAAAAGTTGAACACTTTACATTGATAAGGTGACCACTTTTTGGCTTTAAATAGGATTACAGTGTTTTGAATTTTAATTTTAAGTTTTCATATACCACTTAGGCTGTGACTTTCAGGTGGCCATTTTTTGGCATACTTTAATGCTGTGTCAAAAAGCAGCAAAGGTAAAGCAAACCAAAAAAAAATATAATGCATAACTTCTACATAATATCTTTGTGATTCAAGTCACTCCCTTGTGTTACAAAATAATAATCACAAGTTTAAAAACTTAACCGATCGACTTCAAAATGTATGTAACGTGACCATATATGGAATCATCGTTGGAAAAAGCTCTATCAAACACAAAAATAATTTTGAAAATCGGTCCACATTTGGCGGAGATATCGCGTAACATACAAATAAAATACAGACGAATCCTTTTGAAGTCTGTCCAATAATCCCAAGTTTAAAAACTTAATCAATCGACTTCAAAATGTATGTAATGTGACCACATGTATACCATCCTTGGAATAATCTCTATCGAACACAAAAATAATTTTGTAAATCGGTACACATTTGACGGCGATATCGCGTAACATTTGTACATAAGTCAGTTAAGTTTTTAAACTTGTGATTATTCATTGGTTTGTTTGTTCGTCCCAATGTAATTTTCTATTTATTATTATTTTAAAAGAGTAAGTCCCGTTAAAAACAGAACGTATGGTTACCGTACACACATAATGAGCCCTAACATCCGGTCGTCAGTGATTTATTCCACCGATCATAATCTGTTAGAGAAATTATGCATTGGTTTGGAAACACGGATTTTGCCTTTATGTAAGCGTACAAGGTATAGTGAGTCATTATTTTTATTTTGTTTGCGGTTTGTGCTTAGTTATGATTGTTATGCTGGGAATTCCGTACGTGGAGTGCTGAGAGCTATAATTTTATGATAATGATAGTATAATGCGTAGTATTTACGAATCGGATCCATTTAATGCATAGTTAGCTAGTTTGACCAAAATATCATCACGCTGAGATTTAGACCGAACTCGTATAGTTTGTATTGTAGTATTGTTAAGGTTTAAAATCATTTAATAAATATGTCCTGTAGCCCGAACTAGAACATTTTTGACAATCGAATTCATATCGAACTCGATGCGCGTCTAATGACATTTATATCAAATATTAGTAATATAAAAAAAATAAGGATAAACTGTAAACTATCGTCGATTTCTAGAATCGAGGAAAACTCGTAAGGGTACAGAATTGTTTACACCGCGCTCTACCACTCTGTTTGTGAATCTGACCGTAGTATTATTGTCACCAGCGGCAACTGGCGGGTATATCGCAGTCGTCATGCAGCGACGGGTCCCTGCTCAGCGTGGGCTCCTCGGAGATGGACGAGGACAGCAGCAGCGGCCACCACCACTCGCACGAACACTCCGCCAGGAGCGACCAGTTCGACCTTTACAGTGAGTATAGAGAGGCAATCAAGCAAGTTTCCATACAAAAAACATTGATCTCAAACTTCAGTACCGCCATCAACCATTTAATACAATGTGAGGGCGATTATTACAATTTACACCCTAGAATGTTTTGTGTATGGTTTAGAATCACTTAAGATATGTTTATTCTCTCAATATTACTCTGGCCGGCCTGGCGCGCGTGTATTTCAAATAAACTGAGCGACTTATGACCACTAGGTCATATCTTTTGGATCACAAGTTTTGTACTGTTGTCCCATCTATGTATATACTGTTGAATGTATTTGACAGTGAGTAACGGTTACACCCGTACCTACCTACGCACACTCACCTTTTTTACCGGTTTTTATTCTACCTCAGTATGGGGTCGGCGCAACACACTTTATCATATCACTTCAACCATATCACGGAAAGATTTTAGACAAAATTTTTACGACTGGCTGCCTGCTTGTTGATAACCCCACCCTGTGGCATCCAGACCTAGGTAAATCGTGTTAGAAAAATACCCCATCGACAGGGGAATCGAAACCACGACCTCCTGGTTTACAGCCTACATACGCTGTCACCAAACTCCGCCTCTATCACATCATGGGACGGAAATAACCTCAAGCTAAAAAGTGGGCGCTAAAAATTTACATACCCCTTCGGCCAATGCAACCGAATACATAAAATGTAGTAAAACAAACTACACAGCCTCCGCCTCCGTGGCGCAGCGGGCGAGTAGCCGGCTGTGAAGCTAGAGGCCGCGGGTTCGATTCCCGCATTGAGACAAATGTTTGTGTGGCCCACAGATATTTGTTTCAAGTCTGGGTGTTGTGAGACGAAAGTCTCTCATAGTCTCTGATACAGGTTATACCTAGTGTGGGGTCAGGACTAGGTGTGTGACTGTTGGGTGTATTTATTCATTTGTTATTATTTATAACTCATGGTAGGCAAAGTTTGTGATCCGTAATTGATAATTAATGTAGTATTTTTTAAATTTCAGACACGACAGAGCCGCCGAGCGGCGTGGCCCCGCTGTCGCACTCCGCCGCCAAACACAAGATGGCGGTGCGGCCCAGACGAACGCACGGCGCGCCCCGGCGGAAGAAAAACAACCCTGTTAGTGCACCACTCGATAACTTCTACTGTGGACGGCGAGGTTCTGGGTTCGAACCCCGGGTCTGGATCCCAAAGGTTCACGTCAGGCAGGCGGCTTGTTACAAAAACTAAGCTAAATCCTTAACATGCTTGCGATAGTATGTTGCGCAGACCTCATATAGTGCTGGAATAAAAGAAGGTTGGAGATTGGTGATGAATCATAAATTATTTTATTTCAATGTATTTTCAGATTGCCGCATCAGCCTTACCGATAACGCCCGAACTGAACGAAGAAATGATACGAAGCACTACTCCTGACGTCACCCACAAAACCTCAGAAGTTGTTACTGGTAAGTACTCCTGATTTCTTCTTCTTATATCTTTGTTACATTTCAAAACTCTTTTCCTCAAGTGCCCTATTTATTCAAATTACTATTTTAATTTCCAATTCATACTTAGAGTACAAGTTAAATTACAACAGTTACAAATCTTGAAGAATTACGCATTCACGCTGTTATCTACTTACAGCCCCAACCTTCCATTTTCATTAATATTTTTGTAACAGTAATATTATAACATGTTTTTTTTTTAATTCCAGAATCATTCTCTTCATCGACCACTACGAAGCATCATATGATCGTGAAGGAACAACAACAGCAAATCAACAAAGAACTGCAGAGAGTCATGGAGGCGCCGAGCGATGCCAAACTAAAGTCCTCATCGTTGCCTCCAGGGCTAGCCCTCAACCAGTTGGTCGGACAGTCTCCGGCCAAGCTGAGCGTGGTGGAAGCCAACACTCCTCGATCCTCGATCAAACGGAGCCAGTCAAGCTCACAAGGGACAGCCCTAAGAGCGAGCTCCCCCAAAACTGAGATCCAGACCTACCACTCCGAGGATAGGATGCTGCAGTACCGCGGTGATAAAGAATCTTGCCTCGAAAAGAAATCCAAGTCGGAGAAGAAAACGGAAAACGAGAACATACGGTCTTCGAAAAAAGAAGAGTCATTTTTCAGTAGATTACTGCTGAGGAAGAGTGGGAAGAAATCAAAGAAGGATCAAGTCGACGGTGATAATCAAGTTGAAGTGAAAAAGTCTAAAACTGACAAACCTACTGCACAGTATAAGAGTGTCGATACTGAGAGAGTGTTTGAAGGACAAGGGTACAAGCCGGTGCCTGCCGAGCGAACTCACAAATCTGCCGGACAGAAAGTGTTCGCAAATCAGATGCACAAACGCATGGACAATAAAGGCGCGTATGTACAGGATGCTGCGTATAAGGACGTCTACAGTGCAGCCAAAGTACCCGGCGTTGAGTACAATATCACTGATCTCAAACTAGCTGACGAAACTGACAAAATGTTGAATTTAGAGATGAAAAGTCGCTTCAGCAGACGCGAGGAGTTCTCTGAAGTGAGTGAGTGGAACAAACGCACCTCCTCGAGGGAAATCATTGATGACAAAAAGGAATCTTTCAATCTTCACCATGATAAGACGAAAAGACCGACCTCGGTACAGAGATTGGTTGACCCGCTATCGTCGAAAGCATTTATTAGTAACGAGGTGGCGAACAGAGCCCAGGAGGAAATGGTGTCGCCATCCCTAGTGATCTCAGATGAAGAGCCTCCGATTAGAGCGATGCGCATCAAAAACACTCCCTCGGATTTCATGTTTAATAACAGCGTGCCGAAGAACTTGCCGTACTTTAACTCTGGCATGATGTCTACATCACCACCCAAGCCCAGACATCAAAGTTCGGAGAACATCAAACAAAGATCTTCAGAACAAGTTTCCGAATTCTGCGAAAGAAGAGTTGAATGTAAGCAAGAATCAATCCGTCACGCGTTAAAAACTGAGGAATCCTATGTGACTTCAGCGCTCAGGTCTCTCGGAGACGAGTATGTTGAAACCAGGAGCAGCATTGGAAAGTCGCATAGTTTCCGTTACGCATCCGAAACCACGTCTATTAGCTCTCAGGAGAATCAGATGCCAAGTTTACCGGCTATAGTCGGCATTTCCGAGCCTCTGCTCGAAAGCTGGGAAGTAAATTATAGAAGGAATGTAAGCGAAAGGCAGGATTTATCCAAGAGAATTTCGGCCAGAAATTATATGTTACAGAGTAGTGCTGAAGCCAATTATGACAGTCTACCGAGTACAGACAGCAGTTATATGGACAGTCTAAAAACGGATGTCAATGATGACAGGAAATTGTTTACCAATAGCATCCACATAACCATGGACAGCAAAAGAGACAGTGATATTTCTCAAATAGAGGCTAAAATTGATGATATTATTAGCTCGCCTAAGCCCATTATTCCTCCAATACTCAAGTCTAATTCGTTAGATAGCATTAAGAGTAGCCCTGAAAAACGGGCCGATGACCGACGCAAGACTATTTCTGTAGAAAGCGCTTTAAGTCAGAGCGGTAAGACTCAGAATGATATTAAGCCAGAATCTGAAACATTTATATCTGTCACTCATATCAATAAAGAACAAACTCCTGTTAAAACTGTAGATACAGCAAAAGTTAAAGTTGATGAGAAGGTACCAAAGTCTGGAGCCAAGGCTGGTGTGCCAGAATTTCTAAATATTCAACTAAATAAAGTTGACGCAAAACCCGCGACAAATATCGTATTGACTGCAAATGTAACGCCAAAGAAAAACGATAGTCCACAAATTGAAAAGGAACAAGAATGTTTCGTAGTTCCAGAGAGTAAAACTCAAAGCGTACCTGCGAGGAAGGATTCCTTAGTTAATAAAAATGTTGAGAATGTAGTTGAAAATACTCAAACTGAAGATAAAGTTTCACCTACAGGAACTAGGAAATCCGTAGTCCAGTCTTTTATTCCACAAAGTCCTTCCACACCGAAAGCATTTTTTAAAAGAAAAGCTGGTAGTGTTGAGCTTCCAGATAAATCAGAAAAGACACGAACCAATTCTTTGAGCACTGAAGGAAGTACGGAGAAGATTTATGATAACATATCTATTGACCAAAAGTCACATTCCAGCTTCGGGAGCAAGAGTTCAATACAAAGCATTGATAGCATCGACAACAGAAACGATAAACAAGAGGATGGTGTCGTCTACCGCAAAAAACCTGGAATACTGTCCAAAGAATTGAGAAATGATAAGAAAAATGACGACGAACCCGAATTAATGAAAGTTTTCGCTCGTAGATCTCTAAAAATAAAGGATTCCGAAGCTGACAGCATCGCTCAAGAGATAGCCAAGACTAAAGAAGAAATGAATGACAGTGCCAAGACAAAAATACTCAAGAACGAATTCAACGCTTCAATAAAGTCCCGTGATAGTGATAAAGAAAACGAGGACGTAGTTAAAGAGGAAGAGAAGAGATTAGTCAACATAGCAGCACGAGTGAGTCAGTTTGGAGCTCCGCATTATCAAAGAAGCGTCAGTATAAACAGTGTTACCACCAAACGAGACAGCGCACCAGTTTACAGAAGCGAAGTGCACAAATACAAAAAAGAGGTATCAGACTCAACGCCAGAGAAGAGACTCAGGAACAGGACATTCCCCGACTCATCAAACGATAGAGACGACTTAAAAAATATAGCTAAAAGTGAAGCGATGGCTTATAAAGCTGATACGTTGACCAAGAGGCCTTGGCAGAGGAACGAGGATAAATTCCGCTTGTCTATGGACAAGGAGAAATGCGACAGTGCTGTGATAGAAAAAGGCGGGAGTAAGGAGAAGGAGGAGAGTGCGAAAGAGAAGGATGGAGAGGGCGAAGCTGACGCGTCGCCGCAGTTCAAGGGGATCCTGCAGATGAGGGCCGAGTGGGAGCGGCGAGCCAAACAGGGCATGACCAAATAAACATGGTGCTAGATACAAGGTACATCATACTTATTAAACTCCAGCATTATAGACAGTCTCCGTGGCGCAGCGGGCGAGTAGCCGGTTGTGAAGTTAGAGGACGCGGGTTCGATTCCCGCACCAAGACAAATGTTTGTGTGGCCCACAGATATTTGTTTCGGGTCTGGGTGTTGTGAGACCGTGCGTCTCTCGTAGTTCCTGATACCCACGACACAAGACTCGATCTTAGTGTGGGGTCAGGACTATGTGTGTGACTGTTGGGTGTTATTTATTTATTTATAAACTAAGAACATACATGGTTACATACATAAGCTCATGCCTGTATCCCCGAAGGGGTAGGCAGAGGCGCACAAGCGAACTAGAACACTCACATTTCGTCGAGCTTAGTTCCGACCCAGATGTGATAGGGAGCGAGCCTGTCGCCATATCGGGCTCAAATTCCAGACTCCGGGCTGTTACTGCAAAATCCAATATCACTTTGCCCGACCCGAGGATTGAACCCGAGATCTCAGGACAGCAGTCTTAACTTAGAAGTTACAGTAATCAATGCGACTTACCCCCGAATATTTAAACAATTGAGGTCGTGTTATGTATTTAATACTGGCTTATCTGTCAAATTATCCGTATTAAGTGACCGTTCAAGTTGAGTAGCGTTTCAGTTTTACGTAACAGTCACGGTGTAAAAATCATTGCTTATAACACCATTTACCCATCGATTTAATATATCCTAGATGCACAGTTCTTTACAAATATCGTCATAAAAAGTGGTCTCATTAATAAAACAAAGAAAAAGATCACAAGTTCTAATTAAATCAACACAACCTATGCGAGTGTTATAAAGTAGCTTTTTAAGCGAAATGAGCAAGCGTTCTTTTATTTGAATTTTAAAATTTAGAATTCTATCGGCGTCCGACTGTATGCAAAAGATGTGCTTAAGCACTCCTTTGCTGTCCCATTTTCAGAGCGTCAACTGTGCATCTAGGTATATAATATATCGATGCATTTACCATTTAAATTGTATTTAACTAATAATGAATTGTGAATGTTCCAGGATATCGAAGATAAACTTGCTGTACTCGTGGGACTTAGATATACTATATGTTAGTAACTAGTTTAGCCTTAAACATAGCAAATGTAATGTTATGTTAATAAAATTATATAAAATATTGATTTTATGTATCGTTGGTAAGACAGTTGTATTTTTGCGTGTTATTGCAATGGCTATATCGTATAGTTATATTTTATTAAAGAAACAACTAATGCATATTGAACATAATGATATTGTGAAATAGAAATTTTATTCCCATAGTTTTTGTGATGTTTTATTTTATTCCCAAAAAACAAACTTGATTCTTGTTTTGTTGGTTTTTAAATCAATTGGGCATCAAGTTAGTACATAATATGTAAAACATTATGGGCCTTGTTTCGGTGGCGTGCATTTCATATAGACAAAGAGACATTGTCTGCCCTGACAATTGGGTACTTGACATTTTTTTTTTAATTCTATTTATATGAAATTTACATCATCTAAAACGTGACACAGAAAGAAATATTCTCAAAAATAAAAAAGTTATAAGCCTTTGAAGTTTGGTGTAACTTTCAAACCGCGGGAATGAGAAGTATCAGTATAATCACGTCAGGGCCATAACGGAATGTGCGTTGAAAAGGGATAGCAACATTTCCCCACTATGCCCCCACTCTTGCTCATTGCAGGTTTTAAAATATGAATTACTGCCACATTTTTCAACCAATTTCGATACAGTTTTTACAGGAAAGGTTCTATTTTGTTTTATTAGCTATGACATATAAAAATGTGTAGAAAATCGAACATTGTCAAGAATCCAATTTGCTAAAATTATATAATGAAAGAAAAAAATGGTCACCAAAGAGTTTTTCAAACAGCGCTGGGTGTATTATTTTAAATCGACGCGAGAATGATCATGATTGTTATAGTAAAGCAAAAGTAAATTGAAAAAAATAATTATGCAAGATTTTTGTCTACCTTAATCTAAATACCTGTGCACGTCACTGCCTTACTTATAAAAACAGTTTACCTGAGCAAATGGCTAAGAATAGTCTGTCACTTTCTTTCTTGTGTCACATTGTTTGAAAATAAAAGCGACAGAATATTCTTTATCATTTGCTCAGATAAACTTTTTTATAAGTATATATGGTGGCTTTGATTAAAATTATTTAAATCACGTTTTTGAATTGTTTACTACAATTTTATAGCCGCTTATCAGATTCATCCATATCTAACGAATTTATGGAATATAGTTAAGCCAAAGTGACATTATTATAATTTGAAAAAAATATGGCGTTTTACTAAACAACAACTTTTTTACTCAAAATAAACCTCATCAAATATAGCATAGATGGCACCTTCATTCATATCCCGAAGATTCAAACAAGGTATTCTTTATATATTTTATACACAATATTCGTTGCTTATAACCAAACGACACAGACAAATAAAGGTGAAAGACACCACATTATGCTAGAACGCAAAATCTCCTATACTATATTGTATAGTACAGACAGCAATAAGCACATCATGCATATATAATCACAAGTTTAAAAACTTAACTGATCGACTTCCATTTTACCTATCGCGACCAAAGTTATATTGGACCACCCTTGAAATAAACTCTATCGAACACAAAAAGAATTTTGAAAATCGGTCCACATTTGGCGGAGATATCGCGTAACATACATAAAAAAAATACCGACGAATTGAGGACCTCCTCCTTTTGTGGAAGTCGGTCCAAAAATGTTAGTGTTACAATATCTACCTTATTAAAGTTAGCCTATGTTTGTGTTTAGTGCATCTCCAAAACATAGGACCTCCTCCTTTTTGGGAAGTCGTCGAAAATGACGTATATGTAAGTGGTGCATCTCAGAATGGGTGTCTTCGAAAAATCCTTAAGTTATACCCCTGCTCTTATACAATACCCCTAACAAATTTTCGGTTCTGTCAAACCTGGCATAGTGTCTTATACTCGTAAATTATGAGTATAACTCATTAAATACTTCTTGTCAAGTATCATAGTACTTAGTTTCAATGCTATATAAAACCACTTAAATGTATTCTGAATTGTCAAACACTTCAAACGCTTCCAATCAGTTCATATTAAATATTAACTTAAGTAACGTATTTACCCTTATTGGTCTGTATTACGGGTATGGACTGCCTCGGTGGCGTGGTTGTTTAAACAATACGACTACCGTCATGAGGTCTCGGGTTCGATCCCCGGGTCGGTAAATCGATATTGGATTTTTCCATATCAGTCCGGAGTCTGGAATTTGTGTCCGATGGCGATAGGCTCGCCCCCTATCACATCTGGGACGGAACTAAGCTCGGCGAATTGTGGGTGTTCTATTTCGCTAGTGCACCTCTGCGAGTGCCTACTCCTTCAAGGATACAGGCGTGAGCTTATGTATTTTGTGTATCTGTATAAGGAACCCATCAAGCAATGGACCCCATCAGTGGAATGTAAATTCTTACACGCAAGGCATGGCTGACCCATTATATTGTAATTAGTTAAATATTTATTTACATACGGTGGGCGATGCGGTAATGGATCTAATGTGCCAATGACGTCATATTTGTTGACTTTAAATATGTGTCAGAGTTGCCAGTAAATTATATTAAAATAAAAAAATATATATTATAGAGTCACTTGTTTACGGTTACAAAAACGTATGGAACATAGAGGTATAATACAAACATAACGAAGTCAAAAAATAATGATAAATTAGCTGTTAAGACAAACGGATCTCCCGCAGACTTAGACCCATAATTATTATTTGGTAGAGAATATAAAAAGTAGGTAGAGGCGCACTAGCGAACAAGAACACCCGCATTTCGCCGAGCTTAGTTCCGCTCCAGATGTGATAAGGGGCGAGCCTATCGCCATAACAGGCACAAATTCCAGACTGGGCTGTTACTGAAAAATCCAACATCAGTTTGCCTGACCCGGGTATCAAACCAGAAAATTCAGGACTATAGTCGTACCGAAAAAAGCTGTCATAAAGAGAACTTACCCTATTTCTGATATTATTTATAAAATGAAACTTTAAAAAAATTAATGTACAAGCGATAACATAATTTTATTAATGGCCTATATTAGGATAGCTTTTTTTTCTAACTTGCTACGGCATTATATCGGAATTCCAAACGCACCCTTAAAAGGGTGTACGCAGATCCACGCATGCGCAAAACTACCCTCCACTGACTAACCCTCTAACACCAACGCGTTGCGCCTCCATTTTGCATTCATAATTTCGCACATACCCCGAGAAATTACATTTAAAGCATAAAAACTCGGTTATGAACATTTTAATGTAAATAAACGAAGTGATCGACAAAAGACTAATTAAATGAACTAAGACAATTGGTGAGTTAGTGTCCTTACGTAATAGTTGCTGAAGATTGTGTAAGAACTAACAAGGTTAAAGGTGAGACAAGATTTTCATTTATTTTCATAGTTCATTTGTTATTACCTTAAATGTGTCTTCTAGAGATCTACACGACTGAAGTTAAGGAGATAATTAATCTACCTACTAATAAATGCGTAGTTTAATTGGTTACTAATTAGAATGATTCGCGGTTTAACTCACGGTCGTCTCATTGTACGATCGTATAATCTTTGTATCGATTTGTTAGATATAATTTCGGTATACCTACTTTGTATTCTTTACTGATCCTTAGCCCTTAAGCAGCGACGAATCCCTTAAGGTAAGAAGTCATAAATCAATATGTACTGTCGAAATAATACATTACAAAATTGAGCAGCTAACGATTTTGAGGTTATGTTTTGCTATTGATTAACAATTTTGAATTTGGAAAGCGTCTCAGTTTGCTCGGAGGAGTTTCTTGCTTCGTTCCTTAAGTCGTTTTTAACGCCATCTGTTGACGCGCGTTGTGAACTATGGCCGTTTAGTGTGTTCTTTTACCATGACCATACTATACATAGTGGACTCCATACACACCATGAGGCTTACCTTGACATGGTGTGCTAACTATGAAAGTTGTTTCTTCATTAATTTGCATTCAACATACAAGCTTGATAATATCAGCCCTTAAAAGAGTGACTATTTTCTAAAGGGAAAGGTTCCAGTTTTTCTTTCGTTATTTGTTACTGGTTATTGCCAGTCTATAAAAAATGATGCCTACAGTATGAATAAGCTGGTTCGACCGCGTATTACCACTGTCTCACAGAAAAACGACGTCGGCGACAGATTGCTGTAGCGTTTCATACAGTGAGATTTCCTGAGAAATACCCTAATCAATCATTGACCTAGAAGACGGAAGGACGCTCCATCTGATGCTATATAGCTACCGACGTCGATGGCCATCAATAAAGCCAGTGCGAAACCGCTGCCTACCGCGGTATAAACCTATAGGTATTGGGAAGCGGAGAAGGTATTTGGGCCTCCGAAAATGTCACTCACCGTACGAAATTCAAAACTAATCTTCTGTTACGTCACGTGTTTTATATGACACAGTGGAAATAATCCCGCCGATCTTGTCCTATTATGCTGAGGACAAAGTTTTCCACAGCGTAGCTCTACCACATAATAATAGCTACAATTAGTAGGTAATAATAATAAATAAGACCCAACAGTCACACACATAGTGACCCGGCACTAAGATCGAGTCTTGTGTCGTGGGTTTCAGGAACTACGAGAGTTTCGGTCTCAACAATCAGTCACACAAACATTTGTCCCGGTACCTAATATTATGGAGATGCACTAAAAACAAACAAAGGCTAACTTAAAATAAAACTCGATAATTTAAAGTTGGCCTACTGATTTCTTAAGTTTACGCGAATGGTATACATTGATTTAGAACTATTTTATACGGATTCTATTGTAGAGGAACCGGTGTCGGTGTTCCTCCACCAGAGGGGAGATCTCCTCGTCAGAAGGGTGTAGTGCCTGAACGCCGCAACCCCTCCTAACGAGATCTCCCCTCTGGTGGAGGAACACCGACACCCGTTCCTCTACATTGGTGACCCCGACTGGATGATATCATGATTTGTTTTTATTTTTAGGCCCGACGTTTCGAAGGCTCTGCAGTCTTCGTGGTCACGAGTCGGACTGAGGTGTCCTCGAAACGTCGACCCTAAAAATAAAATCAAATCATGATAGAATCCGTATAAAATAGTTTTATATTAAAATTTGATATCAATGTATAACATTCGCGTAAACTTAAGAAATCAGTAGGCCAACTTTAAATTATCCAGAATAAACAATGTTTAACCGTACAGTAAGGTAGATAAGTTGTTTGTGTAAACCATAAAGAACAGGACCACGAGTCCGTTCGACACAACCCAAATCCGTCAAGCTGAGTTATGCGCGGTTACCTACGGAACTCGCCTGAAACTACCACTATTTTGAACTTTAAGGGGTTGTAGGTCTTCTAATTTGAAATTTAAGGATGGTAAGTAAGTTTACTATGGCCTTAGCTATTGCACGTTGTCCAAATTCATTGCAACAGGCCACTACTTAATTTTGTATCTATAACAAGCAGATTCTTAAACTTAAAGGTCGGCGGCAGTCAATTCATTCTCGTGACATTTCTTAGTTCCCGTATTCCAAAAAAAAAAATCATAACATAACATAACATAAGCTCACGCCTGTATCCCCGAAGGGGTAGGCAGAGGCGCACTAGCGAACTAGAACACCCACATTTCGCCGAGCTTAGTTCCGTCCCAGATGTGATAGGGGGCGAGCCTATCGCCATATCGGGCACAAATTCCAGACTCCGGGCTGATATGGAAAAATCCAATATCACTCTGCCCGACCCGGGGATCGAACCCGAGACCTCAGAACCGTAGTCGTACCGAAATACAACCACGCCACGGAGGCCGTAAAAAAAAAATATCGTATATGATTTAGTTGTATTTCTTAAATTCCATTGTTATTTTGCAGACTAAGGGAAAGAATACCGCATCGGTATCGGGAATGAATCGAATTGACCCTGACCTTTTGTAGAAATAGCTTAGAGGTGAATTTTGAACTTCAAGCCCGGGACAGAGAACACCGTCCCGAGCGGTATTCAACGAAATAAAACATGTATGTAGAAACTGAAAACTATCGTCGATTTCGACAATCGAGAACTGTCAATACAAAATCGTACTAGGGGTACTGACTTGTCTCAAAATAATTAAGATTAATTAAACGAAAACATGTTATAGAGAACCTTAAAAATAATATAAACTGTAATGTTTCGCGTACCATGTTGACCTGGATTTTTAAGTATCAAAAATGTTAGATTTGGATATTGATACCCTAAACTAAATGCCTGAAATGTTTTGGCGTGAAACAAGCTTCTAGAGCACGATAAACTAATGTGGCTTGTAAAAAAATAATAAATAAATAACACCCAACAGTCATACACGTAGTCCTGACCCCACACTCAGGCTGAGATCTATAGAGCGATCAGCGAACTTTGACTCAGTCTGAGTCGAAGAAACGACCTCAGAGACGATTTGGATTTTTAAATCGAACTTTGGCTAAGTCCGAGTCATTTTTTACAAGAAAATATTTGTCTTAGTCTGTCTGTCAGTCTGATTTTCTTGTATAAAATAGCTCGGACTATGTCTAAGTTCGATTTAAAAATTCCAAATCCTCACTGAGTTCGTTTTTTTTTACTTAGTCGAAGTTCGCTCTATAGATCTCAGCATAAGATCGAGTTTTGTGTCGTGGGTATCAAGTACTACGAGAGACTTTCGGTCTCATAACACCCAGACATGAAACAAATATCTGTGGGCCACACAGACATTTATCCCGATGTGGGATTGGAACCTGTCTCTGGCTTTACAGCCGGCTACTTGCCTGCGCCATTAAGGCGCTGTATAAGCCGATATGATTTTGGTGACCCATTGTCGGTGATCGCTAATTTTTCGACTGCAAAGTAGGTCAAACATGAGATTTTTTGACATTTCACATTTCACGTATGAAAAACGTCAATTCCTTACGTAACCTCTAGAGGCATTCTGGGGGTTACCACCACCTCTTATAATAGTATTATTATAGTCTTACTTAGTTTTTTTTTGTACGGGAATCGGTACAAGTAAGATTATAGTAATATTGCTATAAGAGGTGGTGGTAACCCCCCAGGTGTTTTTCATATAAATATTTTACATTTATTTTAAACTTATGGTTGGTCTACTGAGCTTGCAGTTAGATGTAATATACTAATGAACATATCTGTTACCAAAAAGAAGCATTGCAAAGCTTCCTCGCCACAGCTAGTTGAAAATAAATTCTCATTTTTATGGAAAATGTCGCGCGGTTTTTGAGACGCGGTCTATAAATTTGAATAAGAGCTAAATGATTATTGATGGGGTCATTACGTAAATTGGGGCATTTACGGTGAGCCAGTTAGGCGCTTTGCCGCACTTTATTGGTGGACTCTTTATGAAGTTAAATTGACTGGTAAAAGACGTATGCGGTGATTACTCTTTTGAAGTTAGCAATATAATGTATACAAATAAATAAACATGCATAATTATAGTTTGGCTGTGAACCGGGAGGTCCTGGGTTCAATTCCAGGACAGGTGTGGTGTTTGTGTAACACTATTTTCCCGGGACTGGATCCCCAGATGGGGTTTGACGTCAGACAGGAAGGCGATCGTAAAAACTAAGCCATATCCTTTCTGCAACATGTTTGGAAAAGTGTGTTGCGCCGACCCCACATTTGCCTGATGTCAACCCCCTATGAAGGATCCAGTCCCGGGCAAATTAAATTAGAAAGTTTGCTATGCCCGACTTGGGAATCGAACCCAGGACCTCCCGGTCCACAGCCCATACATGCTGTCTACACCTAGGAGGCGATCTGATCTACACCGCTGAAGGGTAAAATATTCATAAAAGTAAAGCTGATATTCTGAAATTACACATAACATAAGCTCACGCCTGTATCCCCGAATGGGTAGACAGAAGTGAACTAGCTAACTAGAACACCCACATTTCGCTGAGTTTAATTCCGTCCCAGATGTGATAGGGGGCGAGCCTATCGCCATATCGGGCACAAATTCCAGACTCCGGGCTGATATGGAAAAATTCAATATCACGTTGCCCGACCCGGGGATCGAAACCCAGAAGTCGTACCGAAATACAACAAAGCCACCGAGGCAGTCTGTCACTGGGTGTATTTACATTTTATTATTACAAAAACGAATACCCATGAACAAAAAATTGCTTCACGAAATGTTCATTAGCGTAGAAGCTTCAAAACATCTAGATCTCTAGAACAAATAACACTAAATCCTAATGATAGCAACTGAGTAAGTAAACCATATAATTTTCATAAATCTGACATTGTCTTGTTTTTGCCCTGCCCGCCCAGCATGCGCGACACGAGAACATTTTGTCTACGCTTTTTGTCCTGTTATAACCGGTTTTCTCTATTTGTCTGCGGACACTAAGATGCGTCATCGTTTATTTTCATACAATATTGTAGACAACACGTAGATAACATCTCGACTGTCGATTATCGGGATAGCTCGTAGCACGCATGCTAGGCGGGCTGGGATCTAGAATGAAACGTAAGTAAAACTCTAGTAATAGAAGTGTCGATAAAACCGCCGATACATTCTCCGATTCTTTAAAAACGGTTTACCTAAGGCCTTATTGCTTTACGGCCGGTTTCAATAAACAATCTCAGTTCGAATGTGCAGATAGATTACAAAAATTAGCCAATAAGAACACAGTTTGAACATGACTCCGTCAAATGACTTGATTTGATTAGTTCATAATCGCGATCTATCTGCACTCTAAACTGAGATCGTTTATTGAAACCGGCCGTTTAACAATACAAGCAATGGTTTAGCCCTAAGACTACTTAAGTCCCTCGTTGTTCTTCTATTCAAGTTATTATATTGAGGGCAGGTAGACAGAAAGAATAGGTATTAATTGCAAGAGAAATTAGCTATGGCTTCCCTTCTGAAAATTTTACCTTTCGCCACTGTCTACAGAACTGGGGGGTGACTCCTGACGCTCGATTCGATTGTGATTTCGACTTTGTTTCATTTATTGACTTAAAATTCCACCGAAATCGAATTTTAAAGTGCGCTAATGTGGCATAATATTCGAGAACTTGTCATTTGGTATTTTTTAACGTGTCATTAAACTTTTAACTCGATTTCGGTGGAATTTTAAGTGAATAAATGAAACCGAATCGAATTCAAGTTAGAATCGAGCGTCAGGAGTCACCCCCCTGTATTAATTATTAATACTAGGATAATGTGGGAACAAATATTTCCTCGTGTTCTTACAGCTTTAATATTCTCATCAAGGAAAGTGCAGCCAACACAATAGCTGTTAATTTACTAATTAGAGGTTCACGCTCGCGATGTGCCAATCTTTTGTTATTTAACAAAAACAATGGGCGTCTAGTATCTCAGCTTTCTAGGTTAACACGCGCATTACGAAAGTGAGATCAAGAATTGTACTTGACTATGTTTGATTTTATATACATTTTTATATGTACTAGCGAATAAAAAAGAAATTCTTCTGTAAAATCTGCATAATTGGTTTATAAATAATTTATATTTTAAATTCTGGAGTGAGGGCATATTGGAGATATCTTGCTATCCCTTTCCAATGCACGTACCGTTATGGCGTGACGTGATTATACTGATACTTCTCTTTTCCGCAGTTTGAAGGTTGCACCAAATTTCAAATGCTTATTTTTGAGGATATTTCAATAACTCTTTCAGTGCTATTTTATATGGTGTAAATTTCATGTAAAATTAATTTTTAAAAAATGTCAAGAACCCAATTGTGATAAAACGATTGTATCGAAAAGGGCTTTATTCGAATTTAGAGTTGTTTCTGCTTATGACTTCGCCCTCTAAAGTTCGTTTAGGTATGAACTTAATTCAGTTCGAAAACCTTTTGATGTTGAAAAACCTCCAAATACGTGAAAAAAGCTTTTGTTCCAATTTACTGCAGGGAAACTTTTTTCAATATTTTTATCAGAATGTGGTTTTATTGTGAGAAAACAAAGACTTCTATGTATTTAATAGACAAGCTGTTTTGAAGTAAAATTGTGGCACATTTTGAGTGGTAGAACCACGCTGTAGACAGTAACGTCTACAGCACGAATGGGCCGGCTCGACCGCCCGGTCGATCTGCCCAGATACCACTGTCTCACAGAAAACCGTCGTAAAGTGGTAGCTTGCTGTCGCGTTTCGTTCGGTGAGTGAGATTTCCGGTGGCCCATTTCCCTCTTTCCTTTCCCAATCCCTTTTCCCTCCCCTTCCATTCTCTCTTTTTAGGTTGACAACGCACCCTTTTTTTTGTGTCTCGGGTGTCTATGAGCGGTGGAGATCACTTACCATCACGTGACCCATCTGCTTGTTTGCCAGTCCCTGATATAAAAAAAACATGACATCGAGTGTTTGACATTTCACGGCTAAGGAAAAGAACAGATTTCTATAGTGAGTTGAAGTCGATTAACAAAGACTTAATGCACACATTCTATGTACCGAACAGCCAGTCTAGTAGTATACATAGAAGTCTTAATGAGGAAATTGTAAAAAGTTCCTTGGACGGGATGCAAAAAAATGTCAAGTTCTCTCTATAAGCTTCGTAGCTTATAAAATAATAAACAATAAACACACCCAACAGTCACACACATAGTCCTGACCCCACACTAGGTGTAACCTGTATCGTGGGTGTCAGAGACTACGAGAGACTTTGGTCTCACAACACCCAGACCCGAAACAAATATCTATGGGCCACACGGACATTTATCTCGGTGCGGGAATCGAACCCACGAGTTCACGTTTCACAGCCGCCTACTCGCCCGCTGCGCCACGGAGGCTGTCAAATATAGCTACTTATAGCTATATATTCTTTGAAAGTTTTTTTGATAGTCATTATATTTTTTCTTCGAAAACAAAACAGAGTGTAAATGAATACCTACTACTGAACAGTGTATAAGATCTAGAGAAAATGCCCTGACCTTTAGTAATCCTCCTATTAGTTTATTCTGCAAGGTTCTCTTCTGGCCTTAAGTTGTAAGCCTGGAATCAATGCGAGGTCAAGAGTTTGCAGTTAAAGCTACTGAAGACGCTTCCCGCGAAATTAAGGTGGTACAATAAAATGTGTTCTACAGATGCTAACGGCACTTGCAGCTCCAAGATAAATCTCTATTATCCCAATTTTACCTTCTTTCTTTACACTACAAAGAATACACTACAGAATTCAATTTTATTGCTCTCCATAATTGTTTACAATGGTGTAAAAAACTAATTACAGTACATAATTATGGACCCTGTTGGGCACGGCAAAAATACTGAGAGAGGGAGAAACATATTTTATATTTGTTTATTATTTTTTTACTTTAATAGACTATTATAATTCACGCACACACATACACACACACAAACATAGACACATACCCACACGCACACACAAATACAACACGAATTCCATAAACCATCGCCAAACAATCCCCATAACAAATGAACTCAATGCCATTCACCATAAAGAACCTTGCATTTCCTTATAAGCCAAATAGAGGACAATTTATGTCACAAATTGAAGCGACACGCACTCCCCCTCCGTCCCCCTCACGGCTGCTACCAGCGGATTAGTATTCCCTCAGCAAAGAGGGCGGAAGGCTGACGACTACATGAATATTGTAAAACATATTTGACTCTTTTTAATGTTGTTCTTGTGATGAAGTGTTTATTGCCTCTTTGTATGGGATAATTATTGTGAGCAATACTATATATATTAGCGTTAACAACTTAAATGTCTTGGTTTTTGAAAAAAAGAAAATAGGCTAGGCTCTACATGCACATCTCCCTACTCCTATAAAGATATATTCATGAGCTTATGTCCAAAATTAAAAGCTAGGATTTCTACAAAAGCATAGTAATAACAATTTCTCAGATTATTTTTAGTGGTAGAGCCACACTGTAGACTATTACGTCTACAGTGTGGCTCAGCACGAATGGGCCGGCTTGACCGGTTTGATACAGTGGTATCAAGCTGCCAAAGTGGCAGCTCGCTGTCGCGTTTCGTTCGGTGAGTGAGATTTCCGATAGCCCAATTCCCCCTCCCTTTCCCAATTCCTTTTCCCTTCCCTTCCATTCCATCCTTTTATGTTGGCAACGCACTCATGATTCTTTTTGAGTCTCGGGTTTCTATGGGCGGTGGAGATCACTTACCATCAGGTGACCCATCAACTCGTTTGCCAGTCTCGGCTATAAAAAAAAAGATTCATGTATACCTGAGGGCGCCGAAGTACAGAACTACCTACTAAAAGATTCAGTACAAGATTACCATAAAAATCAATCCATGTCAAAGTAATATGAAAAGAAGTGTCGAAGATATGACAAGTGAATATCTTTGTGAATACGAAAGTAATGTACCTACTCGTATGGAGGTCGATTCATATCAAAAGACTTCGTACGTCACGGACATGAGACACGTACCAGCAAAGATTTGCTCCACCTGGCTTTTCCCACTCCATTGTCGCAACGCACTTTTTGAGTAGGTTACAGGCATGATTCGGCTTAGTTTAAGGGGTGGTCACCGCGCCTGTTTGACGTCAAGGCTTCATGGTCTCAAGTCTCAAGCAAGTTGTGGTAGAAAAACCGCTTTGCCCGACTTTTTATTTGTCCCACTTTTTTTGTATTCACCGGATCAAAATCATCTAATTTTTACTAAAACGATTGTATTCAAGTTAGTTTTCTTTTACTTTTTTAATATTTGTAGTCTATCTGATATCTTTGTTATTACGGGTATAACAAAGCTTGGGAGATCTTGTTATTTAATTTACAATTTCATTTAAAATTTCATTCCCAAATTCCTGGGTTTTTTCGGTATTGTAACCTCGGTGTGTTAAATCATTGGTCATTTGCAATTTTCCGGGATTTCCAGAAACAGAAACACTAATCTGTGCATAGTCATGACGAGCTTTTATTTTTAGCTTTTCTTAATGGCGTTGGAGCTGCTTACTATAAAAATCTTTGGCTTAAGCTGTCCCGTTTTTTAAATAACAGCCTGTCTGTGTAGACACGAATCGTGTCTGTAGAAATGAAAGGTCCTTAATAATATGTCCTCGGAATTGTATCGACCCGTCTGCCTCAGACTTGTAACTTCATCTTTTGGACGAATTATATTGTAGTCTGTAGATTTTTCATATCAAACGTATTTGAATGTCTACTTTATTCTGTGTCCATTAGTTTCTGTGTATCTCTAACGTTATAGGATTTGTTATGTCTTGTCTGTTACATTATTTCTATTAAACTTGTGGAGTTTAGACGAATTATATTGTAGTCTGTAGATTTTTTATATCAAACGTAATTGTATGTCTACTTTATTCTGTCTCCATTCGTTTCTGTGTATCTCTAATGTTATAGGATTTGATATGTCTTGTCCGTTACATTCTTTCTATTAAACTTGTGGATTTTAGACGAATTATATTGTAGTCTGTAGATTTTTGATATCAAACGTATGTCTTTACTTTATGCTGTGTCCATTAGTTTCTGTGTATCTCTAACGTTATAGGATTCGTTATGTCTTGTCTGTTACATTCTTTCTATTAAACTTGTGGAGTTTAGACGAATTATATTGTAGTCTGTAGATTTTTGATATCAAACGTATGTCTTTACTTTATGCTGTGTCCATTAGTGTCTGTGTATCTCTAACGTTATAGGATTCGTTATGTCTTGTCTGTTACATTCTTTCTATTAAACTTGTGGAGTTTAGACGAATTATATTGTAGTCTGTAGATTTTTGATATCAAACGTATGTCTTTACTTTATGCTGTGTCCATTAGTGTATGTGTATCTCTAACGTTATAGGATTCGTTATGTCTTGTCTGTTACATTCTTTCTATTAAACTTGTGGAGTTTAGACGAATTATATTGTAGTCTGTAGATTTTTGATATCAAACGTGTTTGTATGTCTACTTTATGCTGTATCTATTAGTGTCTGTGTATCTCTAACGTTATAGGATTCGTTATGTCTTGTCTGTTACATTCTTTCTATTAAACTTGTGGAGTTTAGACGAATTATATTGTAGTCTGTAGATTTTTGATATCAAACGTGTTTGTATGTCTACTTTATGCTGTGTCCATTAGTGTCTGTGTATCTCTAACGTTATAGGATTCGTTATGTCTTGTCTGTTACATTCTTTCTATTAAACTTGTGGAGTTTAGACGAATTATATCGTAGTCTGTAGATTTTTGATATCAAACGTATGTCTTTACTTTATGCTGTATCTATTAGTGTCTGTGTATCTCTAACGTTATAGGATTCGTTATGTCTTGTCTGTTACATTCTTTCTATTAAACTTGTGGAGTTTAGACGAATTATATTGTAGTCTGTAGATTTTTGATATCAAACGTATGTCTTTACTTTATGCTGTGTCCATTAGTGTATGTGTATCTCTAACGTTATAGGATTCGTTATGTCTTGTCTGTTACATTCTTTCTATTAAACTTGTGGAGTTTAGACGAATTATATTGTAGTCTGTAGATTTTTGATATCAAACGTATTTGTATGTCTACTTTATTCTGTGTTCGTTAGTTTTTGTGTATCTCTAATGTTATAGGATTTGTTATATCTTGTTTTTTACATTCTTTCTTAAACAGGCAGAAATTCACAATAATGTACCTTCATTTAACCCGTCCGGAAATCGAACTTGAGGCCTTAGGGACATAGTCGTATACGAGCACCTATCATTATTTTTAAAATTAAGATTAAACCAAGCTGAAAAATTTGACACTTTACTCCAAAGATCTATCTCAATTTTAATGAACTTTTGAACACGTCCGTATGTCAGCGATGTTGTAGTGCTACCTTCATTAGTCAGTAGCCCGAGCACGAAAAACTAATGTAAATGTATTCGAGTTCGCTGCGCACTGATGACGTTTGGTTAATATTTCACACAAATTTCATAGACGCGCATCGAGCTGAAATACATTTACGGTTGTCAGAAATTTTCCTGCTCAGGCCGCAGATCATCTTGCTAATGCTAATCCAATTTACTGTACCGAGCAGGACTATTTTTTGAAAATCGTTTTCATATCCAGGTCGATGCACGTCTATGCCAGTTGTATGAAATATTAATCAAACGTCATCAGTCATCATCATCATCGGTCTTGTGTTCAATCATCGGGTCGGACAAAGTGATATTAGATTTTCAGTATCAACCCGGAGTCTGGAATTTATGACCGATATGGTGCTTCGGCTTACCAGTAAGCTTATGTTATGATCTTTCTTTCTACCTGCCCTTAACCCACCTTAATGTGGGGTCGGCGCAACACACTTTTTCAAGCATGTTGCAGAAAGGATTTGGCTAAGTTTTTACGACCGGCTGCCTGCCTGACGTTAACCGCCTCTGGGGCATCTCAGTCATCAGTCCCGGGAAAATTAAATTGGAAAATTAGCTTTGCTCGACCTGGAAATCAAACCCAGGACCTCCAGGTCCACAGCCGATATATGCTGCCACTAGATCAAGGAGGCTTATATTATGATGTTATGTTAAACTTTATTGATATGGTCCCAGGTGCGTGGTGAGGTGACCGCGATGCGTGACGCGTCGCGCTGATGTTCTGCGGCGCCATCCTGAGCGCCGCGCCGGTGTCCCTACGCGGGCTGGCGCCAGCTCTGCCCGCCACGCGCCCGCCGCTCCTCGCCCTCGTCATGCACCACCTGCATAGAGTCGATGATGAGGCCAGCTTTATAGGTCAGTGATACTGTAAAAATATTTAGTCCTGTAGCTCGACCATTAGTCTTTTTTTTATCCGGGCACGGCAAAGTGACTACACTGCACCTGATGGTAAGCGTAGTGCAGTCCAAAAAAACAGTCTTTCTTTTCTCTCTTTCTTTTCTTTCAGTCTTTCTTTTTCTTTTCAGTCTTTTTGACATTTGTAGCAAGCGACTGCGTATTTGTACGATATACGGTCTCTAGTCGTTTTTCTTCCGAATTATTTTACATATTCGCTTGGGAGAAATGTCAAAAAACTGTCAAGCTTCTGTGGTCGAGTAACATACAGCTTTCTGTAATAGGGCTACCTATTACAGGTTTGTTTTGACGGTTTCCTATTCTTTTATCGAGAATAGTTTTCATTTTCAGCGGTCCGTAGCTCGACCATGTGTTATTTTTACATTTCTCGCTAGCGACTACGTCAAATCATTTCTATGTAAAACATAAATATCCCACGGAACAGGTAGAGGCGTTCGGGTGTTCGTCATACATATTTTACGAAGTCGCTAGCGTGATATGCTAAAAACATGAACTCTCCTTTAGAAGATTCAGTCTAGATCATCCAGGCGAATTTTACTATATTCATTTAATTTGTTTAAATTATCTAGGTTTCTGAATAAAACCAGACCCTCGAATCGACCTTTATATTTCGCCGTATAGTGAAACATTATAGAGGTAGATATTGCTTTCATATTAATATTACCTAGAACAAAATGCTATTAAGCAGTTCTTTTATGACGTTTATATAGTAGATTGTGATATGAGTCATTATGCATGATTGTGCCTAAACTGTGGCTAAAGTCATATGGAAAGGTCACAATGAGTCGACCTAGAACAGTAAGTGTGCTGAACCATAACAACACGTGAATCATGCCGTCATACTATATCCGAGAAAGGGTGGGCAGAGAAATATACTTATTATAATTGATATTTCTAATATGTGATAAGGGAAGGGTTTTTTCGTACGTTGTGACTCATAAATCCAGTGTGAAGAAACGAAGAATCGAATATGATCATAGGTCTGTTTTACTAGAGACGAGATATAAAAGATCTCGTCTCTGGTATTACATACGACAATTTAATTTGAATCTAGATTTAAAGTTTTACAACTAAGGACGACTTGCAGCGCTATTACTAATCTACAGTTACACATTATCTCGATTTATCCTACAGCTAACTCCTATCTTTAAATCAAGATTTGGGATAAACCGAGATAAGGAGAGATAGGAGTGAGCTGTAGGATAAATCGAGATAATGTGTAAATCTAGATTAGTAATAACGCTGCAAGTTTCCTTTATATTCTAATCAAATGTTAAAGAGTTGTTTTGTAATACGGATATTTTACCCGACTGCCTCGGAAGTGTTTACATAAAAACGGGGCCTTATCTTCTGTATATATAAAAGGAGAAACTGATTGACTGACGTACTAGTGTACAACCGTAACTATTGGAACTAGGAACGTGAATTTTACACAGGGCTTCCTTTTATGACGTAGGCGAGCACTAATAAAAGGATTTTTGGAAATTCATCCCCTAAGATCCCCAACGACGGAGCAGACTCATACGCGGGCGTAGCCGCGGGCAAAAGCTAGTTCTCTATATACAAATACAATGCCCAAAACGAGTGTGTTGCAGCATAATCCTCTATCGCGTAAATTAAATGACTTAAAGAGTATGACACAAAGAATAACTTCCCTCTATTTCATTAAGCTGTATTTCCACTTTATTAAAAATCAAACAGCTTCATAAAAGTGACATATTTACAAGTCATAACAAAACTTGGAACTCGTACAAGTATATCAAAGTATAAAAGATTGGTTGTTTCGTCTCGTCGCGGCGGAGCGTCGCGTCATCTCGTGTCAACGGACGGGTTACTGAGATTCATCCACTATTTACTGTCAATGGATACAACTAGATCTCGACGAAGGGGTATTTTTTACCCTACTGCCTCCGAAATAGGGTGTTTTTTCAAGAACACACGATCATCTAAAAATCATTTATGTGGTACTATTTTCCGAATGGCTGTAACATCCGGATAGACACTCTGACAGACAGAAATAGCGAAATTATTGCTAAATATTATTGACATCCTCGTAGCCTGTGAAGGCTGTGAAGCGAGAGGCCGCGGGTTTGATTCCTGCACCGACATAAATGTTTGTGTAAAGCCGCGTCTCCCGTACTAAAACATTACAAAAAACATGTACTTTATACCTAGTGCGGGGTCAGAACTATGTGTGTGACTGTTGGGTGTATTTCTTTTTTTTTATAACAGAGACTGGCAAACGAACCGGTGGGTCACCTGATAGTAAGTGATCTCCATCGCCCATAGACACCCAAGACACAAAAAGAATGATTGGTGCGTTGCCAACCTAAAAGGAGTGGAATAAGGAAGGGGCGGGCGGAATTGGGCAACCGGAAATCTCACTCACCGAAGGAAACGCAACAGCAAATTGATACTTTACGTCGATTTTCTGCGAGACAGTGGTATCAAACCGGTCGAGCCGGTACATTCGTGTTGTAGACGTAACTGCCTACAGCGTGGCTCTACCATCATCATCATCATCATCAGCCATAGGACGTCCACTGCTGAACATAGGCCTCCCCCAAAGATTTCCAGATCGACCTGTTGGAAGCGGCCTGCATCCAGCGACTTCCTGCTACTACTACTACTTTCCGGCTCTACCACTGAAATAATATTCTTGTTTATTTTAATTTATTTATCATCTCTTTGGTCTAGTGGCAGCATATAAGGGATGTGGACCTGGAGGTCCTTAGTTCGATTACCAGGTCGGGCAAAGCGAATTTTCTATATAATTTGCACGGAACTGTCTCCCTCAGAGGTGATTCACGTCAGGCCGTCATACGGTCGCAAAATTAAGCCAAATCCTTTCTGCAACATGCTTTAATAAAGTGGGATAAGGGCAGGTAGAAAGAAAGATTTTATTTATTTATCAAGGTTCAATTTTTGCCATTCGGCTATGGAATCCAAAAAATCTATAGCTAATAATACCGATTTAACCTTTGCATCAAAGGAGTGCCGTAACCCTCATCTGAGTACTCATTGAGCCCACATTTCTGCCATTTGAGGTCACAGCGACGTCAATGACCTGTTTTAACCACCGCCACCGATGCGATGGTATCGCGGTTTGATTTTACAGGGCTGAAAAAAATGCTTTACCTAAATACTATATTTAGTTTTTTTTGGACTAAGTTGAGGTTATTGTCCAGATTCATTAAGACAGATTACAAGTGCTGTAAACTGGGAGGTCTTAAGTTCGAT
Organism: Clanis bilineata; assembly: GCA_036417725.1. Classification (NCBI taxonomy): domain Eukaryota; kingdom Metazoa; phylum Arthropoda; class Insecta; order Lepidoptera; family Sphingidae; genus Clanis; species Clanis bilineata. The sequence continues at coordinate 12,410,426 of CM071150.1, read as the reverse complement.
TACCAGGTCGGGCGGAGTGTTTTTCTAACAGGATTTGTTAGACTGAATCTCCCAAAGGGATTGACGTCAAATAAGCAGTTGGTCGTAAAAACCAAGCAGAAACCTTTCTGCAACATGCTTGTAAAAGTGTGTTGGGCCGACCCCACATAAAGACAGGTGGAAAGCAATGAAAATAACGGGCCTAACCTCAACCCCCTTTAAGGGCCCTAGTCCCGGATAAAATAATATGTTAGAGAAACAGTTTTGCCAGATCTTGATAACCTAGGACCTCTCGGCCCACAGTTAAGGCGAGATTCGTTACAGTTATCAATAAATCAATAAAACATACGTAAAATAAATTACATAAAATAAAATAAAAATCATAATACGTAAAATATTTTTTGAATATTTTCATGAATTCAAACGGTCAAGCGACAACCCTGTCTAACCGAACTAACAGTACGATAGCAGCCCTAACTGCCGCGGGGTCAGCCCTATCGGCAGACATCTTGGCGCCGCGCCACCCCCGACGCCCCCCACGCCCTGATGCCCCCTGCTCGTTACCCCCACGCTCCCTATGACGCAACCTTGGTGCATACGGTAACGTTCCGATTCGCTTTGGCATTGTTGAGGATCTTTTGAACAAGTAAAAGACCAAGTACAGAAGCGCTGTAGACTGGCTACTATAGGATTAATGCCTATCTATCTTTGCTGAGCCCCTGATGACTATCGGCCGGTACCAATAGACAATCTCAAACCAAGTGTATAGATAGATTGCGAAAATGAACCAATCAAATTAGGTCATTTGACGGCGTCATATTCAAACTTTGTTTTTATTGGCTAATTATTGTGATCTATCACTGGGATTGAGATCGTTTTGGTATTGGCCGTAAGTGCGACAGTAACCTACCCTGATTTGACGTCTGGCAGGCAGCTAGCCGTAAAAACTATATCAAAAATAATTTCTGCAACATGTTTAACGGCTGGTCTCAATAAACAAACAATCTCAGTTTAGACTTTACAGTGTAGGTAGATCGCAATTATGGACCAATCTGATCACGTCATTTGACGGAGTCATATTCAAACTGTGTTCTTATTGGCTAATTTTTGTAATCTATCTGCACATTTCAACTGAGATTGTTTATTGGAACCGGGCGTAAATAAGTGTGGTCCCACATAAAGATGGGATAAGTGTACGGGAAAATTCCTGTAGGTGAGTTGGGTCTGGGGTGTTAATAGTCCAGTTACTTCAAGTGTGAACAAGAAGCAGCGGATTTGATGCCTCCACATATTTATGTGTCACAAAAAACATTTGTTTCGAGTCTAGGTGTTGTGAGATCGGAAGTCTCTGGTAATTTCTTATCGTATTTCATGTGTTTCATGACTGCCTCGGTGGCGTGGTGGTATTTCGGTACGACTACGGTTCTGAGGTCTCGGGTTCGATCCCCGGGTCGGGCAAAGTGATATTGGATTTTTCCATATCAGCTCGGAGTCTGGAATTTGTGCCCGATATGGCGATAGGCTCGCCCTCTATCACATCTGGGACGGAACTAAGCTCGGCGAAATGTGGGTGTTCTAGTTCGCTAGTGCGCCTCTGCCTACCCCTTCGGGGATACAGGCGTGAGCTTATGTTGTGTTATGTTATGTATTTCATGTGGGAGCTATGTGAGACAACTCGGTTTGTACTTATTTCAATCAGACATGTATCCTCTAGGGTAAGCAGAGACGTTGGTCCTATGGTATTAACGTCCTGTTGTGATAGAATATCTCAAATCATCTCAAACCCAATCTCCATTATGGTTTTTGAAATTAAAAATGTAATTAATTATACGTCATGTTTTTTTAAATATTTGTTTATTTCTTTGCTGTTATAGTATTTTTTTTTACCTCTTCTCCCCTCCGCAAACAGACGCGAAATTTCGAAAAGAGCCAAACATACTATTCCTTCGAGTTTTAGGCTGAGATCTATAGAGCGAACTTCGACTAAGTCTAAGTAAAAAAAACGAACTCGGTGGAGACTTGAAATTTTTAAATCGATTTCGACTTAGTAAAAAATAAATGTAAAAAAATTTATGTAACAAAAAAAAACATTTAATGTTTAAGTATATATATTATAATCTATGTTTGTTCCTGTCGATGTATGTGTGTGTAGAAAATAAATGGTTTAAATGGTTTAAAATGGTTTTAGTCCGAGCCAATTTGAAATCCTCACTGAGTTTGTTTCTTTGACTCAGACTTAGTCTAAGTTCTTTCTATAGATCTCTGCCTAAATGTATATCAATGAAGTTTCAAAAAAATTTACCTTCAAAATGACAAATTTGGACTATGATATAGTCTTTACATAACATAACATAAGCTCACGCCTGTATCCCCGAAGGGGTAGGCAGAGGTGCACTAGCGAACTAGAACACCCACATTTCGCCGAGCTTAGTTCCGTCCCAGATGTGACAGGGGGCGAGCCTGTCGCCATATCGGGCACAAATTCCAGACTCCGGGCTGATATGGAAAAATCCAATATCACTTTGTCCGACCCGGGGATCGAACCCGAGCCCTCAGAACCGTAGTCGTACCGAAATACCACCACGCCACGGAGGCAGTCAAAGTACATTTGGCTCTATATACGTTTGAACCCACACAGCAGACGGAGTCACGACCTCTAGCCTCTTACGCAACACACGCAGTGCTCTACATTGCGTACACAATAGAGCCTTTGGAATCACGACGTAAGAGGCCTTGATGGTCCGGCAGATAATTAATAGATTACTACTTCGTTGCTCATAACATATATATTACATATATAGGTATACATTTATTAGTAAACTAGCTTTTGCCCGCGGCTTCGCACGCGTATTTTGTAGGGCCAACGGTAAAAGACTTGATTTGTCGATCAACGCTGTGGTTTTAGTCTAAATATTCTACAACGGGGCGACTCAGATATCGATTTTGAAGTAAATCGGTCCAAAAACAAAGAAAAACAAAATGGCGGCCACTTTTGACAGTTTTGACATCGGTTCCGTCGTTTGGAACCACGGGGCGACCCAGATATCGATTTTGAAGTAAATCGGTCCAAAAACAAAGAAAAACAAAATGGCGGCCACTTTTGACAGTTTTGACAACGGTTCCGTCGTTTGGAACCACGGGCCGACCCAGATATCGATTTTGAAGTCAATGCAATGTACAGACACGCAAAATTTACATTCTTATTATATGTATTGATTGATGTATGGAAGTGACATAAGGGTACGTTAAATATAGCGTATTCTTATGTCATTCCCATACGTTTATTCTATTCGACTAGCGCATAAGCCACTTGGCTAAGCCCGCTGGTGACAGTCACATAAATGACTAACTCGATAGATAAACTCTCTTTCATAATTAGACTTGTCTGACAATTTTATCGTTGTAAAAAAAATATCAAGGAAAGGTGAATTATGAAACACAAATACTGTAAGGTAAATTGTCCATATACGTAAGAAACGCCAGCTTGACGTGCTTGTTTATTTGGCTTTCAAAGAAGACGATCTCACGCCGTTGTTATAATTTTTTTTTTTTTTTATAAATGTAATTAGTTTATGTATACATAATGCTCATTATATATAAAAAATATGCTTATCTTTAACCATAGGTTGTCCCTTTCATTTTTACACAATGTAACGCAAGGAAAATAGTGACAGGCTATTCTTAGTGAAAAGATAAGCATAAATGTTTATAAGTAAGGCCCAATATGTTAGTCGGTAAGGTATATATCTATAGATCTTTTTAAACTTAATAATCACAAGTTTAAAAACTTAACGGACCGACTTCAAATCAGATCTCGACTAAATTTATATGGGACCACCCTTGAAATGAGCTCTATTGAACACAAAAATAATTTTGAAGATTGGTCCACATTCGGCGGACATATCGCGTAACATACATAAAAAAATACAGACGAATTAAGGACCTTCCTGCGACCTTTATCAGGTCGTCGGTCCACCTTGTAGGTGGACGTCCTACGCTGCGCTTGCCGGTACGTGGTCTCCACTCGAGAACTTTCAAAGGTCGCAGGAAGTCGCTGGATGCAGGCCGCTTCCAACAGGTCGATCTGGAAATCTTTGGGGGAGGCCTATGTTCAGCAGTGGACGTCCTATGGCTGATGATGATGATGATGATGATGAAGGACCTTCTGCTTTTTGGAAGTCGGTCGAAAATAAAGAATTAAATAAATAAAAGTTATGGGCTATGCTGTCGGGTTTACACGTCCATAGGCATAAGTAATTGAAAGGACACAGTTAAGCTGCTGCCTACCGAGTACCGTGATATTTTAAGCATCAATTAAAAGGCATGTTATGGCGGGTACGCACCGGCCGAAGGCGAACGAATCTATACCTGTTCCGTTCACACAAACAAACTTTCGCTGTAGTGGAAATGAAACAGGCATGATTCGTTCGCCTTCGTTCGGTCTACATCATCACAGATATTAGAAGATAATATGAAGGGAAGCTCATTTCAGAGACTACATGTGCGTGGGAGAAATGAACTAGGACACATTGAGGCAATAATATCATCTGCCAATTTCATAAGTGTTGAGCGACAATAAAAAAAATCTTTATATTATTTTGTACATGTAAGTGTAATTCATTATAAATTGCCAGTACTTTGTGTTTTGTAATAAACTACCGGTAAGCGGCTTATGGGCTGAAATTAAAAAGCATTGATCGTTCCATGAACAAAGCTCTATTGTATAAGTACTTGTTTTGTGTATTTTATTGTGGGCATCTATTGCATAGTAAATATGAATATTTTTTGAAAGTATTCATTATGCTCATAAATCCTTATAATTATTAAAATTAAAAACAGCTCTATATTACATTGCCCTATTGCTGACGTCAAACCTCAATAGTGTTAGTTCCAGTATTTAGTTGCGTCATATTTAATAAGTCGCTGGGCTGTGAACCGGGAAGTCCTGGGTTCGATTCCCAGGTCAGGCAAAGAGAATTTTCTAATTTAATTTGCCCGGGACTGGATCCCTCATAAAGGGTTGACGTCAGTTAAAACTAAGCCAATCCTCTCTGCAACATGCTTGAAAAAGTGTGTTGCGCCGACCCCACATTAAGGTGGGATAAGTGCTGGTAGAAAGAAAATATATTTAATAAGCAAAAACTATAAAATTCCGGTGTTATCGGAACCCGACAAATTCTCATAATAAATATTGGTCACGTAAACAAACAATGTTAAATAGCTCACCGTCCCGACACCCGAAAATGCGTCCACAAAACGCAATCAAATCACCTCAATAAAATTAATTTGCCGTCCACACGTGATTAGCCGTTAATACGCGACGTTAAACGGCGCCAGTGGACCCCGCCCCTTACTGTTCAACGATGACTCATTACTTTGAGGATTTTCCAACAATTCTAAATTCAAAAACGTCGTATATTACAAACATTGACGCGAATATAGCCTTTATTTTGTTTGCAGTTTAGAACATAATTGTGTGTGCGTCGTAGCTTCGTCGATAAGGGTGTTATTCCGTCGGTGGTTCGAACGTTCCATTCATGCGAGTAAATCGTGCCGTTTTTAAGTCACGATCGTTTTTTTTGTTGCGATAAAGTTGTAATTGGTGCGATGGCCTTGTGATGTGCAGGCTACGTGCTCTGATCAACGTATTCAGATCTGTTTTGGGACATTTTCTAAGTAAGTTATTTTGTTACAACTGTGTTGTCATTGCGTTTTGTAGGTATTGTTTGTATGATAGATGAATTGTAATAATAATCGGTATTGTACTGCCTCGGTGGTAGACGTATTGCATAGTATCTAAAAATACAAGTCTGAGGTCTCAGGTTCGATCCCCGGGTGGAATAAAGTGATAATAGGTTTTTCTTCACAGTACAGCACGGAGTCTGGATTTTTTGTCCGACATGATGATAAACTGGCTCCCTATTACATGAAGTGACAGACAAAAGCCATATGTGGGTAGAGAATCTGGGCATATTGGAACTTATATAATTGTGTATATATATATGTATCACATGAACATGATTTCATTAGCCAAAAATGTTAAACTTAACTGTCCTCCACGTATTTAGTTATTTTTTAAAGTTCAAATATATGTGTGCCCCACAGACGTAAAAAATAAGATGGACGGAGCGCTAGGGACATTGAAAGTGAATCAGAGTTTTCGGCCCATTCTATTCAACACGTAATAGCGGCGACTGATCGAATGAGCCGAAAACCCTGCTTTACTATGTTCCTAGCGCTCCGTCTATCTTTTTATTACGTCCATGGTGTGCCCTACAAAGCATACTTCAATAAAATGGGAAACCATTCTATACATGCATCCAGACTCATTTGGCAGCAAAACTGAATAATAAACTAGGAAAAACTATGAGTCACTGCCTACGTCAATACAACGACGGCTAGTGAAAAAAAATATAGGTAGGTACATAATATAAAGGTATAATAATAATAATAATATCAGTCCTGTAATATTACTGTCCCACTGCTGGGCACGGGCCTCCGCTACTCATAGAGGGATTATGACAGGGAGTAGGCCTTAGTCTATCACGCTGGCCTAATGCGGATTGGTAGACTTCACATACCTTCGAAATTCTTGCGAAGAATCCTCGGATATGCATGTTGCCTCACGATGTTTTTCTTCACCGTTTTAGCAAGCGATAATTTACAATGAAAACACAAATGGTCTCGAACCTCCGACACTCGTCTCGGCAGTCCGTACCAACTCCAACTGAGCTATCGCTACTACCTAGGTACCTAATATCGAATTGTAAAAAGCAGTTAAAGAGCAAGTGAAACTGGGGATTTAGACATCATATTCGACCGACTGCCTCGGTGGCGTGGTTGTATTTCGGTATGACTACCGTCCTGAGGTCTCGGATTCGATCTCCAGGTCAGGCAAAGTGATATTTGATTTTTCCATATCAGCCCGGAGTCTGGAATTGAGCTCGGCGAAATGTGAGTGTTCTAGTTCGCAAGTGCGCCTCTGCCTACCTCTTCGGGGATAGGTGTGAGCTTATGGCTCTACCACTCAATTGATCTGCGTATTAAAACCGACCGTTCAAGTTCCAAGTCCGATATAAGTAACCCTTCAAAGCTAAAACAGTGGACCTCCATTAAGTTACTCATATATTCACAGCGGTAAAGTATTATTAAACTTGTCCAGTATTAATAATTATAGTGTTGTGACTTATTGATTTGACATTAGATGAATGTGCGTCAGTGTGTTTACGACGATTAAATTGGGGGGTGGGCAGAGGTCAACCTCTAGGTCGGGTCGGATCATTAGTGACACGTGGTGAGGCATATACAATATGTTTTTTTTTACCACAACGTGTGCATGGAATTGCCTAGCATGGTGATAGGCTCGCCCCTCATAACGTCATGGGATGAAAATAATCACACGTTTAAAAACTTAACGGATTTCAAATCCGATCGTGAACAAATTTATATGGGACCACCTTTGAAATAAGCTCTATCGAACACAAAAAGAATTTTGAAAATCGGTCCGCATTTGGCGGAGATGTCGCGTAACATACATAAAAAAATACAGACGGATTGAGGACCTCCTCCTTTTGTGGAAGAGTGGGCTATCAAACGGTTTACAGCATAGCATTCTCCGAAACGAAACTTATAGCACTGATATCGGTTCGACACGTGAGCCACATAGAATAGCAAAACGTCCGAAACGATGTGCGCAACTGCGGATTTCGTTTTACAAACTAGGCACCCTGGTTCTCTAGATCGTCTCTGCCTGTCCCTTCGGAGATATTGGTGTGATCTTATGTGTTAAGTTAGGATGGCATTTTGATAGTCATACACTCCAGTACTATAGTGATGCAACTCATTGAGTAACTGTTGCCGCTTCACCGCCCATCGGGCTCTGGCTATCTGTGCCACATGCTAGCGAACTCGTTATAAGATTGTTTTTTACACTGGCACTACACTGCACCTGTACTAATAGGTTTTTACATCACTAGAATCTACCTTTGTAATTTGCTGTAATGTTCTTTCGCGCTTAGACGCTTTTGATGATATTTTGAGTGGTAGAGCCACGCCGCTTCCAACAGGTCGATCTGGAAATCTATGAGATTGCTTGTGTCGAGCAGTGGACTTTGAATGGCTGGTGATGATGATAAATGGTTCCAACATATTTGAATTGTTACGTTATTTACGTTCGACATTCGAGCATATTTCAATAATAACAATATTTATTCCAATATGAGTTTTTGTAACTTAAATAATCTGGCGTACATATGTTATTGTAACGGATTTATTCGAGCATATTTTCGTTTATCCTAATCCTGATGTTTTCTATTTGAAATCGGTTGAGCGGAAAAGGATTGAATTTGCGAGGAAATTCTAAATTCTAATCCTGTTTGCTATCCGTTTGGAATAACTCTAGCGGATTTGAAATTTAAAACGATGGGACTTGGAACATTTTGCATGGTTTGTTTGGTTTCGTGATTCTGCTCCAGTGTAAACAAGGAATTCAAAAATGTAAACTACATTCCTTTAGTAACTTGATATTTTTATTTGATCATTGCTTGTATTAGGTACGTTTTCTACTTACAAAGGACGAAAATCGTTCAACCAGAGACATCCAGGTTTCTGGTTTCCCAGAAACTAAACTAGAAAAATACCTAGTGCTGAGTTTCTTAGTGCTTTTTCCCAGACCAGTGGGCTTTTTTCGAAGTATCGGTAGATCAAATCACTCGTATAAGTGACCCTAGTGGCCTATTTGTTTATACACATTTGAATTGGAATATTAAATTACTATTCCAGTGCTGTTGGATTTTTCCATATCAGCCCGGAGTCTGGAATTTGTGCCAGATATGGCGATAGGCTCGCTCCCTATCACATCTGGGAGGGAACTAAGCTCCGCGAAATGTGGGTGTTCTAGTTCGCTAGTGCACTTCTGCCTATCTCTTCGGGGATACAAACGTGAACTTATGTTATGTAATTCCATTGCTAGCATATTTATATCTGGACTGCGTTGGTCATGCCGCTTGTCATGTCGTATTTGATTCAGTTCTTCGGACTGGGAAAAACATTTATGGATGCCAGGAAGATTCTGTTGATAGAAGCCAGCCAAAGGGTGAAAGAAGAAGATTGCCCGTTCCTCTCTGGCGAAACGGCCTTTCGGTGGTGGTAGAGGTAATTTGACGGAATCTAAATGATGTAGGTAGTAAAATTTCATGGATTCAATAAGTATTTTGATTTGATTTGATATTGTTTGTCTTTTCTTTTGGACTGCCCTGCGCATCAGATGCAGTGTCGTCATTTTGCAATGGTAGAAAAAAAATGATATTAATGACTGTATTTTTAACTTATTATAGTTAGTTGCAATAAGCCGTAAACAACTTCCAGTTACAAACGAAAAGTTAAGCCCATTTTTAAAAGGTATTGATGTTATTGGTTTTACCGATAGCATGTTAATGACCAATAGAAACTTGTATGTACAAGGCCTTACAGTAGGGCGGGCGCCCCCCCGTCCCCCCCTCTGCGCGCCCCACCGTCGCCCCTCCGCCCGTCGCGGCAGTCTGCATCGCGCCGCATCCAAAGTCGATCGCGTCAACCGGTGACTCATCGTGCTGTCGTGCATTCAAATCCGACCAGTGACATTTGACATTGTGACGTTCCGTTTCACGCGATTTAATTACTGGGTTCGTTTATTTGTATATTGGTGTATATTTTGGTTCCGTCAGAATGATCGTTTTGCGATTTGATTATTTTTAAACGTGAGTTAATGGATTTTTTGGTTTACGTAAGTCTTACTACGATATAATATCTACGGTGAACATTTTTCGATCACGAATAGAACTATCTCTATAACAGGCCATTTATTGCAGTATGTGCATTAAGGCACTCATTTTAAATGACTTTACTAAAGCAATTTTAAGTACTTATTAGAAATTATTTTGAAAATAATTTACAAGTTAAACATGACAACAATTATTTTTATGTTTTCTCTCGTCGTTGTTTCGTTAGCACAGATTTTGGTTCTTTTTCAAGTTGTTCTTTTTTAAATGTTGTACTAATTACTCAGCAAGCGGAATATAAGAACACACTACAAGGCATTGTTTTGCACGTTATTAAACCAATTAAATACATGCCAGTTATAATTACACCAGATCTGAAGGAGAGCGGCGAATTTTAATTGATTTTGTTCAGCCGAGGTCGCCGCACGAAATACAACAAAAACATCTGAAAGTATTGCATCTTCCTGTAACATAGCTCGGTATTATAACATTTGTAACAGCCCCACAGTTGGACCCACGCTAATTTAAAAAGTGTTACCAGTTAAAAGAAAAGGTCGCCACGCGCCGAGCTCCGCTTTAACGCAACGCGAGACCTAAAAAAAAAGTTTGCTAGACAGCCATCGGGCTATATACATTGCTTGGACAAATATGTTGATGAAGTTAATAAGCTATTAAGCTAATTACCAATAAAATAAGTTTCTTATTCAAATAAGCATAACGTTTCAACTAGTTATCCATTTTAAACAAATAAGTCCATCTCTAGTTACAAGATTAGCCTTATTACTAGCTTTTTAAGTCTTCCAATGGCGAAGAGTATAAATTTCTGAAAGGGAAGACGATGCTCGTTCCTCTTTGAATGAATGGCAGATATTGTGGCAAAGGTAAGCTGGCAGGAATCATGTTGTATGAACCCTTTGCCACTTCCTGCTTCGCCTCTCTTTGCCATAGCATTTTCATTGTTTCTGCGTCGGTGTAAACTCTGAAGCCCCACTTTACCTTTATTATTATTAAGAAAAGAAAGAAAATTTAAATTTCCAAATACATACATTAACATAAGCTCAAGCTTGTATCCCTGAAGGGGTAGGCAGAGGCGCACTAGCGAACTAGAACACCCACATTTCGCCGACCTTAGTTCGGTCCCAGATGTGATAGGGGGCGAGCCTATCGCCATATCGGGCACAAATTCCAGACTCCGGGCTGATATGGAAAAATATCACTTTGCCCGACCCGGGGATCGAACCCGAGACCTCAGAACCGTAGTCGTACCGAAATACCACCACGCCACCGAGGCAGTCAAAAATTTCCAATAAATTTCCAAATAGGTATCCTTATTTCGTTTATAGGTAATATACCTCTACACAAAATTTCAGCTTTCTAAGTTCAAGGGTTTAGTCTGGGCGTTGATGAGTCAGTATATAACCACAAAAAGCCTTTGCATGCGTTCATAACATCATATAGTAACTGTAAAAGGAAATACTCTAATATTCACGTCTCAGAATCCTGAGATGTCTTTTCCTTTATTAAGATTTTTTAGTTCATCGAATTTTTCGTGCATATGCAATTAGATTTTTCCTTCAAATGTTTCATTACTTTTGTCTGGTCCTTAACAATTCTTCGTAGTGCCCAAATTCAATATTACAATTTTGGTAGATTCTTTAGCGTTCTTCAACAATTGTTTATGCCATATCGATTTGAGTATTTTTCCAGTACAATTATCAGCTATTCGGAGCTATTGATTTCGCTTGGAATATGCAAAACCATTACTATTTATCACGAACGTAAAAAAAAGATGGACGGAGCGCTAGGAACATTGAGGCTGAGATCTATAAAGCGAACTTCGACTAAGTCTAAGTTAAAGTAACGAATTTAGTGAGGATTTTGACTTAAACCGAGTCATTTTTTACAAGAAAACTTTTGCTGAGTCTGTCTGTCAGTCTGTTTTTCTTGTAAAAAATGATTCCGACTAAGTCAAAGTTCGATTTAACAATTTCAAATCCTCACTGAGTTCGTTACTTTGACTTAGACTTTCGAAGTTCGCTCTATAGATCTCAGCCTGAAAGTGACGCTAGGTTTTCGGCTCATTCCAGTCGCCGCCATTACGTGTCGATCGAATTTGCCGAAAATTCTGCTTCGCTTTCGATGTTCCTAGAGCTCCGTCCATCTTTTTTAACGTCCATGCTATTTACATATTTTTTCTAATTATAACATTTTGCATAAAATAAATTTCGCTCTTTCTAAATACCGTCTGCAGACTTATATTCAAAAACTTTTTTAATTATATCCAACAATTTGTATTCATTCTATTATATTCTAGAACTATAGAAGGGCCTTAGTCAAAAGTAATTAAGAATATCTTATTTTGACAGCCTCCGTAGCGCAGCGGGCGAGTAGCCGGCTGTGAAGCGAGAGGCCGCGAGTTCGATTCCCGCATTGAGACAAATGTTTGTGTGGCCCACAGATATTTGTTTCAAGCATGGGTGTTGTGAGACCGAAAGTCTCTCATAGTCTCTGACACCCATGATACAGGTTATACCTAGTGTGGGGTCAGGACTAGGTGTGTGAGTGTTGGGTGTATTTATTTTGTGTAACAAATCTAATTGTTTGTTAGAATCATAATATAGAATCTCGGATTATTATAACGTCATGGGATGCATGTCAATTAGATAAAGAAAGAAAGAAATAAAGTTTATTTGTCAAACCAAAAAAGGATGGCATCAACTTACTCACATAAAATAAACATAATTTAAAAATAACTCGTACTAAAATGTAGCGTGCCTTCATGGCGACAAATTATAGATAATAGATGCATTCATTATTTATTAGAAATTATTCCTTGATAGATATTTGTTTCGGGTCTGGGTGTTGTGAGACCGAAAGTCTCTTATAGTCTTTGACACCCACGATACAGGTTATACCTAGTGTGGGGTAGGACTAGGTGTGTGACTGTTGGGTGTATTTATTTATTTATTTATGGGATCTTTCTGTATTTTTATAACAAATACCATAAAAAATCATTATTGATTTAATTGGTTTCTTGATAAATTATAGGTTGTCGACCTATCAAATCAAGGTATTTTTGGTAGATTACCATAATTTTGTGGCAATTATTTTATTTTATGGCTACAATAAAACGTAATTGCATCTTATATAGCATTACGTTAGTTTTTGATCATGAAATTCCCACACTCTGTGGCAAAATTCTAATGAATGATCGACTGTCTTGGTGTCATGTTTGTGCGTGAATGATACGACTGCCGTTCTAAGGTCTCTGGTTCGATGCCTAGTCGGGCAAAGTGGTTTTTATACACGCTATCAGCCCGGAGTCTGGAATTTGTTTCCGATATGGCGAAAAGCTCGTCCTTTTATCACATCTGGGACGGAAATGAGCTCGAAGAAATGTGTTCTAGTTTTCTAATTCGCCTCTGCCTATCCCTTATATATGAATCATCGTAAAGTTTTAAACAATCTTTCATTCTACCTGCCCTTAGGGTCACGGCGGGTCACGGGTGAGAGATCCATTCCCGGGAAAATCTTCTTAGAAAAACACCTCGCCTGACCTGAGAATCGAATCCAGGACCTCTTGGTTCATAGTTCATGTACGTTACCACTAGAACAAGGGGGCGATTAAAGTCTAAATTCTAAGGGCGACTTGCAGCACTTAGATAAATCTATATTTATCCTAAGTCTCGATTAAAATATAGAATTAAGCTGTAGGATAAATCTAGTTCAGGTCTAACTTGAGATTAGTAAAAGAGTTGCAAGTCGCCCTAATTCTATGACGATAATGATAAGCAAAGCCACATGCAACCTCTAGTGTATTAGTAATTGCAGCTTTAGCAAATAACGCACCACCCTGTATGTTTATAAAGGGGGATGATTGATTGCATGGAAATGGACTAAAACTTAAATGGGGTGTTTTTGATTGATCGAGCCATGGTGACCTCAATACAGGGTGCGTTGGCCTCGGGTATAGGAAATTACACCATGTGTTTATTACATTACGATTCATTTTATTAATTTTACTAATGTATGCCGGTTGCCTGATTTTCCAGAATCTTCTAAATTTTTTACTTTGACTGACTCGGTGGCGTGGTTGTATTTCGGTATGTCTACCGTCATGAGGTCTCGAGTTTGAACCCCGGGTCGGGCAGTGATATTGGATTTTTCCATATCAGCCCGGAGTCAGGAATTTGTTCCCGATATGGCGATAGGCTCGCCCCCTATCACATCTGGGACGGAACTAAGCTCGGCGAAATGTGGGTGTTCTAGTTCGGTAGCGCACTTCTGCCTACCCCTTCGGGGATACAGGCGTGAGCTTATGTATGTATGTATTTGGTAATAGTCATACATATATTCCAAATAAATACCGCTATATGACAAAATGTGAGTCAGTAATCAAACTGCGTACAGACGTCTACAGAAATAGGGCACAAGTAGCAGCCTAGGTCGTCGACCCCACCCTCGAATAACGAAAACACCGCGGCCCCATTGAATATTTATAGTCGTGTACTCGTTCAATTTGGCACCACGCTCCCTGAATGGGGGTTGAACTCGTCTTGAATTTTTCCCTCTTATTTTGTGTCTAACGCCCGAATGGTAAAATGCTACTCAACTTTAACGGCTTCTTACATTGATTTTCGTCATACAATTTTGACAGATAAGGCGGCCTTAAACGACATAAGGCGACCTTAAGTCTATTAACATTCGGCAGTAAGCTTTATAATAATATTAAGGAGGTTCTATATTAGTATTTATTTCCACCTGCCCTTATCCCCATCCCACTGCTGAGCAAGTAGTAAGCAGCGATAGCTCAGTTGGGTATGGTACGGACTGCCAAGACGAGTGTCGGAGGTTCGAGTCTAACCCCAAAAAGAGCATACACCTCTGACTTTTCTATGTTAAGTGTGTTTTCATTGTGAAATATCGCTTGCTATAACAGTGAAGGAAAACATTGTGAGGAAACCTGCATGCCCGAGAATTTCTCCACAAGAATTTCGAAGGTATGTGAAGTCTACCAACCCGCATTAGGCCAGCGTGGTGGACTAAGGTCTAACCCCTCTCATTAGGTAGAGGAGGCCCGAGCCCAGCAGTGGGACAGTAATATTACAGGGCTGATATTATTATTATCCTAATCCCTGCTCGAATGTGGGGTCGGTCGTCGGTGTAACATTTTCAAGTATGTTGGGGAAAAAAATCGGCTTAGTTGTCAACTCTGTCTGGAGCATACAATACCGAGCAAATGGTGTTGGAAAAACCGCGTAGATCCGTACGGCATTCGAACATAAGACGTCCCAGTCCAGAGTCTACATGGCTGACATTCTGTGCTGCATGTATAAGCTCACGTCTATATCCCCGAAGGCGTAGGTTGAGGCGCACTAGTGAACTAGGATATCCACATTTCGCCGAGCTTAGTTCCGTCCTAGATGTGATAGGGGGCGAGCCTCTGTACTGCCATTAGGCCAAATAAGGGATAGAGGCATGTCAATTATATGAATAAAATAAATACACATATGTATAGTCGCGACCCCACACTAGTTTTAGCCTGTGTCGTGGGAACCAGAAACTACAAGAGACTTATGATCCCACAACACCCAGACCCGCCACAAATATCTGGCCACAGAAACATTTGTCTTGGTGCGGGAATCGAACCCGCGGCATCTCGTTTCACAGTCGGTTATTCGCACGCTGCGCCACAGAGGCTGTCAAAATACATAAATATAATAAATATTTTAGTGAAATGACCAAGTTGAAGATTATTAATAAAATTTTATTATATAATGATTTCTTTGTGATTATCCGTGAACTTAAAAAAAAAACAAAGAGTAACAAAACAATATATTCCATAAAAATCAGAAACCAGTATTTAAAATTACAGATACATAATAAAATATTTTTTCTTATTTAGTTACTCTTATTGTAAAAAAGCCAGTCTATTAATAATGAAGCCAAGAGTTTAAAGGTCACATGTCCGTTTGGTTTAAATACATAATTAAAATAAAGATTTTATAATATTCTTATATAGCACCATTCTTGAATAAAAATACATAACATAACATAAGCTCACGCCCGTATCCCCGAAGGGGTAGGCAGAGGCGCATTAGCTAACTAGTACACCCACGTTTCGCCGAGCTTAGTTCCGTCCCAGATGTAATAGGGGGCGAGCCTATCGCCATATCGGGGACAAATTCCAGACTCCGGGGTGATATGGAAAAATCCAATATCACTTTGCCCGACCCGGGGATCGAACTCGAGACCTCAGGATGGTAGTCGTACCGAAATACAACTATGCTACCGAGACAGTCAATCAAAATAAGATTGTAAATGCGAAAGTGTAATTTTTGGTGTGTCTTTTGACATAGCAGTAGCAACTGCATTATAAGACCCCCAAAAAGGGACGTTTTTAATCCAATTAGCTATTATAAATGTCGAATAGCGGCTACGTATAATAAGACCCCCCAAAAAGGACGTTTTTAATCCAAAATGTCAAAATAAATCTCCCGTGGGTACCTACGACCACGGACGTAAAAAAAAGATGGACGGAGCTAGGAACATTGTAAGTGAACAGGGTTTTCGATCCATTCGGACGATACGTAATGGCGGGGACTGATCGAATGAGCCAAAAACCCTGCTTCACTTTCAACGTTCCTAGCGCTCCGTCCATCTTTTTTTTACGTCCATGCCTACGACTAATCAACCTTACCTTTTGTATTTTTGAGATATACATTAGTTTTTATCATCAAATTTCTTTGACTAAAAATATTGTAAATATAAAATTACTAAACTATGTTTTATATGAATTTATTGCTATGATACATAAAAGAACCTTCTTCTTATGTGAAAACATTTAAAAAAAAAAATTTGGAATTTATCTCCGTCGTCTAATAGAAATAGGTGGAGATTTTGAAACCAGTTTACAGTTTAGTCTATGTACCATTAAAAACCTGCAGGACAACTCCGCGACCTTCAGGGTCTAAAAGCGAACTTGAGTATAGTACTTTGACAGTTCGTTACACTCACTGCGTTATTGAGTAAAGCCGCTTTTTAACTTTGCAATAATTTCATTTCTTTTGTTTTTTTATTTACTAAAATACAAAACTCGTTTTGTCCGCTCACTCGTTACAACATCAACTATCGATATTGCATATTATAGTAAATGTCACTTTAATAATAAGTTGACCTTTTAAATGATTACAATAAATAAAATTAAAGTTTCAAGACTGATCAGGGACAATTAATTGCACAAAAGATTTTAGTTACTTTTTACTTATTATTGATTGATCAGTATAAAAATATGTCACTGTATCCCTAATACTTCACTTTATTTGATTAATTTTGTTGCGAGTTAAGACAGTTTTGCATTCTCAGAGACTTTGGCTGATAGACGGACTAAGCAATGATTACTAAGAGACTAAAAAAAAATATATTCGGCATATTTTATAAACGGTGCCTTTCCTGATGTTGACCTATTCTAGGTGATCTAGATCCTGAGACTGGAACCCATGGGGGTGACTCCTAACGCTCGATTCGAACTTGAATTCGATTCGGTTTCATTTATTGAATTAAATTCCATTGAAATCGAGTTAAAAAGTGCATTAATGTCACATTAAAAATTACCAAATGACAAGTTCTCGAGTATCATGCAACATTAGTGCACTTTGAAAGTCCATTTCGGTGGAATTTTAAGTCAATAAAAGAAACCAAATCGAAATCACAGTCGAATCGAGCGTCAGGAGTCACCCTCCAGGTCTCTTTTTTTTATTTATTTATTAGGGATGGATCAAACAGTTACACACTACCTCTATATCTTAGACAAATTAATATAACACAATATAAAATAAAAATGCGTAACCAACACCGATATCCACAAATGCAAATCTCTTGGTCCAGGGCCTATAAACGCTGCCACTAGAAAAAAGGCATCTCATCCATCAACTTAAAAAAAGAAGAAGGTCCTCAATTCGTCTACATTTTTTTTATGTTACGCGATATCTCCGCCAAATGAGGACCGATTTTCAAGATTCTTTTTGTGTTCGATAGAGCTTAGTCTCATATTTTTTTACAATACCAACGTGTAATAATCACAAGTTTAAAAACTTAACTTCGTGACCAAATTCACATGTAACCCTTAGGATAAGCTCTATTTTTTTATTTATTTTGTAAAAAAATACAGACGAGTTGAGGACCTTCTCCTTCTTTGAACTCAGTCGAAAATAGTTTCGTTAATTATAGAGTCCTGTGGCAATAATAATGTTAAAATCGTTCTGCAATATTAAAATTCGAGGTTTATTCAATTAGCATACAAATGTATTCTACGTAATTCCCCGAGTAGTGATTATTCTGTATTGTATTCAGATGATGTTAATTGCTTTTATGTGTGGGAGCATTTATTTGTTTTTCTTTAACGGGCAAAGGCGCGTCTCCTGCTCTAAAACATTATTTATTTATTTATTTCTCGGAAAACCTACAGCTAAGTATAACTAAATAGGTAACAGCTTAATAAACGAAATGCCATTTGACGGTTTTCACGGGTAGGTAATAGTAAATTAATTGATAGGTAAATGTATACAAAAAATATTATAAGTATTATGAAGATCATCACCCTGATACAAGCCTTAATGCCAAGTTATTTCAAAAAGTAAGATAGGCTAAGCAACCGTCTTGCCGTGGAAATATTTGTTGTAAATGAATCTATGTCGAACTCTTTGCAAATTTCGTTAAAACTCTTGCTTGCTCGCACTAAATAGGTATTTTGTTTTTGGTAATGCGTTATTATACAAAACACATACGCAAAACACGGTTTCGCTTCATATTTTTATCTATGGTCCATTGTTCTACGAGCTGGAGACAGCAAAGATCATTGTTTTGAGTGCGAAAGTGTGCGAAATACGAAAGGACGCTAAGAGCGTCAGCCTACGATTTTTTTAAATTGTGTGTTCCTTATGAATTACCACTTGCTTTCGCCGAAGAAAGAAAATATCATGAGGAACCTGATCCCAGATTTGTCTATAAGAATTCTGAAGGTGCGTGAACTCTATCAACCCGCGTTAGGATACCACACCTCGCTCGTTATAAGAGACCCATTCCCAGCAGTGGGGCAGTAATACAGCTGACCACATCCCTTTATTGTCTTACTCGTCTGTTAATTTGCTTAAAACACATGAGCTACTTATAATTTAATTTACATAGAAAACCTAGACGATGGATTTTCTGGCGTCAACCCAAATCGCTGACGCATTTGAGCTAAGGCTTGCTAGCAATCGCTACCAAAACTTACATACGATGTGACCTTTTTATGACTCGTAAGTCGTAACTAAATATTAGCCTAGAACTGATTCATCCATGTTAAGAACTATTAACATTTTAAATAAAAATATTTTTTACGGATTCTATCGCGATTTGTTTTTATTTTTTTAAATAAAATCATATCGCAGAAGAATCCTTAAAAATAAATTTTATTTCAATGTATTTGCGTAAACCTAAGAAATCAATATTTGCATTTTTTTTTACTTCATGGCATTTTCAACCAATTTCAAAAAGGAATGTCACAATGTCTTAATTCGAGTTAGTAGTCAGCATATACCTTCGAAATTGTTATGAAGAATAATAATCTGGGACCGAACTAAGCTCGACGAAATGTGGGCGATTTAGTTCGCTAGTTCGCTTCTGCCTACGCCTTCGGGGATACAGGCGCAAGCTTAAGTGTGTATATATGTAAATTATGATGTATATAATATACTAGTTTGTGGTAATCGCATTGATTTTATATTATTCCGGTCGAATACATTACTTTCCTTGAATGTTGCCAAATACTGTGACATATGGATCCAGACGTCTTTATAACTTTAGTCTTATAAGTTATTTCGTCTACAGTACTATAATTTGGCAATGTGTTTTTGGCAAACTTTGAATAAGACCTCTACAGAAAAGTTTTCATTATAAAATATTGCCAATTGTAAATATGGTACAAATTGATTTATCGACCAACTTCCAAAAAGGAGAAGGTCCTCAATTCGTCTGTATTTTTTATGTATGTTACGCGATATCTCCGCCGAATGTGGACCGATCTTCAAAATTATTTTTGTGTTCGATAGAGCTTCTTTCAAGGGTGGTCCCATATAAATTTGATCACGAACAGATTTGAAGTCGATTCGTTAAGTTTTAAAAATTGTGATTATCTCATAATAGTTTTAATGAATGATGTTATAAGCAATTTTATTAAAATTTTTGGCAGTTTAATTTAGTTGGATGGTTTCGTGAAATTATTTGCGCCTAGAATTATAGAGTATTGACTTCTTTATGGCATGACCCAGATGGTCCTAAGCTCAAACTTTTATAGAAGATTTTCTTTTTATTTGGCTAAGCTTGTGTTATCTTTTTGTGGCATGTTGTTGAGTTTTTTTTTATTTAGCTCACATAAACTAAATATATGATGTACTTGGCTGAGATTATATCTGAATCCCAGACGGATAGGCAGCAGTGTAACACAAAACGATATAGCTACTCAATCATTTTAACATTATTGTTACAGAGTACAAAAAAAATAAGTTTCAGTGCATTTTTTCGTCATTTTATTTTGCTATTAATATTTCCTAAGACCGAAAGTCTCGTAGTTGATACCCACGACACATGATTTGTATCTTAGTGTGGGGTCAGGATTATGTATGTGACTCTTGGGTGTTATTTATTTATTTTAAAACAAAATCATTATACAACTTGAAAATCAACTTTTGTTTGTGATTGTTTTTTATTCACCACATCAAGGCAAAGGAAACAATATTCGTAAAGTTATGTAAAGTAATTATGTATTATGCACGGACGTAAAGAAAAAGAAGGACACCATCTCGACTATAGTTAAACGGACGCTACAGAGAAGCCACGCACACAAACGCGCCTGTACAAAAGTGCCCTACGCACACACGCCGTTCGCGTAGATAGATCGAATGCGCCGAAAACTGCTTCACTTTCAATGTTCCTAGCGCTCCGTCCTTTTTTTTTTATGTTTACGTATTGTTATGAAACAAATTAACGGAAACCAATACACATTGTAATTACGTGAAGACAAGAGAAATCTGATCGACCATCCGTTTGCTAAATGTATTGTTATGTTATTACATGTAATTTCAACCAACTTTTTAAAAGAAGGACGTTCTTAGCTGTATTTTATTTATTTATTTATTTATTTATTTATTTATTTAGGACAATCAGTGGTGACTCAGACAGTACATTGCTACTTAGGTCTAGTAAGCTTATTATATTACATAAACATGTTAAATGCATCACCTTCAGTCGTCACAGCATGCATTGAAAAATTACATTTTATTTAAATTACAATTATCGGCGCAAAATAGCAAGCTTATTTAAAAAGCCGTTGTTATTTCACGTTATTAATTTATTTTACAATTGTTAAATTGCTGAATCGTTTAAAGATTCTAAAAAGTTAAAATAATCGTTATAATTGTTTCTTCAGCATTCGATATTCGGTATCGAGTAGGTAGTTGCAAATATTGCACCCTATAAAAGGAGTGTTCAGAGCAGATTCGACACAGTCGTGCTCCGGCACTCGGACTGTCCACATCCCTGACTAGACGGTGCTGTTAAGCACCGTTAATAAAGGGAGTCAGTGAATTTCAGTGTTCACACTTGATAAATAAGATGAGTAATCATCTTATTGTCAGAAGTGACGTCAGCCATGCTGACGTCACCGTTTTTAAAAACCAACGTCCGCGTTGGCCCTCCGACATCAGAAGTGGGATCACTATCCCACTCATTTAACTTGAACCTTTCTGCCCTGATGCTTTCAATCCAACGGATACTTTCAATCCCATGGATACTTTCAATCCGACTGGTATTTCAATCCGACTGATACTTTCAATCCGACTGATACTTTCAATCCGACTGATACTTTCAATCCGACTCATAATTTCAATCCGACTGATAATTTCAATCTGAGATTTACTTTCAGTTCGATCGATACTTTCGAACTAGTTTTTCAGGTCCTTTGTGGACCACGATTAATAATAAAGGTCCAGGCCACGGCATCATCCTTCCCAGTTCCTTTAGAACCCCTGTGGACCACGGCGTAAAGGACCGCTCAGAACCACAGCATCATCCTTTAAAAAAAAAAAAAAAACTGTGGACCACGGCGTAAGGGACCGCTCAGAACCACAGCATTATCCTTAACAATAAAAAAAAAGTGCATAAATGCGTGGAGCATTTGCACAAAATAAAAAAAAAAAAAACAAAAAAAAAAAACTTTTCAGAGCCTCTGTGGACCACGGCGTACAAGACCGCTCAGCGCCACAGCATCGACCCTTCCCGTTCCTTTAGAACCCCTGTGGACCATTATCCCCGTAAGAAAAGTGCATAGATGCGTGGAGCATTCGCACTCTGACTGATTCATAAAAAGTGCATTGTGTGGAACATTTGTACAAATGTTTATAATATGGTCTGGCAAGGCTGGTCGGATACCTCCTCTAAAAACCATATAAACCAGGGCACGTGGTGCACCTAAATATCCATATTTTAATTTGTGTGCAATTTCATCTCAGAATTCAATGCAAAAACAAGAAATTACCTGATTTATGGTCAGGATTGATCGAGACGGTGTATGTGACACTGTTGCAGTCATTTTTGAAGTCTAAATGTCAACGTCAGTGATCAACTTTAAAAATCATAAGTGGTCAATTCGAAAAATCCTGAGTGGTCAATTCGGGAAATTGTTTTGTGAGCTAGGTAATTTTGCCCGCTGAGTTTGTTTCGCCGGGTCTTCTCAGGCAGGGCCGCGTTTGGATCCGGTGGTAGTTTAAAAAAAAATCGGAATCTTAAATTCGCAATAATAAACGAGGCCTTTCAAAATGACCGTATCGGCGTACAACCACGAGCTTTCAATAGGAGCACATGCTATTTCAAATGAAAAGAAAGAAAAAGAAAAGAAAAGAAAAAGAAAAAAAAAAAATTTTTGTTCTACGAGTATCCACAACAAATTACAAGGCTGGTGCAGAGCACGCACCGCCTATCAGAATGGCCGTATCGGCGCAAAATAGCAAGCTTATTTAAAAAGCCGTTGTTATTTCACGTTATTAATTTATTTTACAATTGTTAAATTGCTGAATCGTTTAAAGATTCTAAAAAGTTAAAATAATCGTTATAATTGTTTCTTCAGCATTCGATATTCGGTATCGAGTAGGTAGTTGCAAATATTGCACCCTATAAAAGGAGTGTTCAGAGCAGATTCGACACAGTCGTGCTCCGGCACTCGGACTGTCCACATCCCTGACTAGACGGTGCTGTTAAGCACCGTTAATAAAGGGAGTCAGTGAATTTCAGTGTTCACACTTGATAAATAAGATGAGTAATCATCTTATTGTCAGAAGTGACGTCAGCCATGCTGACGTCACCGTTTTTAAAAACCAACGTCCGCGTTGGCCCTCCGACACAATGATTAGAAGTTAAAGATAACAATTGTTATATTATAGAATGATAGTTTAAATAGAAATTTATAATAACAATTAGTATTTGAAAATTATTTGAATGAAATTATACATCGATAATATGAACACATTAGGCGTAACTAAGGGAAAAATTAATAAATCACTTATTGTTGTCATTGATAACATTTTTATGATGATTGGCGATATCTCCATCAAATGTCAACTGATTTTCAACCTTCAAAAAAGAGAAGGTCCCCAAATTCGACGGTTTTTTATGTATGTTCCCCGATATCTTGTCGCCTTTTTGGCCAAGTGGCAACACATGGGCTGTGGACCGGGAGGTTGTGGGTTCGATTCCCAGGTCGGGCAAAGCGAATTTTCTAATTTAATTTGCTCGTGACTGGACGGGTTGACGTCAGGCAGACAGCCGGTCGTAAAACTTAGCCAAATCCTTTCTGCAACATGCTTGAAAAAGTGTGATGCGCCGACCCCACATTAAGGTGGGATAAGGGCAGGTAGAAAGAAAGAAAGTTCCCCGATATCTCTGCCAAATGTGGACCGTTTTTTAAGATTCTTTTTGTGTTCCATAGAGCTTATTCCAAGGGTGGTCCCATATAAATTTGGCCACTATCGGATTAATTTTGAAGTCGGTCCATTAAGTTGTGATTTTAATTATTCTCTTTGGATTCGCTAGCCTTTACTCCAAAAATGGTTCTAAATTTCTCATCTTTCCTGTCCCATTATCAAATACAATCGAGTTAATATATTCTTCCATTAAAATTCGTCTATAAAAATCCAGTATGCTACACTAATCTAAAAACCCAAAATCCACATTCAAATTACGTCTTTATTGCATTATATGCAACCAAAGAATATGCAACATTATTTATATAGAAGTCACTGTGTCGGTTATTCCGTGTCAAACTTGTTTCCATCCAGTGTGTGCTAATGATCATCAAATTAACTCAGGGACGGACTTAGGGCTTTGTTTTGGGGGGTTTAAATCTTGAAAGGCCGCAACTACGGGCGGTGGAGATCACTTACCAGTAGGTGACGCACCTGCTCGTTTGTCAATCTGTGCTTTAAAAAAAAAACTAAGAAGTTGCTGGGTAGAAGTTTCTGTTATATGTTTATAGATAATAAAACAATTATACCACTGACCGACTAGTGGCTGTGGGACTCCTCATCTAATAAGTATTTATTTATAGGCCGACTTCAAAAAAGAGAAGGTCTTCACTCGTCTGTATTTTTTTATGTATTTTCTCCGATATCTCCGCCAAATGTGGGCTCATTTTCAAGATTATTTTCGTGTTCAAAAAGAGCTTATTCCAGGAGTGGTCCTATATAAAGTTGGTCTCGATCGGATACATTTTGAAGTCGGTCCTTTAACTTGCTTAAACTTCTGAATGATAATTCATTTTTATTTTAATAAAAACCCCATAGATCTTAAGGACAAGAGACATTGGTAAAAAAAAGTTTTTAATCGAACGAAGGTAAAACATATATGTTTCACATCGCAATTAAAACTGCCTGAACAATCATATTAAACTAAATCAATTCAATCAGTGTTTCCAAGAATATTTCCTTTAAACAAACTCACAATGCATCAAACCAACTTAAAACTTCACCTGTTGTCATTATAGTCTACATTCGATTTAGCTATGTTAGTGAGAGGGTTACGACCCCCAAATGTTTTTCAGAGTACGCCCCATTCTCCACGCATATCTAATGAAGGAACCTGTCGAAATGTCACTGTGCCATCTTTTCGTCACAGTATTAGGTGTGCTGTGACCGCGAAATATAAATTATACGCTCTTACTCAATACGTGTAAAAATAAATACAAAAGGCCATCCGTATATAACTTTGGGTTCGTTTATTCAATTTTGACTGCCTCGGTGGCGTGGTGTTATTTCGGTACGACTACGGTTCTGAGGTCTCGGGTTCGATCCCCGGGTCGGGCAAAGTGATATTGGATTTTTCCCTATCAGCTCGGAGTCTGGAATTTGTGCCCGATATGGCGATAGGCTCGCCCCCTATCACATATGGGACGCTCGGCGAAATGTGGGTGTTCTAGTTCGCTAGTGAGCCTCTGTCTACCCCTTCGGGGATACAGGCGTGAGCTTGTGTTATGTTATGTTATACAATTTTGAGTGGGAGGTAGCGGCGAAGGGTCCATACGACTTCTACCGGGTTACCTTTGTCGAATTGTCGATTAGTAAATAAGAATTTATAGACAGCCTCCGTGGCGCAGCGGGCGAGCAGCTGGCTGTGAAACGTGAGATCGCGGGTTTGATTCCCGCACCGAGACAAATGTCTGTGTGGCCCACAAATATTTGTATCGGGTCTGGGTGTTGTGAGACCCAAAAGTCTCTCGTAGTTCCTAATACCCACGACACAAGACTCGATCTTAGTGTGGGGTCGGACTATGTGTGTGACTGTTGGGTGAATTTATAATTATCATTACCAGTAGTACTAATTAATTTATTATGTTGTGGAATCAGAATTTACTTAATTGTAAAGTAAAATAAAGAGCAGCGGGCAGCTCAGCAATAGACTTCGGAATTTAGGCATAAAAGCGTTCGAAAAACGCATACTTGTTTATATTATTTTTAATATATGTAAATATGTATGGAACAACGAAAAATAAAGCCTTGATTTTTTAAATTTTTGTCTAGATAAACAACTTTCTTCATAAATTAAAGCAATAAAAGTGATTTAATATACTTAATAGAATTTTAATCAAAATTGAAATTCAATTTAAATGGATTTAGCGAGGCTTATTTATTTAAATTAATTTGACTATAATTTAAACGAGAATTGTTCTTAGTAATGCCGACATAGGAAACGGAATAAGCCCATAGCAATATGCTTTAAAATAAATATAATTTTAAAGTGAAATATGTGAATTTCAATATTAAAATTCAATCACTTTCAATTTATTATTTAAAATCATTACTACATATATTGAATGTTATGTTGAATAATTCCGGCACTACACTATCGCCCAACAGTAGTAAATGTAGAATCTATAATTAGAACCAATAATATTTTGAATAAAATATTAGGGAATATAACTACATTAGCATACCAATATTTAACTAAAAAAGTGGTTAGTGCACCTCAATTAGAACCGCCTCTAAGAGTTTTTTGGACAAATTGATTTACGTAGTCGCCTGACCTGTCAAACCTTGTCAATAAAACTCATGATGGAGCATCTGATAGTAGAGGTAGGTACTGTAAGCCAACCATGAGATTTTTAACATTTCTCGCTAGCGACTTCGTAAAATATTGTTATGAGAAGCACCCGAACGCCTCTAGCGCGGCGGTTACGTGGGGAATCAATGTTTTTCATACAAATTATTTTACGTAGCCGCTAGCGTGATATGCCATTAAAACATGGTCGAGCTACTGATATACGATCGTATAGAACTGGGTTTATTTAAGTTGTTACAACCGCTCGCGGCCGCATCGTGCCATCGAAAGTGAATCTCGCGGGAACGTGTGAAAATTGAAAACTACATATACTCCACTTTCTTCATTCAAGTATTCACTTCTTGAGTACTATCTTTTGAGCAGCTTCACTTGCGTGGTCAATAGGGTAACTATTGATACTCGATTCGAATTCGCTTATATTTTATTAAGCAACAACATAACTACTGGTTAGACAGTAACGTCTACAGCACGACTGGGCCGGCTCGACCGGTTTGATACCACTGTCTCACAGAAAACTGACGTAAAGTGGCAGCTTGCTGTCGCGGTTCGTTCGGTGAGTGAGATTTACGGTGGCCCATTTCCCCCTTCCTTTCCCAATCCCTTTTTCCTTCCCCTTCCATTTCCTCCTTTTAGGTAGGCAACGCATCCATGATTTTTTCTGTATCTTGGGTGTCTATGGGCGGCGGAGATCACTTACCATCAGGTGACCCATCTGCTCGTTTTCCTGCCTCTAGTATAATAAAAAGTAACTAAGTAATGGAATTGAAGTCTAATCGTGTGTTAAGAGTTATCCTACAGGTTTATCCCGTTGGTATCGAAGCGTTGGCCACCCTAAACCAACCGTCATTTAAATATCTATGTTCTAAAAATAGAAACTCTATGGATAAAATATGCTTTTTTTTCCTTTCTTTTTTTCATTCTGCCTGGCGTTATCCAAGCCTCCCGCCAGGGTCCGCGTTCCTACTTAAACGCTTCCACTTCTCACGTTCTTGAGCATCCTCAATGGTGTGGCCATTGGTTCTTCCAATATTACCAATTCCTTTTTCCTTCCAACTTTTTTGCGCACTTCAGTGTGCAGTTGGCGCTCTTTTCAAGTATGCTGCAGAAAGGATTCGGCATACTTTTCGCGACCGGTTGCCTACCTTCGCTGCTAACGTCAATAATCCTAGTAATATTATAAACGTGAAAGTTGGTGATTGTGTATGTATGTTTATCACACTTTCACAGAAAAACTACGGGTGGATTTTTAAGAAACTTTATATAGATTATTATACATCAGTATAACACATAGGCTACTTATGTCCCGGAAAAGAAATTTTATCCAGAAAATACATTTCCACGCAAACGGAGATGCGGGCAACAGCTAGTAAAACATTGTTTATGGAAGCAATATACATACATAAGCTCACGCCTGTATCCCCGAAGAGGTGGGCAGAGGCATCCTAGCGAACTAGAACTCCCACATTTCGCCGAGCTTAGTTCCGTCCCAGATGTGATAGGGAGCGAGCCTATTGCCATATCGGGCACAAATTCCAGACTCCGGGCTGATATGGTAATATCCAATATTACTTTGCCCGACCCGGGGATCGAACCCGAGACCTCAGGACGGTAGTCGTACCGAAATACAACCACGCACCGAAGCAATATACTATTAGGAATAGTAAATGTACACGTATTTTTAAGTTTCTTTCGCTGTATGATTATGTAAAAACAACTTATTATTTTTAATGTTGCTTCTCGTTATTGTTCATTGTTTTATTTAATGTTAAATAACAATTAAATAACTGTTACTTAATTTGGGTTATGTGAATTCATTATGGAGTCATTTTTACGGAATACATAATCTCTAGTTTTAGGTTAAATATTGTTTAATAATAAGCAGCGATAGCTCAGTTGGGAATGGTACGGACTGCCGAGACGAGTGTCGGAGGTTCGAGACCAACCCCAAAACAGCATACACCTCTGACTTTTCTATGTTAAGTGTGTTTTCATTGTGAATTATCGCTTGCTATGACGGTGAAGGAAAACAATGTGAGGAAACCTGCATATCTGAGAATTTCTCACAAGAATTTCGAAGGTATGTGAAGTCTACCAATCCGCATTAGGCCAGCGTGGTAGACTAAGGTCTAACTCCTCTCGTTAGTAGAGGAGGCCCGTACCCAGCAGTGGGACTGTAATATTATAGGGCTAATATTATTATTATTACACATTTTTAAGATATGTCTGACGGAACCAAGTATACTAGCCTACTTTATTTTTCCCCTTTATTTTATTAGTTTTGGGAATATGATTTTTGCTTATAACTTTGAAACCAATGTGACATATTACATGAACAGCAGGGTTACCACCACCTCTTATAGCAGTATTATTATAATCGTTCTTCGTTTGTTTTGTATGGGAATCGTTACAAGTAAGATGATAATAATACTGCTATAAGACGTGGTGGTAACCCCTCTGTAAAGTAACTACTATCGTTTATAAAAATATTTAAATGTCAAGCTACCTTAAAAATCTACAAATAAACGAATTTCTAACTTTATTCTTTACTCAAACAGGTTTTCCAGCTATTGTGGGTAATTTAGACATTGCATTACATTTTAAGATTCTGCGTGAGTTGTCGTGTGTACAGTGTACGTAAATAAAGACATTTCATCTGTTCTGCCGTGTTGTGTGGAATAGTGATGGACAGAAAGTGTTGTCAGATGTGTTGTGTGATGTAAAAGAACATAAAACAACATGGGTCTGCATAAACGAGGCAGTGAGTATTTAGATTGTAATTTTACTTATTTAAGAGAAGCAGCAACAAATGTTGTGGTAGGATATTCAAATCCACCTGGATAGCAACCACCGTACATCATCGTCATCAGCCACAGGACGACCACTGCTAGAAATAGGCCTAGGGATTTTGACGGGAAGTCTGACAGGGTGGGCGTAGCTTGTTAAAATTATTTCATATTTTTCTCTAGAGCTGTGTTTGTTGTTTTGTAGTAATGTGCTTTAATGCATCAAACTTCAGTGAAGATGGACAGTATAATGTGGAAACTTTTTAACCGGTGATCTTTGATGAGTTTTGCTTGGTGCGTTGGCTGGCTTTGTTCGGTTGATTCGCCGAGTGAAGGTCATCTGAGGGGCATCGCACTGTTAGGAATTACTGCCATAATCCCAGCAGGCCCCTGAGATCATCCACATCTGGGTCTCATGGTCATTGTGAAAACATAATTGCTCTATTTACCTTGACATTGGCCAAATCATCGCATATGCGTGGAAACCATTATTTTTAAAAGAAGAAGAAGGCATAGGCCTACCCCAAAGACATTCAACTGTACGTAAACGGGAAAACAGCACGAAACTTGTGATCCAAAAGTTGTGACCTCGTGGTCATAAGTCACTCAGTCGCATTTGAAACTTACGCGCGCAAGGTCGTGTTGCGTAATAATGTTTAGACAATAAAATTGTTTTACGTGATTCTGGAACATTCACAGAACATTCTAGGGTGTAAATTGTAAAAAGCGCTGTCACATTGTAAACTGTAATAAGTGGTAGATAGCCTTACGGCCGGTTTCAATAAACGATCTCAGTTTAGAGTGCAGATAGATCGCGATTATGAACCAATCAAATCAAGCCATTTGACGGAGTCATGTTCAAACTGTGTTCTTATTGGCTAATTTATGTAATCTATCTGCACATTCGAACGGAGATTGTTTATTGGAACCGGGCGTTAGTGACGTTTGATATCAATTTTTAATAAGGAAGTTGGTTGTTTTTGCACTTTGATTGCTACCGACACGTCAGGCGTGTCCTCTGCAATGCCGAAAGGGAAATATTTGGAGTTCGTTCGTAATATAATATTATGTATAATATGTGTGACTGCCTCGGTAAGTTAGTTGTATTTCGGTACGACTATCCTATCTATCTACTATCATCATCTATCTTAGGTTCGATCAAAGTGACATTAGGTTTTTTCAATATCATCCCGGAGTCTGGAATTTGTGCCCGATATGACGATAGGCTCGCCCCCTATCACATCCGGAACGGAACTAAGCACGGCGAAATGTGGGTGTTCTATTTCGTTGGTGCGCCTCGGCCTACCCCTTCGGGGATATAAGCTTGAGCTTGTGTAGAGTTTAGACCAAAAAAGCGAATTAATATCCCGTCAACATCCGTTCTAAATCCAGCAAGTGATCAGTAACATGACTCTCTCGTACATAACACTAATTTTAGAAAACTGTTAGCAGTTTAATTTTTATTTTACTATGCTATTCTTGTTCTCAAGGTTACATTGCATTTTGAATTTTAAATGTATTATGTTGAAGTCCATGTTACTGTGATAATGATTATTATGAGTTATTAGAAGTTTTTACCAATAAAGAAATATTAACGTGTGATGTTTATTGATATTATAGATTTTATACACAGGTTAATTTGGCTTCGTGATGGCGTATTTTGCTGAAAAACCGGTGAAGATCCTGGTTCAATGGGGGTCAATTTTGATTTCGATAATTTGAAGTCGCCTCATTTGAATTCGAAACGCACCAGAATTGGGCTCCCGGGGCACCCGTCCTTCTTGTTGTGTCGTGTCAGAAATGTACTGTACATTCCCATGTCGTGTCAGAAATGTACTGTACATTCCCATGTCGTGTCAGAAATTTACTGTCATTCCCCTGTACAGATACCTGCGACTCCGTTCACGTGGAAATTTATTTTCCTTTATACCTTTTTTTATATAAAATAAAAGTAGCCTAAGTTACTTGTTATAACATCATTTATCTACCAGGGAAAGTCCGTTTTAGAGATTAGCCGGAATAGACTGTTAATTTTAAAAATAGATTTTTTTAAAAGTACCTTATATACTTTCATGTGCATTTAGCGAAAAGCTGTTGATTTTAATTTATAAACAGACACTCCAATTTCATTGATTTGTATATATATAGTTTAAATATACCTACGTAAAGTAACAACCAATATCGCGTGTCATCACTCTACTCTATAGTGTATTACTTCCCATCGTTTATATTTGTAAAGCGAGCAGTAATTGCAATGGATGAACTTCGATAAATAGATAACATCTTTCCATTTGTTTACATGGGGGTTTGACCTCGCGCCCAAATACCGACAAATATATGAGGTTTCTGTATCTGCAATACGAAATTGTACGATATACTATTTACGTAAATAAAATAAATACACCCAACAGTCACACACATAGTCCTGACCCCACACTAAGATCGAGTCTTGGGTATCAGGAACTACGAGAGACTTTCGGTCTCACAACACCCAGACCCGAAACAAATATCTGTGGGCCACACAGACATTTGTCTCGGTGCGCGAGATAGAACCAGCGACCTCACGTTTCACAGCCGGCTACTCGCCCGCTTCGCCACAGTGGCTGTCTATGTACAGATAGACATGCATCAGAGACGAGATTTATATCTATGTATATAACTCAGAATTTGATATCAATTGGGCCAATGAAATATCTGAACACCCTTTTTAACACTAATCTTATGACTGCCTCGGTGGCGTGGTGGTATTACGGTACAACTACAGTTCTTTAGGTCTCGGATTCGATCCCCGGATCGGGCAAAGTGATATTAGATTTTTCCATATCAGCCCGGAGTCTGGAATTTGTGCCCAATATGGCGATAGGCTCGCACCGTATCACATCTGGGATGGCAATAAGCTCGGCGAAATGTGAGTCTTCTAGTTCGCTAGTGCGCGTCTGCCTACCCCTTCGGGGATACAGGCGTTTGCTTATGTTATGTTATGTTACAATAATCTTACACTTAGTCCGAGCCATTTTTACAGGAAAAACAGACGGACAAACAGACTAAGCAAAGATTTTCT
Organism: Clanis bilineata; assembly: GCA_036417725.1. Taxonomy (NCBI): domain Eukaryota; kingdom Metazoa; phylum Arthropoda; class Insecta; order Lepidoptera; family Sphingidae; genus Clanis; species Clanis bilineata. The sequence goes on along the minus strand of CM071150.1, from coordinate 12,378,201 downwards.
TGTAAAAAACCGGGCAAGTGCACGCTGCATCATACTGATCACGCACAGTACAGGGTTCCGAATTAAGGATACCTAACTGTTACTTAAATATAATTTTTTAGACATAATTTTAAATGTATGGTCCATAAACTCATATTTACTACCTGTTTTATATAACTAACAACTTCATATATGTGATATTGAAAATAACTTGTACGATTTTTTTCTTTTTAGTTTGGTGGTCTATTACTCAATTACTTGTAAAGCCTGCTTAGTCGCTATAGTTTTCCTTTGAAATTCATGATATTTGCTACTACTGTGAATTTTTTCACGTATCCAAAACCAACCGTTTCGTAAATAGATGGGGGGCGCCCTACGCAAATTACAGCCCTCTAGTACTTATAGTCTCTGAGATAAACAGTGGTCACACGGACATGGCGAAACTATAAGGGTTGCTTTTTGGATTTGGCTTCGGAACCCTAAAATGAATCTAAGTCAAAGTTCAATTTTAAAATTCGAAATCCTCACTTAGTTCGTTTCTTTTACTCAGATTTAGTTGAAGGTCGCTCTATACATCTCAGCCGACTTGTATGATTTATTTCAATATCAAATGGCATTCAAATCATTACATTTTCTTATGTCAAAATCGATTCGAACATAATTCATTTTCGTCACAGGTCAAATCTTATTCACACACTAATGTAACGTATTATGTAGCTAATGATATGTACCATTCTACATATTACTACAAATGTCAAGTGGACTTCAATAAGGTCGTAAATCGGACGACACTGTTATTTACTTAATTGAACGTATTCTTGAATCATGATACGATAATTATATTATACTAGTTGTTACCCGTGACTTCGTTCGCGTGGAAATTTATTAACAAATCTATCCACCGGAAACCGTACATCTATCCAGGATAAGAATAAATGTCTTTGCCAAATCCAAATACGTTCAGCCGTTCAGTGTTATTGAGTAACAAACATTCATCGGAACTCTCGCATTCACAAAATTAGTCCTTGGTCTAGTGGCAGCACACATGGGCTGTGGACCGGGAGGCCCTGGGTTCAATTCCCAGGTCGGACAAAGCGAATTTTCTATTTTTTGTTGTCCGGGACTGGATCCATCAGAGACGACGTCAGACGCCTGCCTGACGTCGTAGTTTTTACGTAACTAAGCCAAATCCTTTCTGCAACATGCTTGAAAAAGTGTGTTGCGCCGACTCCACATTAAGGTGGGATAAGGGCAGGTAGAAAGAGTATATTATAGATATAGCTTTGATTGTAGCTCCTTCCACTTGAGTCTTTCCCGACAATTTTAAGAGGTAAAATTTTAAAATATTCGTCACTATTTGATACATTATAAGGAACATCTGTGGAATCTGTGGTTTTTGGGTCCAAGGATTTTGGAAAGACAATAATTCCAGGCCAAATAAATTTTGTTTGGTCATAACAGTTAACATTAAAATCAATAATGACGTCGCAGTTAAGTCATAAGTGGAGAAAGTAACTGTCGGTTATGACCATGGAGTTATGACTCTTCGGTTTAAGACGTTTTGGTTCACAACATGTTAAAGCGAATACTGTTTGCCTTAAGAAAGTAATCATCGAATTTATTACGATTTCAAATTTTCTATATTCTACCGTATCACTAGATCGAATTAAGTACAGTGCAGCCAAAAATTATCCTGTCACCAGATATTACCTTCCTCGAAGGTAAATTGGAAAGATCTGGAACGAATCTCTCCTGAATGAGTTACCACTTACCATATTATATTAGAGAAGAGAAGGGAAGAGGCAGCGACATCGTCATAGACGGCGCAAAGAAATGTAGCTATGGCGACATCTCTGCGACGCGCGCCGAACTGACTGCAAGCATCGGGCGATAGCACACAACGGCACGTCTAGTTACGAAGCAACTGACGGCCAACAACATAAACCACCAATCAAGGCATTCTTCCTAAATCGCGATAGCAAAACTTGGAGCAGACGTTGCGTATATACAACCTCCGAAGATCAACCGTTAGAGGGGCCGCGGCGGTTAGGCACGACACCCGCATGTCGAGGAGACCTCCACTTTAGTGGAGGAACACTGCCACCCGTTCCTCTACATAGCTATAGCTATTTGTCCTACAGACCCATGTAATCATCACCACCAGCCACCACTTACACTGCTAAACATAGACCTCCTTCAAAGACTTCCAGAACCACCTGTTAAAAGCAGCCTGCATCAAACGAATTCTTGCGACCTTATCAGGTCGACTGTCGCCTAGAGTCGTCCACATGCGCTTGCTGGTACATGCTCTCCACTAGACAACTTGGAGACATAGACCCACGCAATTTTAGACGGAGACTACGAATTTCCACTTACTACGATTCTTGCGAATGCTTACGAATTTGATCTTTCCGGAATTTATCTCTCACTTGTTCAGAGACTTCTGTTTATGGAGGTTTCCCCCTTCGAACTCTTCCTCTACATTCACTCACAACATAAGCTATCGCCTGGAACCCCCAAGAGTAAGGCACACTAACGAACTAATACCCACAGTTTGCCGACCTTATTTCCGTCGCCGATGTGAGCTCATCACCACATCGAGCACAAATCCCAGACTCCGGGTTGATAATGAATTGAATAAACCTAATATCGCTTTGTCCGACTTGGGGATCCAATCCGAGAGCTCAGGACGGCAGTCATACCGAAATACAACAACGCCATCGAGGCACTCACAAATTGACTCAAAAAACATTGATCATTATAATCAGCATTCTCCACACGTCATCAATTACTTTTAAAAGCAGCTAGACAAGTCGAATCGCGACGCGCGTCTGAAGGTCGAGTAAAATCAATACCTTAGTGAGTCGCGTACCTTCATACCGGCACGATGCTCGCTGACGTAAGAAAGGATGCGAAGGAACCCTGTATTACTTAAAGGTGAAATGGTTCAAATAAAGTGAGATGATCTTTTTTTCTCCGGGCACGGCAAAGACTACTCTGCACCTGATGGTAAGCGTAGTGCAGTCCAAAAAAACTAGCGACCACTGTCTATCAGTTGTCGCCAGAATCACGCCGGCCTATTTATGCTTCGTCACACTCCGAATCCGAAGAGGGAAGACGCAAATCGAGGGGATTGCGACAAGACAGGCGGATGACCGATGCAGACACAGGGATACCCAATACCTGTCCCAACCAACCATCAAGTCATGCCGTAAACCCGTCGAAAGAACCGGAAGTACACTGGCTGATCTTGGAACGCAAACCACACACGGAGTGTGGGTCACTATGGCAGGTTTTAGCACCATGTGGTCGACATCCAATTGGATACGAATATCCTATAATAAAATAATATTAGCCCTGTAATATTACTGTCCCACTGCTGGGCACGGGCCTCCTCTACTAATGAGAGGGGTTAGGCCTTAGTCTACCACGCTGGCCTAATGCGGGTTGGTAGACTTCACATACCTTCGAAATTCCTGTGAGGAAATTCTCAGGTATGCAGGTTTCCTCACGATGTTTTCCTTCACCGTTATAGCAAGCGATATTTCACAATGAAAATACACTTAACATAGAAAAGTCAGAAGTGTATGCTCCATTTTGGGGTTGGTCTCGAACCTCCGACACTTGTCTCGGCAGTCCGTACCATTCCCAACTGAGCTATCGCTGCTACGAATATCCTAACACCAGCAAAATCTCCATATTTGACTAGCAACGCCTCTGGCAGAAAATACAATGAGCTAAATGCATATGTCGATATATGCATTTAGTGTCAAGCACCCAGTGCTTGACATACCCTGATCTAGATCCTTTTGGCACGGTTGTGGTGGGACATATATTATCATCCACATGTATGGGTGATCTGATAATAGATATTTAAAAATTAGGTACATACATAAATATCTGTATAATTAATATATGTTTCTACGTCTTGTACCTGTACGCCACCACACTTGTGTCAATAAATGATTCTTTCTTTCTAAATAAATGTACCAATGAATAAACCAACTCGCATTAAGCTAGCGTAGTGGGCTAAGGCCTAACTTAATTAACATAGTAGAGAAGGCCCAACAGTGGGTTTTTAACTAATTTGCTCTTGATTATGTTCTCGAATTTACTTATTTTATACGGTTAGTTCTATTTATTGTTAACGTAATGGAATTTTGCTATAGCTATACAATAAGAAAAATGCTTCGATATTACCATTATCATACGGAAAATGTTGCACAGTTAATATTTATTACCAAAAACTATCAATCGCCGATCCCGCACAATGGCCGGCGGTCGTTACGCACCGGAAGTGTGAGCACGCAGTTACCGTTACATTTTGTTACCATCTCGGATAGTGTGAAACACGCTTTAGCCCAAGTTATAGGCTGAAGGGGTTATAATATACGGTTTATTTTGTTGTATTTTCAACCGATTTCAAGGGTTTTTGATTCGTTGGTATTTTTTAAGTATTTCACTCGAAATCCCGTGATAACGAATAATCACAAGTTTAAAAACTTAGCAGACCGACTTCAAATCCGATCGTAACCAAATTTATATGGGACCACCCTTGAAATAAGTTGTATCGAATAAAAACATTTTGAAAATTGGTCCACATTGCCGGAGATATCGCGTAACATACATAAAAAAAATACAGACGAATTGAGGACCTTCTTCTTTTCGGAAGTCGGTCGAAAAAAGGCTTCTTCCATCGACGATTCCATATTTTAATCAAGATCTGTCTTTTTAAAGTAGGTTTTGTAAGATTAGAGTTCAAGCTTTTAGCCTGGAGACTGGAATTTGTGCCCGATTTGGCCCCTATCACATCTGGGACGGAACTAAGCTCGCCGAAATATGAGTGTTCGTTCGCTAGTGTGCCTCTGCCTATCCTTTCGGGGATACAGGCGTGTGCTTATTTTTTGTGTAAAATAAATTGTCCTAATGCGCCGTCCGGGCCCATGGTTCCTCATGCCCGCCACGCTACGCCACGTGTCGACCGACTTCCAAAAAGGAGGAGGTCCTCAATTAGTCTGTATTTTTTTAATGTATGTTACGCGATATCTCCGCCAAATGTGGACCGATTTTCAAAATTCTTTTCGTTTTCGATAGAGCTTATTTCAATGTTCCATATAATGGTCACGATCGGATTTGAAGTCGATCTGCTAGGTTTTTAAACTTGTGATTTTTTGTCTTATCAACACTGCACCGCTTGACATCCTATGACGCCATTAGTGTATGAGCGAGACGGTGTACGATAGCGCAGTCTAGCGGGGACGGGTAGCGGGTGCAAAACTTAAATTCGAGCTGAAGTACTGGGGCCTTAAATTACAATCTATGAAGCATAAGACAGTACTGACAAAATTATCACATCACAAAACTGTGTCAAAATATAAAATCGCCCTCAGTTTCCATTTGCGGTGTGTCATTAGACGTGTAAGAGCGTTGTAACGACATCTGCAGCACATTTGTGAGTACCGGAGGGCTCCACTCAATGGCTATTGCTTCGTACTCCGGGAATCATCGCACTGCCCTCAGAATTGGCGCGAATACAAGCGAATGTTGTTTGGAATTTCATTTGTTAACTGTTCGTTTCTGGAGTTATAGAAGTATACGATGTCGCGTTATAAATTAAAAGTTATATGACATGTATTATGACAGTTTCCTGTTATTATCACAATGAGAAACTCTGTCTCTATCTAAATTAGGATTGGGTAGGATTTTTTAGGGGGTCAGTGACGTCAGGCAGGCAGCCGGTCGTCTAACCGGAATCTTTTCTCCAACATGCTTGAAAAGTAACCGTTGTAACCACATCAGAATATGAAGGACAGATGTTTTTTTTAATTCTTTAATTCAGATTATGACCTTTTATGTGATTCTTCCTTTCTACCTGCCCTTATCCCACCTTAATGTGGGGTCGGCGCAACTGACTTTTTCAAGCATGTTGCAGAGACGATGTGGCTTAGTTTTTACGACCTGCCGCCTGCTTGACGTCAATCCTCTATGAGGGATCCAGTCCCGGGAAAATTCAATTAGAAAATTTACTTTGCCCGATCTGGGAATCGAACCCAGGACCTCCCGATCCACAGCTAATACATGCTGCCACTAGACCAAGGAGGCGACTTTTTATGTGATTGCTTTAATTCATTATTTTATGACATTTGGACGTCACAACTCACAAGTACCTTCAAATTCCATAAAATATTTCGTTACTACAAAATATGTGAAAGAAATACGCTCACGCATGAAATGTGTTTCAGAGATTCGTAGACCTTGCTGAAATGCGAGTGAAATTTTATGGCTTCAGCTTTGGTTACATGATGCCGGCCAAGTGCCAGGGCATATACAGCAATGTCTTATATTTTAACTGACTTCACAAAAGGGGATGCTTTTGTTAACACTATATTTCCTTTGATATTTAGGTTATTTATTTTCGACCGCATTAAAAAGAAGGATGTTCTCAATTAGTCTGTATTTTCGACTTTATGTATGTTACGCGATATCTCCGCTAAGTGTGGACCGATTTTCAAAATTCTTTTTGTGTTCGATCAATCAATCAATCAAATCAAATCAAATCATTTATTCACCAGAATGTAGTAACATTGTGATAGTGCTTATAAATAGTCCAAGTACATTCTACCATAACAATGGTGTGTGAATATTACAAATATTTTATATAATTAGTACATTAATCATAAATTCAAAAGCTAAGTTTTTTTTTGTATGTAAAGTTTTATTTTAAATGTCAGAATATATTTTGTAACAATTAAAATTTAATTGAGGTGTAGAGGTATTATTATTATCACATTATATATATCACATATATAGAGATAGAGATATAGGTAGAGCTTATTCCAAGCTTGGAGCTTATTGCTTATTATATATTACAATATAAATTTAGTCACAATCGGATAAACTTTGATGTCGGTCCGTTAGCTTAGCTTTCTAAAGTTGAGAAATTATCTTTCACATTCACATCTTTCTTTCTACCTGCCCTTATACCACCTTAATGTGGGGTCGGCGCAATGCACTTTTCACGCATGTTGCAGAAAGAATTTGGCTTAGTTTTTATGACCGGCTACCTGCCTGACATCAGTCCCCTCTGAGGGATCCAGTCCCGGACAAATTAAATTAGAAAATTCGCTTTTCCCGGCCTGGGAATCGATTCTAAGACCTCCCGATCCACAGCCCATATATGCTGCCACTAGACCAAGGAGGCGACGTTTCACATTTATATCATGGGACTGTTATAGTTGGTTAATTTTGTATGGATTTGTTGACCCTCGCAGTTCCCTTGGGAATTCAGGCATGACTTGCGGCCCGTAACATCCGGTTTCCACTTTGGGTGCATATATTAAGGTGGGGCGTACCAAGCAGTCCCGGATTTCCATTAAGGACAACCAGGCCCGGTCCTAGCGCGGCTGTACCATAAGGGACGGCTGTACTATAAGGAGCGGCCAAACACGAAAGAAAACCTTTGGCAACTTTCCCCTTACTGACGAAGTTAACTGCATTATCTACAAAAAAATCTGAGAACCTTCTCCCTTTTGGAAGTCGGTTAAAACAAGTGGTGGCAGCTAGTACCTGGTCTAGGGTGGCGAGCACTGCTAATCCGCAACTGCTCTCAAGTAGTCCACGAAAGAATTTTTACGATTTTTGGACAACTGCAATTCGATATATCATTCGCCAAAATTACAGAGCCAGCTGTCAGGACCGAGTCCCGGGAAAATTATGTTAGAAAAACACCCGGCGGCCTGGAAATCGAACCCAGGATATCCCGGTGCTCAGCCCCTACACATCGCCACTAAATCAAGGACGACATGAGAACCAGCTTGCTTGATGAAAATAATGATAAGATTATAATATTCAGAATACACTTTAATAAAATGTAATACAAATACTGCACGTCAATGGAGTTACAGAACAGAGATGATTGACACACGAAAAACAATGTAACCTAGAATGGCATATAGGCTCTAAATTCAAATTATACTCAACAATGCTTCATTATTTCGTTGTGAGTACTAACGTGGTAATTGAAAATTGATTGCATTTGTTTTGTCCACAGAGAATGGTCTACTCTCGTATGAGAACCCCAACTACCACCTGGACCCATCCCGCCTCGAGTCAGCTATATACACAGACCTCTACGACATGCACGACGAGAAGAACACGCCAGACGAATACGATAGCTACCTCGACAACAGAAGGTCAGTAAATTTGATTTTCCACATCATATTGTTCCACACAGCACTGCAGTATTGTTCCACATCGTCTTTAATCAGTGGGATTTGTAAATATTCGTGGACTTTCGGGGCTGCGGAGAGACTTTGGGTTTTTCTGTGTGTTTTACGGCCTCTACTACGGGGAGTGTTCTGAGGAACTGTTTAATATGGTGCCTTCACCACCATTTTACTATCGCACCACCCGACATCGTAGTAGAGTTCATCCTTATCACCTGGAAACAATCCGCAGCAGTACGGAGCGTTTCCAGCGGTCTTTTTTACCACGTACGTGCAACCTTTGGAATGAACTTCCTGCGTCGGTGTTCCCTGAGCGCTATGACCTATCCCTCTTTAAACGAGGTTTAAAAAGAGTATTCATCCAACGGTGGGCAGCGGTTTGACTGTGCTCTTGGCATTGCTCGAGTCTATGGGCGGCGGTTACCGCTTACCAACAGGCGGACCGCTAGCTCGGCTGTCCGCGACGGCAATAAAAAAAAAAACTTCTTTATTCTTTGTGAACCAAGGTGCACCACTCAATGTCTTTAATGCTTTATTCTGGAAGCGTTATAATATTTCTATATTCGAATGGCTCGCCGATCCCCAGGGTTCTATGCCGTATATCCACACAGGTTTTAAGATGCATTTGTAGATGAGGAGCTTATTTTCATGACTGAGGGTTGACTTGAAGTTTTTAAACTGTGATTATTAGATACAAGCACCAAAGAACAATATTTTATTTTGGTATTTAAAACGCAAAACAGCGAAATAAATGAAATGTTATGTGTTATGTTATGTCATTTACATTTATACAAATATCTATAATACTTGTAATGTACTAGATATTTGTACATGAATAGTCACAAGTTTAAAAACTTAGCGGACCGACTTCAAATCCGATCGTGACCAAATTTATATGGGGCCAGACCACCCTTGAAATAAGCTCTATCGAACACAAAAATAATTTTAAAAATCGGTCCACATTTGGCGGAGACATGGCGTAACATACATAAAAAAATACAGACGAATTGAGGACCTCCTCCTTATTGGAAGTCGGTCAAAAATAAATCAGCCATATGACATCATATTACTATGTCGATGTACGAGTTATTTCGATCCATTTCAAAGACGCATTTTATTCCCCACTACAAAAAATCAAATTTCAAAAGCGATCAACTACACAATGCTGCGCAGTTTAGAGATTTTCAACTTGCATGAATCTCGGGCGATTGGAAATCCGAGATAAGTACATTGTTCAGCGAATCGATTTGTGCCGTCTTTAGAGACGAAATGGTGCTGTACAAAAGATTTTCAAGTGTAGTGTCTTCATCGAATTGAAGAGTATCGCGTATTATGGGGGGATTTGTTTGAAGGATTACATCTGCATTTCGATTTCATTTATCTAAAAGTGGTTTAAACAGCTATAATTAATTGCCTATCGTATAGAATTTCCCCATACCGAACAAAATGTTTCCTCAAAAATATTGAAGCTATTTCATTAAATAACGAAGTAAAAATAAGTTGCACTCTTGAATCCTGAGCGGAGCCGTGGGAAAGTTACAGGAATTTGGAAAGAGGAGGGCCTCTGAAATCGCATTCATCTATCACCATACTAAACATAATAACAGTTTTCCCCAAAATTGGGAAAAATACCCCAACCTGGAAACACTGCTCAATGCCACGTTACTTGGGTTTTGCAATAACTTTCCATTATACGTAATTTCTAATTAAGATATCTAGTAAAATATCAATTATTTTATACTACTTTCATCATCGCACATATCAAGGTTTTGTTTAATAATTTATGAACACAATTTATCTTTATAATTTTCGTGCAAGTTCCCCAATGATGTCTTTGTTTTGATTATCTTGTAGACTGTTTCGGATGTTACTGAATGTACATTAGCTGGCCTCGGAATTTGACTGGCGTGAACGACACATGACGGCCTTCGTAGTGGTTGTTATCTACTAGCCCACCAGCAACATAAATAATACACCAATGACCCAACAATCAAACGCTGACACTGCATTAGGTTTGACCCGTATTACGGGTATCACGAGCAATAAGGGCTTATGGTCCCAACCTAGACTCGAAACAAATATTTGTGGATCACTCGAACATTTGTCTCTGTGTCAGAATCGAACCTGCAGCCTTCCGTTTCACAGCCGACTCGCCCATTGCGCCACAGAGGCTATGCGAGGCAAATAAATAGAAATGTCTTCAGTTTTTGAGTGGTAGAGCCACGCTGCAGACAGTAACGTAACTACAGCACGAATGGGCTGGCTCGACCGGGCAGATACCAATGTCTCACAGAAAACCGACGTAAAGTGGCAACTTGCTGTTGTGTTTTGTTCGGTGAGTGAGATTTCCGGTGGCCCATTTCCCCCTCCATTTCCCAATCCCCTTTCCCTCCCTTTCAATTCCCTCGTTTTAGGTTGGCAACGCACCCATGACTCTTTTTGTGTCTTGGGTGTCTATGGGCGGTGGAGATCACTTACCATCAGGTGACCCATCTGCTCGTTTGCCAGTCTCTCTATAAAAAAAATATAGATATAGATAGATACAATAATGCCTTTTCAACATGATTCATCAAAATATGTGATGGAGAAATAAAATATTAACAATGCAAACGTAAAACAATATTTAATGCCGACAAATGACGTTTAATAACATGCTGTCATGGAGTCGTGACAGCAAAATTATATGTTCTGTGGCTGATAGTGCAGAGGCGTGACAGAAAATAACGGCATACATTTTAACCGACATAAAAAAGAAGGTTTTCAGTCAGTCTTTATCGTGAAATCAGGCACAATATCAAAACCAGGCAATTTGTGTAATTATTCGGCATGGTAAATTGTAAAACTACGAATTGTGATGACATGACATGGAATTTCAATGTAGCTCCACTAGGAACTTATTTGCCGTCGGAGGCGGCACACATACATATGTATATATGTTCCATAAGCGTATGGGCCACCGGAGGCCGAGCCGCCCGTGACTATCTACCACGCGCACCTCAGACATTTTAACACTTTTATCTATATTTTAATTAACAATAATTTAACGTCTTTATCTGTATTTTATTTTAATTTATTTATATTTAGTTATGAATAAAATGCTGGCGGTTTTGTTGGTGGTAGGATATTCGTATCCGACCGGATGGCGACCACCGCACGCATGGTGCTAAAACCTGCCATAGTGACCCACACTCCTTAGTGTACTTCCAGTTCTCTCGAAAGGCTTGCGGTATGCCTTGATGGTTGGTTGGGGCGGGTATAGGGATCCATCCATGTATCTGCATCGGTCATGCACCAGTCTTGTCGCAAGCCCCTCGACTTGCTTCTTCCTTCTTCGGATTCGGAGTGTGAAGAATCGTAATTAGGCCGACATGATTCTGATGACCACTGGTGAACCCATAGTTTATCGGTGGTCACTGTTTTTTGGGACTGCGCTAAAAAAAACGTGTAGTCATTTTGTCGTGATCGGATGTCTATATTCCACACAAAGTGTAGGCAGGGTTGCCTGTCTTCATTGATTTGTTCAAGGAAAGTCGCCTCCTTAGTCTAGTGGCAGTGTATATGGGCTCTGAACCAAGGTGTCCTGGGTTTGATTCCCAGGTCAGACTTTTCACGCAGGCGGCTCCGCAATTATAAATTTAATGCACGTAGTAAATAACAGATTGGCCATGCCTTTGACATTGTCGATATTTAAATGATATGCAAATGACCACTTACCATCAGGTGGGTCATCGGTTCGAATATCTTGTCATAATAATGGCTCTATGTACCCATAAGGCAATAAACTGGGAAGAAAATAGGTCGATATCTCAATATTAATCCTGCTTACACAATATCAATAACCCAAATCAAAGGAGCAATAAAGTACAGGTCGCGCTGTAGAGCGCTTGTGGCGCCAGATGACGGGTGCATTGACCTGCCAAGTGCGCAGTCGCCTGCATCGATCGCTTGCAGCGCTGCCATGCCGTGTGTGGCCCGTCCATGTCAGACCCATGAGCGCTGCTTATTATCGCTTTTTTACACGCTTAGTGCTTTAATATTCGTATTTTTCGAATTTGGAACTCACGTAATGACCAATTAGAATTTTTTTTTTCAATTATTTCTAGCCAGATACAAAGTCATAGCCATACATAAAAATTAAAAAATATTTTATTTTCGCCGCCATATGTTATGTATTTTCCCATATCTGGAACGGGTGCCAAAATAAAAAGATTAATGATTTCCTGACAACAATGCGTTTAGTATCAATTCTACCAGTAATACTCTATTGCTTTTTCCGTTTTTTCCTTATTATAATGTCCCATACGCCATATTCGAGATCCTGCGCGCGATTCAGCGGAGATATTATGTAAGTGACGTTTATTAAGCTATATAATATATTTTTTTAATAGTAAATATAATTCTTAATTGCTATTTGGTTTTCGTTAAAGGAAAAGTATGTTAAAATAAATATTGTTTTCTTTCATGATAAAACATCACAGCCATTACTTTTGCTTTAATGTGCCATAAATCTTTATACAATTAAAAAGCTTTCACACTTGGATGCAATTTCTTTATAACAGTATTATTTTTGCAATCGTAAGATAATGTACTTAAATGGAATCCATTAAAATTCTAATTACCTTCAGACTTTTATATGTTCAAATAACGATAAATCTAACAATTTTGAGCGCAAAAGCCGAATTTATTTTACTGAGACTTTGAGTCTATGATAGAGGTTAACTGTAAATGGCCTTAACATTGGGCTAAGGAACCTTTGAGGTCAATGGCTAATACTCAACATTTGACCTAAGTGTCGGTCTTAAGCCTAACAAAAATCTACACAGAACATGTATTTTTTTTATCTATGGTCCATTGTTCTACGAGCAGGTGAGAGCTAAAATCGTTGTTTTGCGTATGGTTTTTTTGTTTTCTTTCGAAAAAGCGAGGACACCCGGATTTATAACATTTCAGTTTGTAATATAAAAATGCTTAGTTCACCGTTCCAGTTCATGCTAAAAATCTTTTGTTAAGACCACCTTCTTTTTATGTCGGTTAAAAATAAAATGCAATTATGCTCAGTGCTCAGTTGCATCGCCACAGACATACAAATTATGATTTGCCACCAAACCGTAAACAAGCGTAAATCCAGCATCGATACCCGCTGTAAATTGACGTTGAAATGAATTTGCCCGCCGGTTTAATGGCCACGCGTAACGTCGGCGGCGAGCGTGCCGAGCTCAACAACATCCGCTCGCAGCGTAGATAATATGCTGCAGTTGCGCGGTGCAAGTTGCAAGCGATAGCGGTTGTGACGTGAATTTTAATTTTGATGAATATAATAAATTACTACCAATCCGCCTTAGGCCAGGGTGGTAGACTAAGGCCTAACCCTTCATTAGTAGAGGAGGCCCGTACCCAGCAGTGGGACAGTAATATTCAGCGCTGTTATATTACTGTATTATATTATATTATTATGATAAATTAGGATTAATATACAATTTTGACGTAAAGCATTACGTTATTAGCGATTACTTAAAAGATAAATAACTAACGCCCGAATGGTCAAACGCTGCTCAACTTTAACGGCTTCTTATATTGATTTTCGCCATACAATTTTGACAGATAAGGCGGCCTTAAAAGACATAAGGCCACCTAAGTGTATGAACATTCGGCGGTAAAAATCATCGTTCTCTTGTCGATATACCTTATCGGTATGTAAATAACTTATTTTTAAATTATATTACATACAAGTTACAAGTAATAAATCATACTTACTTTATATAAAACCTATTTTTTTTTTGTTCTGAAGAGTAAAGTTTTTACAAACTGCCGCCGCATATACTCTACCCCGGAACAAACTGGATGCTCGTATTTTACAAATGAAATTATTCCGTTGTCGGTTTCAGCGTGAAATGACGTAAAACTTTGCATTTTTGTTTGTTCGTTTTTTATGTAGTTTGTTTTACATTTGTTTGCAGAGAATATTAAAAATGTGCAATTGTTGTCATTCAAATTGTAAGTTTCGGTTTGTTTATTAAAATATATATAAGTTTAATGGACTTAACGAATTAGGGCCACCTGCAGCTCCTCGATAAATCTCTATTTATCCCAAATCTTGATTTAAAGACAGTAATAAGCTGTAGGATAGATCGATTTTAGGTTTAATTCAAGATATAGAACATTGCATTGCCATCGAATAGATATTAAGTTAGATTCGCTATGGACACTTTTTTTAGACGTTGTTTTTTTTATGGGACCAAATGAATTATTAATTAGCTTTTGTTTTGACACAGCTGTCAAACAACGTGATTTTTAATTCAAAAGCTATGACCATGCTTCTACCTCATTTTAACTTGACATGAGATTTTGTAAATGTTGGCATTGATAAGTCTTCGAAAAACCGAATAAGAGTATTAAAATGACCTATTTATTATTAAAGACACCTCTCTGCCACCCCCTATCGTGCCACCCCGACATAAATTGAGATCACGTCGCAACTTCATTCTCCAGATGCATTCATGTGGACTAGTCTCGGAATTGCATTTCATACACCTCGTCGCTATTGCACTTTATTACGATGGCACATAGTCGACATTTCCTTGCACGTTCGTCATATACTTCAATTAAGTTTACCTATTGCGTGACTCACGTGACTAGAATACAAATTATCTTTTTATTACGTTATTGTGTTACGTGGGGATGAAGATTAGTGGACGGTTGCGTTTTCGTATGGCATATTGAACTAGTTGTTATGGTATGTGGCTTCGATTCTCGATTGGATAACGAAGCGCTTAGAATTTGACCACGCGGATAAATACTTTTGAGCTGAAAATCCTTAACCGCCGAATGCTCATACATTTGAGGTCGCCTTATGTCGTATATATGTGCCGCTTTACATAAGCGTATGGGCCACCGGAGGCCGAGCCGCCCGTGACTATGTACGGCCGCATTATCTTTAAAAATTGTATGGCGAAAATAAATGTAAAAAGCCCTTAAAGTTCAGCAGCGTTTGACCATTCAGGCGTAAGTGATTTGACAGCGGTGTTAAAAGCAATGTTCTGTGAAATTGATGTTAAATTTATCAGCTTTTCAGTAACTGCTGGTAATTCTTAGAGCGTTAAGTCATCAAAACCATGATAAATTTCTTTGTAAGTAACAATCATTAATGTCTCTACTAGTAGATTAACTTAGTAATCCATAAATTCTAGGATAGAATTTTAATATCCAGCACCAGTCATTAAATGAATTTTCTTTGTGTACCGAACCTTAATTGCATTTTAGCTGAACATTTCTCTGACAAATTGCATTTTCTGTAAGCACTGCATTTTTGCAATGTAAAAAATGCCGGTTCTAAAAGGACCCATAAGGGGTTTGATGTCGAGCAGATAGTCGGTCGTAAACACTAAGTTAAATTCTTTCCGCAACATGCTTAAAAAGTGCGTTGCGCCAACCTCACATTAAGGTGACATAAGGGCAGGTAGAAGGTAGCTAAAAGTACCACCGTTCAAGATAAATAATAAAGAATTCATTCAATACTTACGTCCACATTGTTAAAGTAAAACACAGTGTTTAAGTGAAACTAGGTTACGTTTGTTAGCAACAGTTCTAGTGTAGTGGACCTTGGCATACTCGGAGTTTGGCTTCGTTACGAACTACATACACAATACACATCAGCATCGCTTTATTAAATTAATGCACTGATTAAGGCAAATATAGATGATTTAATTATAATTAATATTCTATTATAATTTTTTATATATTTCCATTGGTATATATTTTAGTTATGTACAGTGTTATATAATTTTCACTACTGGGATTCAAGATTGACATCATTTATAAAAAATTTAACCACCTACTTTGTCCGATCTTGACTAAAGTTATATGGCACCGACCTTGATTAGAACAGGCTCCATCGAAGAAAGGGGGAATCTTAAAATCGGTCCACATTTTCCGGGGATTTCGAGTAACATATAAAAACACCGACGAATTAACAACTTCTTCCTTGAAGGCGGTTGAAAAAGCAGCTAGCAAGTCATATTAATCTAGAGGAAGCATCTCTTGTTCTGTATTTCATGTTGTGTTTTTTGCTCTCTATTTACTTTAGTTTAGTTCATGGTTCTTATAAGATCTATACTGTACCAACTTTTAAGTAAATTAGTTATTCTTAGCCTTATAACTTGAATGATTTTTGCTTGTTTTGCTGTTGACATTTCCTTCATTTTAGTCCTGATACACTTCTAAAGCTTGGCATTTAGACAGTTTTTGCATATTTGTTTCAAATGACTTTAAACTTTTAAGCTACAGCATTATGGACTTATTTTCTGCATTTTAGTTTAAAATTCCAGCCAAGTCTAGACAACAAACTCTTTCAGTATACATTGTAGTGACGATAAAGCGTCGAGGCGTGCTATAAACTCTGTTCCGGCTGGTTGCCGACCCTTTATGCGGATTACGGACCCACGGTGCAACGAGCTCGTCAAACTGTTTTATGGCTAGTGTTTATAAAATGACTGTATGTAGGTTATAAAATAGTAAGTTTTATTTTTCTACAATTACTTTAGAATGAGTTTTGGGGTTAATTTGAAGTGGTACCGATTTGTGCGGCAAATTATTTAAAAAGTATTATCGTACGTCTAACAGATAAGAAATACAATGCACATAAAACCTCAAACCACTTTATTTTATGTGTAGCAAGATTTAAAATAAAATGGCAATCATTTAAGAAAAGATGATTTTGAGAAATATCATAGCATCATTTTTTATGCGTAGACAACTGAACAAAGACATAATTATTTGTAAACTAAATCTGTATCTAGTTTACTTGAAACTCGAAATTAAGTAATCAGAAAAACGACAAAATATTTGTTGAACTAAATCGATTTTCATTTATTTATATTAGGTGTTAATTTCACATTATTTTAATTAACGCCATCTGCCGGTCAAAGAGCTAACTCCGAATCGCCCCCGCCCGTCGCTTGCATCCAACTATTTTTCAGCTGAAATTGAAGTCGAAATCCGCACGTAGATATTGTGTGGCAGACTGGAGCGAACTGTAATGGAATTTCAGGCGCGGCGCGTGATGTTTCGCCTCTAGCCTGGCTCTGAAACGCTGTTGTCTACAATCTAGATTATTTTTGATGCTAGGTTTTAACACTAAATGAAATAAAGTTGGTTTATATTCTCGACCGACTTCCCAAAAAGGAGGAGGTCCTCCATTCGTCGGTATTTATTTTATGTATGTTACGCGATATCTCCGCCGAATGTGGACCGATTTTCAAAATTCTTTTTGTGTTCGATAGAGCTTATTTTAAGGGTGGTCCCATAATTTGGTCACGATCGGATTTCAAGTCGGTCTGTTAAGTTTTTAAACTTGTGATTATTTACTTAGTAAACGTGGAGTAAGTCGCTGGATGCAGGCCGCTTCAAACAGGTCGATCTGGAAATCTTTGGGGGAGGCCTATGTTCAGCAGTGGACGTCTTATGGCTGATGATGATGATGATAATGATGATGATGATGAAATGTGGAGAGATTTTTTTTCTTCGTAATATAAATGTGGATTTTATTTCCGAGTCTGTAGTTTACGCTAATATTAGGTTCAGAGTTCAAATTCCAAGTCATTTTTTAGTATCAGCCCGGAGTCTTTGTGCCTGATGTCGCAACAGGCTTGCCCCCCATCACATCTGGATCGGAAATGAGCTTAACAAAATGTGGGTGTTCGTTAGTGCTGCCTATCCCTTCGAAGATGCAGGCGTGAGCTTATGTTGTGTGTAGCCAGTGACGTGCACAAGTATTTCGATCAGGGTAGACAAAATCTTGTAAAATTTCCCTCAACTTTTAAATCACCATTACTATAATCATCATCCCCGTGTCGATATAAGATATAAGCCGGGCCCTGCTATATTGATAATTTGTATTGGTCAAGATTTTTATCCTTTATGCAAATAGCAAATTGTCAGGGTAGACAGTCTCTTTATCTATATGGACTGCACGCCACTGTGTGTATGTACAAGGCATATAAACGTCCCCAGATATTTTTATTGATGATCTAAACTAGACGCAAACTGCAATAAAACCAAACTCGGTGTAAACTAGACCGTATTATAAAGGCGTAAAGTGCAGATTACTGACGATTTAAAAATGAGCGTCTACCGACTCTGTTTTACTAGTTGTGTGGATCAAAACAGATGTTACTGGTGGTTTACGACCCGGATATTTACCAGCGGCGAAGCGTTCATATAATACGATTTCGTACGGCTTACTTTAATTAAACTGACTTGTTATAAATAATATAAATAGGGTGGTCAATACAAATTATTCATTGGATCGCCAATTTTAGAACTGTTTGCATATATTCAATAAATAAAATAAATACACCCAACAGTCACACACCTAGTCCTGACACCCCACTATAACCTGTATCGTGGGTGTCAGATATTATGAGAGACTTGAAACAAATATATTTAGGCTACACAGTAATTTGTCTTAATGCGGGATTCGAACCCACGGCCTCTCGCTTCACAGCCGGCTACTCGCCCGCTGCGCTACGGTGGCTGTCTTTGCACTGAGACAAATGTTTGTATGGGCTACAGATATTTGTTTCGGGTCTGGGTGTTGTGAGACCGAGAGTCTCTCATAGCTCCTGATACCCACGACACAAGACTCGATCTCAGTCTGGGATCAGGACTATGTATGTGACTGTTGGGTATTATTTATTTATTTTTATTATTCATTGGATCGCCAATTTTAGAACTGTTTGCATATATTAGTTTTTTTATTTTACTTATGACATTATTCAATTGTTTCAGAGTTGAAGACGAAGCCACCTCACCAGTGAATAAGACAAGGTTAGTATTTGCAACGCAGCCATGATTCTTTCAGTTATCAAGCGACTTAACCGCTCAATCATTTTCAAATCCCTACTAAAAACCCTCTCCAGTCTCCTCATACATTTTCGACAGACTTCCAAAAAGGAGGAGGTCCTCAATTCGTCTAGTTTTTTTATGTTACGCGATATCCTCCGCCAAATGTTCGATAGAGCTTATTTCAAAGGCGGTCCCATATTTAAGTTTTTAAACTTGTGATTATTTTGATGATGGAAGATTGATGAAAGACATATATATGTTACATAAGCGTATGGGCCACCGGAGGCCGAGTCGCCCGTGACTATCTACATCTTCAAACTAAGCACTCTAGTCTACACTCTACATAGTTATAATTTTAAGCCAAGACTAGTTTTAAAGCGAGTATTAGTGTAACGCAACTAGGCCGTCAACAAACAACATAATAAAATAAAATTAGTATAATCACATTTCACAGTATGTAAAAGTGTGGTCACAATTTCATGTGGCATGTATTGAGTAATGTGAGTAAACATCTGATGTCGAGGGTTCCGTACTGTACATACCGATTTTAGCCACCAGTAAGTACCCTTAAACAGCGATAGCTGGGAATGGTACGGACTGCCGAGATGTCGGAGGTTTGAGACCAACTCCAAAATGCAGCACCTCTGACTTTTCTATGTTAAGTGTATTTTGATTGTGAAATATCGCTTGCTATAACGGTGAAGGAAAACATCGTGAGGAAACCTGCATACCCGAGAATTTCTTCATAAGAATTTCGAAGGTATGTGAAGTCTACCAATCCGCATTAGGCCAACGTGGTAGACTAAGGTCTAACCCCTCTCATTAGTAGAGGAGGCCCGTGCTTAGCAGTGCGACAGTAATATTACAGGGCTAATATTATTTTTTATTTTTCAAGTACCCTTAGTACGAGTTTTTCTAGATTCTCCAAATCGACGATAGTTTATAGTTTCTCCATATTTTTTTTAGTTCGTTGTAGTTTCTGCAGTGGCGCTGCTAGTCAAATGTATGGACAAAACGCAAACTCTCGTCGATTTCGAGAATCGAGAACTGTCAAAATTAACTCGTACTAGCCCGCCTAGCATGGGTGATACGAGAACATTTTGTCTACGCTTTTTGTACTGTTATAACCGGTTTTGTCTATTTGTCTATGGTCACTAACATGCGTCCTCGTTTATTTTCATGCAATATTGTAACAACACTTAGACAACATCTCGACAGTCGATTGTCGGGATATCTCGTGGCGCGTATGCTAGGCGGGCAGGGGTACTGAAATCTGAGTTACCGATCGAAAGGCAATAGCGAGCTGCTACTTTACGTTAGTGTTCTGTGGGACAGTGGCATCAAACCGCTCAAGCCGGCACGCTCAAGACGTTATTGTCTACAGCGTGGCTCTACCACTCATGAAGTGAGTGTAGACATAATAGTCTACAGCACGAATGGGGTTTGATACCACTGTCTCACAGAAAACCGACGTAAAGTGGCAGCTTGCTGTCGCGTTTCGTTCGGTGAGTGAGATTTCCGGTGGCCCCTTTCTCCCCTCCCTTTCCCATTCACTTTTCCCTCCCCTTCCGTTCCTTCCTTTTAGGTTGGCAACGCACCCATGATTCTTTTTGTGTCTTGGGTGTATATGGGCGGTGGCGATGACTTACCATCAGGTGACCCATCTGTTCGTTTGCCAGTCTCTGCTATAAAAAAAAAAACACTACAGCGTGGCTCTACTAAACTTGGTTTTTTCTCGAGATAAAATGTAGCCTGTCACTCAGGAATCGATTTCTAATACTTATATATTTAAAATCGGTTTAGTTGTTCTGAAGATTTGTGCATTTCTTTTCTGCTTTATAATATCAGATATACGGACCCCCAAAAACAGGTGCAATTATAACACGACTGTGTAATTATGTTTCTTTATCACCATCAACATTGGCCTTGTCGAATACATTGTAAGTTCTAGTTTGTACAATCATTTGACGAGACTATTTCACTGCCAAAACTCATGTTAGAGATTGTTTAATCAAAGCGGTTTTTAACTTTTTATACCGTAGGTACATAGATACATAGACGAATAATAGACGTAGTTTCCAAAGCAGCCAAATTAAAGTGGGATTGGGCCGGGCGCGTATGTCGTATGTCGAACGAAAGGTGGGCAAAACGGACTACCGAGTGGCACCCAGACGTAACAGCGTCGACGCGGTAGACCGAGAACGAGATGGCGGGACGAGCTCAACACGTTCCGTCCAGACTGGACCAATTTGGCACTGGATAGGGAGAAGTGGAAGAAATGGGGGGAGGCCTTTGCCCAGCAGTGGGACAGTAACGACTGATAAAAAAAAGGTACATAGAAGTACTGATTCGAAAAAGAAGTCCTAAATGTATTCATCCAATAAGTATTTTGTGAAAGGCGGAAGGGCTGACGTTTTAATAATCACAATCGTTTTAATAATAATAAATTAATTTAAAACTTAATTGATCGACTTCAAAATTATCCGATATAATGGTTACGCATTAATGGCATCACCCTTAATTAAGAATAAAATCTATCGAACACATAAATAATCTTAAAAATCTAAAAAATGAATAAGCTGTTCTTAATTTATTATTTCTTTTGTCATTATTGTGGCCAACAGGGATCATGAGCATAACAAATAAAATAAGAAATTACAAAATATGTATTGTAATAAAATTGAGTAGGTACAATGTAATAAGCGCTTTCTGATAGCGAAAGATTTTATAAACGTTTAGACATAACATAACATAAGCTCACGCCTGTATCCCCGAAGGGGTAAGCAGAGGTAAACTAGCGAACTAGTACATCCACATTTCGCCGAGCTTAGTTCCGTCCCAGATGTGATAGGGGGCGAGCCTATCGCCATATCGGGCACAAATTCCAGACTCCGGGCTGATATGGAAAAATCCAATATCACTTCGCCCGATCCGGGGATCGGACTCGAGACCTCAGGACGGTAGTCGTAACGAAATACAACTACGCCACCGAGACAGTCGTCGGCAGTCAGTAAATGGTTAGATTACACTAACAAATACCTCTTTGTAATAAGTATAGTCTAACGAATACAATAATGTACAGCGTGTGAAGGAACACAGTTTTGTACACGCTATTAGCAAGTAATGTTCGCGCGTCCGTGCGCAGGCGGCCTTGGCGCCGCGCATTCGGCCTGATCTTGTTAGATGAGCGGAAGCGATGTAAAATACTCTTGTAAGCATGACATTTCTTTCCGCAATGTGGGCTCACCGGAACATATTAGGTGGGATTGAGGCCATATTCCTCGTCTGTGGGTCGCGAAATTCGAAGCCGTGGTCGCTCTACAAAGCCTCGGTGAAGAAAGAAAGTATGACCTTGTTATTCCGGCCCATTTCACAGTTCACTGTCGGTTATGTTATTTTAATTCTTGTGAAAATTCAAGGACTGCAGGATGTAAGCTCAATCCAGAATTAATTACTTACTGATCTCTTAGGCGTATGTTATACATAGAAATTGATCATAAACGATTAACTTTTTAATTTTTAAATGAAGGTAGATATTATAACACTAAAATTTTTGAACAAATGACAACTTAGTCCTACCTGTGACTATGAAGGCTGCAAAGCCTTCGAAACGTCGGGCCTAAAATTAAAATCAAATCGCGATAGAATCCGTAAAAACTAGTTTTGATTCAAATATTACTTATCTTTAGTAGAATCTTTAAAAAAATTGGTATGATTACCAATACGCTGATTTTCATAACAGTGTACTTTAAATAAAATTGTAGTAAATACCTTACGAATGTTTCAGAAATGTTTCTTGAGGTAGAAACGAGTATGTAACATAATCAGCCCGCCTAGCATGCGTGCATCGAGAACGCTTTCTCAACGCCTTTTCTCTGCGAGTCGACGGACGCTAGCATGCGTTCTCAGTTATTTTAATTCGATACGCCAAAAATCGAGAATGCTGAACGTTTTGTCATCTGTGGTAATATTTCTCAACAGTTCTCAACAAACCCTAACATGCGTGCTTATTTTTGGCGATACTGAACACGATTTTTGACAGTTGGCAGTAGTCTGATTCTCGTCGGTGCTTTTGTATGACGAGTAAATGTGGCTACCATTACAAATGATTAAAAGTTGAAATTAAACAATGAAACGGAGTGAATAACAAATTGCGGCTGTGTAGAAATAACAGATCTTGTGTTTTAAAACTATTTAACAACAATAAGTGAACAATGCAATTAATTTTGAACATGGTTATAATATGTTGAGCCGTGAGCGTCAAACGCGGAAAATGCAAAGACCAAAGTAATCTAAGG
Source organism: Clanis bilineata (assembly GCA_036417725.1). Lineage (NCBI taxonomy): Eukaryota > Metazoa > Arthropoda > Insecta > Lepidoptera > Sphingidae > Clanis > Clanis bilineata. Next base: position 12,354,857 of record CM071150.1, on the reverse strand, counting down.
TAAAGACGCTAATGGGATATATGACATCCCTTTGATGTAAGCAAGTTTTGACAAAATAGAAAAACTGGCCCCTAAAATTGAACCTCAAGCCGCAGGAATGCCCTTCCCAATAAAAGGTAATACATAATTCCTTTTCAACCATTTTCAATATCCACTGAAATAATTATGATGCTGACGATAGGTCTTTAATCTTAGTTTGATGCTACATAAATTATTAGTCTAAGCTATTGTTTAAAACATAAGTAGTTTTTATTTTTATGTAGGTGCTCTGTGGCATCCAATTCCTTTCCATAAATACTTTAATCTTTTTAAAACACATTCAACATTTATTCATATTTTGTTTTATGTAGGTACAACATCCCTTCTAAGTACAAAATAATTAAACAATATCTTTTAGCCTTGTAAAAATAAAGAACCTTAACTTTAATAATATAATTATATTGAAATTCAACAGGTTTATTTATTTTTACAGATGATTAGGTATGTTTTTTTTATAATAAAAAATAATTTATTTTTATAGATGATTAATGTTACTCCTCAGAACCATGACTTACTTCCAGCCTTAGATGCATAACCTTAAACACCGGAGCAGAGTTACACTGATTGGCATTGCCAAGTATGCAATGCAGTAGAACAAACGGGTGTAAAAGGCAACCTAAAGTGCTTGGGAATCAACAGAATTCTGCAATATATACCAGAGAAAGCAAACATAATTATAAACATGTACTACAACATCTATAATGTTATGAAATATTTTGGGTAAGTTATTTACACAATTGTTACATAACTGTGAAGACAGGAATAAGTATATTATATTACAGGGTCCCAATGGGTAGGTACCTGTTATAAATGAGAACTGAGATGAGCCAATCGGAACAGAAGAACCGATGTTATTATGACTAATAATATTACTTATAACTTATAAGTAATTGCATGACTATCTCAAGTCGGATGTGTACAATTAATGATTAAGTAGATATTTTTATATGTAAAATTGTGTTAGAATATATGAATAACTCTTCTTCTTGGGCTAGTGGCAGTATTATGGTCTATAAACTGAGAGGTCCAGCGTTTGAATCCCAGATTTTTTTAATACTACTTGCCCGGACAAGTCAGCCTTAAGGCAGACGGCAGGTCATAAAAACAAATTCTTTCTGCAACATATGTATCTGAAAACAAGTGTTGCGCTGCACATTGGATCTTTCCATCTGGAAAGAAAGAATACTATAACACTTTGTTATAAAATACTTTGACTAAAGGAGAAGTTGAAGGTCACAAATTAAAATCATATTAATTTATTGGCCAGCATCAGCAGATAGATTGTTGTATGTCCACTAATGTGTTTTAAAATCTTTGTTGCAGTATGGCGTCATGCACACCGGTGAGGCGCCGTGAAGAAAACACTGCCTACAGAAACCCATTGAGACTCTATCTGATGTTTTGTGATTATTGTAGAATATGGTCTTTTTTCATTATATTGTGTAAATAAAATGAGGAAATAGTGTAAAAGTGATCAGTAGTGAGATGAGCCAAACATTTAAATTGAAGAAGAAAATTGTAAAGCATTAATAAAAAAGCATTATTTTATTATATAGTTTTCTTTATGACTGTGGGCAGGGTTCGATTCCCCAGGTCGGGAAAGTCGATTTTCCTTATTTGATACCTACCTCTATTCCTCTGCCTATCTCTTCGGGGATACAGGCCTGAGCTTATGTTATACATATATAGACTCACGTCTGTATCTCCGAAGGGGTAGGCAAAAGCGAACTAAAGAACTAGATCACCCACATTTCGCCGCGCTAATTTACGTCGTAGATACTTATATTATGTTATAATAAAAAAAATACGATTTCTTTCTTTTTACTTTGATCGTCTATTACACATTAACTTACCTAAGCAGGCTTAGCCGTTAAAGTTTTCCTTGTAAATTTACTATTTATGCTACTACGATTTTTTTCACATATATATCCGGAACCAACCGTTTAGGATACCTTAGGGGGGGCGATGCCCCATTCTACCAACAGCTATGTAGTATTAATCGTCTCTCAGATAAACTGTAATCAGACAGAGAGACGGACATGGCGAAACTATAAGGGTTCCTTTTTCGCCATTTGGCTTCGGAACCCTAAAAAGTAAGGCCCGTATTAATAAACCGATCTCAGTTTCAGTCTCAAGTTCGATATCAACTGATACGCTCTCAAGATGAGGTTAGCATCTTAAGATCGTGTCTGTACAATAAACACATATCGACACCATCTCAAATGATATCGGTCTCAAGAGCAAGACATCAAATTACGTTATTTGAGCTTGATCTTGATAGCGCCTTACGTTCACAGACGGAAAATGAACTAACTAATTTGTGTAATTTATTTAAGTTTTGTTATTACATAGCGAAAGTGTAAAGCCGGGTCTTCCGCACTAAAACATTAAACAAAACACCTACACAAAACATGTATTTTTTATCTATGGTCCATTGTTCTACGAACAGGTGACAGCTAAAATGGTTGTTTTGCGTATGTGTTTTTAGTATTTTGTTTCGAAAAAGCTAAACTAAGCCGAATCCTTTCGGCAACATGCGTGCAAAAGTGTTGCGACCCAACATTAAGGTGGGATAAGGGAAGAAGTAGAAAGAAGAAAGAATGAATAAGAAATGTTTAATGGACATAATTAAAAAGTACAGCAGTGGCGAATGGTAAAAAATTTCAAAAGGGAAGCCAATGACACTTTCTCCTTCAAATAATACCTAGATAATACTTATTTATTAGTCTACAATCTGGCAAAGGGAAGCCGTTAGGAATCTGGTTGTACGGACCCTTCGCGGCAGAAGTACATACATACATAAGCTCACGACTGTATCCCCGAAGGGGCAGACAACTGACGCACTAGCCAACTAGTACACGCACATGTCGCCGATATTAGTTCCGTCCCAGAAGTGATTAAAACACTAAAAACATCTACACAAAACACTGAAACATCTATACAAAACACAAAAACATCTACACAAAACACAAAAACATCTACATAAAACACTAAAAACATCTATACAGAACACTAAAAACATCTACACAAAACACCAAAAACATCTACACAAAACATTAAAAGCACCTACACAAAACATTAAAAACATCTACACAAAACACCAAAAACGTCTACATAAAACACTAAAACGCTACACAAAACACTAAAAACATCTACTCAAAACACCGAAAACATCTACACAAAACATAGAAACATCTACACAAAAATTGAATGTTTTGTGTAGGTGTTTTGTATCATGTTTTAGTACACGCGGCTTAATATAAACTTGTTTAACGATAGTGGAGTGAAGATCAAATAAATTGTATTTAGTCACCTACTTGTTCTAGCGGCATAATATATGTATGGGCTGTGAACCGGGAGATCCTGGGTTCGATTCCCAGGTCGGGCAAAGCAGTTTTTCTAATTTAATTTCTCCGGGACTGGATCCCCCAGTAGGGGTTGACAGGCAGGCAGCCGGTCGTAAAAACTAAGCTAAATCCTTCCTGCAACATGTTTGAAAGATGTGTGTTGCGCCGACCCCACATTAAAGTGGAATAAGGTTGGATTCAACTTCAGCAATAATATTTCTAAATTCCATATTTACCACTAATAATACACTTTCACGGTCTTAAGTCACGAATCGACTACACTCAACAATCGCGATCTTAAGATACATCTCAAGAGAGCACTTGAGATCTGAGTTTAATTTATTAATACGCGCCTACTCAACTGATAACGGGTGCTTAAGTAAACAGCTCAAGTTTTATTTATTACTAGCTTTTGCCCGCAGCTCCGCACGCGTATTTTGTAGGGCCAACGGAAAAAACTTTTGATTTGTCGATCCGCCCTTTCGTTTTAGTCTAAATATGGGCGACCCAGCTATCGATTTTGAAGTCAATCAGCCCAAAAACAAAGAAAAACAAAATGGCGGCCACTTTTGACAGGCTTGATAGCGGTTCTGTAGTTCGGAACCACGGGGCGACTCAGATATCGATTTTGAAGTAAATCGACCCAAAAACAAATAAAAAACAACATGGCGGCCACTTTTAACAGGTTTGAGAGCGATTCTGTCGTTCGAAACCACAGCGCGAATCAGATATCGATTTTGAAGTCAATCGGCCCAAAAACGTAGAAAAACAAAATGGCGGCCACTTTTGACAGCTTTGACAGCGGTTCTGTCGTTCGGATCCACGGGGAAACTCAGATATCGATTTTGAAGTCAATCGGCCCAAAAACAAAGAAAAACAAAATGGCGGCCACTTTTGACAGGCTTGATAGCGGTTCTGTAGTTCGGAACCACGGGGCGACTCAGATATCGATTTTGAAGTAAATCGACCCAAAAACAAATAAAAACAACATGGCGGCCACTTTTAACAGGTTTGAGAGCGATTCTGTCGTTCGAAACCACGGCGCGAATCAGATATCGATTTTGAAGTCAATCGGCCCAAAAACGTAGAAAAACAAAATGGCGGCCACTTTTGACAGCTTTGACAGCGGTTCTGTCGTTCGGATCCACGGGGAAACTCAGATATCGATTTTGAAGTCAATCGGCCCAAAAACAAAGAAAAACAAAATGGCGGCCACTTTTGACAGGTCTGACAGCGGTTCTGTCATTGGGAACCACGGGGCGACTCAGATATCGATTTTGAAGCCAATCGGCCCAGAAACAAAGAAATACAAAATGGCGGACACTTTTGACAGGTCTGACAGCGGTTCTGTCATTGGGAACCACGGGGCGACTCAGATATCGATTTTGAAGCCAATCGGCCCAGAAACAAAGAAATACAAAATGGCGGACACTTTTGACAGGTCTGACAGCGGTTCTGTCATTCAGAACCACGGGGCGACTCAGATATCGATTTTGAAGTCAATTGGCCCAAAAACAAAGAAAAACAAAATGGCGGCCACTTTTGACAGGTTTGACAGCGGTTCTGTCGTTCGGAACCACGGGGCGACTCAGATATCGATTTTGAAGTCAATCGGCCCAGAAACAAAGAAACAAATTTTCAACCTCTATTTCATCCCTTTGTAGGATAAAAATATATCGCACCCCATTTCTGTCCTTAGGGCTAAAACTATCCTCATACCAACTTTCTTAAAAATCCGTTCAGCGGTTTCTGGATTCCCATAAAAACTTTCATCCCCTATTTCATCTAATTAGGGGTTGATTTAAAAAAGTAGCCCATTTGTGTCTTTAAACTCAAAGACATGCACTATCCCATACCAAATTTCGTAAAAATCCATTAAGTGGGCCTAAAATTCCTATACAAACGTTCATCCCCTATTTCATCCCATTAGGGGTTGATTTAAAAAAGTAGCCCATTTGTGTCTTTAAGCTCAAAGATATGCACTATCCCATACCAAATTTCGTAAAAATCCATTAAGTGGGCCTAAAATTCCTATACAAACGTTCATCCCCTATTTCATCCCATTAGGGATTGATTTAAAAAAGTGGCCCATTTGTATCCTTAAACTCAATGATATCCACTGTCCCATACCAAATTTCATAAAAATCCATTAATTGGACCTAAAATCCCCATACAAACTTTTAACCCTTATTTCATCCCTATAGGGGTTTATGAAAAAAAATGAAGTACCCCATTTGAATCCCTAGGGTCAAATGTATCCTCATACCAAATTTCATCAAAATCCATTAAGCGGTTCCAAAATTCCCATACAAACTTTCATCCCCTATTTCATCCCTTTAGGGGTTGATTTAAAAAAAATAAAGTACCCTATGTCCGTCCTTGGGGTTAAAAGTACCCACATACCAAATTTCATCAAAATCGGTTCAGCGGTTTAGACGTGAAAACGCCACAGACAGACAGACAGACAGACAGACAGACAGACAGACAGACAGACAGACAGACAGACAGAGTTACTTTCGCTTTTATTATTTAGTAAGGATATAGTCCAGCATCTCAAGTGTGAACACAAGACTTAGCTCAAGTTTGAGATCGGTTTATTAATACGGGCCTAAGACCCGTCCTGTTAGAGAAGGGAGTGAGTTATTCTAAACTCTTTCAGTGCAAAACAGTGCAAAATGATCACCATAGCAATTTAACCGGTTTTGTATGCCCTATCGCCATATCGGCCCCAAGGATCGAACCTGTGGCCTAGCGACGTTAGTCGTACTGCAATATAACTACGCCACAGCTGTCTGAATGTATTAAAAATACTGATAAACATGTTCATAATGCTTTCATTATTATTAATAGAAATTGCAGTTTATAAGTTTATTAGTTATTTTTTTGCATCACAAGAGGGGAATAATAATTAACGTAGATTGACGCAAGGCAGGCAACCGATCGTAAAAAATAAGCCGAATCCATTCCATTTCCCTAACCCTACATTTTGGTAAAGTAATAACGAAAACACAAAAAATATAAGTGATTAGAGGTAGGTGTTATATGCTATTAGTTGCCTCCTTGGTTTAGTGGCAGCATATATGGGCTGAGGACCGGGAGGTCTCGGGTCCGATTCCCATGTCGGGCAAAAGCGAATTTTCTTATTCAATTTGCTCAGGACTGGATCCCTAAGAGGGGGTTGACATCAGGCAGGCAGCCGGCTGTAAAAACTAAGCCCAATCCTTTATGCAATATGCTTGATAGTTTGTTGCGCCGACCCCACATTACGGTGGGATAAGGGCAGGTAGAAAGAAATAAAAAAGGGTTGTATGCTTTTTACTTTTTATATTTATATAACTTCGTAGTTAAATTTCTAAGTATACATAGGTATTTAACTCTGTAACTGGTGTCCCAAGATACAGGCTTTGTATTGATTTCTTAAGTTTACGCGAATGCTATTCATTGAAATAAAATTACTTTTACGGATTAAATACGGAACGTCGGGAATAAAAATTAAAACCAAATCGTGATAAAATCCGTAAAAATAATTTTATTTCAATACAGGCTTTGCCTATTTTGGGAACCTCTGGTAATTTTTAGAAGATCATGGACTTAATTTATTTAACCAACTTCTATTATGTTTATATTGTATTGTGTAAATTAAGTCTTTGTAAAATCGGATATTTTTTGTTTTAAAATAAATAAATAATATTACTTTATTCTTACAAAGGGGCCTAACTCAACATGAGATAAGAATAACAACTAAATGATTATTATCATACAATATCAACATTTTGACGCAATGCAATTCATTACAAACATTTTTCTTCTTAATACTGTTATGTAATTTATGTTTTAAAACAAACATATTACTTTTAAATACCACTTTGTCACTTAAGAACTTACAATTAATTAAGCAAACTTATAAAAATAACAAATTATCACTTTTGAGTTTGCTGTCATTAACAGTAATAATATTTATTTATTTACTAAGTTTCTACAAAAAGGCTTACATTTCTATGAACCTAATATAACCTATACTCACTTATGCTAAGTACAAAGAACAACATTTCTATAGTTTTTTAACACACTGTCAAAAATTATTCATGCTTACTGTCCATCAACTTTTCTTCTTCATACAAATAAATAAAATTTTAATTTCCTATTACCGATACTTCTTATATCGAAGGCAGACATAGTTGGGTCACTGCACCACCATAGTTTATTTTAGTTATTACTGGTGCACCAGACCTATAAAAAGTAAGAAACTTATATTTATTACATATCTATATAGTATAATAAACAGGTCGATCTGGAAATCTTTGGGGGAGGCCTATGTTCAGCAGTGGACGTCCTATGGCTAATAATGATGATGATGATGATAGTATAATTTGTATATTTTTTCAGGTGAACCTTGCAATTGAACTTGTTCTGCATTATTTCACAAATTGCATTTATGCTAGGTGTATAATTTACAATTTACATAAACATATAAACATAAGCTCACGCCTGTATCCCCGAAGGGGTAGGCAGAGGCGTACTAGAGAACTAGAACACCCACATTTCGCCGAGCTTAGTTCGGTCCCAGATGTGATAGGGGGCGAGCCTATCGCCATATCGGGCACAAATTTACAATTTGACCACACATTTTAGGCTATTTACATTTTCAAATTATATTTCTACATGATATTATTATTGCATTATTATAGGTATAGAGGTAGTATACAGACACTGATAGCATTTTATAGAAACTGTTCAATGTTAGTACAACAAATTTACTGCAACTACTGTCATTGAACTGTAATAATAATCGAAATTAAGGTTTGATGTGATGGGGGCAGGCCTATCATTGTTATTATGGTGGAAATATTGACAGTTTTACAAATAGGTGACCACTTACCTACTTGTTAGAACTACTTCACAACTTAACTAACAAAATCCTAATAACGCTTGTGCTGTTATGATCTAATATCTAGTAAACCTAAAATAAACATGAAGGGTTGTTAACTTACTATTTTCCACTGGTCCACTGAACTTTTTTAGATTTCTCCACTCAGCATTATGTTTCATAGTCTCATTTAGAGAGCAGTCTCCCGACGTAGTTCAGTTGAGCCGCCAATTATACTGTCAATCATGTACCTACGTAATTTATTTATGCCCCGGTACTTTGTAGGCACTCTGAAACGGTGCAAGGCAGTTATCTTGTTAGTTTCGTTGATATAACGTACAATACATAAGTAATTGTATGTCATTCATTAATTTAGGTACTTACTTTAGGTTATGTAGGATCTTTTGTATTTGCTCAACATTATGCATAACTTTATCGCTATCCTTTATTCATATTCTATCCTTGCTGTTCGTACAGGTCATGAGAGCTATTTATTAGCTTAAGAGGTAAGTTATTTCATTTATTTTCAGTGTTTGGTTAGGACGATGTTGATATGAAGCTACTTCGCCAATATGTCGTAAAATATTTTCAAAGCTTGATTAACGATAGTATAAAGTTAGCCGCCTGCCACGTAAAGTATTTTCAAAACTAATTTTAGTAAAAACGGCTTGTTTTTCACTAACTTCCATTTTAATGTAAACAAACGTTCAAAGACAAACATAGACTAATCTGTCACTTGTAATGTCAAAATCAATTAAAGCAGAGGGATCATAGACAATCTAAGGGCAGAACACACGATAATCCAGCTGATTTGAATGAACGAAAACCATTGTTGCTATACAAAAGAAAGAACGGTATTTCATAGGGCAACATTGATTTCTCGCCCAAGTCGTCGTCGAGAACATTGTCAATTTCGGACCGCATGCTAAGGCAATCGAGATTTTTGGTATCATCGGCTTGATCACGATACTCGACGATTGTGATATGTCGTTGCGTGCATGCTAGGCGGGCTGGAAACCCCTAATTTTATAATATATAAAAGTTAATTTTAGCACTAATATTGGAATTTCTGAGTAGGTACTTAATTACCTAAATACATTTATACAAATAATAAACATGCAAATGTAACCGATTTCCCATCATTTAGTCGTTAATGAACTTATTTCGTATTCAAGATGCATGAGTAATTTGACTAAATTAAAAAGGCTTGCAATTTGTAAATATGAATAATTTGCAACCATGAATTTGCTGGTGATATTTCCTAGTAAGAAACTATTACTGGCCAACTAGCAATTCAATAACTCCCCTTACCACTGCCATAAAACAGAATGCACAGCTAGCAGGACGTGCTGGCTGCCATCCAAATAAGTTGGAGAGCCATTAATTACAGCGCATTTCTTACGTATGAATTCACATTTCAGTTGTTAATTAAAACCAGGAGTGTTGAACGCTGATTTAATTATTTTCAACCGACTTTCAAAATGGAGATTTTCATTTCATTTCTGGTTTATATATGGACCGTGTTGTGCAGAAATGATCCAACCCACATTTCTTTTTTACATCAATATGGTCTATAATGGCTTAGACTTTAGAATCATGTTGGCATCAATAAAAAATGTGGGTTGGATCATTTCTGCACAACACGGTCCATATGTCCTTTCAAATATATTATGAACTTATTTTCTTAATTACTTTTACAATCAGAGAGTTGGTTTAAAAGGTGGCGTCATATAAAATGGTTTAGAGAAAAACTTTTCAATAAAAATACACTGCAAAATTAAATGGTGTTTCAAAGTCAGTTATTTAAATTGTAGTTAGGTTAGGTACCTAAGTCCTAAAAGGTTTTCATCAAAATTTTTTTACATGGATCATCAAACAAGGTCAAATAAGAACGGTATTAGAAAGCCAAGGCATTTTCCTTTATTAAAGTCGACGGTGTATTACGTAATTTCCTCATTATTAATGGGATTAGGAGGTTATTGAATAAAAGGACATGAGAAATTCACCCGGGCAGGGACTAGGATGGAATGATTATTATCACTTGTTTTCACTCCGATGACGCATATAATATATCGATCATCTATCTATATTATATTCTCGATACATTCGACGTGCTTGATGGATGAGTTCTTTTACTTCTTTTGTATTTATTTCTTTTTGGAATTAAATATGTCCTTACTGTTTGAGTATAACTTTTTTCGTTCTGCGCAATGATTATGCTTCACTCGATGACAAGTGCAGCACAATCGGAGAATATTAGTGTTGATTATATTGTTGATAAAAGCTCTCCCAAATGCTGGAGTATGTAATTAATTGTCTCTTCACACGCGTTATGAACTCTATATTGTGGTCTGTAAGATTTTGCGGTTAAGTTACGTAATATATCATTCAAACTGCCTCGTTGGCGTGGTTGTATTTCGGTACGACTACCGCCCTGAGGTCTCTAGTTCGATCCCTGGGTCGGGCAAAGTGATATTGGATTTTTCCATATCAGCCCGGAGTCTGGAATTTATGCAAGCTCGCACCTTATCACATCTGGGACAGAACTAAGCTCGGCGAAATGTGGGTGTTCGAGTTCGCTAGTACGCCTCTGCCTACCCCTTCGGGGATACAGGCGTGAGCCCATATTAATGTTATGTTATATCATTGTAGTTCGCCAATAAGTGGCGGCCTAACAATATTATGACTCAGTATTCCCAGTAGACACCCGCCCCCGCTACCTCCCCGCTAATAAATCCCCAGCCTTAGCGTGATTCATGAATTCCGTGACGCATTCAACGTACTAGGCTCTTTGTTAAGTTTTTATTACGTTTATGCACTTTTTGCGGTTTAGCCTCAATATTATGGAGTTTTTACATTACCCAGCGGTAATTACAGACATAGGGTATTGTGTTTTTCCAAAAATGTAGAGGCAAAGGAGGATAGAAGACAAACATGATGTGTCTTTAGTTGATTCTGGAAACTATACCTAACTAAATGTTATAAGAAGTACTACTTCGTTAATTATTCCTTTAAAAAACTATTTTACTTAGGGCGACTTGCAGCTCCGCGATAATTTATACCAAATCATGATTTAAAGATATAAGTGAGCTGTAGTTTAAATCGAGATAAGCTGTAACTCGTGATTAGTAATAGCGTTGCAAGTCGCCCTTAGATTCGATTTTTTTAATTCTTATTAAAAGACAGTAATGATTTTTGGAATGACGAAGTTGCGATTACGGTTTTTATTTTCCAGTTTTTCTCGTAGGTATGCCCGGGATCTCGGGAAAAAAATATAACTTTCTGGTTATTACCGATTTACGGGAATATCCTAATATATGCCAATTTTTAAACATCCTTCATGAAGTAAATTCTTAAACGTAATAAGCTTGTGGCATTTCTACGGTCAAGGTTCGCCATGCAGGATGCTGTGACGTCACGTGACATTTAATACGCATTCTTTTATAGTGTTGCCATATGCAATTTACATTTATACCCTCTAAAAATTAAGAACAATATACTTTTAATGTAGGTAGAATAATAAATACGGTATCGATCAAATTAACGAAGTCTTCTATGTTTATTGAACTCTCAAGCAAATAGGTGGTTTGAGGGGTTTAAAAATTTGTAACCTGTCTGTTATTATAACAAGTACTTAGATCAATTACGACAAAATTGCTTTTTTATATCAAAGCGGATATAATGGAAAGTGTAGGTCTGTAGCATGGACCTATAGAATAAGAGGTCCATGGTTCGCAGGTACATATGTTTTGAAAATCTGTTTAGATAGATACCTAGGCGTTAAAATTCTTTTCGTACATAGGTACATTAAATAGAGACTTCCAGTTTGTAAATATTTACTAAAGTTAAAAAAAAAAGTTATTTCACATGCAAAATAAAATTATTATAATTTATTAGTTATAAAAGAACGCCACTTCTAATTACTAGATATTAAAAGTAGCATCTACTTTCTAATACAATCTGATTTTGAAAATAGTATCAACTTGTCACACGACCTGCACATTTTTGATGTCACTGGTACCGTTTAGAACGCATTTAGAAAGCTCTAATTTGATGTCTATCAATGTAGAATACACTAGATATTAAGAAATAACTTTCACTATTAGGAATTTTAAGGCCTACAAAAGACTTGAAATCCGTTGCTGACAACTATTGAGTTTGTAATATTTCATCTATTTTTGATAGCTATTATTTTATTTGTGAAAATCTCCTTTATCAGATACATTTGTATGCCAATATGATGCTGGTCATAACTCGCACTTAGTATTACTTTTTTTAAATGTAACCATTACCACCAATGATGATAATAAATGATTTATTGGTTTAAAAGGAGAAAAAATGAGAATACATTCATGTATTGTCATGACAAAATACTGGTAAAAACAGATGAAGTGAAAGTAGTACCTATATTAGAATTGTGGGAACAAAGAGTTGGTGACTGACGACCGTTGGTGTCATTCGTTAAGTGAAGCATAGGAAGTGAAAATCCATAGTCGCTGCCTACCCGTATGAAATACAGACTATTATGTATACATGTAAGAACAAAATTTTCCACTGCTTCGAGATATACCAAATAATTACGATATACCTATCTTAATTTATATGATTCATGTACTTACCTATACCACTTTATTCTTCAGTGAAAAAAACGGCTTCATCACGCCGTCCCAACAGAATGGCGGGGAAGAATCACCCCCACCGGAGAAGGAAAGGGCAGATCAGGAAGATACGGAGAAGAGCCACGCGGGGCCTGTGCCCCACTCTGCTGAGGGGCCCAACGATGATCTGTACGCGATACCAGTGAAGCTCAGGCCGAAGAAGGAGCCACAGTTGCCGCCGGGATGGGAGAAACACGAAGGTAAGAAGACACTTCATAATAAATGCGAGCTCGATAGTCGACAGTTATTCGGACCTCGTGAAGTTTGTGTTATCTGTTGGAACCTCCGTCTATAAAATTATCTTTTTCCAGGTTTATCTGTCCTTAGACAGTCTCATTGCTGTAGACAGCGAAATCCCTGTGAGTTGATTTATCTGACCTGACAGTTGGGCACATTGCCTCCCTCTTACTTTCTAATGAGGTTTTGGATGAATATTTTACTTTAATTAGGGCTTCGAACGCAAGGGCTTTTTGTTAAGAAAAGGTAATGGGAGAAGAAGGAAATGCTTAACGGATACCTGCGATGGGAATTTCCACAATTAATCTATATTAAAATGCTGTATATATGCTTTTAATCTAGGTAATCGTATAATCACTAATCAGGAAATGGAAACTATGGATCGGATATATTTCATAATTCTAGATAAATACAACTTCAGTTTAACACTGCTAGTAATTTTCTATTTCTTGTTTCGATCAGTCCAAACCTTATCAATAATTATAATTACAGATTCTGACGGTCCCTACTACTGGCACATAAAGAGTGGCACAATCCAAAGAGAGATTCCCAAAATGCCTCCAGTAGAAGCCAAAGAGTCCAGGATCTCCATGGTGCGTGACTGCTCCAATCTGTCAGAGGTGGGCAAATACGAAGGTGTGATGACCGGATCCGTCACCAGGAGTACCACGAGCGGGGCTCTGGACCATGTGGACCAGGAAGCTGAGAAGAAACGGAAAGAGGAGATGTCGTACAAGTAAGAGTTATTTGAATATGGATAGTTGAATTGTTAGTTGTGTTATTGATGAGAAAGGTCAAGTAAATTCCACTTCATGAATACATGACTAGATGAGAGATATTATTACAGACGATTTTGATAATGATGAAAAAAATTGGTGTCAGATAATGAATATTCAGACCATGACCATTGCAGTCAAAATATCATTTATTTGGAATAAAAATACTATTATAAGTAATTTTGCATAATAAATCAATAGATTAGTCGATTGCTTATACAAACTAATGTTTCATAAACAAATCTTCATTGTGTAAATAGACTGCCTCGGTGGCGTGGTTGTATTTCAGTACGACTACCGTCCTGAGGTCTCAGGTTCGATCCCCGGGTCGGGCAAAGTGATATTGGATTTTTCCGTCTCAGCCTGGTGTCTGGAATTTGTGCCCGATATGGCGATAGCCTCGCCCGCTATCACATCTGGGACGGAACGAAGCTCGGTGGAATGTGGGTGTTCTAGTTCGCTAGTGCACCTCTGCCTACCCCTTCGGTGATACGAGCGTGAACTTTTTATGATTATTGCCTAGATGTATTTTGTTATAACATTGTTACTACAGACGGCGCAGCTTCCCAGCCCGTCCTGAGCCCGACAACGGCCGCGCCGTGCGGTTCTTCGTCCGTTCCCTCGGCTGGGTGGAGATCTCGGAGTCGGACCTCACTCCCGAGCGCTCCAGCAGGGCCGTCAACAAGTGCATCGTGGACCTCAGCCTCGGTCGCAACGACTTGCTCGATCAGGTCGGACGTTGGGGCGATGTGAGTATATCAATTAGTAAAATGTGTCTACCAGAGTATATGTTTTAAAATGCATTGTTCATCGCCTAATTTAGAAACTTATGAATATCATGACAATACGGGGACATAAGTCTCGGAAATACTTATTGGGAGCCAACAATATGGAATTTTCGGAACAATAATTGATCTATAGCTGCAAAATAATGCTGTTATTTTAGTTCTTATCTCAAAGTGTAGATTTCTTCTATTTTACGAGAAAAGTATTTTGATTCGTAGGACCTATAAAGTGAGCAATATTTCTGATTTTAGGGTAAGGACCTGTTCATGGACCTCGATGATGGCGCTCTCAAACTCATAGACCCTGAAAGCCTCAACACTTTACATACGCAGCCGATTCACACCATTCGCGTCTGGGGGGTCGGCAGAGACAACGGACGGTAAATTAACAACAAATCTTGTAATGGCATCATTTAGTTATTTGTAAACGGTATTCATAAATGTCTATTTTTCTGTCCTCTTTCTTGCATTCATGGAACAGTGAAAGGTACTAAAGTAGTTTAGGATTATCATTGTCGTTTTCATCAATCATTCCATTTCAATCTTGATCATTGACGATTTTATCCCTTGCTTTAATTTCAGAATTCGTATTACTGATAGAGATTTTATTACCATAAACATATTTGGTGATAAGCTTAATTAAGAAATCATTGACTCCATTTCTGCGATTCTTTAGGGAATACTCATTAAGTTGAACAATATATCTTTTATGTCGATTTTATCAGTAACAACACGCTTGAATAGACTGTGCTTTATCGAACTTTTTAAGATGGTATTTTCCTAATAGTTTTAACAGACGCTTTCGAGGGAACAGGGGTTGAAGAATAAATAATGAGGAAATAATAAAGGGATGCTTTTTTAAAGGGAAGTGTGATATGCTAGAAGTAGATACCTATGGTACCCTGGACCTTTTGTAATTAAGAGAATATTGTATTTTCTGTATTTTTTCCCTTCCTCATAGCTTTTAGAGGAAAATGCTGTCTTTGGGCGGTTAGAAATTGAATTTCCTCTAAAACAGATTTACGTAAATTCCTATGAGTAAGGAGAAAGATATTTAGTTTCCGTATCAGTACTGTAGAGAGTGTAACGGTAAGTGCATCACAGGGACTTCGCGTACGTGGCCCGCGACCGCGCGACGCGCAAGCACATGTGCCACGTGTTCCGCTGCGAGGCGCCCGCGCGCACCATCGCCAACGCGCTGCGGGACATCTGCAAGCGCATCATGATCGAGCGCTCGCTGCAGCCGCCGCCCCGCCCCACCGACCTGCCCGCCGCCCGCCGCCCGAGACCGCTCTCCGGTGAGACTCCTGCACTATACATGATCGAGCGCTCGCTGCAGCCGCCGCCCCGCCCCACCGACCTGCCCGCCGCCCGCCGCCCGAGACCGCTCTCCGGTGAGACTCCTGCACTATACATGACCGAGCGCGACCCATCAGTCATGATCTTACGGTGTCTTATAGACAACTGAAGTCAAATTGTTCTTTGACCCTACACTAGGTTCAACCTGTATCGTATCACTATTAGGGACTTACGGTCCTACAACACCCAGATCCGAAACAAATATCTGTGGATTACAGACATTTGTTTCATTTCACAGCTGACCACTTATCCGTTGCGCCACGGAGACTGTTAAATTACAGTCCCTGATGCAAATCAGCGTCAAGCACCTAGTGCTTGACATATGCTGACCTAGATCTATTTGGCACGGTTGTGGTGGGACATATATCATCATCCACAGTATGGGAGATCTGCGGACTGAGCAGGAAAATTTCTGACAACCGTAAATGTATTCGAACTCGATGCGCGTCTATGAAATTTGTATGAAATATTAACCAAACGTCATCAGTGCGCAGCGAACTCGAATACATTTACATTTACATTAGTTTTTCGTGCTCGAGCTACTGATATATAATAATTAGGTACATACATAAATATCTGTATAATTAATATGTTTCTACGTCTTGTACCTGTACGCCACCACACTTGTGTCAATAAATGATTCTTTCTTTCTTTTTGATGTTATAACAAGTGTTTTGACTGTATCAGGTTGCGCCTTCCCCACCCCGATGGAGGAGCCGCGCAAGACGGTCCGCGCGCTGTACCTCGGCAGCGCGGAGGTGTCGCGCGCGACCGGCATGCGCGTGCTCAACGACGCGCTGGAGCGACTCGCGGCCGCGCGGCCCCCCTCCGCCTGGCGCGCCGTCAACGTCGCCGTCGCACCATCCATGATCACCGTCACTGAGGAGGGCGTGAGTACCACTCTCTCTCTCTACTATCACCTACACTTTTATGTGTGATACTTCTGGATGCCAGGAGAGACTGGTGACGACTGAAAGAGGAGCAACCACAGTAACAATTTTCAATGGATTTTATTAGATTTGTTGAATATTTTTATACTATTGGACCACAAAGGATGTTTAACGACGTTCGAAAACAAATCTTCCATCTGTACCACGTCATGGGACTTCCGCGTACCGAGGTTGTTTTAAATATTCTGCAACTTATTGTTGGAATAATATTCCGCCGCCATGTAGGTCTAAAACAGAAAATCTCGTTTATTTCATTACAAACTATTTATGTTATTCGTCCAAAGACAATCTTTTTAAATCTCTTACCTTTATATTATATGTAAACTACATGATGACATATTTACATATTGTTTTCTTACGTTGATATTTTTAAACTACGATTGTTATTCTTGTTCCAACAATAAATGTCTTTCTTTAAGACTGAATTAACTGGAAGCGTTTAAGTAGGAAAGCGGACTTTGGCATTAGGCCGGGATATCACTAGGCAGAATACTCGAAAATATGAAGATATTAATATCCCCTTTGAGTGTTTGAATAGTGAAATGAGGCGGTGGTCGGTGTTGGTCCCAGGAGTCGAGTCCGCTGGTGGAGTGTCGCGTGCGGTACCTGTCGTTCCTGGGCATCGGGCGCGACGTGCGGCGCTGCGCGTTCATCGTGCACACGGCGCAGGACCTGTTCGTGGCGCACGCCTTCCACGCCGAGCCCTCCGCCGGCGCGCTCTGCAAGACCATCGAGGCCGCATGCAAGGTGACTACTGACATGACTACTGACTTCTGTTATTATTCATAACTCTCCCGTCTTCTAAATGGTGGTACTTCTTTATTTCAATCAAATGATGAGACAAAGTCACTCGTTTCATGGTAAATCATAAGATTACCCCTGAACAGTAGTAAAAGCACTAGGCACTACCACTAAATTTTCTTAAATTTAATGTAAGAAATATTGAGATTATTCAATTGGTAAATTATAAGTATTTCAGGAGTACTTATATTATCATATTGATAGTAGATGCAGATTCAAGCATGCAATTGTGTTGCTTGTCTTACGGATGTAAAATGGATGGAGCGCTGGGAAAATTGAAAGTGAAGCAGGATTTTCGGCCCATTCGGTCAGTCGCCGCCATTACGTGTCAATAAATGGAATGGGTCAAAAACCCTGCTTTACTTTCAATGTCTTTAGCGCTTCGTCTATCTTTTTTACGTTCGTGGTTTGTCTATAAATTCGTGTGTGTTTGATAGAAAAGCTGAACATGTATCAAACATTAATGAAAAGTTTTCCCCTCCCAAGCTGCGCTATCAGAAGTGTTTGGATGCGCACGGCGGCGCGGCGTCGCTCGGCAGCTCGTGCAGCGGCGGGGGCGGGGGCGGGGGCGTGGGGGGCGTCGGGGGCGGCGCGGGGGGCGAGGCGGCGCGCGCGTCGCTCGGCGCGGCGCTCAAGTCGCTCGTGGGCTCGCTCACCGGACGACGACCCTCCTGAACCATAGGGGATTATACACCACAACATGGTGACTACTCTCACATTACTAAATAAACACAATTTTAAAAACTTAACGGACCGACTTCGAACTGTATCTGATCGTGGCCAAATTTATATGGGACCACCCTTGAAATAAACTCTATCGAACACAAAAATAATTTTGGCAATCGGTCCATATCTGGCGGAGATATCGCGTACAAAAAAAATTAAACACAAAGTGAGGACCTTCTCCTTTTTTGAAGTCGGTCAAAAATTCACAATAACAACTATAACGACCCAATTTACCAGAAGTCGATATATATTTTCCAGGAATTCATAATTGAGTAAAAGCTCAATATAACAGTGATTAATATTTTTTCCAGACAACCCTCCACAGGCGCTTTGTAATGATGATCTTCACAAACCGAGCGTCGACACACATACGCCATAACTACGGATCTCTACATAAAATTCATAAGCGTATTTCATTTATTTTGCTTCGATGAATAACTTTTATGGTCCCCTGAAATATGAAGGGACGAATATAGGGATGAAATGTGGTGCTGTGTTCTTTTCCCCTTACTGTGGTATCGGTGTTTGTATTTTTTCTACCAAAATTCAGCGTTTTTTTGTGCTGGTAACATTGAAAGTGCTGTCAAAATATCTTGCCCATTTTCAAACTTTCTTCATGTTTTCTGTTATTGCTATTATGCCATAATAATACAAAAATCGTATCCAGCTGAAGATAAAATGGATTTCGTACCTATATGTTAGGGATTTATTACAGTTTAAGGGAGTTTGTTAAAGCGCATACGAGTTTGAAATATGGCGTTTTGTTGTTGCATACTATTTTTACGAAGCATTGACTGCATCTACATACATATCTGTTAGTTATTGTGGTGATAGTCACATAGGCGTTCATAGCAAAAATGTAACTTTTCTATCTGACATAAGGGAATGTTGCCAATTCATTTAAATTTTACCATAAAATATAATTAATTTTGACAAAATTACTATTTACTTCCAAAGATTTTTTACGCTTTTTTTTTACAAAAATCTATAGAAAATATGCAATATTTATGTTTTAAAATAATTGTTTCCCTATGTTAGATCAGCCACTTAGTACTGAATGCTAGTCACTTAATAAAGCTAGACTGCTTAGAGCTTACAGTGGAAAATTACAAAGTAAAACATAATAATTATGATCTGAAAACTGTCGCAATAAGATGAGATAATAACATGACTATTTCTCTGTTTGAGTTAAGATTTTTTTGTATCATAGCTTAGCTTTTCTAGAATTTTCTACCCAATTTGCGTCAACTGCATTTCGTAGGTTTTCGTGATCAAAATATTAAAGTAACGGATATTAGTCCTTTATCCATTTCGATTGTGAAAATTGCAATATTGAACTTTGTTGTGCAGAAACTAACCTACAAAAATGACGTCCACTGCTGGTCACATTATGGTCTCTTTATTTTATTTTTGGCTTTTTAGTCAACGTAGTAAATGCTAACCACACTAATATGGTCTTATAAATGTCAAATGTATTAGGACATATTAGCATCAATAAACTATTTTTATTTTTTGTTAGGTTGGTCATTTTTGCACAACATTATCCAATTATTTTCGAATCATTGTATAAAGCTAAAACGGTTTGTAAGTGCTATCATATACGGTTGCGTCATTGTTAAATCGCGCGTTTTCTGTCTTGTTTGTGCGTCAAATATGACAGAAAATTTCGGATTATTAGTGAAAATGTAGTATTTAACGTCCTTTAGGTTAAACAATTATATTACTAATATCTATAAACATTAGTCTGTGTCCCAATTAACAGCTGTTTTGTCCCTTTCTTACCTTAACTAATTGAGAGAGAAAGTGGCAAAACACTGAATTAGGCACTTAAAATGTCTATAAATAAGGTTCATACGGCTGTTATAAAAACGTCTAAAGTCTAAACTACATTTAATCATGGGTAATAAGAATTAGTTACTATAGAAACTCATGAGTTACTAAGAGTTACTGTAGTAACTATTGTTACAAATGTATTGACCTTAAACTGTTTTTATTAAGGCCGATAATATTGAAGATTTATTCCACGAGTAAGGAGAGAGTTTGCCAGAAAAGTCGTATTTACGAGGGCGCGTAGTATTTGAAAATTGTATTACGACTTGCCTTTCGTGAATGCGTTTTTTCTCATGTGACTATTTCGTACGAAAAGCTCTCTCCATTTAAAGGTGGTTGAGGATACTTTATAGTATTTTAGGCCATACTGCCATAGCAAGATTATCTTTCGACTTCGTATTCGAAGAGAGCTCAGCAAGTTTACGAATGCATACTCGAAAGTTATTCGTGCTACGGCTCCCTGTTTGGACACAGTTACTGGACGTGACACACTCTTGGTCTCTTCTGATGGTTACCATTTAAACTCCTAGTCCATAGTCGTAGGTACTTTAAGCTTATGTAAATGTTAGCTATACGTTACGTGTGACGTCACATGACGTCATCCATGTTAACCATAAGTTTATTTTGTTTAAGTAACTTAGTATATACAGTCAGTTGTAAATAATTGTATTAATATTACGGAGTGTTTTGAAGTGAGTGATTTGGATTATTCCTGAGGACTAGGACTACTAGGACTAGTGACGGGACTACTAGGCCTAGTGACAGGACTACTAGGACTAGTGACAGGACTACTAGAACTAGTAACTCAACTGGATATCGATTGGTGAGGAGCACGGTATGAATCTATGGTTATTCGAACACCGCGTTCATCCAACGTTGTAGGATTAAAGAATATAGGACCCTATAATGTGTATAGAAGAGTTTATTTTTGCTTAAGCTTTAAGGTATTGTTAGTGTTTCAATTGCAAAAGATGAATATTTTTTGTATACATGTCACCGCATTGAGTATTACGTACGGTACTATTTATAGCTTTTTAAGCGGAGATGTTTATATAATTACCTATATGCATGTGTGCGTTGGTGTGTGATATTTTATTTGAAATCACGTCGTTTGAATTTTTTTTGTATTTTTTCATTAAACTTCGTACTGTAATGTAAGGAACACGTTGAGCTTTCACTAATTATATATTTTAATACATAATATATAAATAACACCGATTATGTTTTGTGAATAGATTTATGGCCGTTGGTCGCCATTTTGAATTAAAATGGCCGACTGCTTTTGGCTTCACCTTTCCGAAAGTGTTTCGAGAATAAATGACGTAATTTTAAAATAGAGTTAGACCTTTGTAAGATTTGAAAATCATTAATGCTCCTGGTTATACACAAGGTTTAGTTACGACTGGCAAGTTATAATGCTTGATGAATGATAATCGATATAATAATGTACTGTTAAAGTGTTTTTGTGTCTGTAACACTCGATAAAGTAAAACTAATGTTAAAATCGGGAGTGGGAGTGAACTTTTGGTCTTTCGTGCCAGCATCTGTCAATACCATTTTTGACAGCTGTCAGATTTCAAATTGACAATAACGACCACAAGGCACCGGAATATCACTCCATCTCCCTCTAGATAAGGCTAGAACTCACAAAAATAGCTTCGAAATATATTTTAAGTGTTAGAATCAGTGTCGCTTCACACTTATAAAATGAATACACTGAGCTGTTCTGTAATACGTAATCATAGTGTCACTTTAATGCTAAGTAATAAAGTCATTATTTATACAAATTGATGTTATGAGGGCGGTCGCACGCGAGCGTTTTGTCGCGTTTGAAACGCTGCGTTTAGTCGCTCGTGTGTGGACGACGTTAGACGCAATAGATGAATTGCAAGCTTGGATTGCGTACGGATGAAGTAATGTCAATATTTTCTATAAAATATAAACGTTTACTATGTAGTTTAGATAGCTTGAGAATTCCTGTTTTCTAGCTCTCTGTTGAAATAATAAACAATGGATAATAATGTTATATGGAGTCATCGCTTTAACAGCTTAAAAGCCTTCAAACTGTGGCTTTTAATGAATATACTTTTGTGAAATTAATAAAAAAATATTCATAAACTTGTTTTTTTTTATTTAAATCACTTCCCACAAAACGGAGTACAAATAAAACAAGGTAAGGTTAGGTGCGATTCCAGTCCCAGAATATTAAGTTAACCTGGTATGTACTTTCAAAAAGCAGCCGGCGGTGTACCTAACTGAAGTGACGTCTCTTGCACATGTTTTTTTCGAAACAATACACTAAAAACATACGCAAAACAACGATTTTAGCTGTTGCTATTCCAGGAATTGTTCAAGATGTCTGACTAGCTATTTTTTTGAGTAATGGGTTTATTAAACACTGTCGTTGGCAAAATCATCAAACTTTGATCGAGGCCATATTTTTTCAATAAAAAAGATTTTAGCTGTCACCTGCTCGTAGAACAATAGACTAGAAAAAAATACGTTTTGTGTAATGTTTTAGTGCAGGACCATCGATATAATAATATACCTAGATGCACAGTTCCATACAAATATCATTGTAAACAGTGTCCTCGACAGACAAAACAAATAAACATCACAAATTTAATTAAATCAACACAAATATGACCTTATAGACGCGGCATAAAGTAGCTTTTTAAATTGCATGTTCAAACGTTCTTATATTCGAAATTTTTGAATTTCCAATAGTTTTTGAATTTGACAATAATTTGACATTATTAAAAGAAACATTCTAGTCACTTGGACAAAGATTGAATGGAGTCGATTAGTTCTTGTATTTATTTGTGAGAAATGTTGACCACATGGCGTACAATGTAGATGAGAATGGCGATATCTGTATAATAATTTTACTTACATTAAGAGATAGATAGAGTATAAATGTTTAGAAGATAACAAAGCTTATTAGTTATGAATATGAAATAAGCACTGTTTTGCCTTAACGTGATTCATAAATAAATAAATACCATCCAACAGTCACATACATAGTCCTGGCCCCATACTAAGATCGTCTTTTGCTCTTTAGATTCTTAATAAAAAAATCGCGAGAATAAACCATTAAAATAATTATTTGACAGCGGAATGTTCCACTTTGTTCATGTTGGCAAATTTTTATGATCTGCACACTTTGATTGAAAACATTTATTAGAATTAGCCGCAAATTATTAAATAGTCATTTTACATGGCAGTATGTACCTAGTATATGCTTGCTATTGATGAGTTTTGTATCAAATATTTTTCAGCTATTACACTTGTACTGCACCCTGCCTCATTTAAACTTGTAGTTACGACAATCTAGAATATAGTCAATAAATGTGGCAATATTTATTTATTTATAGGTACACCAACAGCATACATATTGTTAAATTAAATAGTAAACATTAGTTAAGGACAATGTAGCTGATGACAATTTATCACCTTTATTTTTGGTACAGCATTCTTTTTAATTTTCCTAATCCATTTTTCTGTATATTATCCATCGGAATCGGCAAAATGGCCTGAACAAACCACACTTGAGTAATTGGGTTTAAAATTTTCTTCTCTCCTTTCTTCGGAAATAATTTTACGCCATTTATCTCTTACTATTTCATTTCATGGAAATCTGTAATTAATAAATAAAATTAATAAAAAAATCATAAATTTGAAATAAATATAATATATTTACAAAAAAAAAACGACTCCATGTATTTCATTGTTCCAAATCATGATTTCAAAAGGGACAAAATAATTTATTAACTGAATTCGTTAAATTAATTATTTATACACGTTTAATACTTAATTTAACATGATTAAGGTTTTAAGAATCAAGTAAGGGAATTATACTTACTTAAAATATGAAATCCCATGTGTTTTGCGCTTTGTAAGAGTGTTATTTTTGCACTCTTTCACAGAGCATTTAGGCATCTTCACAGGCGAACGGTCGGCGCCCGACTGACAGCAAACAAGTGCTTACTTACATTTTAAGCACTCGTTGGCTGTCCCACTTTCTGAGCGTCAACTGTGCATCTAGGTATATTATTATATCGATGTGCAGGACGCTTCTGTATTCAGTCGACCTCTTTGAAATTTATGCGATCCTAGTACTTCTACAGCAACCATTATAGCTTTTGTATTCGCTTATTAGCTTCTGTCGGATTCCTTATATAATCTTGGTACCTACTAACGATGTGTTAGGGTCATTGTAGTACATTTTCAGTACGTCTCATCATTTATGCAGTCCTAGTACCTTTGTTTTGTGAACGGTTCTCAGCTTCGTATACACAAATGATTTTCCGTCTACCTACTCATTATTTATTTATGCAGGATTATTTAGGAGAGTATAAAGTACTATTTTTGTGTTGCAACGAATGATTGTCGCCTGTTTTATTTATATTCAGTCTACCTCCTCATAATTCATTATAAATGCGCCCCTAGTACTTTTTATCACTTTTTGAGTGTACCTCTTCATGATTTCTACTTTTGTGCTGTCACGCTTGTTTAGTATTTTCAGTTTAGTATTTAGTGCTTAAAATGAAACAAAAACAGTCTGCTATTCATATAAATATTTATTCATAATTATTACATTGGGCTCAATTTGGAATTCCGGATTTACAAACAATATTTCTCCACACCTGACAAAACAAGGAATATCGATTGTTTCAATAAAATCATATCATTGTACATCATATTTTTGCTAACACATACATACAACTTTGTACACAAGCCCTTTTGATACACATAATAATAACTTTATAGTATGTAAAAATAAACTGCTCCACATTTGTATATAATTTGAAAACAAAAGATTACGATTTCACATATTGCCTTATGTAATAAATAATAGATTGTAAAAACATAGCTTTGAAGATCACACACACAAACATTTTTGAAACATACAAGAAATAATAATACATCTTTATAACTAAAATTTTCAATTAAACTGCATGTAATACTTAAGAATAAAACGCAAAAGGAAGTTTAAGGACTTTTTAAAAGAGGGTGCAGTGAGAAAAGAGAGTAAATTTAAGAAAATAACATTCAAAAGATTGGAATAAAATATTGTGTGAAGAAAAATATTATCAGCTATTTTGATAAAACAAACACCTAAATGTTCTGATTATTATTTGATTAGTACCTAAATAAAAATACAACATTTGGATAATTTTTAAGACTGGTCATTTAAAGCTTGAAAACACAAACATAATATGGCCCCTTACTAAAAAACCGCGTCTCCTGCACATGTTTTTTCGAAACAAAACATAAAAAACACCTAAACAAAACAACGTATTTCGTTGTCAAGCATTGCTCATGAAACAACGGATCATAGCGCCGACAGCCTCCCTGGCTTGTCGGGCGAATAGCCGGCTGTGAAGCGAGAGACCGCGGGTTCGATTCCCGCATTGAGACAAATGTTTGTGTGGCCCACAGATATTTGTTTCAAGTCTGAGTAAGTCTTGGTGTTGTGAGACCGAAAGTATCTCTAGTCTCTGACACCCACGATACAGGTTCTACCTAGTGTGGGGTCAGGACTAGGTGTGTGACTGTTGGGTGTATTTATTATTATTATAGCCAAATTTTTTTAGAAATACAGTGTTTTGGAGACGCGGCTTTATAAAAACAAATTTATTTTAAAAATAAGATCAGCACAAATGTTTTAATAAGTAAGGCGCATTATGTTTTTCTTTAGGTTTTGTTTCTTAGGCAGGGTGTACAGCGACAAAATACTAAACCAATTTTGATTGATAAATAACTTAATCACAAACAGTGGCGTAGCGAGGTGGGGGCGAAGCGGGCACTCACCAACAGCCTTACACCTAAAGGGGCCTCGAAACGCCCCTTTAAATACGATGCCCCCAGACTTTATTACCGATGACTAAGTACTTAACCACTTTTACGCTCAAAAAAGTCACAAAAAAGCGTGTCTGGGGCCTCGCAAGAACCTCTTTTTTGTGTACGTTTTGGGGAGATAAGGGGCGCCGCTGATGCGACTTTCCCCACGTCCATTAGATCACGCTACGTCTCTGATCACAAATAAAATAGTGTTTGATAACAGTTGATTTCATGTGGAGCAATATTTATACGTCCATCGAGCGAAATAAAAATATACTGTTTATACAAAATATGCTTGTTCTATAACAAACCTAGCAATTATGTACGAGTGTTAGACAAATAACAGTGCTATATTAATTGTGTTATTTTATACGTCTATTTTGTTTCATCTGTGCATTATTCAAAGATGAACGAAAAAAAACACCTTTATTGTAATGAATTTACCCCAAAGTGGATTATAACGAGTGAACACAGATCCGATCACGATTTGTTTTAATTTTTATGTCCGACGTTTCGAAGGCTTTGCAGTCTTCGTGGTCACGGGTTGGTCGAAACGTCGGGCATAAGAAAATTAAAACAAATCGATAGATATATATGACAGAATCCGTAAAAAAATCATTTTATTTCAATGCATAACATTCGCGTGAAATTAAGTAAATACAGACATTAATTTAATAGAATCTGACCCGTGACAACGAAGACTGCAAAGCCTTCGAAACATCGGGAATTAAAATTAAAACCTAATCGTGATAGAATCCGTAAAAATAGTTTTATTGCAAAATACAGACATTTATTGTAATCTTATATTGACTATTTCGAAAATTTATCCTTAATATTATAAAGGCGAAAGATTCTGAGTGTGTGTATTTGTATATTTGTTACACAAAAACTACCGAATGAATTTTGATGAAACTTTAGTGACATGTATATTATACATCGGAATACCACATTGGCTATTTTTTATCCCGGAAAATAAAATCCCACGCGAACGGAATCGCGGGCAACAGCTAGTGAGTTATAAATGTAATGTGAACTTTTTGAGTTTGTGGAGTATTATTGTTAAATATAACTGTTATATTGCTAACACTCGTTTTTCTGAAATATTACAATGTAGCACGGGGTCCAGAGACTATGGGGGTTAACCGTTAAAAATACTCATGCATCATGTAAAACCACGAATACTGTTGTAGACCAAGAGCTAAGGTAAGTTAACATAACATGCATAACATAAGCTCACGCCTGTATCGCGGAAGGGGTAGGCAGAGGCGCACTAGCGAACTAGAACACCCTCATTTCGCCGAGCTCCGTCCCAGATGTAATAGGGGGGGGGGAGCCTATCGCCATATCGGGCGCAAATTCCAGACTCCGGGCTGATATGGAAAAATCCAATATCACTGCCCGACCCGGGGATCGAACTCGAGACCTCAGAACCGTAGTCGTACCGAAATACCACCACGCCACCGAGGCAGCTAAGGTAAGTTATTTTAACTAAATCTGAGGCTGAGATCTATAGAGCGAACTTCGACTAAGTCTGAGTCAAAGAAACAAACTCACTGAAGATTTGGAATTCTTAAGTTGAACTTAGACTCAGTCCGAGCCATTTTACAAGAAAAACTGACTGACATATAGACTAAGCAAAGATTTTCTTGTAAAAATGACTCTTACCAAAAGTTCGATTTAAAAATTCCAAATCCTCACTGAGTTCGTTTCTTTGACATAGACTTTTTCGGTACACATTCTTGTCTATGGTCAATGAGCAGGAGACAACGAGAAACATTGTTTTGTGTGTTTGCGTGTTTTGTTTCGAGAAAAACGACGCTCCTTTAGTTCGACGAGCCGAGCTTTGTATATTACTAAAGATATCTTAATTTAGCTTTAACTTACCCAAGCTAAGCTCTAACGTAGCTTATCTCTGGTCTACAACTGGCTTTATTCAAAATACGCAGCAATAGAAAAAACTGGCAATTTGGTATTGTCTGCACATTAGACTATAAAAATAGGAAAGCCGTTAACAACATTTTCAATAAACATAAATATCGCAAAAATTACTTTCAAATCTTATAAAAAATATTAGCAAAGTATCGCCGGTTACTCATAGTGCTCTGTACCCAAAACGGCATGGATGATATATCGATATTCTAACATAATCATCAATCAAACATCGATATTAAATCGATACAATACCGTCTCTTTTATCGACACTCGTAGACAGATCCGATCATCAAAATAATTCTTATGACTATTACATAAGCTATTACTACTCATCGAATCGTCTATCGATAGTCGACAAGTCACGTGCTAGCAGACAGCGCAACTTTATCGATGTCGATAGACCGGTGTGATTACTTTTTACATTCTAAGGAACTATTTGTGATTTAACGAACAAACCTCGTTTGAATAAACGTCGAGTTCATCTATCGACATCGATAAGGCCGCTTGTGGTAGTCGATACATTTGGCGCGTATTCTGCTGGTATAGACTATCGATAGTTTAAACAACCTGTTTATGATTTTATCATCTTCAGTGCAGTGGCATCAGAATCTGAAATGGGACATACAGACAGACATTTAAAGGTAAGCTTATAACTTAAATAGTTAGGGCCACTTACAGCTCCACGATAAATATTTGTTTATCTCAAATCTTGATTTAAAGATAGGAGTGACCTGTAGGATAAATCAAGTTTAGGACTAACTCTCGATTAGTATATTACTTTAAAGTGGTAGTGGTCCCAATATTTTTTCTCGGTATTTATAGATATCTATAGATATCTATGGGCGGTGAACATCACTTACGATCCGTCGACTATATAAAAGTTGACAATGACTGTCAAAAATAAACTGAAATATCTACAAGGTGTGTAATATTAGATGAGTATGTATAGACACTTACCGACAACACTACGTCCATCCCATCTCCTCTAAGAAGCTGGTTCTACGCTGAAACAAGTCGATCCACTATAGAACACTGAGTTACACAAACAAACATAGCTAAGGAGCCATAGCTAAGGAGTCACATTGGCCCTTAAGCCACGTCTCATGCATTAAAACATTACACAAAACATGTATTTTTTTATCTAGCCTATTGTTCTAGGAGCAGGAGACATCTAAAATTGTTGTTTTGCGTATGTGTTTTTGTGTAATGTTTCGAGAAAAACTAGTGCAGAAGACGGGGCTTTATAAAAAAACATTTACGCGTTAATTAAAGGCGCGTCTCCTGCACGTGTGTTTTCGAAACAAAACACAAAAAACCCCTACACAAAACAATGTTTTTATTGTCTCCTGCTCATGTAACAATGGACCATACACAAGCGATAGCAGAAGACAGCGAAATACGGTGTTTTGTGTAGGTGTTTTTTGTGTTTTGTTTCGAAAAAGCTATTGCAGGAGACGCGGCTTAACTTTAACACTAGTTTACCCCTTTCTTTCTCAAACAATGTGACGTAAGGAAAAAAGGGACAAACTATGTAGTTTTAAAGATAAGAATTGCATGAATAGTTTTATAAGGCCCATTTATTTACATCCAAGTAGAGACGTTATGGATAATAATGGTAAATGAATATGCATGTTTGTCATAGTAACCATTTTTTGGATGTCCATGATACAGGCATAGTGTGGACGTCAACATGAATTATCGATATATTAATTAAATAAATAAAAAGGATATACACAGGCTGTGCCATAAATCAACGTCAAGCCGAAATCGGATGGAGCAGGTAGTGGCTAACTACAGAAAATTAATAAAAAGAATCGATGTCAAATAATTACAAAAAAATGTGACAGATTATTTTTATTAATTTTCTGGAGTTAGCCACTACTTGCTCTATCACTCAATTTCCGCTTGACATTGATTTATGGGACATCCTGTATATATATCTCTCTCTGAATCTATGCAAAACTTATGGATACTTTCGTAGCAATTTGTGTATTACAGACCTTGGATAAATAATAAAATTCCATGATTGATAATTTAACTCTGTAATCGATAATAAACTTAATTGAGAAATCGATTAGATTCGTGACTGCCATAAAAGTGACGATACTTCGAATCTGGATATGAATACTCGTATCTTCATAGTATTTAATTCAATTAAGGATATAAATTGAATAGTTTCGGATAATTTCAGTCATGAAAAGAATAATTTAGTGTCGACATGTTACGTTTCACTTTGTCCATATCCGAATTTTTAGATTCGTGACTGCCATAAAAGTGACGATACTTCGAATCTGGATATGAATACTCGTATCTTCATAGTATTTAATTCAATTAAGGATATAAATTGAATAGTTTCGGATAATTTCAGTCATGAAAAGAATAATTTAGTGTCGACATGTTACGTTTCACTTTGTCCATATCCGATTTTTTTAAAATTTATATCGAATAAGATTACAGTCTTAAATTATATTTCACTTTAGATATCAGATAGTTTCGGACAGTATTACGAAGCTCCATAACATCCCTACAATCAGGCTAAGGAAAATATACTTTTGATGATCGTGAAAGTTGATATAGGACAGTCTCCTCAATATTATACCAATATTTATAAAAAAAATATACTGTTATTTTTTTATAGCGGATCAGTATCCGCTATAAAAAAATAACAGTTCCTTTACCAGTGTAAAGGAACAGATAAGTCGCCTGATGGTAAGTGATCTATCTCCATCGCACATAGTCATCCAAGGCACATTAAGCATCATGTATGTGTTGACAACCTAAAAGGAGGGAAATAGAGATTGGGAAAGGGAAGGGGTGAATTGGGCCACCGGGAATCAAAATCGTTTTGTATTAATATACCTATGTGTTGGATTGCTTTTTTCGTCGATATAATATTATAAACTGCTTTTTACTTATATTTAATTACAGATGTGGCACAAAACTGTCGGGCCAAAAAGGATTTAAGTTTCTGATTACAATGATATTAGAATATGTAATAACAACACAAATTTGCCAATAAAGTAGCCTTATGTCTTCTTTCACGATCTTTAAAAAGACAATATTTACACATGAAATGCGTGATTCTAATGAATTGTACACAAATGAAAATTGCAACAATGAATGCCAAAAATGATCTTTAGGGGAGGCCTATGTTCAGCAGTGGACGTCTTATGGCTGATGGTGATGATGATGATGCCAAAAATAACAAAATAGCATGTTCTTTATTGCTTAACTTCAATTAAGTACTCAGGAAGTTTTAATTAGTCTGTATTTTGTAGATTTGTTCTACAGTGCCTTATGTTAGTTATTTATTTATTTTACATTGCTTTTTTTAATCCACCGACACCAAAATCATCTTAAATGTGTTAAATAGGTTATTTTGTCATAAAACTTACTTGTAAGTTTTGTTTTTTTTATATTTTTTCTTAGCTTTTTTAGTTTTTTTTTTATATCAACCACACTACTTCGCATATGTACAATGGCGCCGTTGTTAGTACCGTGATCCATAATTTAATACGCACCTTAGACTCGAGTTGAAAGTGCATACAAAATAAGCGGACAAAGCTGTACAACACAGATATAGATCGAAATAAAACTATTTTTACGGATTCTATGACGATTTGGTTTTAATTTTTTGGACAAATGACACCTCAGTCCGACCTTCTTACAGAGCACGAAGACTGCAAAGCCTTCGAAACGTCGGGAATAAAAATGAAAACCAAATCGTGATAGAATCCGTAAAAATAGTTTTATTTCAATGTATAAAATTCGCGTAAACTTAAGAAATCAGATATAGATGTTTAAGAAATCATCTATAATAAATGTGGTGCGTATAAAGCGATTTGGGTTGCGGAAGCTGTGCGACTTACAACTTGTCTTTTTTCGGCGGCGCGTCGAACAGAGCGCGCGAGTACGCATGCGCGGAAGACGACTCGTGCTTGGCTGATTCACACAAACGTACAATTTCTTATTGTTGGAGTATGAATATAAATACAAAACCTTCTTAGAGTCAGATATGGGAATTATTGCTCAAAACAGATAACTTATTTAAACATTGTGCTTAAATAAATAAACTACTAATTTTGATTGCTTATTCACTTCGTTTTCAATTTCGAATAAGCATACAACGAAAATTGCTTAGCATATTTAGCGTGCTTATTTGCTTTTTTGAAAAGCATTGGTTTGTTATCAGCTTTCGTTTAAACGTCAACCTCTAATTATAGTAGTTTGTAGATACGTGTTTGAATTAAGCCGCGTGTCCTGCATATTTTCGAAACAAAACAGTAAAAACACCTACACAAAACAAGGTTTTTCATCGTCTCCGGTTCATATCTGCCGTACTCAAGCTAAAATGCCGTTAAGCGAATAACCTAATTTTGAGATGTCTCCAAAAAACGTCGAAAATGTTATCCTTAGAGGTTTGTTAGACTGTAAATTGTTAACTTTAAGATTAAAGATCACCATGTCTATGAAATATCCAGGGACCATAATATTTTACAGATTTTTTGGAGATTTTAGTTATAAAAACAGTGCAGCTGACTAAATGGCTAAGAATAGCCTGTCACTGCTCGGCGAAATGTGGGTGTTCTAGTTCGCTAGTGCATCTCTGCCTACCCCTTCGGGGATACAGGCGTGAGCTTATGTTATGTTTTGTAGCCTGTCACTATTTTCCTTATGTCACGTTGTTTGAAAATAACAGGGACAGGTTATTCTTTACCATTTGCTCAGTTAAAATGTTTTTATATGTAAGGCCCCATTGGTATTGGTATTGGTATCAATGGACCATAGACAAACATTTTGGAAACACCATGTTTTAGTGCAGGAGACCCAGCTTTAGGAGGATAACAGCAGAACACACCAGAACCCTCTCCAAATTATTTAACATAACATAAGCTCACGCCTGTATCCCCGAAGGGGTAGGCAGAGGCGCACTAGCGAACTAGAACACCCACATTTCGCCGATCTTAGTTCCGTCCCAGATGTGATAGGGGGCGAGCCTATCGCCATATCGGGCACAAATTCCAGACTCCGGGCTGATATGGAAAATTCCAATATCACTTTGCCCGACCCGGGGATCATACCGAAATACAACTACGCCACCGAGGCAGTCAAATGAAATATATACCATATTTTCAACGTGTTTTGGAGACACATCAAAATTAGGTTTATTTACTTAACGGCATTATATTTTGAAGATGGCAGATATAACAATGGACCATAGACAAGCATTTTAGAAATACCATATTTTGTGTAGGTGTTTTGTGTAATGTTTTAGTGCAGGAGACGCCGCTTTAGGAAGACAAAAGCAGAACACAACAGAACCCTCTCGAAATTGATTTATTCTGAATAATATCAACTGCCTCGGTGGCGTGGTGGTATTTCGGTACGACTACGGTTCTGAGGTCTCGGGTTCGATCCCCGGGTCGGGCAAAGTGATATTGGATTTTTCCATATCAGCCCGGAGTCTGGAATTTGTGCCCGATATGGCGATAGGCTCGCCCCCTATCACATCTGGGACGGAACTAAGCTCGGCGAAATGGGTGTACTAGTTCGGTAGTGCGCCTCTGCCTACCCCTTCGGGGATACAGGCGTGAGCTTATGTTATGTATGTTAATATCACTGCGCCGTCCACATGTATTCCGTTGTTATAATTGGGTTTTTGACTATGTTTGATTTTATACACATATTTATATGTAATAGCAAATAAAACGAAAAAGAAACCTTTCTGTAAAAACTACATCGAAATTGGTTGAAAAATGAGGTAATTCATATTTTATATTCTGAAGTGTATATTGGAGATATCTTGCTATCCCTTTTCAACGCACGTACCGTTATGGCGTGACGTGTTTATACTGGTACTTCTCTTTCCCGCAATTTGAAGGTTACACCACACTTCAGACTTATAACTTTTTTATTTTTGAGAATATTTCAATATTTCTTTCTGCTCATTATTTTCGACGACGTAAATTTTACATAAAATATTTTTTTTAAAAATAGTCAAATACTCAATTGTTCTATTTCTCTAAATAATATTGTTATTTCTATTGTTCTAACCTGAAGTATCTACTTATATTAATTTTCAACACTTATCACTATTTTTATAAGAGCACGGCAAAGTAAACTAACCCTAATATTAAGGGGACGTATTAACTCTCTACTCTGTACATTTTATTTAAAGATATTGATATATTTTTTGTTAAATTAATAACATCTAATTCTAATCAACAACCACATACTATTAAAGTCAATAATATATTGGTGGCGTGGTTGTATTTCGGTACGACTACGGTTCTGAGGTCTCGGGTTCGATCCCCGGGTCGGGCAGTGATATTGGATTTTTCCATATCAGCCCGGAGTCTGGAATTTGTGCCCGATATGGCGATAGGCTCGCCCCCTATCACATCTGGGACGGAACTAAGCTTGGCGAAATGTGGGTGTTCTAGTTCGCTAGTGCGCCTCTGCCTATCCCTTCGGGGATACACGCGTGAGCTTATGTTTTTAATATATTGATGGCTCAGGAAAATAAAATTTAATTAATGTCACATCACTTATATTTATTATGATTTTCGCCAGACTTCCA
Source organism: Clanis bilineata (assembly GCA_036417725.1). Lineage (NCBI taxonomy): Eukaryota > Metazoa > Arthropoda > Insecta > Lepidoptera > Sphingidae > Clanis > Clanis bilineata. Next base: position 12,320,126 of record CM071150.1, on the reverse strand, counting down.
AAAAGGAGAAGGTCCTCAATTCGTCTGTATTTTTTTATGTATGTTACGATATCTGCGCTAAATGTGAACCGATTTTCAAATTTTGTGTTCAATAGAGCTTATTTCAAGGGTGGTGCCATATAAATTTTGTCACCATCGGATCAATTTGGAAGTCGGTCAGTTAAGTTTTTAAACTTGTGATTATATTATTTAGTAAGAAAGTAAGGATATTCAGTGTTTTTTTCCATTGTTCTATAGACAACGTTCACGTGTCTGGCGAGAGCGCAGACTCCCGAACATTTCAGTCAGATTCGCTCACATCGAAGCCGCAAAGTTCGGAGAATCTAGCCACTTCTATTACTATTGAGTATTACTTTACTATTGAGTGCAATAATCAGCCAGAAGTCCGGAATTTATGACCGATCCCCCATCACATCTGGGATGGAAATCGGCTCGGCGAAGGGTGTTCTAGTTCGCTAGTCCGCATCAGCCTACCCCATCGGGGATATACAGGCGTTATGTAATAAATAAATAAATACATTCAACAGTCACTCACCTAGTCCTGACCCCTCACTAGGTATAACCTGTATCGTGGGTGTCAGAGACTATGAGAGACTTTCGGTCTCACAACACCCAGACTTGAAACAAATATCTGTGGGCCACACAAACATTTGTCTCAATGCGGGAATCGAACCCGCCTCTCGCCTCACAGCCCTTCTCGCTTCACTACTCGCCCGCTGCGCCACTAAGGTCATAATTTACATAAGAGTTATATTTACCATTACTAATGACACTGCCAAACGAACTGTTACTGTTGAACTTTGTTGGTTCTTGAGAATGCTGAAATGACAAACAAAAATATGTTACACAAAATTATTTACGTTTAATACGTTTTTGGGTGGTAGAGCCACGCTGTGGACAGTTACGTCTACAGCACGAATGGGCCGGCTCGACCGGTTTGATACCACTGTCTCACAGAAAACTGACGTAAAGTGGCAGCTCACTGTCGCGTTTCCTCCGGTGACCCATTCCCCCCTTCCTCCCTTTCCCAACCTCTTTTCCCTCCCCTTTCATTCTCTCCTTTTAGGTTGGCAACGCACCCATGATTCTTTTTGCGTCTTGGGTGTCTATGGGCGGTGGAGATCACTCACCATCAGGTGACCCATCTGCTCGTTTGCCAATCATTGCTATAAAAAAAAAGTTTTTATACAATACGAGTTTTTGTTTACACTAAAGCTCAAACACCCCAATTAAATCATACAAAGAATTCTCTAAAAGTTCTACGAAGCCAATGAATATTATCCTGTGTCTAATTCAGCACTGTGTCGGTAGGCTAGCTAGTCGCGCACTTGAGTTCAGCTAATTTTATAATGGGGTTAGTTTTAGGAGAAAGTATAAGATAATTAAATCTTGAAACATATAGTTTAATGGCGGGTGCATACCGCACCGAACGAAGGCGAACGAATCTGTCTGTTTCATTCACACAACAGGGAAAGTTTGTTTGTGTGAATGTAACAGGTATAGATTATTTCGCCTTATTACGCCTATTTTACTAATTCTGAACAACTTTCGGTTTTAGGGTAAAAATAAAATTCCGTTGTATAAGAGTCTGGCAAACTTGTTGCTTTCTTGGTCTAGTGGGAATACGCCCAGACTGAGTAAGGAGGTTCTGGGTTCGATTTCAAGTCGGGCGGATGGTTTTAGCAAGATTTGGCAGAGACAGTTGGTCGTAAAATCTAAGGTTAATTCTGCGACATGCTTCTAATGGCGGGTCCACACCAGCCTAAAGTGATAGAATTTATGCCTGTTGCGTTCACACAAACAAACTTTCGCTGTTGTGTGAATCATAGATTCTTCCGCCTTCGTTGGCCGGTGTGTACCCTTCATCAAAGTGTGTGCGTGCTTGAATATTGGTCCATATCCTTTAACCCGTTGGAGGCGGCACATATATATATTCCATAAGCGTATGGGCCACCGGAGGCCGAGCCGCCCGTGACTATTAATACATAAATAGTACCATCAAATTAAAACCGCATTCTTTTAAAAACTCTTAAAAATGAACACGGCCTCATTCTCCGGTCCTCTGGCCACATCCTCAAGCTAAAATACCGTTAAGACAGAGCAGACAGAAACAAACAAAACCGAATAAATCGGTTGAGACTCACCTCCATCCGCTGTAAACCCCTCATGACTGTCGCAATGTCTTCACTAGTCTTCTCACATTTATCTCTATCATCACTTTTAACACTCGTCACATTTTTGTCCTTTAAAGGCACTTCACTGTTACACTTGTCCATTTTAGTGTCACTTTTGTCCTCAACTAACTCTACGTCACTGCTACTGTCGTCAACTGCCAGAGGTTCTGGGATGTTGTCACTCAACGGATCTACGTCAGATACTATCACTATGTCTTTTTTCTTTTTCACCTCCGGAGGCCTTTTGTCCGGCTTTGCAAACGTTGGCGAATGGTTTACTGGTATTAAGGCAGGCCTCGGTATATTACTTTCAGCCACACGCATGTTCTCGATCTGTTTTTGGGGTATCTCAGATGATTTCGGTCCGGAGTCCTTAGTTTGGTAAGATGTATCAATGTGTAATGGAGTGTCCATGTTTTTCTCTTTAACATGATTCTTATCAGGTTTTTTCTGCTTATCCTTCTTGACCATTTCGTTGAGAGCTGCCGGAGATTTCACACGTATGAATCCTTTTTCATTCTTCTTGTCTTTTGGGTTGAGCACAGGCGTGATCGTTATACTGCCTATGTTGGGTGGAATGTACATGTCTTTATCATTCTTGTCCGGCTTCTCAACAGTCAAATCTTTGAGTTTGAAGTTCAAGACGGACGTGAGGAGATCTGGCTTGTATTTGACGTCGTCTGGTGTCTCCGCCTTGCTTGGTGACGTCATGACCGTGGTAGTCACTGTGAGAGAGCTTGGGAACTGTATCGGTTCTGTGAAGGGTGTCGGTGTTACAGTTTGCGATGATGAGGGCGCGCGTTGTCGTTTTACTTCTGATGCTTTGAGGTCTTTGTTGAGGCTGAAATGGGATAAAACTTGTTAAAATTTGGTGCTTAAAGGCAATTACTTTGTTCCCTGGCTCTTTTAATCTATTTGCTACCAGCCATAGGCTGATAATGAATATGAAAAAAAAAAAATGTTTTTGCAAAAGATTTATTTCGAATTATTAAAACAAATTTTGATTTGGAATCCTAGTGATTGTGCTAAATCGTTTGAGGTTGTTTGTTGTAATATGCTTCCCTATTGGCTCGTGGGAGGTATGTTGTTTGTTACCTGAAGTCTGACATCACATAATTTATTTATATTATTTAGTTTTTACTGTCCGTCTGCTGAGAGAATGCACATTTGACAGTTCATGAGTGTGATACTTTTTCTCAATTTTTGTACTTCCTATCTCATTTTCTCCCATGTTAAATCTCAAGAATTTATGTGTCTACCTCTTTTTACTGTCGCTTATCGTTTCATCGACTTTCGAATCATAACGAACCTAAAGAAGCTTCATTTTCAACAATTATGACAATTATGTCCGAAGTAGAAGGCACAGCCTCCTTACTGTGCCCATGTGTTGCACCATAGCTCACACTTTTCCCCCCATTCCTCGCACATTGTCTGCGCTAAATTTGCTTGTTAAGGCAAATCCCGACTGTGATCCGTTTGCGGATACATGGGTGTTTGCGGTATGCCTTCGTTATTGCGAAAATTTATCTTAGAACAGTTATAAATTTATTATTTCAGATGCTTTTGTAACATTAGTATTAGTTTGTACAAATGTGTTCATTTTAGAGTGGTTTACAAACCGTTCTAAAATTGTTAAACAAACATATATAACATAGCATAAGCTCACGCCTGTATCCCCAAAGGGGTAGGCAGAGGCGCACTAGCGAACTAGTACACCCACGTTTCGCCGAGCTTAGTTCCGTCCCAGATGTGATAGGGGGCGAGCCTATCGCCATATCGGGCACAAATTCCAGACTCCGGGCTGATATGGAAAAATCCAATATCACTTTGCCCTCGCCGGGGATCGAACCCGAAACCTCAGAACCGTAGTCGTACCGAAATACCACCACGCCACCGAGGCAGTGTTAAACAAATACCTTTCAAACATAAAAGTGTATTTGTCTGCGACTCACTCGGCCTGCCGCAGCAGCGTGGGCATGCGCACGAACCCCTGCGGGAACAGCGGCAGCGCGCGCCGCTCCAGCACCGCGCGCGGGTCCCCGCCCGCCCGCGCCGCCCGCGCGAGCCGCACCAGCGTCGCCAGCAGCGCCCGCGCGCGCGCGCACCACGGGAACCGACGCTTCGGCATGCGACGCTCCACGCCCGCCGACGGCTGCAGCTTGCGTCTGGGAACAACGTCACATCCTAATCTTCAAGTCATACGAACATAATACACTTTCTTTTGAAGGAAATACAGGACTAACGCCCGAATGGTCAAACGCTACTCAACTGTAACGGCTTCTTACATTGATTTTAACCATACAATTTTGACAGATAAGGCGACCTTAAACGACATAAGGCGACCTCAAGTGTGTGAACATTCGGCGGTAAATAACTAATTTTAATATACATACTACCATTCGCAAAAGTATACAAAGTCTTCTAGTTCTCTAGCGAAGTAAAAACAGACTGACTACCCCTTTGAAAATACAGGCGTGAACTTATGTATATACAGTGTTATTACTTACCTTTCCTCATGCACTCTCTCACACTCCGCATTGTACTTCGCGATCATCGCCGGCTTACATTCATCTATCAACGTTTTTAACCTGAAACATTCAAAATTTTAATAAATATACATAAGTACACATATTTTATACGTCAGTACAGACAATTTCACCTATAGTAGAAATGTATAAACTCGATCTAAGAAGTACAGTTATTCTTCATACTGTAAGTGAGATTTCTGTTGACTTGACTGAGTGTTTATTATATAATATATTTGTTTTTGCTTATTAATTTATTATCTATAAGTTCAATTTAGTAATTGATGTTGCATGCGTTCAGTGACAATAAACATTTCTTTCTTTCTTTCTTTCTTCTATTTCAATAGGTATAATTAGTAAGAATTTCGAAGGTTTGAATTTGGGCCAGGGTGGTAGATTAAGGCCTAACCCCACCTCTCATTAGTAGAGGAGGCCCATGCCCCACAGTGGGATAGTAATATTACAAGCCTTATTAGTTTACCTCTGCAATGTCTCCACAATCTTCTCCTCTCGCTGCTCGTCAGTCAGGTTGGTGTAGTCCTCTTCTATATGTACCTCGAGTTTCCTCTTATTCGATGTACTGGTAGTGGCAGTGGTCGTGGTGACAGTACTGGCAGTGGTACTAGTTGTAGTGGCAGTGGTGGTAGATTGAACACTTGTTGTTGTGGTGGTAGACACTGTAATTTGATAAAATTACATATATCAAATCTATTTTTTTTTTTATAGCAGAGACTAGCAAACGAGCAGATGGATCACCTGATGGTAAGTGATCTCCACCGCCCATAGACAAGATACAAAGAATCATGGATGCGTCGCCCACCCAAAAGGAGGAAATGGAAGGGTAGGGAAAAGGTATTGGGCAAGGGAGGGGGGTAAATGGGCCACCGGAAATCTCACTCACCGAATGAAACGCGACAGCACGCTGCCACTGTACGTTGGGTTTCAGTGAGACAGTGGTATCAAACCGGTCGAGCTGGCCCATTCGTGCTGTAGACGTTACTGTCTACAGTGTGGCTCTACCACTCAAGTTCGATTTAAAAATTCTAAATCCTCACTGCATTAATTTCTTTGACTTAGATTTAGTCGAAGTTCGTGACAGTCGACAGTCTTCGTGGCGCAGCGGGCGAGTAGTCGGCTGTGAAACGAGGCCGCGGGTTCGATTCCCGCATTGAGACAAATGTTTATGTGGCCCACAGATATTTGTTTCAAGTCTGGGTGTTGTGAGACCGTGCGTCTCTCATAGTCTCTGACACCCACGATACAGATTATACCTAGTGTGTGGTCAGGACTAGGCGTGTGACTGTTGGGTGTATTTATTTATTATTTACTCAACCTCATCAACATTAAAGACTTTGTGGTACGCACTATATGCACTGAGTTCGTTTTATTGAATTTGATTTAGACGAAGTTCGGTCTATCGATGTCAGCCGAGTCTCTGATATGCGATGTATTATGTATGGGGCATTTCATGTCAAGCGGGGAACGAAAAAAATGTGAGTTTCTGAAATTTTAGGAACCTGTGTATGTCAAGGTTTATTTTCTAATAAAAATAAAATGTGGTCCAAACTATTAAAATTTCGTTTTGAAATATTTACTTCCGGTCTAACACATGGTAAAAAATTAAAATTTCAATTCGGTTTAAATAATCAAAAAGCCCATTAAATATAATATAATACTGATTTCTTAGGTTTACGTGAATGTTATTCATTGAAATTAAACTATTTTTACGGATTATATCACGATTTGGTTTTAATTTTTATGCCCGACGTTTCGAAAGCTTTGCAGCCTTCGTGGTCACGGGTCAGACTGATATAAAAATTAAAACCAAATCGTGATATAATCCGTAAAAATAGTTTAATTTCAATAATATAATACTACCCAAAACATTATATTTGTTATTTTAATATAAATTACTTCAATACGCAAAATACCTCCCAAAGGATCCTTTACACCGGTGAGGTCATTATTTTAGCTCATAATTTGACAATTAGACCTTTCATAAAAAAAAATTGTGTACGTTCATACCTTCTAGAAATACAAATTAGTAAAATATGAATTTCAGAACGTCACTTTTTCGTTGCCCGTTTGACGTGAAATGCCCCATATACTAACCTGCGTGTCGTTCGTGTTGCGGTCGCCGGTGGTGCTGCAGCTGCAGCAGCAGGTCGTGCCTGGTGGTGGCGAGCGTGCGCGCCACGCCGCCCCACACGCGCCGCGCGACGCCCTCGCCGCACGCGCCGCCCGCTACACCACTCGACGAGATGGCGCGCTCCACCCTGCACGCGATATCATGTAATAACCAACGGGTTTAGACGAGTGGCTTATGCGCTGGTCGAAACAAATCAAATCCAAATATAACATAACATAAGCTCACGCCTGTATCCCTGAAGGGGATCATTCATCATCATCATCATCATCATCAGCCATAGCACGTCCACTGCTGAACAAGGGGATTATTATATGGAAACCGACAGAAACTATGAATAAGCGAATATAACTCTAAGCTGATAATGCTTTGGAAGTACCAGGATCGCATAAATTTCAAAGAGGTTGAACACAAAGGAGGCGAACCTTGGGTACACCACTTATTGCTTTTTAAAAGTACTAGGTTAGCTTAATATTCAAAGACTGGAATCGAATCTTTACATTGCATACATAAGCTCACGCCTGTATCCCCGAGGGGGTAGGCAGAGGTGCACTAGCGAACTAGAACACCCACATTTCGCCGAGCTTAGTTCCGTCCCAGATGTGATAAGGAGCGAGCCTATCGCCATATCGGGCACAAATTCCACACTCCGGGCTGATATGGAATAAAAGTGATCCAATATCACTTTACCCGACCCGGAGATCGAAACCGAGACTTTAGAACCGTAGTCGTACCGAAATACCACCACGCCACCGAGGCAGTCTTAATAAACAAATTTTCGCTATTCTTTTCACTAAGAATAGCCTGTCACTTTTTTCCTTGCGTTACATTGTTTAAAAATGAAAGGGACAACCTAAGGTTAAAGATGAGCAGCATTTAAATATTTTTGTAGGTAAAAGGCTATATCATAACAACGATGGTTCCAGCAGCCATAGGATATTCTTGACACGAAATTAATTTCTTTTTTCACAATGGAAACAATTAGAAACAATTTTGGTTAAGATGCTTCTTAAATATATTATTACCTAAACATGTTTATAACACTGTATGTTTCCTGCAATTACAATGCAATTTTTGCAGAAGGGTTTCATTTTTGTTTTATTTGCTATCACATCTATACTAATATTATAAAATTTGATTGGACGCGCTAATCTCAGGAACTACTGGTTCGATTTGAAAAAATATTTTTGTGTTGGATAGCCCAATTATCGACAGTGGCTATAGGCTATATAACATCACGCTATGACCAAAAGGAGCGGAGCAGAAATGAAAAATGTTTAAAACCGGGGAAGTTGATGTCTCAGAAACTACTGGTTCAATTACAATTCGTTAATTTAGACAGCAACGTCTACAGCATGAATGGACCAGTCAGATTAAAACCACTGTCTTAAAAATAACAAACTTCAATGAGATTTCTGGTAGCCCAATTCCCCCTCCCTTTCCTAATCCTTTACCCTCACAGTTTTATGCTGGCAATGCACCCATGACTATTGATATGTATGTCTATAGACAATATAGATCACTCACAATCAGGTGACCCAGCATCTCGTTTATCAACCTCTATAAAAATGAGTGCTTTCATTTCTATGCGCACGGGAGAGAAATAGGCATTGGGAAAGACGGGAGGGGATTAATTCGGCCACCGGAAATCTCATTCACCGTACGAAACGCGACAGTGAGCTGCCACTTTAAGTCGGTTTTCTGTGAGACAGTGGTATCAAACCGGTCGAGCCGGCCCGTTCGTGCTGTAGACGTTACTGTCTACAGGTTGTCGGTGTGTACCCGGCATCAGAGTTACTGATTTTGGCAGATGTCGATATTACCTGGCAATATATTGATCAGCGTAATTGAGCAGGTCCTTCCGTGCGATGTCAGGCTTGTCTCTCAACACCTTGGCGAAGGCCTCCTCGAGCTCGCGCACGGCTTGTGACACATTCGCCGGGATTTCGATGTTGTCCTGCTTCGTTTCCACGTCTCTGGAAATTTGGTATAGGAAAATTAAACCATGATGAGCTTAAAAAACCCACAAAAAAACATCAATCAACAATATATAATGATTTCTTAAGTTTACGCGAATGTTATACATTGAAATAAAACTATTTTTAAAGATTTTATCACGATTTGGTTTTCATTTTAGGCAGTCTAACCCGTGACCACGAAGAGTGCAAAGCTATCGAAACGTTGGGAATAAAAATTAAAACCAAAATCGTGAGAGAATCCGTAAAAATAGTTTTATTTTAAGAATATATGCCAAGATGACCTTATATTTTTTGTGAGTTTCGTTTTTGCACAACAAGGCCCAATTATTAAGCAGTGAAAAAAATAAATATGTAAGAAGTAATAATAGGGAAGTTGCATGTATTTTTTTTTAGTTTATTGTAAAGAACTAGGTCTCAAATAAACACATCAGAAATAAAGACATTAATATATGCACAAATCATTTAATAACCGCAATTGGGTGCTTGACTAATTTCTTTTTATTAATTTTATATGAAACTAGCTTTTGCCCGCGGCTCCGCACGCGTATTTTGTAGGGCAAACGGAAAAACTTTTGATTTGTCGATCCGCCCTGTCGTTTTAGTCCAAATATGGGCGACCCACATATCGATTTTGAAGTCAATCGGCCCAAAAACAAAGAAAAACAAAATGGCGGCCACTTTTGACAGGTCCGACAGCGGTTCTGTCATTCGAAACCACGGGGTGACTCAGATATCGATTTTAAAGTCAATCGGCCCAAAAACAAAGAAAAACAAAATGACGGCCACTTTTGACAGGTCTGACAGCGGTTCTGTCATTGGGAACCACGGGGCGACCTAGATATCGATTTTGAAGTCAATCGGCCCAAAAACAAAGAAAAACAAAATGGCGGCCACTTTTGACAGGTCTGACAGTGGTTCTGTCATTCGGAACCACGGGGCGACTCAGATATCGATTTTGAAGTAAATCGGCCCAAAAACAAATAAAAACAAAATGGCGGCCACTTTTGACAGGTCTGACAGCGGTTCTGTCGTTCGGAACTACGGGGCGACTCAGATATCGATTTTGAAGTCAATCGGTCCAGAAACAAAGAAACAAATTTTCAACCCCTATTTCATCCCTTTGTAGGATAAAAATATATCGCACCCAATTTCTGTCCTTAGGGCTAAAACTATCCTCATACCAATTTTCTTAAAAATCCGTTCAGCGGTTTCTGGATTCCCATAAAAACTTTCATCCCCTATTTCATCTCATTAGGGGTTGATTTAAAAAAGTGGCCCATTTGTATCCTTAAACTCAAAGGTATCTACTGTCCCATACCAAATTTCATAAAAATCCATTAATTGGACCTAAAATCCCCATACAAACTTTTAACCCTTATTTCATCCCTATAGGGGTTGATTAAAAAATATGAAGTACCCCATTTTAATCCCTAGGGTCAACTGTATCCTCATACCAAATTTCATCAAAATTCATTAAGCGGTTCCAAAATTCCCATACAAACTTTCATCCCCTATTTCATCCCTTTAGGGGTTGATTTAAAAAAAATAAAGTACCCTATGTCCGTCCTTGGGGTTAAAGGTACCCACATACCAAATTTCATCAAAATCGGTTCAGCGGTTTAGACGTGAAAACGCCACAGACAGACAGACAGACAGACAGACAGACAGACAGACAGACAGACAGACAGACAGACAGACAGACAGACAGACAGACAGACAGACAGACAGACAGACAGACAGACAGACAGACAGACAGACAGACAGACAGACAGACAGACAGACAGACAGACAGACAGACAGACAGACAGACAGACAGACAGACAGACAGACAGACAGACAGACAGACAGACAGACAGACAGACAGACAGACAGACAGACAGACAGACAGACAGACAGACAGACAGACAGACAGACAGACAGACAGACAGACAGACAGACAGACAGACAGACAGACAGACAGACAGACAGACAGACAGACAGACAGACAGACAGACAGACAGACAGACAGACAGACAGACAGACAGACAGACAGACAGACAGACAGACAGACAGACAGACAGACAGACAGACAGACAGACAGACAGACAGACAGACAGACAGACAGACAGACAGACAGACAGACAGACAGACAGACAGACAGACAGACAGACAGACAGACAGACAGACAGACAGACAGACAGACAGACAGACAGACAGACAGACAGACAGACAGACAGACAGACAGACAGACAGACAGACAGACAGACAGACAGACAGACAGACAGACAGACAGACAGACAGACAGACAGACAGACAGACAGACAGACAGACAGACAGACAGACAGACAGACAGACAGACAGACAGACAGACAGACAGACAGACAGACAGACAGACAGACAGACAGACAGACAGACAGACAGACAGACAGACAAGTTATAGGCCTTTGAAATTTGGTGTAACCTTCAAACTGTGGGAAAGAGAAGTATCAGTACAATAACGTCACGCCATAACGGTACGTGCGTTGGAATGGGATAGCAAGATATCTCCAATATGCCCAGAATTCAAAATATGAATTACTGCCTCATTTTTCAACCAATTTCGATGCAATTTTTACAGACGGGTTTCTTTTTCGTTTTATTTGCTATTTCGTATAAATATGTGTACAAAATCAAACATAGTCAAGTAGCCAATTACCATGTCCATTGGAGACAAAGACCATTTACCATCAGGTGGCTACTCTGCTCCTCTGCTAAACGAATTATATGTATCGTTAGAGACGATATTGTCTCTGGTGTTGTACATACCTGGAGCTATCGGAAGTGGCTAGATTCTCCGAACTTTGCGGCTTCGATGTGAGCGAGTCAGACTGAGATGTTCGGGAGTCTGCGCTCTCGCCAGAGACGTGAGCGTTGTCTATAGAACAATGGAATAACACACTGAATATCCTTACTAAATAATATAATCACAAGTTTAAAAACTTAACAGACCGATTACAAATCCGATCGTGAACAAATTTATATGGGACCACCCTTCAAATAAGCTCTATCGAACACAAAGAATTTTGAAAATCGGTCCACATTTGGCGGATATCGCGTAAACTACATAAAAAAAATACAGACGAACTGAGGACCTTCTCCTTTTTGGAATTCGGAAAGCGAAAGTAACTCTGTCTGTGGGGATACTTTTGACCTTAAGGACACAAGTGGGGTGACTGACAGGGTGACGGACGGAGTGATTGACAGGGTGACTGACAGAGTGACCGAATTCAAGTTTAGTTTAGTAGCCTATGTGATACTCTTAACCAAAGACATTCAACAGTATATACATATGTGGATGGAACAACAGCACAAAATTTGTGATCCAAAAGTGACCTAGTGGTCATAAGTCGCTGAGTTTATTTGAAATATACGCGTGCCAGGTCGGCCAGCGAAATAATATTGAGAGAATAAACTTATCCTACGTGATTCTTTACTATTCACAGAACATTCTAGGGTGTAAATTGTAATAATCGCCCTCGCATTGTAATAAGTTGTTGATGGCGGTACTGAAGTTTGAGATCAATTTCTTTGTATGGAAACTTGCTTGACAGCGTTCCACTTAAAGTAGATAATTCCATTACATCCTTTAGAATTGTGTTGTAGTTGCCTACGACTCACTCTTTCTAACCCTCTCTCTCATATGCAGACGAAATTTCGCGGGTTAGCTAGTTATAATGAAAAGCTACATGGTCACCTCGTTAGTATATGAGAATGTATCGAGCTTGGATAAGCTAATATTTAGATGTTAAAATACCATCAGATGTTTGTTTCCCGGAGGTGGCGGCCGACGAGTCTGTTCTTCGCACTTTCTTAGCTTTCTTCTTATCAATCTTTTTGTTTTTCTGTAACAAAAAAATGCATTATTATTTATTGAAATAAAACAAGCTTTTACGGATTTTATCGCGATTTGTTTTGTATTAATCACCCAGAGGGGAATTAAAATAATGATTTCTTCAGTTTACGCGAATGCTATACATTGAAATAAAACTATTTTTATGGATATGTTTTAATTTTTATGCCCGTTTCGAAGTCTTTGCAGTCTTCGTGGCCAGAGGTCGGATTGTGATAGAATCCGTAAAAATAGTTTTATTTCAATCTAGACAAAGAAGACGACTTTCTTCCCTTTATAATTACAATAAACTTGTCTTTGCCGGTCTTTGTACCAGCCTGATGTCAGGGTCCGCCTTCCTACTCAAACACTTCCACTTCTCCCGGTCATATCTTCTTCCAACAATAGTCTAGTCAGCGCTTTTTGACTGGATTTCTGGCTTTTCGCTGGTACGATCTGGATCAAACAACTGCGACCGACGTACCTAATGTCCCTCAAAACGTGGTCATACCATCTCAAAAATGACAAAAAGTATTCACCTTCTTCCGATGTTCAGTGTTATGCGAGTCGATGGCCCCGTTGGCGATCCGCTTCTCCTTCTCCTCCTGGCTCTCGGACTCCGACGAGCTCTCCGACGACTCCTCCTCGCTGCTGCTCGATGATATACGCCTCTGTTCACAACACAACAAGAGTTAGGGGATGGGCTAATAGAGTCTGTTGTAGACCTAATGGTTCGGTTTAAAGAACTTTATTACTCAAATAACATTACAGTCCATTTTATATGAGTAACACAAAAAGAATATATCTTAAAACAAAAATGATATATCGATCTCCGTAATATTTTTTTTACAATGTGTCACAGAGCAAATTTTTTTTAATTAATTCATTTTATTCATAAATGTTTTATTTATTTATTGCGCATAATGTTACATAATCTTATAGTTATGAACATAACCCTGTTAGGGTGTTGGCAAACATGATATATCATGAAAAACTTAAAACTATACATAGGTATGTAACTATACTATAAACAAAATTGCAAGCATTTACAGAATATACCTATAGTTAGTGAGCTTTCCGTGATTGTATTAAATATTTATAATATTATGTAGCTATTTAATGTAACCATCTTTACTTTGGTAACCATATTATTTATAGAGAATAAATTACCGATATTAGTTTCCTATTTATTGTCTTCATCTGTCATGTATTCATCAATAGTATAGTAGGTTTTATTTAATAAATATTTTTTAAATTTGTTCTTAAATATTGAGATATCTTTTTCAATAATTATATTCTGAGGAATTTTATTATATATAATAATTGCTCTGTAATAGGGGCTATTTTTATACATTGTCAATTTTGGTTCAGGTAATATAAATTTATTTTGTCGTCTCGTATTTTTATTGAATTCAAAGTAAGAAAGGTGTTTTCAGCTACATAAGTTTTAAGTTTAGTTTTAAAAAGAGCCGTGCTCGTATAATATTTTATTAGTCGTGGTAATTCATTGTAAATATGGTTAACAGCTACAGTCACCAATAAACATCAGCAATGCCACGAGCAAGCCAAAACCATGGGCTGCCATGGACAGGATAGGCTTAAGGATTGAAAAATGGTTTTAGGCAACATTTTTGGATATTTATGTAAGTTGTCTAAAACCTCACTCTGTATTTCTGTAATCTGTAATCTATCTCTCGAGGGGCTTGCGGCGTGACTTGATGGTTGATTGGGACGGGTATGGGGGTATCCCTGTGTCTACATCGGTCATCCGCCTGTCTTGTCGCAAGCCCTTCGATTTGCTTCTTCCCTCTTCGGATTCGGAGTGTAAAGAAGTATAAATAGGCCAGCATGATGCTGACGACCACTGATAAACACTGTTTGTCAGTAGTCGCTAGTTTTTTTTGGACTGCACTACGCTTGCCATCAGGTGCAGTGTAGTCACTTTGCCGTGGATGAATAAAATGCAATAGCAATCTGCTATTTCAAACATGTCGTTTAAGCATATTTTAGAGTAATTAGCCATGTAATATTACTGTCCCACTGCTGGGCACGGGCCTCCTCTACTAATGGGAAGGGTTAGGCCTTAGTCTACCACGCGGGCCTAATTTGGGTTGGTAGATTTCACATACCTTTGGAATTCTAGTGGAGAATTTCTCGGGTATGCGGGTTTCAGCACGATGTTTTCCTTCACCGTTATGTTCAATTTTGAAAGTATGTCACAAAACTGTCACTGTTTAGATTCGCTACTATTGGGTACTTGAATATGTTTTATTTCATACAATTTTTTATATGTAATAGCAAATAAAACAAAAAAGACACCCTTCTCTAAAAACCGCATCGAAATGGGTTGAAAAATGAGGCAGTAATTCATATTTTAAATTCTGCAATGAGCAAGAGTGGGGGCGTAGTGGGGATATCTTGCTATCC
This sequence comes from Clanis bilineata, assembly GCA_036417725.1. Taxonomy (NCBI): domain Eukaryota; kingdom Metazoa; phylum Arthropoda; class Insecta; order Lepidoptera; family Sphingidae; genus Clanis; species Clanis bilineata. The sequence continues at coordinate 12,305,028 of CM071150.1, read as the reverse complement.
CTTTCCAACGCACGCGCCGTTATGGCCGTGACGAGATTTTACTGATACTTCTCTTTCCCGCTGTTTGAAGGTTACACCAAATTACAAAGGCTTATTTTTTATTTTTTATTTTTGGGAGTATTTCAATATTTCTTTCTGTGTTACGTTTTAGATGACGTAAATTTCTTATAAATGCAATAAAAAAAATAGACAAGTACCCAATTCGGGGATACAGTCCCAAATTGTTTTAGTTTAAAACTTAAAAAAAACATTATGTTACCCAAAGATTTCCTACCTCACAGTACACGCTATTTCCTGTTGTTACCTTACTGTTTCCCGTTTGTAGTTTAAAACTTAAAAAATAACATTAGGTTACCCAAAGATTTCCTACCTCACAGTACATGCTATTTCCTGTTCTTACCTTACTGTTTCCCGTTTGTAGTTTAAAACTTAAAAGAAAAACATTAGGTTACCCAAAGATTTCCTAGCTCACAGTACACGCTATTTCCTGTTGTTACCCTACTGTTTCCCGTTTGTAGTTTAAAACTTAAAAAAAAAAACATTAGGTTACCCAAAGATTTCCTACCTCACAGTACACGCTATTTCCTGTTGTTACCCTACTGTTTCCCGTTTGTAGTTTAAAACTAAAAAAAAACATTAGGTTACCCAAAGATTTCCTAGCTCACAGTACACGCTATTTCCTGTTGTTACCCTACTGTTTCCCGTTTGTAGTTTAAAACTAAAAAAAAACATTAGGTTACCCAAAGATTTCCTAGCTCACAGTACACGATGTTTCCTGTTACCCTACTGTTTCCCCTTTGTAGTTTAAAACTTAAAAAAAAACATTAGGTTACCCAAAGATATCCTAGCTCACAGTACACGCTGTTTCCTGTTACCCTACTGTTTCCCATACTGACCTTATTCCTCCTGTTCTGTTCATTATCGGAGGGGTGAAGTTGTTCCTGCGGCGTGCCCTTGAACACGAGCGCGCCGCAGTTGATGTAGAACCCGCCGTACAACGTGTCCATCTCGGGAGGGACCATCTCGTCGTACTGACGGGTAAAAAAATACATATTAGCTCACGCCAGTGACGTGCACAAACATTCCGGTCAGGGTAGACAAAATATTTGAAAACTTTTTTTCTCCAACTCTTATATCACCAGTAGTATTATCACCATACCCATTTCGATTTAAAATATAAGCCGGGTGCTGCTATTTTGGAAATTATTGTTGATAACGATTTTTTGGTCATAATTTAAGAAAATACCAAATTATCAGGGTAGACACTGTCTCTTTGTCTATATGGTCTGCACGCCACTGGCTCACGCCTATATCTCCGAAAGAGTAGGCAGAGGCGAATTAGTCTACTACTAGTGTAACCCACCGCTGAGCTTAGTTCCGTCCCAGATGTGATGTGACGCCACTGAAGCAGTCACAAAATGTGACTATGTAAATAAAAATAAAGAAAAAGCAATAAGTTCCAGGCATTGTTTAATTAGAGCTGGACTCCCACTTTAAGAAACCTATAAATTACTAAACATAACATAACATAACATAAGCTCACGCCTGTATCCCCGAAGGAGTAGGCAGAGGCGCACTAGCGAACTAGTACACCCACGATTCGCCGAGCTTAGTTCCGTCCCAGATGCGATAGGGGGCGAACCTATCGCCATATCGGGCACAAATTCCAGACTCCGGGCTGACACTTTAATAAAAGAGGTGGTAGAGCCACGCTGTAGACAGTAACGTCTATAACACGAATGGGCCGGCTCGACTGGTTAGATACCACTGTCTCACAGAAAACCGACGTAAAGTGGCAGCTTGCTGTCGCGTTTCGTTCGGTGAGTGAGATTTCCGGTGGCCCATTTTCCCACTCCCTTTTCCAATCCCCTTCCCTCCCCTTCCATTCCCTCCTTTTAGGTCGGCAACGCACCCATGATTTTTTTGTCTTGGGTGTCTATAGGCGATGGAGATCACTTACCATCAGGTGACCCATCTGCTCGTTCGCCAATCTATGCTATAAAAAAAATGTTTTTAATTTTAATTGAATATTCACAATGCTCACCCCTGCAGTGTTGTCGATAAACGAGTCGTTCTCATCGTATCCGGCGCCGATGTCCGCGAACTCGTCGATGTTTGATCTGCCTTTCTTGCCGTACGTGCTCTTACCTCCCTTCGAACAAAACACCCAACATTCAAACAAAGCCCCTTACTCATAAATATTATAAACGATTTTTATGTGGTTTCGTAGTTCCATTTTTCACAGTTATTTATAAAAAACATGACTGGTTGGTTGGTGAAATTTGTTTAAAAAAGAAGGAACTATATGCTATTTAAACGAAAACCTATAAAAGTGACACTGCGGTAAAATAAAATATAATATTATTTTTACTGATAATTACCGATAATCGATACTGATAACCGATTACTGATAATCGATACCGTATCTAAATATCGATATATTTTTTCATTTGCACATTCCTAAAATTATTTGATATTTAAAAAGAAATATAAAATGCTCATGTCTGGCATATTAATGTAGGTATATTACGGACATAATTATTCCGCAGTACATATATACCTATATATGTATATATATACCTATACCTACTACCTACACTGACCTAATTAAGACTTGCTTGGTTTCCGCACTAAGGGCGACTTGCACCACTATTACTAACCTACAGTTAGTCCTAACCTCAAGTTAAATTGAAAATGAAATATATGAAGGGCATGTAATTCATTACATGTAATGTACTACATGCAAGTACAGATAATAAATGATGACATTTAATTAATTACATGTAATGAATTACATGTCCTTCATATATTTCTATTTCAATTTAACTTGAGGTTAAGGCTAACTGTAGGTTAGTAATAGTGGTGCAAGTCGCCCTAAGGCGGTGTGGCTTAACGATTAATATATGCACAATGCACATTGTACAGTCATCACAGTAATCCCTTTCACCAATACAAGGTCGGACTAAAATAGATCTCCCATATTTTGCTTTCAACTTGTGTTATTGTTTTTATTATGCCGTGTATATACCAACCGAACGAACGTTCGCGAATCTATGGCTGTTGCATTCACACTACAGCGAAAGTTTGTTTGTGTAACTGTTCGGTTAGTGTGTACTGTTTACACGCCATCATAAATACAGCGACGTGAACAAAAATTTAAGTTAGGTTAGACAAAAACAATGGGAAACTTGCACGAAAATTATAACGAGAAATCGTGTTGTTATATCAATAAACAAAACCTTGAAATGGCTATGATGAAATTTGTAGTATAAAATAATTGATATTTTACAAAATATCTTAATTAGAAATTACGTGTAATGGAACGTTATTGTAAAACCCAAGTGACGTCGTTGTTTTTTTTTTTTTTTTTTTTTTTTATATATTGTTCATAGCCATGGATACAATGTCCTTCAGCCGTATACTTTTTATTATTTATTACACTTTGTTCCTTATATCTAAGTTTTCGCAAGTGCATTGAAGTCGGATGTGTTCGATTTCAAGGCCCTGCTGGAGTTTTGGCGTCAATTCTTTCCAGTTTGATGCTTTTTAGACGATTTTCTCGCAGCGGAGGAGTCGAACATGGTCGACCCATCCACCCGACAAAAAGCGTCCAAAATCACTTATTTCAAAGCTTCCACATACTGTCCATCTTCGTTGATGTTTATTGCTTAGATTCACATCACATTTAAACCACAAGCACAACTTTAGACTAGAATATGAAATCATTAAAACAAGCGACCACCCGCACCGTCAGAATTCCCGCCAAAACTCCAAGTGACGTCGTTGCATTAGGCGGTGTTTCCAGGTTGGGGTATTTTTCCCAATTTTGCGGAAAACTGTTATGTTTAGTATGGTGCTTGATGAATGAGATTTCGGAGGTCTTCCTCTTTCCAAATTCTTTTCTTCATGTAACTTTCCCACCGCTCCGCTCAAGATTCAAGAGTACAACTTATTTTTACTTCGTTATTTAATGAAATAGCTGCAACATTGTTGGGGAAATTTTTGTTCGGCATGGGGAGTGTGACAACCCAGATGCAATGTTGTTTATGGTCGTTTGAATAATAAAAGTGAAATGATAGGCAATTATAGCGATTCAAACGTCATTCCAGACAATGTCACTAGCCGTCAGCGTCAACTGAGATGTCAACAAAAAGCAATTTTTACGCGGTGACGTCACGTCCTTTTTTAGCGCGGGGTTTAGTAAGTCATGTTTAGACTTGCGATAATTAAATGATTTGTGCATATTTTTATGTTTTTGTTTCTGGTGTGTTTATTTGAGACGTAGTTCTTTATAATGAACTAATAAAAAAATTACACGCAAGTTCCCTATTGCAAACTTTTTTTTCAGTTATTGCTTCACCGTCAAGATCAACGCTGTGTCAATTTAGAACATAAGCGCGGCAGTTGTGAGAATCTGTTTTGGTTGTTTTTTTTTAATAATTTATGTAATTGGATTGTTACTGTATAGACAGGGTCTCCTTAGGGAACGTACCCATACTACGAGACCCGTTCTGGGGGGGAACGGGGGTCATCAAAATACCACGTTTGGTCACAGGGCCGGAGGGTGGGGCTTTGGTTTTCGTCACTTAGTCAATATCCTCTAAGGAAATCTCGTGTTTTTGGAGCTATATTCAAATACAGCGCGCAGCGTTTAGCACTTTTTAAACACAGGTGGCAACATCATAATATACTTGTTTTTACTTTTATTCAACAAAAAAATATTTAAAACCATATTTACTACATGAAAACTGGAGAGGGGAGGGTTTTGCCATACACTAGGGGTAGTCACTGGGGGGAGGGGGTATGAAAATCGTAAAAAATGGGTCACGTAATATGGGTACGTTCCCTTATCTGTATGGATTGCACGCCACTGCATACATACATAAGCTCACGGCAGTATCTCTGAAGGTGTAGGCAGAGGGAACTAGAGTACTACAGCACTCCATTTCGAACCTTTTTTCGTCCCTTAATATGATAGGGGACGAGCCTATCGCCATACCGGGTACAAAATCCAAACTCCAGAAATTGAGGCGAGTCTACTAGAATTGAAAAAATATTTCCCGACCTCGGATTTGAACCAAGGATCCTAGTTCTGTCCCTTAGTACGATGCTATTGAACCAGCGAGACTGTAATTGGCATACTCACATATTTTTGTTCAAAAATCCTCACACATCTCATATCGTTGTCATGATCTGAAAAAGGGTCCAGCCCTGTTGTCTTTCCATTTTCTATCTTCTTCTTCCTCTGAAAAGACAAAACACATTTCAATTAACCAACTTCAATAAAAGGGGTTATAAATTTTCTGTATTTTATAACCCGGATCTAAAAAGAGGCATGTTATAAGTTAAACATGTTTATCTGTATATTGTATATTGGTGTAATTCTTTTTTTTTCTATATTGGACTAGGAGGTCTCGGGTACGATTCCCAGGTCAGGCATGGTGTTTTTATAACATTATTTTCCCGAGACTGGATCCCCCCCATGGGGTTGACGTCAAGCAGGCAGCCATTCGTAAAAACCTTGCCAAATCCTTCCTGCAACATGCTGAAAAAGTATGTTGCGCCGACCCCACATTAAGGTGGGATAAAGGTAGCTAGATAGAAAAAAGACTGACTATTGAGCATGTCCTATGCCGTTTTTATTGTAATATAGGTAGGTACTTTTAACATTTTAAGGGAAAACTACAAAACCACAAACAAATTCATGTAAAATAGTGTTAATTACTTGTATAGGTATTTTATTTATCACTAGCTGACCCGCGCAACTTCGTCTGCGTATGAGAGAGAGGGTTGAAAGAGTGAGTCGTAGGCACCTATAGCACAATAATTCTAAAAGAGGTAATGGGATGATCTACTTCGGCCGTCAGTCACCCCGTCTCTCACACCGTCTGTCAAACCGTCTGTCACCCCGTCTCTTACCCCGTCAGTCACACCCTCTGTCACACCGTCTGTCACTCCGTCTGTCACCCCGCCTGTCACCCCGTCTGACACCTTGTCTGTCACCCAGTCGGTCACCCGTCTGTCACCACGTCCGTCCCCCCGTTTGTCACCCCGTCTGTCACCCCTTCTATCACCCCGTCTGTCACCCCGCCTGTCACCCCGTCTGTCACCCCGCCTGTCACCCCGTCTGACACCTTGTCTGTCACCCAGTCGGTCACCCGTCTGTCACCACGTCCGTCCCCTCGTTTGTCACCCCGTCTGTCACCCCCGTCTGTCACCCCGCCTGTCACCCCGTCTGTCACCACGTCCGTCACCCCGCCTGTCACCCCGCCTGTCACCCCGTCTGTCACCCCGTCTGTCACCCAGTCTATCACCCCGTCTGACACCACGTCCTTCACCCCGTTTGTCACCCCGTCTGTCACCCCTTCTGTCACCCCGTCTGTCACCCCCGTCTGTCACCACGTCCGTCACCCTGCCTGTCACCACGTCCGTCACCCTGCCTGTCACCCCATCTGTCATCCCGTCTGTCACCCGTCTGTCACCACGTCCGTCACCCCGTCTGTCACCCAGTCGGTCACCCCATCTGTCACCCGTCTGTCACCTCGTCTGTCACCCGTCTGTCACCCAGTCGGTCACCCCGTCTGTCACCCAGTCTATCACCCCGTCTGTCACCCCTTCTGTCACCCCGTCTGTCACCCCGCCTGTCACCCCGTCTGTCACCCAGTTTATCACCTCGTCTGTCACCAAGTCCGTCACCCCGTCTGTCATCACGTCCGTCACCCCGTCTGTCACCCCTTCTGTCACCCGTCTGTCACCCCGTCTGTCACCTCGTCTGTCACCCAGTCGGTCACCCCGTCTGTCACCCAGTCTGTCACCCCGTCTGTCACCCCGTCTGTAACCCGTCTGTCACCCCATCTATCACTCCGTCTGTCACCCCGTCATTCACCTCGTCAGTCACTCCGTCCGCCACCCCATCAGTTAGCCTGTCAGTCACGCCGTCATTCCTCACGTCGGTCACCCCGTCAGTCATCCCATTAGACACCCCATCAATCACCCCGTCATTCACCCCTTAGTCACCCTACCATTCATCCCCTTGGTCAACACAAAAATATTTTTTCAAATCGAACCAGTAGTTTCTGAGATATAAAATTCCCCGCTAGCAGCATTTTTCATTTCTGCTCCGCTTCTATTGGTCATAGCGTGATGTTATATAGCCTATAGCCACCGTCGATAATTGGGCAATCCAACACAAAAAGAATTTTTTAATTTAAACCAGTAGTTTCTGTCTGAGATATAAATTTTCCCGATTTGGTAACATTTTGCATTTCTGCTCCGCTCCTATTGGTCAAAGCGTGATGTTATATAGCCTATAGCCATCCTCGATAAATAGGCTATCCAACACAAAAAAAAATGTTCAATTGGAACCAGTAGTTTCTGAAATATAGTCTTTTCAACATTTTTCATTTCTGCTCCGCTCCTATTGGTCATAGCGTAATGTTATATAGCCTATAGCCACCCTCGATAATTGGGCTATCCAACACAAAAATATTTTTTCAATTCGAACCAGTAGTTTCTGTCCGGGATATAAATTTTCCCGATTTTGCAACATTTTTCATTTCTGCTCCGCTCCTTTTGGTCAAAGCGTGATGTTATATAGCCTATAGCCATCTTCGATAAATAGGCTATCCAACACAAAAAGAATTTTTCAATTCGAACCAGTAGTTTGAGATATCGCCTTCCCCGGTTTTAAACATTTTTCATTTCTGCTCCGCTCCTATTGGTCATAGCGTGATGATATATAGCCTATAGCCTCCGTCGATAATTGGGCTATCCAACACAAAAATAATTTTTCAAATCGAACCAGTAGTTCCTGAGATTAGCGCGTTCAATCAAACAAACAAACAAACTCTTCAGCTTTATAATATTAGTATAGATTAGGTATTTCCAGATTGCTTCATGTCTGCCACATTTTGGTCTGATAAGCACAATAAACATAATAAGATCTGAGAAGCATCAACCATGGTGAAGGGTCTTATTTCTCAAAAATAAGCCGATGCATGATCTTTTTTTTATAGCAGAGACCGGCAAACAACCTGATGTGTCACCTGATGGTGAGTGATCTCAACCTCCCATAGACACCTAAGACACGAAAAGAATCATGGGTGCATTACCAACCTAAAAGGAGGGAATGGAAGTGGAGAGAAAAGCGATTGGCAAAGGGAGGGGGGTAAATGGGCCACCAGAAATCTCACCCAAACAAAACGCGAGAGCTAGCTGCCACTTTACGTCGGTTTTCTGTGAGACAGCAGTATCAAATCGGTCGAGCCAGCCCATTTGTGATGTTGACTTAACTGTCTACAGGGTAGACTGTCGGTCTATCTCCTAATGAATGTCTGTTTTTCAAGCTGATGCACAGCAAAGTGACTTCACATTACATCATCATCATCATCATCAGCCATAGGACGTCCACTGCTGAACATAGGCCTCCCCCAAAGATTTCCAGATCGACCTGTTCGAAGCGGCCTGCATCCAGCAACTTCCTGCATTATTGCATGACATTACATGGCTATTATTAATAAGTTGGAATAATAATAATGAACAGGTCGGTCTAGAAATATTTATAATATATTATTAATTATAATTATATATTATTAATTAAATATTAATATGTCATATATTATTAATATATGACAGCCTCCATGACGCAGCAGGCTAGTAGCCGCCTGTGAAGCGAGAGGCCGCGGGTTCGATCCCTAACCGAGACAAATGTTTGTGTGGGCCACAGATATTTGTTTCGGGTCTGGATGTTGTGAGACCGAAAATTTCTCGCAATTCCTGATACGCACGACACAAGACTAGTATCTTAGTGTGGAATCAGGACTATGTGTGTGACTGTTGGGTGGTGTTTTTTTATTTGGCAGAGGCCTATGTCCAGCAGTGGACATTCTGTGGCTGATGATGTGTAATAAATGATAAACAAGATTACAGGTATTGGAAATGTTAATTTCACATTTCTACTTATATACATAGTAGTTTATTATTATCTTATCATTAGATAAGTGATATTTTCTTGCCAAATATTTATTTAACGTCACTAAGTAGGTAATAACATGTATAGGTATCTTAGATTTATGAAATGATATCAATTGTCAATGAAGAGATAACATTTGACGTCATATTACGCTCACTTACTAAAGGGGTAGGTAGTATAGTAACTAGTACAGCACACACACACACTACATACCAATCTTATTTACCACCGAATGCCCATACACTTAAGGCCTTTTCTGTCAAAATTGGGTACTTGACTGTGTTTGATTTTCCACACATATTTATATGTAATAGCAAATTAAACAAAAAAGAATCCCTTCTGTAAAATCTTCATCAAAATTTGTTGAAAAATAAGACAGTAATTCATATTTTAAATTCTGGAGTAGGGGAATATTGGGGATATCTTGCTATCCCTTTTTAACGCCCGTAACGTAATGGCGGTGACGTGATCTTACTGATACTTCTCTTTCCCGCACTTTGAAGGTTACAACAAACTTTAAAGGCTCTTAACCTTTTTATTTTTGAGATTATTTTAATATTTCTTTCTGTTCTATATTTTAGGGAACATAAATTTCATATAAAATTAATTTAAAAAAGCTAGTCAAGTACCCAGTTGTATGGCGAAAATCAATGTAAGAAGCTTTTATGGTTCAGTAGCGTTGAACCATTCTGGCTTTAGTCCCATTTTATGAAATCATGCACAGGCGACCGGTCGTAGGAACTAAGCCAAATCTTTAACATGCGTGAAGCAGTGTGTTAGATATTGTAATGGGACGAGGGCATGTAGAAAGAAAAAAAGGAAAGCTCTAATATTGAGCACAAATGCTATAAAAAAATAATAGCATCTGAAACTAGTGATGTGGATAATCAATTTTTTTTTTTTTAAAGACGTGATCGATTAATCGGTTAGTGAGTTATTATCTCAGCCTATCGCCGTCTATTGCTGGACGTAGGCTTCCCCAATTGAGCGCCAACCACCCCGGTTGATTAATAATAATAATAATACATATTTAAAAAATAATCGATTATGATAACTAATCGATTGTCCACATCACTATCTGAAACTGCCAACTTGAAATATGAACTTAGGACCTCATCGTTTCTCAGCCTACGTACGCTGCCAATAAGCCCTTAGAGCAATAAATTATTATAGACGTGACGTAAAACACACCAGTAACATTAACAATTCAATCGAAAAATACAACTGTCCTTATCTTACATCATAAATTGTATTAAGAGTGAAAAAGACAATAGACTGCGATGTGTTCGCAATGATATAATGGAGCATTCTGTCTCGCTCACACACGAACAATCACGAATCGGAGCGAAAAGGGTCGAACAATACGCGCGCGATTTCATAAAGTTCAATGACTGAGGACTTTATTGAAACAATGTATGTAGGTATATTTGAAACAAACTATTATCAATCTTATTACAAATACAATAGAGTTGAAGTGAAATAAAAAGTGAATTAAAAAAAATGAACCTTATTATTACGGAATACGACGGAAATTACAATTTCCGGTTTATTGACCAATTAAATAAATAATGACTGCCTCGGTGGCGTGGTGGTATTTCAGTACGACTACGGTTCTAAGGTCTCGGGTTCGATCCCCGGGTCGGGCAAAGTGATATTGGATTTTTCCATATCAGCCCGGAGACTGGGTTTTGTGCCCGATATGGCGATAGGCTCGCCCCCTATCACATCTGGGACGGAACTAAGCTCGGCGAAATGTGGGTGTTCTAGTTCGCTAGAGCGCCTTTACCTACCCCTTCGGGGATACAGGCGTGAGCTTATGTATGTAAATAAATAATCACAAGTTTAAAAACTTAACGGTCCGACTTCGAATCCGATCGTGACCAAATTCATACGGGACCCTTGAAATAAGCTCTATCGAATACAAAAATAATTTTGGAAATCGATCCACATTTGGCGGAGATATTGCGTAACACACATAAAAAAAATACAGACGAAATGAGGACCTCCTCCTTTTTGGAAGTCAGTCGAAAAGTGATTAATGACAGTAGTTTGTTAGTGGTGGGTAGAGCCCCGCCTAGATCATAGGTACCTATTCCCTAAAAAAATGAAGACTAATAATTTGGAACATCCATAATGAAGTATGTCGATAAATGTTGTCAAAAAAAAAACATCAAAATAATTATAATCAGAGTATCCTAAACACAAATATTTAGCCTATAATAAATTACATACATATGGGTCCAATTCATATACTTCTTTTTAAAAAGTCGGTTAAAAATAAAAATAGGATAGGTACCTATTTTAATAAATTCCCAACTTTATACTTCATAGAATAGCCTACCTACCTACCTACTAAACAATGAAATCATTGCATGCAATTTACACTTAAAATGATTAAATCATCCATTGTATTAGGTACGTTAACAATAATATGACTCATCGATATTTAACAAAATAATTACCATTTCAACTAAATACCTACCTACTCCCACGGCCATTCAAAGTTTAAACCGCTAGACATTTTCGCGCCATAACGTATCAATCATAAACAACATCCAAAATCACAATAGAAACTTCTTACAATCGACGCAGGACAAGATTCAAAATAAGAATAAAACTCCGCGGCATTATCAACTCTATTCCATCCGCAATGTGATAGCGGACAAGGCATTAAATTACAAAATGAAATCCGGTATCCACCCTTTTAATTCCATTCAAGAGCGACCTCTGTCCGTCGCGTAACAAAGCGCGACTTACTCGAAATAGCACAAGGAATGAATAAAAGATAGCCATAATCGTACCTAAACCCTATCGGCGCACGTTTACTACCCGCGCTCTATGCTCCACGTAGAAATTCAAAAAAAGAACACACCTACATGGCGGAACACGTATCTCTACAATCCACGCCTACGCACACAAGCGTATAAATAAATAGTGCACGCGCAATACATAACCAACGTGATACACATTCATAGCCGTCTATATATTTATCGATTGAGGGGCGAAAAAGAAAAAGTTGAAAAGCAAAGGTCGTAACGCAGACACGCCAGCATCATGCGATGCCAACTTGACAACACAAGCCGCTTAAGTTTGCAAACAATGTACATAACCCAACATACACAACTCCAGATTAGTACATAGCGAAAAATCCTTTCTAATATCGCAAAAGCAGCGCAAAAATAATTTCCCTATTCATAATAACGAGTTAGAGGAGCACGTCGATATGACGACATGCACGTATACATATACGCGCTATGTACTTCATTATGTGCAATATATAACGTCCAACTTATGTATTCGCGGCCAAGTGACATAAAAACATTAATTTCATTTAAATTTAACTTTAATTGCACAAAAATAACCTAAAAATGTAGTTAGTATTTACCCGAGATCGACAACACGTAGGTTATCATAGGTCATTGAATGACTTTAGCACATATTTTCGCTACCGTATGTGGTGCACTTTCGTCACCGGAACTATTCTTTATTTGCACGTTAAAAACTATGGATATAATAATGATATTCGTGCATAAACATCATAAAACCTGGCACCATACGCGACCAAAACATTGCCTCCTAAAATGATGGCCTAAGCTGACAATCGCGTTCTATGATTGCTGCAAACATGGCGACCGCTATCTGGGCTTCTCGTACAGGCCGTGGACGCAAATTCATGTCACAAACCTAATACAGAACCGTGTAACGTAAGCAAAAAATATCCTAAACCGATCTCGACACACGTCCACAAAAACATCTGTGACCGCTTATTTATACAAGTCGGCGGCCTAAAATTTTTTTAGCAGCCTCCCAGCATCACAAAGAGGTGGAAAAACAGTATGGTTGCGTAAATTGCTATGATTTTCTGTTATAACTTACCTCTTCTGCAATGACTAGTTCCTTGTAATTTAGCTCCGGATATTTATCTTCGTTGCTTTCATCCAAATTTATAGTTAATCTCACTGTTTTCTTCACATTATTCTTTGCACTTTTTGGAGCACCCACTGTTATAAGAGTAGCACGTTTAGGGTCCGACATTTTCCACCAAATTCAAGCATAAAATGATTTTTTTCACGGCATGACACGGACTGCATTTTCAAACTGTGTAGCACATTGCCACCATGTTGGAAATTTATTGTTTGGGTTGTGAGCGCCACGGATAGAACGTGAACTATCTTGAAGTTGTAAAGTTATGTCGTTAGATGTCGCTACATTAGATTATAATAAAAGATGTAAAATATTTCTTAAATTAAGACATTATGCTTACTATTTCACAAGATATAAAGTTTTAATTATTATTTTTGGTAAATTGAATATTCCGTTGCGTATAAACATAAAAAACATATTGCTTTGACGTATTTGACATTTCAAAATGCCATGACAATAACGTAGAGTTAAAAATAGTTTAGATATAGTTCACTAGATGTCGCTATAAGGCATTCTATAAATGTCATATGAGTGACTGTTTTAGCGATACTACATAGGAATCAGGAAGCCTTTTTTTTTTTTTGAGGATTCTAAATAGTGCGCTTAGTGCGCTATGTAAAAAATATAAACATTATTTATTGTATAAAATTATCCCCTATATAAGTATTATGTATAGTATTCATAATTTACACATAACATAAGCTCACGCCTGTATCCCCGAAGGGGTAGGCAGAGGCGCACTAGCGAACTAGAACACCACATTTCGCCGAGCTTACTTGCGTCCCAGATGTGATAGGGGGCGAGCCTAACGCCATATCGGGCACAAATTCTAGACTTCGGGCTGAAATGGAAAAATCCAATATCACTTTACCCGACCCGGGGATCGAACCCGAGCCCTCAGGACGGTAATCGTACCCAAATACAATCACGCCACCGAGGCAGTATTAATAATTTAGGTACCTAATTAGCGCTTATTATAATTTGATTATAGTTTTTATCTAAGTCTAGCAGCTTACCTAATATGGAGGCTGTGATTCTGTGTCCTGGGTTTTAATTCCTGATCAGGCTGGGTGTTTTCCTAATAGTATTTACCTGGGGCTGGATCCCTTAAAACGGCCTTGTCGTCAGGCAGACAGTCCGTCGTAAAAAACTAAGCCGAGTCCTTTCTGCAACATGCTTGAAAAAGTGTGTTGCGCCGATTTTCCGCGAGATAGTGGTGACTGGGGCTATCCGGTAGAAGCATTTTCTGTGGACAAAACTATTCACAGCGTAACTCTACCACTTAGAAAGATCATCGCGCGATTCGGACCTCTGGTTTTTGGCCTGACAATACAGTATGTACATATCTATTACACTATCAGGCCTATGGTGGACATTCATAATTATATTTCATTGGTAAGGCCACGCTGTAGACAGTTATGTACGTCTACAGCATGAATTGACCGGCTCGACCGGTTTGATACCGCTGGCTCACAGAAAACCGACGTAAAGTGACAGCTCGCTTGTTGAACGTAATCACCACCTAGACCACCTACCCCTATGTCATCAAAACATGTATTCCGTTTGAAAACACCAATTTAGGTACTGAGATTTAAATTCCAAAGGTCAATTGAAGAACCAAGAACGAAAACCGACACCTGCAACAACCCAAATAAAACGACTCCGCACTGACCCGACTTAATTAAATCACAGATAAAAAAATATTCAATAAAAAAAACTGAATTCTACTTCTCAGACAGCCAATTACGGAGGCCGATTCAAATTTGAACGAAGAGAGGTTATTAAAAAAATGAAGGACTCAGCACAAACTGAGGTGGCCCTTAAGGAGAGTATTTTCGGAAAACGTTGATGACTTAGACATTATGAGAACGAGATTCCATTAAGATATGGAACATTAGTCTCGCTTAATGCACATTTAGTTTGAGATAGTACTTGATACGAGTGCCTCAGTGGCTTGGTGGTATTGCGTGCGCGGTACGACTGACGGCCTGTGGTTTTGAGTTCCACCCCTGGTCCGGACCCTACCGATATTTGCTTTTTCTTCTTAGTATCAGATCGGAGTCTGGCATTAGTGTCTGGTAGACTCGCCCTTTATCACATCTACGACAAATGTACTGGACGAAAAACATAAAATTAAAACATGTCGTTTAACATAGCACCAATCCGCATTAGGCCAGCGTGGTAGACGAAGGCCTAAGCCCTATCATCAGTAGAGGAGGCCCATGCCCATAGTGGGACAGTAATATTACAGGGCTAATATTATTATTATTATTATTTAACATAACACAGGATAGCGATTCATGGAAGGATCTTGGGGAGGCCTTTGCCCAAAACTGGGACACCGAAAGCAATACTAATGTACTAATGTAATGTAAATACTACTGTCGTCCTTTGCTTGCCACAACATACTGAGTTTTCGGGACCTTTGATTACATACATTAATAAAAGATTATGTATGTTATATCAATTTGAATATTAAATAATGTTTAGCACGAAGCCGCGGACTCGTGCCCTGTTTTCCTGCATAGTCAACAGTCGATATTGTACAGGCATGAATACATAGTAATTAGAAACGTCTAAGACAACGTCGCAAGATTCTTATTTTCAATAATGATTACAATATAAAATAATTATTTATTTGTTTATTATATTCTTCAATAAAAGTCTATACAGGGTATCTTAAGTTAAAACTATTTAAAAAAAACATAACAGACCGACTTCAAATCCGATCGTGACCAAATTTCTATGGGACCACCCTTGAAATAAGCTCTATCAAATACAAACGTAATATACTTGAAAAAATACAGACGAATTGAGGATCTCCTCATTTTTGAAAGTCGGTCAAAAAGTGGTTAATGACAATAGTTTGTTAGTGGCGGGTAGAGCCACACCTAGGTCATAGGTACCTATTCCCTAAAAAAATGAAGACGAATAATTTGGAACCTCCATAATGAAGTCTATTGATAAATATTGTAACAAGATAACGTTTACGAAAATTAGTCAATTGTGTTGATTGTATAGAATACAACTTGCCTTCTGAACTGGCTAGAAAATGCTTGGCAAAACTAAACGAGGCACAAAATGGATATTATCACACGAATCTCTAGTATATGGGCTCACTAGCACGATATTATTTGAGAGAAAATAATGAAATTTTGACACGTGCAGACCGAAAAATTACTAGTCTTATAGCACCACATTATTCTCATGTACATATGTGTACATTGAATGAGATTGTAGTGCTTTTAGTTTGAGATTATAGAGAGTATTTCTTTCTATCTGTCCTTATGCCACTTTAAAGTGGGGACCGCGCAACACACTTCCTCAAGTTTGTTGCAGAAAGAATCTGGCTTAGTTTTTACGACCGGCTGTCTGCCTGAGGTCAACCCCCGTCCGGAGGATCCAGTCCCGGGAAAACAGTGTTAGCAAAATAACCCACCCGACCTGGGAATAGAACCCAGGACCTCACGGTTCACAGCTCATATACGCTGCCACTAGATCAAGGAGGCGACAATTTGACAATTTGTGATTATAGAGAGTACTCATATTTATTTTATGAAGTGAATTTCGTCTCCATAACTATAATACTAAAATATTTATTTTATAAACATTTTCGTGGAAAAAATTTGACACTCTTGACACATTCGACTTTTAAAACATTCATACACTCACGCTTGTATCCCCGAAAGGGTAGGCAGAGGCACACTAGAGAACTAGAACCACATTTCGCTGAGCTGATTTCCGTCCTAGATGTGTGGCCTATCGCCACATTAGGCACAAATTCCAAACTCCGGGCTGATATGGAAAAATCCAATATCACTTTGCCCGATCCGGGGATCGAACCCGAGACCTCAGGACGCCACCGAGGCAGTTTTGAATTACTTGTCAAAGGAAACTCCTTTTTTGAAATTGGTTGATAATTATTTGCGCTGGGGCTACAGTAGTCCTTGCAGTACAGTGACCCATGTAGGAATATTTTTGACAATCAAATTCGTATCGAGCTCGTTGCGCACTGATGACATTTGGTTAATATTTCATACGCCACAGTAGCATTGCCTTAGACAAAAGAAGATAACTACGAGAAAATGAAACATTCCTAATGCATTTTCTTCTTATTCCGAAATTAGCATTATTGTAAATAAAACACCGTATTTACAATGAAATCAATAAGTATAAATACGTTATTTAATTTTTGTGACAACTTACACGTAAGTAGATCGCGAAACTAAAATGGCAGAACTGGATTTATATTAAACACGTATTTTTCTTGGTTATGCCGGGTCCTCTTATTTTTTCTTTAGTCATTGAGCATTGCACTAAAGTCTTCATTCAAGCACCTGTCAAATAAGCTGTCAAAAGCAATACGTCAACTTGCGTATAAGTTGACGCGACGCGGCGTAGAACCGAGGCTCAATATCGGTGTCATATGACATATCGTTGACTGGATCGCCAGTGTCACTTGACACCAAACGCAATGCAGACACCTTAGATTATCCTATAGATATCACCACGTCGTACCGACACATGAGACAGCGAGAGCCATCGCTTGTGTGGTCAGGTTGTAAAAAAAATCCTGAATTTCTGAATTCAGGTTTTTTTTTGGGAATATTAATCGAAATATTAGTAGTGTACATACATACATATAATTACGCCTGTATTCAGGGGTAGGCAGGAGCGAACTAGAACACTCAATATTTCGCCGAGCCCATTCCTGTCTATTATATTCAGTTATATATTATTGGTAATATATTATCCTACTGTTACTATATACAAAACTTATAATATATATACTTATGGATATTGATGAGGTTTTTTTTTGTGGTACGTTATTCAAACATACCAAGACAACTGCCCTTGAATGAAAGGGTTTTTTCACCCAACAGTCACATATAATCGTGGCCCCAAACTAGGCTTAACCTGTGTCGTAGGTATCAGTACTTACGGTTCTATAACACCCAGACCCGAAACAAATATCTGGTGATCACATAAACATTTGTCTTGGCTCGGGAATCGAACCCGCGGCCTCCCGTTAAAAATAACGACGAATTGAGAACCTCCTACTTTTTAAGTTGAATGAAAACTACTTATGTAAATGTTCTGTAATTGGAATCAAGATTTGAATAAGTTCAGGTAAAAAATATGTAAACACAAAGTAAGTAAAATACGCTGTCGATGTAATTAGTACCTATAATGTTTATAAACATTAAAAAAAACACAAATATATGCAATTCAACACTGCTCATTAAACTTTGCGTGAGAAATCTATTTACGGATCTTATGATCCTAACCGCAGGAGAGTAATGATTATGTACTGATACTCACTGACCGGACCGTTCGCTGTTAAAATACAGCAAGATATTGGAAATCCCAACGGTCACTTAGGTCGGGGTACCGGTTCCATTCCTGTGTGTTATACTCACTGGCCAAAAGGATCACGAATGCGAATCAGCTTTACTTCCATTCTTAATCGACGCTCTAGGCCCAGACACCAGGTGAAGCTACCCACGGTCCAGTCATCCCTCTTGCAAATCGTAGATCATTTCGCCGAGCTTAGTTCCGTCCCAGATATTATAGGGGGCAAGCTTATCGCCATATCGGGCACAAATTCCAGACTGCGGGCTGATACTGAAAAATCCAATATCACTTTGCCCGACCCGGGGATCGAATCCAAGACCTCAGAACGATAGTCGTACCGCGCACGCAATACCACTACGCCACTGAGGCAGAAAGACTGTACGTACTTCGTTTGTACTATTTTAGTGTATGTGATATCTTCGCCAAATGTGGACCAATCCTGATAAATGCTATTGTATTCGATAGAGATTATTTCAAAGGTACCATGTTCATTTGGTTATAATTTAATGACAAAGTAAGAGGAAAACGTAAAACAGTTACAAGTTTAAAAACTTAATGGACCGACTCCAAACTTACCTGATCGTAATCGCCGCAAGAGTTACGTGCGGGCGTGCAAGGTGTGCACCGCACACGGGCGGCATGTTCAAGGGGGCGGTAAAAACAAATATCAAAACGAAAAGGAAAAACTCTCATAACTTGCATATCCATTTTTATTATCATAATGACTTCTATTGGTCAGTTTTGAAATAAATGCCATCGTTACGAGGCGCGGTCGCGGGCGTGTATGGGGATTTCCAAAATAAAATACTGGGTTCTCACGTTCGGGGAATCCTTTTCAACACCGCTCACCAATTCCAGTGCGCCCCCAAATACACTTCGACGCCCCCGTCAGTAAGCTTCAAACATCTACAGATCTGCGTATATGGTTTTAATTTCAACTCGATACCTCCCTGCGATACCGATATATGTCTTGACAGACGGACAACAAAGTGTTCCTATAAGGGCTTTTTCCTTTTGAGGGACGGAATCTTAAAAAAATAATAAATATTTAATTAATAGTAGGTACTAGGTTCATAAGGGGACAGAAATAACGTGAGCGAACAATGAGCGTAATAGTTCCTCTGCCGACCCCTCCGAGGGTATAGAGCCTATAAGTAATGTTTTATTGCTTTATACATTATTAAAGAATTGATATTCAATGAAATTATTAATTTACCAATTTACGGATTTTACGATTTTAGTAGCCGGTAACACCATGATTACGTCAGGAAATTATATTTTCACGTTATATTGCGATTTATATGCATATTATTCCACATATCTTATTAAATACTCTTCAATATATCACACCGATACTAATAAAATGTTCAGAAATAAGATTTCATCGTTACTTACGTGTGAAATGTAACACAAATTTCATTTCGTCTGTTATTGCTTTTACACCCGCGAATGCAACATCCCACCATTATGAGACTCTGCAAACTCACTGTTTCAATATAATAATAAGAATTGAATAATTATAAGTGATTTATATCCACGTAAACTGCAGAATAAAATATGCTGTCAAATTCTGAGCTCAAAGCAAATGCACAAAGCAAGAATTTCTGGGTTTTCGACGCGAGACAAAGCACTAGATTAGCATCTTTGTTCAACACACTTAAATGCGTATAGCACCATCCCGTTTCTTCAATATGTCAGTGAGGATTGTCCAGTCTATATTTAGTCTAAGGCAGACACGCTATAAAACTTTTTTTTAGTTTTATTCTATAGTTGACGACGGTGTGGTGTGCTGGCTTTATTGTTCTTACAAGCTTTTTTACGTAGTTCGTTTGTTGTCGATTTTATTAACTCAAGTTTTAGTTATTTCGCGAGATGATGTAAGAAATAGTCATAAATTCATTTAAAGATGTATCTACAATGCGATTAAAATAAGAATAGGAACGTCAATGTCCTCTATCTGTCAAATGTCACTTGAAAAGTAAGGTTTGCAACGAAACCTCATTTGCGTTTCAATAATGTTTTTTTTGTTTTACTGTCTCAGTTACTCAAAGTGAAAAAACGTCTAAATTTAGCCATAATTATTAAAAAAAAAAACTTATTTTTATTGTTGACAACAATTCACCAGAAAGTAAAGAAGACCCCAAGTGTTTATATTCTCTTTGACGCCAGCCGATGCAGAGATGAGCGAAAGTGAAGAGCTCAATTCTAATTAAAAATTATTCGTTCATGATTCGCAAATAAATTGTATTAAAAAAATATCTTGTTTTGCTGACCCTACCCAACTGATTCGAATTGCCAGCTATGAAGTCACAACATGGCGCAAAGTCGATCCTATTCTTATTTGAAACGCATTGTACGTACTGAAAGTCGCCCTAATTTCGTAAGTTACCCTTATTTTTTAGTTAAGTTATGCAACTACACAATGCCATAGAAGTACACAGACAAACTACAGAGCCAATAGCTTTATGCTACGATCTGCTAAAGCTTTTAATGATCTATCGCATAATATAATCATAGATCTTTTTAGTAGCAACATCGCATATGCGAGAAATGCTTTAACTAAGAGTTTTGTTGAGGTACATGGCGATTAGGTATTTTGTCTGCATTTTTTTTTTTTTTCAAAAAAATGGGCGTTAAATTACAACGGCATTATTTTTTTTATGTTTTAAATAACCGTTAGTTTTAGTTTAAATATGGAATTTAGTAAACTTTGTTAACTTAATTTTAAGATATTAAGACGATAAAATTACGTAACTTTTAATATCTATCTGCGGTGGCTCGTAATTAATTTCGTTATTTATAGTGTGTTCATATTGATAGTTGTGAGCCACCCAAATAAAATAAAATAAGTACTTATTTCATAATCCAATTATCTAAGTAGCCACTATTCATAGATGTGGCAAAAGGCTTTCAGCTAGCGACCTTTTTGAAAGACAGTCATCACTCATAGCCAAGCCTAAATCCTCTGGGGCCAATAAAAAACCTCGGAATACGTAACTAGCCGCATTTAAATAAATTTCACTAAAGAATGAAATACACTTGCGTTCATCCGATTACAATATTTATGAGACTGAGTTCGGTTAGTTCGCGCGTGACTGAATTTTCACCCTTTCTTCTTCTTGGGAGGCACTTCGCAATTATTGGGGATGTTGTAACGTGTGGAGATGGTATTTAAACGGCTTATTTCAAAGGAATTTGTGCCCGATATGGCGATAGGCTCGCCCCTATCACATCTGGGACCGAACTAAGCTCGGCGAAATGTGGGTGTTCTAGTTCTCTAGTACGCCTCTGCCTACCCCTTCGGGGATACAGGCGTGAGCTTATGTTATGTTATTTCAAAGGTCTCGGTGGTCTAGTTGTTGAATAACATAACATAACATAAGCTCAGGCCTGTGTTCCCGAAGGGGTAGGCGTACTAGCCAACTAGTACACCCACATTTCGCCGAGCTTAGCTAGGTCCCAGATGAGATAGGGGGTGAGCCTATCGCCATATCGGGCACAAACAAATTGTTGAATAAATAAATAAATAACACCCAACAGTCACATACATAGTCCTGACCCCACACTAAGATCGATCAGGAACTACGAGAGACGTTCGGTCTCACAACACCCAGACCCGAAACAAATATCTGTAGGCCATACAAACATTTGTCTCAGTGCGGAGATCGAACCCGCGGCCTCTCGCGTCACAGCCGGCCACTCGTCCGCTGCGCCACGGAGGCTGAATGTTGTGCGCGGTACGATATCGTCAAGTAGTAGTAATAGTTCGGTAGTTCTCGGGTTCGATCCCCGACATCACTTTATATTGGGTTTTGCAAACAAATAAACTCACGCCTGTATCACCGAATGGGTAGGCAGAGGTGATATTTGATTTATCAGTATGAGCCCGGAGTCTGGAATCTGTGCCCGATATGGCGATAACCTTACTCCCTATCATGTCTGGGACAGAAGTAAGCTTGGCGACATGTGAGTGTTCTAGTTCGCTAATGCCTTCGGGGATACAGGCATGAGCTTATGTAGATACATATATTTCAGAGTAAACATAAGAGTACCACATCCATTTCCACATTATTGAAAGTAAGCCCGGGCTGAGTATATTTGCATTGGATATTTTCCAGTTCAATCTATTCGGAGAGCATCGCTAGCTTCACCTGACATAGCTATATGTTATTGTATGTACAATAAGAATATCGGCCCTTGGAAATAGATTGCATAAGTAAAATTGCAACGTTTAACAAAACATTCTACATTATGAAGTTACGTCTGCAGTACGAATTCGGCTCGACTGATTTGATATCACTATCTCATAGAAAATCCACATAAAGTGACAGTTCGCTGTTGCGTTTGGTTCGGTGAGTGAGATTTCCGATGTCCCAATACCCTCATCCCTTTCCCAAACCTTATTTCCCTCCTTTTAGGTTGGCAACGCACCCATGATTCTTTTTGTGTCTTGGGTGTCTATGGGCGGTGGAGATCCCTTACAATCAGGTGACCCATCTGCTCGTTTGCCAATCCCTGCTATAAAAAAATAACATACATGAGCATCTGCATTCAATACCAATAATGGAAATACATAAAAACTTTACGTTTCACGCGAATTTAAACGTATTTTGTTTGCATGAGAGTTTACGACCAAAAATCTATAGGTACGTGCCCATGCATATTGCACTTCTGTATGTTTGTATGTTAAATAAAGTTTTATTATGCGACATGTACCGATACGTTCGTGTTTTTAATGACCGAATTGTTTTTGCTTTGTGTTTATTTTACCGACGTTATTTCAGAAGTAAAAACATTGATTATACAAACATTGACTGCCTCGGTGGCGTGGTGGTATTTCGGTACGACTACGGTTCTGAGGTCTCGGGTTCGATCCCCGGGTCGGGCAAAGTGATATTGGATTTTTCCATATCAGCCCGGAGTCTGGAATTTGTGCCCGATATGGCGATAGGCTCGCCCCCTATCACATCTGGGACGGAACTAAGCTCGGCGAAACGTGGGTGTACTAGTTCGCTAGTGCGCCTCTGCCTACCCCTTCGGGGATACAGGCGTGAGCTTATGTATGTATGTATGTATGTAAACATTGATAGCTCGGATGGTTGTGGTTCGGACTGCCATGGAAAGGTTCGCAGGTTCAAAATTTGCTACAAAACATGCACCTCTTACTCTTATTTTAATGGTGACGGTAAATATCCTCAGGAGGTCTACGTACCTGAGATTCTAATGTATTTTGACGGGAAGTCTGACAGGGTAGGCGTCGCTTGTTAAAATTATTTCATATTATTCTCTAGAGCTATGTTTGTTGGTTTTTAAGTGATGTGGTTTAATGCATCAAATTGCAGTGAAGATGGACAGTATAATGTGGAAACTTTTTAACAGGTGATCTTTGATGAGTTTTGCTTGGTGCGTTGGCTGGCTTTGTTCGGTCGATTCGCCGAGTGAAGGTCATCTGAGAGGCATCGCACTGGAAGGAATTACCGCCATAATCCCAGCAGGACGTTGAAACCATTTACATCTGGGTCTCATGGTCATTGTGAAAACATAATTGCTCTATTTATCCTGACATTGGCAATACATCGCAAATGCGTGGAAGCCATTATTTTTAACAGAAGAAGAAGAAGAGAATTCTTCAAATGTGCTATTCCAGACCATAATCGATATTTGTGCCTAGATCCGTTCAGTCACTCTGATGTGATTGAGAAACAAATATTCATTCAAATTATCGCATTTAGAATAATTTCAAGTATGCATCTATGAATGTCTATGTTTTGCACCGACTTCAATTCGTTTTTTTTGCATGTATGTTACGCGTTATCTCCGATAAATATTTTTTTTTATTCGTTTTTCAAGATTCTTTTTGTGTTTGACGTTCGATAGAGCTTATTCTAAGGGTGGTCCCAAATTTTGGCCACGATCAGATGAATTTTGAAGTCAGTCCGATAAATTTTTATTTACGAATACATTAAGTTGGTAATACAGTAATTCTTGCATAAAATAAAATAACGAAGAATCAGAGATGTTATCAAGATGCTTATTTATAGCTCCTATAACATTTCTTTATGAAAGATAAACTTTATAGTTTTTATGCCTTACATTATAACAATTAAAGTAATATATTGGGGTAATATTTTAGTAGCATAAAATTTATTTAATTTTTATGTAATTAAAAGATAATGAAAGGATTTTAATGTCGTACCATACATTGTAGGCAATATTGTCCTTTCTTAATCTTTGAAAAATGTAAATTATTCAGTTGTATCTTTACTGGGACCGCCTCGGTGGCGTAGTTGTATTTCGGTATGACTACCGTCCTGAGGTCTCGGGTTCGATCCCCGGGTCGGGCAAAGTGATATTGGATTTTTCCATATCAGCCCGGAGTCTGGAATTTGTGATGTGGCTATAGGCTCGCCCCCTATCACATCTGGGACGGAACTAAGCTCGGCGAAATTTTGGTGTTCTAGTTCGCTAGTGCACCTCTGCCTACCCTTTCGGGGATACAGGCGTGAGGTTATGTTATGTTTATGTATCTTTACATATATGGAATTTGATTTTATAAACGTCTAGCACGAGTTGGGTATCGCTTTTATACAGTTGTGCCCGATATGGCGATACCCTCCATCACATATGGGACGGGAACGAGCTCGGCGAAATATGGGTGTTCTGGTTCTCTATTTCCCCTCTGTTTACCTCTTTTGGGACACAGGCGTGAGCTTATGTCATCTATTTATTATCGAAAATTAGAGTCAGGATGGCGTAGTGGATTGAGATGGAGGCTAGCCCTCTATCACATCTGGAATGGAAACGAGCTCGGCGAAATGTTTTCTAGTTCGCTAGTGTAGGCCTTCTGGATACAAGCGTGAGTATGTAAATTTTAATATCTGTGTAACAAGCGTGGGCCACTGTGGGTCGTTAATTTCGCGAGCTAACAAAAGCCAGTGATTGGGAAACTTTGTCTTTGATCAAACTTGCCGTATTAATTCCAGCGTGTAGTATCGTTTTGTTCTTGATAATTTATTATATTGCTATGAGAAACTAGGTTTTGGTAAGCTTTGTAGTTTTCTGTTCAGAGTAGCAGAGATATTGCATAATCGCCATTTATCTATCTTACTCACTCACCGAACGAAACGCGACAGCAGGCTGCCACTTTACCCGCCCTGTGGAATGGGGGCGTTTAGAGAATTCCGCCACGGTATCCCCTGCCTGTCGTAAAAGGCGACTAATAGGGGCTATCTGTCTATCAGAGGTCGTGGGCGCGCAGCGGGGGGCTGTTTCAGCGCCTGCACAAGACGACCATAAGATGGACAGTAGGACGTGTTGGCTTCGTCGCTGGCATTGACGCCGATGGCGTCTTTTGGTGTAGGGGGCGTCAGAGCCCTTCCTATAAACAGAGGTAGGCCGCAATGCGGCACCGCGCAAGGGCGGCTCCGGCTGAAGCCGAGGCGCTTCTCGTCTTGGGAAACCCGAAGCCGTCCTTAATGCGCCGATGGGGGCCATCGCGGGGTTTTGGTTGGTATTTCCGGTATAGGGTGTAAATAGTGTTAGGGACTCGGCCCAGCGATCGCCTGGATGTCAATCATCTTTCCCAGGTGGTTAAATGCTGGGTCGTAAGACCGGCGACCCCAACATAACCATCCCACTTTCCCCCGGAGTGGGTTGGTAGCGATAAATCGTTTTCCCCACGTAAACAAAAAAAAAAAAAAGGCTGCCACTTTACGTCGGTTTTCTCTGAGACAGTGGTGTCAAACCGGTCGAGCCCATTCGTGCTGTAACGTTACTGTCTATACCGTGGATCTACCACTCAAACATAGATCTGTTCTGTGAAGACAACACAAGTATGCGAATAAATTGGGCAAGCACATTCGAGTGTAGAGTTGTGGAGTACCGCAGCGAGTACAGACACAATATCTGCATTGCGTCGAGTTATCTTGGGAACTTTCAAAACGGTCGCTATACTTGTAAAATAACATAAGCTCACGCCTGTATCCCCGAAGGGGTAGGCAGAGGCGTACTAGCGAACTAGAACACCTACATTTCGCCGAGCTTAGTTCCGTCCCAGATGTGATAGGGGGTGAGCCTATCGCCATATCGGGCACAAATTCCAGACTCCGGACTGATGTGGATAAAAATCCAATATCACATGAAATATAATAAGTATAATATCACATTAAAGATGGCTACTCAAAAAATCTTCGTAAATACAAAGTAGGTACTTACTAGCTTTTGTTTTGCGACTCCATATGCGAGAGCGACTTTCCTAAGGTTTTTCCATTATTTCACCAAACAACTCCTGTTTTTCCGGGCCTTATGCCAGGGTCCGTCTTCCTACTTAATCGCTTCCACTTCTCCCGATTTTGAGCATCCTTCACAGTAAGACCATTGGCTTATCTTCCCCCAAAACCAGCGCTTTTTAGGCAATTCCCATGCACCACTGGTACGATTTGATCTCGTCATCAGCCTCTGCAAAATTTAAGCTTTCTGGATTCTAGCGTTCTGTTAGCTGCTACTTTCCGTCGTAACTATAACCTATGTCACTATGGGGAAGATTTTCAATAGTGAAAATCCCGAGGATTACCCATAAGGCCATGGACACGAACTTAGCGGTCTTGGAGCGGCGGCGTTGCGGTTCAACATAAGCTCACGCCTGTATCCCCGAAGGGCTAGGCAGAGGCGGATTAGCGAACTAGAACACCAACATTTCGCCGAGCTTAGTTCCGTCCCAGATGTGATAGGGGGCGAGCCTATCGCCATATCGGGCACAAATTCCAGACTCCGAGCTGATATGGAAAAATCCAATATCACTTTGCCCGACCTGGGGATCGAACCCGAGACCTCGGAACCGTAGTCGTACCGAAATAACACCACGCCACCGAGGCAGTCGTGCAGTGCGGTTCAATGCATAGATTTAAATGGAGTTGGCCTCGAAGGCAGCGCTGTGGTGAGCGGCGTACGACTGGTTTAACGGTACGTTGCCGCGCCGGTTCCTGCGCTGCAGCTCCGCGCCCGCTGATGCCGTGTCCGCAGCTTTACAAACACCAAATACCTCTTTATAATAATAGAGATTCCATAACCAGAATCATGAACAATCAATGAACACCGCCACAAAACAGCTTGCTAAATTGATTCACAAACCCCTACACCATCAAAATCAGTTTTTGCTCAACCAAAATTCCTCCCTAATCCTGACTTATTACGTCGAATTACTGGGTAGTATAAAAAACAAATTGTCGATCCATTCTCCCGGCGATTTAAATTAACTCCAGGATAATTTATATCACTTCTGTGCATTTATCAAGCTGCCGCTCGATACGGAATGCTGTAAAAGCGCCCCATTGTACAGGTTAATACTTAATTTGTGAGGTTTTCGCCCTGTGGTCTTGTGATTGATTTTAGAGATAAAGGCTTTTGTATTGGATTAACTACTTAATAATATTAACCCTGTAATATTACTGTCACACTGCTGGGCACGGGCTTCCTCTACTAATGAGAAGGCTTAGGCCTTAGTCTACCACGTTGGCCTAATGCGGGCTGGTACTTCACATGCCTAAATTCTTGTGAAGAAATTCTCGGGTATGCATGTTTCCTCACGATGTTTTCCTTCACCGTTACAGCAAACGATAATTCACAATGAAAACACATTAACATAGAAAAACCAGAGGTGTGTCATCCTTTTGGGGATGGCTTCGAACCTGCGACACTTGTCTCGGCACACCACACCACACTCAACTGAGCTATCGCTGCTAATACCAACATTCTGTATCATCACCATCATCAGCAACAGGACGTCCACTGTTGGACATAGGCCTCCCCCAAATATTTCCAGATCGACATACTGTATATTTTTACTGGAATAGTTGAACTATTCAATGTTTACTACCTAGGTTTGCTTTCTTAGGTTTACGCGAATGTTATTCATCGAAATAAAAAATTTTACCGCGATTTGTTTTGTATTTATTTTATTTTTAGTCAGTCCCGACGTTTCGAAAGCTTCACAGCCTCCGTGGTCACGGGTCGGACTCCCTAAATATAACCTCCCCGAAGTACACCAAACGTCACGACAAATAGATATTTAGGTAGGTTCTTTTTATCGGCTAACGAAGACAGACGAGCTGACTGCTCACTTAATGTTAGAAGTCTATATAATCACCCACAAATTCTGGGTGTACCAGGGGCACAGCCAAGCACTGCAGTTCAGCCTCAAAATACACCGTGTTCATAGATAGCAAGAATCAAAATGCTTTATAAGAAATTATTTCCAAAACAATGACTTTTGTACTTCAGTTGGTGCGTATTTCATCCTGCAAAGTTGAAAACGTTGTGATATCGTACGCGTTAGTGGAAAGCAGCTCAGAATGCAGGTCGACAGTTAGTAGCGCAGTATAAAAATCTACCGTGGATGGTAAATAATTAGAATTATACATACATACACACTCACTGCCTCGGTGGAGTGGTTGTATTTCGGTACGACTACCGTCCTGAGGTCTCGGGTTCGATCCCCGTGTCGGGCAAAGGCTGACGCTGGCACTAGGCCGGGACAAAACCAGGCAGAGAGAAAAGGTGTACATACATGCCTGCCTCGGTGGCGTAGTTGTATTTCGGTCTACCGTCCCGAGGTCTCATTGCTCAAGACCGGGCGAAGTGGGCGCTAAGTTGTAAGGCGTAACCTGGACTGAAGCAGGCGAGTAAATACCACTCAATTTTATATTCGAAAACCTCGAAGTGCATTCTGTGTTGCATGAAGTGCATTCTCAATCGCATATTTCTAGCACGATGCCTTGTATCCTCGTTGAATACACGTACGGCATCCCGTCATGAAGCGTGAAAACGCTTTTCACTTTTCCGAGGAAATATTTTTGCCTCGCATCGTGCGTCGACTTTGTATAAGATTGAATACAATTTCTATGTCTATTGAGGGTGAAATCTATTCTTTACATTTTCTAGTTGGAGCGCTGGAATTTATTACAATTTGTAACAGATATTTCAGTAGCGGATTTTATTTTTTGGACGATTGTTTAGTTTACGCGGATTGGAAATTGTGCCTAGTTATTAAGTAGAGCTACGGTGTAGATAGTAACGTCTATAGCACGAAAGGGCCGGCTCGACCGGTTTGATATCACTGTCTTACAGAAAACCGACGTGAAGTGGCAACTTGCTGTCGCGTTTCGTTTGGTGAATGAGATTTTCGGTGACCTATTCCCCCCTTTACCTTCCTCAATCCCTTTTCCCTCCCGTTCCATTCCCTCCTTTTAGGTTGGCAACGCACCCATGATTCTTTTTGTGGCTTGGGTGTCTATGCTCGGTGGAGATTACTTACCACGTTTGCCAGTCTTTGCTATAAAAAAAAGTAAGCCGAGCTTATATTATTAATAGTAAAGGAAAAGAAGTTGTCTCCTTGGTCTATCATATATGGGCTGTGGACCGGGGTGTTCGGTGCGGTCGTGGTCGAGGTCGTGGGTTCGATTCCCAGGTCGGGCAAAGTAAATTTTCTAATTTAATTTGCCCGGGACTGGATCCCTCAGAGAAGGTTGACGTCAGGCAGGCAGCCGGTCGTAAAAACTTAGCCAAATCCTTTCTGCAACATGCTTGAATTGCGCCGACCCCGCATTGGGGTGCGATACGGGCAGGTAGATAGAAAGAAAGTAAGGAAAAGAAGTCTGATGGCCTCCTTGGTAACGTATTTGGGCTGTGAACGTGAGGTTCTGGGTTCGATTCCCAGGTTGAGCAGCAGGGTTACCACCACCTCTTATAGCAGTATTATAATCGTTCTTCGTTTGTTTTGTATGGGAATCGGTACAAGTAAAATTATGGGGGTTACCCCCCAGTGTTTTCTCACGGCAAAGGTCAGGCAAGCCGGTGACCGTAAAAAAGAGACAAATCATTAGGTATTGATGACTGCCTCGATGGCGTGGTGGTATTTCGGTACGACTACGATTTTGAGGTCTCGGGTTCGATCCCCGGGTCGGGCAAAGTGATATTGGATTTTTCCATATCAGCCCGGAGTCTGGAATTTGTGCCCGATATGGCGATAGGCCCGCCCCCTATCACATCTGGGACGGAACTAAGCTCGGCGAAACGTGGGTGTACTTGTTCGCTAGTGCGCCTCTGCCTACCCCTTTGGGGATACAGGCGTGAGCTTTTGTTATGTAATGTGTCATTAGGTATTGAGGTTTTAAATTAATCGGTATGTTTTATGTATGATATCCGATGTTTCCATCAAATTATTTACAAGACTTTGTATGATATATCCAATAGAGTTTATTCCAAGATGGTCCTATTATAATTTGATCAAGATCAGATTATTTTGAAGTCGATTTTTACCTTTTTAAACTTATCTACATACATGGTAAATTAAATAATTTAAGTTCATTTCTTTCTTTTTTTATAGTCTTACGCCTGTATCCCTTAAAGGGGAGGCAAAGGCGAATTAGCAGTGCCCACATTTCGCCGAGCTTAGTTCCGTCCCAGATGTGATAGGGGGCGAGCCTATCGCCATATCGGGCACAAATTCCAGACTCTGGACTGATACTGAATAGAAAAATCCAACATCAATTTTCTCGACCCGGTGATCGAATTCGAGACCTCAGCCCGTCTAGCATGCGCACCACGAGAACATTTTGTCTACGCTTTTTGTCGTGTTATAACCGGTTTTCTCTATTTGTCTACGGACACTAACATGCGTCCTTGTTTATTTTCATACAATATTGTAGACAACACGTAGACAACATCTCGACAGTATTGTATTGGGATATCTCGTGGCGCGCATGCTAGGCGGGCAGGACGGTAGTTGTACCGCGCACGCGGTACTACCAAGTCACCGAGGCAGTTGAGGCTCTTTAAACTTTAAATATTTATTTTCATGAGAGAAATAGTTGTCTATGTAATTCCTAGTAAAGAAGTACTATGAGGCAACGTTCCATTACTATTATTTACGAGTTTCCACCGCTGAATAAATTTAAATAAATTTAATATAAACCTCTTAAATGGTTCTAATATTAATGAAAACAGGTGAATTCTCTCACAACGCACTGTTGAGTAATTAACTTGGTTTTATATGGGGCCATAAAACTGAATGTTATGACGTCAAATTTATTCCACATTCGTGCTTATTATATATGAAAATTGAAATCTATTCTTTACTTAATATTATACCCCAAGCTATGCTATGCTCCTAAAGTAGAGACTGTAATGTTTGTTGAACAACAAATATAATAACTAACTAACCAAATAAAGCCCTCCCACCATTAAAAATGTTAAAAAAAACATTCCAAAGTTTAACATTTAAAATAGCCTTTAAAAACTTAATCGCCACGTATACAATGTTGTTTATTAAGGTGTTTACTCTATAATCCTCCATCAGATCATAAAACAATATTTATATAGAACTGCAGGGTTACCACCACCTCTTATAGCAGTATTATTATAATTGTTCCTCGTTTGTTTTGTATGGGAATTGGTACAAGTAAGATTATAATAATACTGCTATAAGAGGTGGTGGTAACCCCCCAGACCTTGAAGTAAACTTTATCGAACTCAAAAATAATCTTTAAAATTGGTACAGATATGACGTCTTATACAATGTACATGAACCAATTACAGACTGATTTGGTACCTTCTTTTAAGCCTGAGGCCTATCGACTCTTATTAAGAAACGAAAGTCATTCAGCAGTATATAGACAATAAAACTGACTTACGTGACTCTTCATTCACATAAGATTCTAGATAAATTGTATTAAGCGACCTCCCATTAATATGTGGTAGATGGCGCTACTGACGTTTGAGATTATTTTTTGTATGGAAACTTGCTTGAGAGCACCTCTATATTTAGTAATATTAAATATTTTCGTAGTATAGAATGGCTCGGTGGCGTGGTTGTATTTAGGTACGACTGCCGTCCTGAGGTCTCGGGTTCGATCTCCGGGTCGGGCAAAGTGATATTGGATTTTTCCATATCGGTCCGGAGTCTGGAATTTGTGCCCGATATAGCGATAGGCTCGCCCCCTATCGCATCTGGGATGGAACTAAGCTCGGCGAAATGTGGGGGTACTACTTGGTTAGTGCGCCTCTGCCTACCTCTTCGGGGATACAGGCGTGAGCTTATGTTATTTATTTTCGTAGTAAGTAGATGGAGCTCGTCCCCAACAATCAAAACTCAGAAGCTATTACATAATTAATAGTTATTATCTCATACGCATTACGGGCGTATAAACCACGCTTCTTTCCTAGCCACAATCCACGCGTCAGTACATACGTTCAGTAGATTGTAAGAACAAAATCTAAACGCCTACAAGGCGTTTGTAGCGGGTTTAATTTTGTATTTACCGCGGCTGTACGCGATGTAATTACCTACCCCCAATGTTTATCGTACTTCTAATATATTTGAAACAGTACCAGATGTTATTTGGTTGGAGAAATATGTCTGTGCTTTGTATTCTTGGTTCAGAGAATGTTTGGGCAAAATGGTAACCAGCAGTGTGTGAGCACTTTTGTGTTCCGGTTTAAAAGATACTGAAGACAAGAAGTATGGACAATGAAGCGGCCCGCAACGTTTTGCATCTAAACTTATATAGAATTGCAAAAAAATATACAAAATTCGTTAAGTTAACGTGACACGATCATGGTGCGGCTTGTTCACGTCAGGATCCCGTTTCTTGCAGGATCCTGTTTAGAAGTAGATGTATTTCAATACTGGCGTACACGCTAGCATTCTGCTTGCTACATACAGAAATAAGTCGAACCTGCTGATGCAATTGAGTTTTGTTAGTACGTAATGGATATACTGTTTAGTAAAAAATCCAGGGTCTAGGCTAAAAGCTGTATTACATTTAGTTACTTAAAATTCCACCAAAACAGCGTAATCTAGCTTTGCGCTGGTGTCGCGTTAAAAAATGCCAAATGGCAAGTTCTCGAATCCAATCCTATTACTTAAAAGCAATCTATAGGCAAACAATGACTTTTTTGTCACTTTTAGCTAGCGAATCCGTAAAATGATTATATGAAAAACACTCGAACGCCTCTTGCGGCTACGTGGGGAACTGATGTTTTTCATACAAATTATTTTACTCAATCACTAGCGTGAAATGTTCGCGAACTAGCGAAAAAATTCCGAGGTCGAGCTAGTAGCTACTAGTGTCTAGAGCTATCCCGCAGTGATTTTTGCAGGATCCAGTAAAAATCCGGACTCGCAGAACTGGACACTCGTCTGAACGGGGCCTATAGTCAATGAATGAGGGCCGAGTTCGGACTGCGGACATTACGGACCCGTGCCGAATAGCCGCACCACATGAGCCCTCTGCGGCTAATTGAATCTGTTAATGTGTTAATTCAATTGTATTGCTTATTGCTGTTTTGGGTTGGATTTATTTTATGACCGAACATGGTTTTACCTGCGTGTAGATTCGGGTAACAGGTTGTAATCGGTGATCGGACTACGCAGTAAGTCTATATTTTATGAGATATTATTTTTGAATGTATTTACTGTTGTTACAGCTTCCGTAGCGCATATTAGTTGGCTGCAAAATGTGAAACCGTGGGTTCGATCCCCACACTGACAGATTTGTTTGTATGATCCACAACCGAGATCCTAGATAGCTTTTCTTGAATAATGGGTACTAAGGTAAAAAAATGGCAACAAGATATTATCAGTTTCAAACTATACCTCTAAATTACGTGTAAAATTTGTTCTAGATGACTTACGAAAAAATGGACAGGCTTATGATAAATAATAGGATTCTGACCAGTGAGGCTGAGATCTATAGAGCGAATTTCGACTAAGTCTGAGTCAAAGTAACGAACTCAGTGAAGATTTGGGATTATTAAGTCGAACTTCGATTTAGTCTGAGTCATTTTTTACAACAAAACCAGACTGACAGACAGATAAAGCAAAGATTTTATTGTAAAAAATGACTCGGACTAAGTCAAAATCCTCACTGAGTTCGTTTCTTTGACTTAGACTTAGTCGAAGTTCGCTCGATAGATCTCAGCCTTAAACTCGCTCCATCTTAATGGGCCTTTAAACAATAAATGCGAATATCGTATATTTGGCTAAGTATCGGAAATCTCACAGATTCTGTGTAAAATTACACAAGATGGCGTCCGATACGTTGCAAGCGCGGTGCATACTCGTAACGTTGCATAATACTGCTATAAAGATGCCGTTAAATGGCTTTGCCGTGGATCCTCTGTTACACCGTCCATGTTATTAATTTGTTTTAAGTGACCACGGAAAAGTGTACAACCGCAGTAAAATCCAAAATCAAGCTAATATAAAGCGTGTAAAAATAATGACTACTGAGATTTTTTTTTTTAATATTTTTTCACACTCGAAAGACGGAAGAAGCAAGAAGTCATTATAAAACAATAAATCACATATAAAATCACACCTGTATCCCCGAAGGGGTAGGCAGAGGTGCACTAGCGAGCTAGTACACCCACGTTTCGCCGAGCTTATTTCCGTCCCAGATGTGATAGGGGCGCGAGCCTATCGCCATATCGTCCACAAATTCCAAACTGCGGGCTAATATGGAAAAATCCAATATCACTTTGCCCGACCCGGGGATCGAACCCGAGACCTTAGGACGATAGTCGTACCGAAATACAACTACGCCACCGAAGCAGTCAAAACAATAAATAATTTAACATAAACATAAACAGCTTCCGTTGCATAGCGGGCGAGTAGCCGGCTGTGAAACGTGAGGTCGTGGGTTCGATTCCCGCACCGAGACAAATGTCTATGTGGCCCTTAGATATTTCGGGTCTGGGTGTTGTGAGACCGAAACTCTCTCGTAGTTTCTGATACCCACGATACAGGTTACACCTAGTGTGGGGTCAGGACTATGTGTGTGACTGTTGGGTGTACCTCTATTATTATTATAACATAAGCTCACGCCTATATCCCCGAAGTGGTACGCAGAGGCACCTGAGACACAAAAGAATCATGAGTGTATTTCCAATCTAAAAGAAAGGAATGGAAGGAGGGGAAAAGGGATTGGGAAAGGGAGGCGGGGTAATGGACCACCGGAAATCACACTCACCGAACGAAACGCGATAGCAAGCTGACATTTTACGTCGGTTTTCTGTGAGACTGTGGCGTCAAACCAGTCGAGCCGGCCCATTCGTGCTGTAGACGTAACTGTTGACAGCGTGGCTACCACTCATAAAGTTATTAAACTTGTGATTATAAGAAAACTGCAGGTCGATTCTCTAAGGTTTCATTTGTGAAAACAACGTTGCGGCATCGTTGCGTCAACGATGTTTT
Source organism: Clanis bilineata (assembly GCA_036417725.1). NCBI lineage: Eukaryota > Metazoa > Arthropoda > Insecta > Lepidoptera > Sphingidae > Clanis > Clanis bilineata. The sequence goes on along the minus strand of CM071150.1, from coordinate 12,269,527 downwards.
CATTTTTGTATTCAGCAAGGTACAAAGCACACGCAATAGCGCTATGCGTGATGACGGTGCTTATGCGAACTAGCTCTCTGGAGCGAGGCGTTTGACATAAATATATGGAAAATGGTATTCTCTAAGACCCAACAACGTTGAACGCTCCGTCGATCTCAACGATGTGCGTCGCGGGAGCTCGTCGTCGATCGCAACATTGTGGCGTTTCTTACAGAATCGTCCTGCTGTTCGGTGTGATATGAGCCCAGCTCTTGGAGAGTTCAGAAGCGCCGGCCTAAATGTGTAGTGGAGCAAAAGGTAACAACCCCCAATATTATTACGAAGCTATTTACTCCGTTATAAAGCGACTTAAATGTATTTTCTTAAGAAATTCACATTTATATTGAATAACGTTGGAAAATTAATTGGGCCAAGTTTTTAATATAAATGTTCAAGATTTCTGGATCGACGCCAGGTACTTGCAGGTAACTTAACGAAGTGGTTGTGGCAACTATTAGTGTTTCATGGCGCGTACACACCAACTGAACGAAGGCGAAAAAACGTTCGCGAAGGTTTTTTTTATAGCAGAGACTGGCAAACGAGCAGATGGGTCACCTGATGGAAAGTGATCTCCAGACACCCAAGACACAAGGAATCATGGGTGCGTTGCCAACCCAAAAGGAGGAAATGGAAGGATTGGGAAAAGAAGTTGTGCAAGGGAGGGGGAACGGGCCACTCGAAATCTCACTCACCGAACGAAACGCAACAGCAAGCTGCCACTTTACGTCGGTTGTCTGTGAGACAGTGGTGTCAAACCGGTCGAGCCGGCCCATTCGTGCTGTAGACGTTACCATCAACGGCGTGGCTCTACCGCTCAATGTGTGTGGACGCAACACCGAAGCCGAACGAACGAAAGCGTTCTGTCCCGTTCCGTTATGCGCAGGATAACTGTTGTGTGAACGCAACAGCAAAGATAAAATAATAAATAGATAAATAAATACACCCAACAGTCACACACCTAGTCCTGACCCCACACTAGGTATAACCTGTATCGTGGGTGTCAGAGACTATGAGAGACGCACGGTCTCACAACACCCAGACTTGAAACAAATATCTGTGGGACACACAAACATTTGTTTCAATGCGGGAATCGCACCCGCGGCCTCGCTTCACAGCCGGCTACTCGCCCGCTGTGCCACGGAGGCTGTCGATTCGCGAGTGTTCGGAAACGTTCGATCCCCATCGCTGTAGGCCCTTCGCGTACATTCGCCTTCGTTCGCTTGGTGTGTACCCGGCATCAAGCTGTGGTTTGGGCATGTAGAGAGGATGGATGAAAGGAGGTAGATAAAGCGAATATACTGGGTGTTTCATAAAGTTGGTACTAATAACAATTCCACATACAGAGAGAACAATTTAAAGTAGAATGGTAAAGTTTTTTTTAATTAAGTATTAAGCATGGGAATTTTAAAATCGGCATGCGACCTGTAGCCCGAGCACGAAAAACTAATGTAAATGTAAACTCGCTGCGCACTGATGATATTTGATTAATATTTCATACAAATTTCATAGACGCGCATCGAGCACGAATACATTTACGGTTGTCAGAAATTTTCCTGCTCGGGCTGCTAAAAGATCGTCGTAATTAGCATAGGAATGGCTTTGTGTATGCTAAAAATAATTAATTACTTCAGGTGGTTTGTAAATGTACTGCAGCTGGCCCAATGAGCCAGAAAAATAATCACAAGTTTAAAAACTTAGCAGACCAACTTCAAATCCGATCATGACCAAATGTATGGGACCACCCTTGAAATAAGCTCTATCGAACACAACAAGAATTTTGAAAATCGGTCCACATTTGGCGGAGATATCGCGTAACATAAATAAAAAAAAAAACAGACGAATTGAGGACCTTCCTCTGTTTGGAAGTAGGTTGAAAATTATCGTCACAAATTCAAGTTTCCATTATTCAAAAACTATGAGCCATAGGAAGTTTGAGACTTTACTGTTAGATTGCTAGCCATACTCTCTTCAAGTGTAGTTATTATTGATACCAACTTTATGAAACATGGCAAGTGTAAATAGTTTAAACGACAGTTTTAAAGAGTTAAGGGAAGACGTCATCGAACATTCTATGACCAAGTCAGAGATATATTACTCGAGAAAGGTCAAGTTAGAAGTACCCTAAATCGACGTGCATACAAGAAGAATGTAATGAGACTGAATGAGGCGAAAAAGGTTTGTAAGGATCGTAGCAAGTGGAAATCCGTTGTCTCTGCTTACTCCTATGGGAAATAGGCGTGAGTCTATGTATGTATGTATTAACCGACTTCAAAAGGAAGTTTTCTCAATTAAAGTTCTAGCAAACGCGCTGCTGGCTTACCAGTTTTGGTGACCACTTATGGCTCCCACCACCAATAGACATAAAACGACTCATGGGTACTTTGTCAACCTTAAAAGGGGGGATAGGGATTGGGGCAAGGAAGGGGCCTACTAAATTTTGTTTAAGCTCTAGTTTACAAGTAAGAAAAATGTAATGCATACTTTTTCCACCATGTTTCCTGGAAATTAGGTGCACTTTCTTCAAAAGTTTTTATGCAGTTAGGATCGCTTCTAACTTTGCAACAGCTATTGGGGAACAAAATTAAAATTTAAATTTTGTTTTGGCGTAAAAACTCGCGCTGCGCGGCACACGTGTTGGGTGTCGAGGATTAACGAAATTGCATTTTCAACTACTTTTTTATTCCTATGTATTTCTTATTTAATTTGATGTTATCAGTACCTCTTTTTTATATAAAAACTAATCGATCGTAAAAACTAAGCCAAATCGTTTTTGCGTCATTGAAAGTGTGTAGCGCCGATCCCATATTACGGTTAGATAAAAAAGAAAAAGCAAGGCAAAAGGCAGGTAGAAAGAAAGAATATGATGGTGGTTCGACCCATTCCACCATCCCTATTCATAACGATATGCAAGTCTAACGCTCGAATGGTCAAACGCTACTCAACTTTAACGGCTTCTCACATTGATTTTCGCCATACAATTTTGACAGAAGAGGCGGTCTTAAACGACATAAGGCGACCTAAGTGTATGAACATTCTCTGGTTAATCTTATTTAAAATTCGCAGTACCAGACTTAGTAAACAAAACAATTGCTTAACAAACAAAATCACGTCGTTTGAGTCCTTAAAAAGGCAATAAAAGGAGAGATTCATAGCCCTTTGAGTATCGCTACTGCGTCAATTTTATTATCTACTCGAGTCGCATATAAAAATGGTGCTGAATGCGCTTTGTGTTCAGTATTCACCGACTTGAAATGGTTGGTTTGGTTTTTATGACAAGCCATATGACTATCCTCTATGAAGAATCTAGCTCTGGGTATATCGTGTTAGAAAACTTAACGGAACGACTTCAAAACTTAATTGATCGTCACCAAATTTATACGGGACCACCCTTGGGACAAGGTTTATCGAACACAAAAAGAATCTTGAAATTTGGTCCATATTTGGCGAATTATCACGTACCATTCATAAAAATACAGACGAATTAAGGACTTTCGCTTTTATTGAAGTCGGTTGAAAATCTAATTTCTCGACAGGGAATCGAACCATCTCCGATCCACAGCTGAATTACGCTGTCACTACATCATGGAGATTACTTATTTGCCCTCTTGACACATATTATTCTAGCGTCTCTTTCATATTTTACCACATGAGTTTAGCTTACTCAAAGCAAGCTTACCCTAATACTCAGGCTGAGATCTATAGAGCGCACTTCGACTAAGTCTAAGTCAAAATAACGAACTCAGTGAGGATTTGGAATTGTTAAATCGAACTTTGACTTAGTCCGAGTCATTTTTTACAAGAAAAACAGATTTCTTAAGTTTACGCGAATATTATACATTGAAATAAAACAGTCTAACCCGTGACAACGACGACTGCAAAGCCTTCGAAACGTCGGGAATAATAATTAAAACCTAATCGTGATAGAATCCGTAAGAATAGTTTTATTTCGAGAAAAACAGACAGACACACTCAGCAAAGATTTTCTTGTAAAAGTAACTCGGACTAAGTAAAAATCCTCACTGAGATCGTTACCTTTACTTAGACTTAGTCGAAGTTCGCTCTATAGATCTCAGCCTTAAACACCCCAGTTAAATGACTTCAAAATTAAGATAAAATAAAATTAAAAAAATATACTGAAAAAGACTGCCTCGGTGGCGTGGTGGTATTTCGGTACGATTACGGTTCTGAGGTCTCGGGTTCGATCCCCGGGTCGGGCAAAGTGATATTGGATTTTTCCATATCAGCCCGGAGTCTGGAATTTGTGCCCGATATGGCGATAGGCTCGCCCCCTATCACATCTGGGACGGAACTAAGCTTGGCGAAATGTGGGTGTACTAGTTCGCTAGTGCGCCTCTGCCTACCCCTTCGGGGATACAGGCGTGAGCTTATGTGATGTTATGTTATACTGAAAATTCACAGGGTGAATTGACGGGCTCTTTTCTGCGCGCTTAATTTCGTACTAACTGTTCTGTGTAAGTAGGATAGCAACTCGAACGCTTTATTTTAGGTGATTTTATAATAGAATTTTTGCACTTGTAAGAATTTTTACTTGTTTAAGGATAAAATTAGAACATATTATGTTAAAAACTGCCTTGGTGGCGTGGTTGTATATGACTACCGTCCTGAGGTGTCCGATTCGATCCCCGGGTTGTCCAAAGTGATATTGGATTTTTCCATATCAGCAGTCTGGAATTTGTGCCCGATATGGCGGTAGGCTCGCCCCCTATCACACCTTCACACCTGGGACGTAACTAAGCTTAGGTGTGAAATGTGGATGTTCCAGTTCGCTAGTGCAGCTCTGCTTACCCCTTCGGGGATACAAACGTGATATTGTGTTATGTTAAAAACTATAGTACAGCAGGGTTACCACAACCTCTTTTAGCAGTATTATTATAATCGTTCTTCGTTTGTTTTTTATGGGAATCGGTACAAGTAAGATAATATATATATCGGCATAATACTGCTATAAGAGGTGGTGGTAACCCCCCTGGATTATATCAGTGCTTCTGAACTGTTTTCCATTTTTCGACCGACTTCCAAAAAGGAGGAGGTCCTCAATTCGTCTGTATTTTTTTTACCGACTTTCAAAAAGGAGAAGGTAGCACTGGCTTCACTTTTGAAAATTGTTACCTCTATTCACCTGTATTTTTTATGTACATATGTTACGTGATATCTCCGCCATTTTCAAAATTATTTTTATGTTCGATAGAGCTTATTTCAAGGGTGGTCCCATATAAATGGAGTGGGTCTGTCATGTGGTATTCTAAAACTCATTTGTGTATATGAACTAAACATAATAAGCAAACATAATAAACTCAATAAAATAAATTCGTACATAAAACTAAATTAACAGAGGCCATAAAGGGACACAAGTGCGGGATTTAATGAGGCCTTGTAACTGAATTTTATGGTCTATACCTGTTTTATTGCAGCTCGTTTAAGTGCTGGAAATGCAAACATTTCGATGTAAACAACATATAGGATTTGGTAATTACAATTGCGAATGGGAATGTATTGGTGGTAGAACTGTATAATATGCGAGTGTGCAAGCAACTGGCTGTAAAATGAGAGACCGTGGATTTGATTCCCGCACGAAGATAAACAGGCATCTGTAAAAACGAAGCTACCAATAATCACAAGTTTTAAAACTTAACGGACCGACTTCAAATCTTATATTAGTCCTGTAATATTACTGTCCCACTGCTGGGCACGGGCCTCCTCTACTAATGAGAGGGGTTAGGCCTTAGTCTACCACGCTGGCCTAATGCGGGTTGGTAGACTTCACATACCTTCGAAATTCCTGTTAAGAAATTCTCAGGTATGCAGGTTTCCTCACGATGTTTAATATAAATACATAAAAAATATACAATAAAATACACTTAACATAGAAAAGTCAGAGGTGTATGCTCCATTTTGGGGTTGGTCTCGAACCTCCGACACTTGTCTCGGCAGTCCGTACCATTCCCAATTGAGCTATCGCTGCTATCAAATCCTATCATGACCATGTTATATGGGACCACCCTTGAAATAAGCTCTATCGAACACAAAAAGAATTTTGAAAATCGGTCCACATTCGGCAGAGATATCGCGTGACATACAAAAAATAGCGACGAATTGAGGACCTCCTTTTGGGAAGTCGGGCGAAAATTTATTTCAGTATTTTCCCCCTTAGATTCTATTTGAGCTTCCTTTACTCGTTCACTCAAAGAGCGTTTACGTTCACTTTTGAATTGTAAAAGCACCTACTTTGAATGCCCATAAAGAGCTTCAATTACTTTGCTGATTCAAGTAAAAGTTTGTAGGTGTATTCTTCTATTATGTTTATTTTAGACATTAAAGTTTCATTTAGACAGAGAGAAAAGAAAGGAAGAGCATAGGAAGAGCGGAGCTAAAGTGTATTATATAACAATTGAAAATGTTGAGAAAACAGAGACATCAGCGGCCTGAGCAGGAACTATTTAGGTTAAGCATTTTTATGGTAACTTATACATTAAGTTATATATAAACTTTTATATTGTATTTTTGCATGAATGCATATTATGTAATTAATTTTCTTTCCTTTTTTGGAACAATTTTATAAATACGATACTAGGACTGCCTCGGTGGTGTGGTTGTATTTCGGTACGACTACCGCCCTGAGGTCTCTGATTCGATCCCTGGATCGGACAAAGTAATATTCGATTTTTCCATATCAGCTCGAAGTCTGGAGTCCGGCTTGCCCCCTATCACATCTGGGATGGAACTAAACTCGACGAAATGTGGGTGTTCTAGTTCGCTAGAGCGCCTCTGCCTGCCCCTTCTGGGATATAGTCGTGAGCTTATATAATGTTATGTTGATAAATACTATCTAAACCATAAGTTTCTGCCTGCTCATATCCCACTTCAGTGTGGGGTTAGCGTAACACACTGTTTCAAGTATACTACGGAAAAGATTCTTTATAAGGGCTTAGTCAGCTCCCTACCTGACTTTGACATATAGGAATCGAACCCAGAACCTCTCGGTTCACAGACCTTAAGGAGGCAATGACTACCAAACTAGACGTGACGCGAAAATCCTGAATCAGCAACTGAAAATATTTTTTGTATGCGATTAAAAATACTTCCAAAGCCACGGAGTTTATAAGCATACACTCCAATGAGATGAAATTGGTGGGAACCCTCACATCCGGAGGGAATCTTTGGGAGGGAAGGAGGGCCCAGAGTGCCCGATCGACGTAACGAGCCGCACTCGAGTCGAGGAACACTCTCGACCCCTCACGAGGGCTTTTGAAACAAAAAATGGAAAAAATAAGATATCCTTTCCGTAAGCTTGCAAAGAGGTACTGATTTTAAAAGTCATTTTAATTGTATATTTTTATATATTGCAACGAGGAAATGAAGTGTCTACAAAATACAAATTAGTGCTTGTAATAGGGATCTTGCATTATTTTTAACATAACATAACATAAGCTCACGCCTGTATCCCCGAAGGGGTAGGCAGAGGCGCACCAGCCAACTAGTACACCCACATTTCACCGAGCTTAGTTCCGTCCCAGATGTGATAGGGGGCGAGCCTATCGCCATATCGGGCACAAATTCCAGACTCCGGGCTGATATGAAAAAATCCAATATCACTTTGCCCGACACGGGGATCGAACCCGTAATATCTGTAATTACATGTATTACTTTACATGTAATGAATTACATGTCATTCATTTATTTTCTGTCAATTTAACTTGAGATTAGGACTAACGGTAGGTTAGTAATAGTGAAAGTCACTCTTACTTAGTTAAAATAAGTTCAATTCCTGAGGCAATGACTACCAAACTAGACGTGACGCGAAAATCCTGAATCAGCAACTGAACAGTTTTTGTATGCGATTAAAAATACTTCCAAAACCACGGGATTTACAAGCATGCACTCCAATGTCATGAAATTGGTGGGAACCCTCACATCCGGAGGGAATCTTTGGGAGGGAAGGAGGGCCCAGAGTGCCCGATCGACGTAACGAGCCGCACTCGAGTCAAGGAACACTCTCGACCCCACACGAGGGCTTTTGAAACAAAAAATGGAAAAAATAAGATATCCTTTCCGTAAGCTTGCAAAGAGGTACTGATTTTAAAAGTCATTTTAATTGTATATTTTTATATATTGCAACGAGGAATTGGATTGTCGTCACCGCGTAGAAATGTTAAAGCTATTTCTTTAAATAACGAAGTAAAAATGAGGAAAAAGGAAGAAAACGACCTCCGAAATCGAATTCACTAATCATCATACTAAACACAACCACAATGTTAGCAAGATTGGGAGGAATAGTCCAACTTGGAAACACTTCTATATGATTTTTTATGCAATGACGTCATTCGGGTTTTGCAATTACGTTCCATTATACGCAATTTACAAGTAGGATACTTTGTACAATATCAATTATTTTATACTACAAACTTGATAGTACGTTTCATAGTTTTGTTTATTGATTTATCAACACCAAATCTTGTTATAATTTTTGAGCAAATTCTCCATTATGTTTTAAATGGATTGTGTTGATTTCATTATTATTTAATTGATTGTGTAGTTGTAAATAATTTTAATTGAAATAAATATAAATGTTTTATACTTTTTTAAGTAAAATGTAGCGCACTAAATTGAAAAATAACATCTAATGTATAATACTTACCTACATTTACAAATAAATGATTTCATTTAATTATTTATTTTTCTCTTTCGTTTATTTTTTAAAATTATTAAGGTGTAATATACGAATGACGTGTAATTCATTACATATATGTATTTTCTGTCATTTATATATTTACTGTAATTACAGACAATATAAAATCATGACTGCCTCGGTGGCGTGGTGGTATTTCGGTACGACTACGGTTCTGAGGTCTCGGGTTCGATCCCCGGGTCGGGCAAAGTGATATTGGATTTTTCTATATCAGCCCGGAGTCTGAAATTTGTGCCCGATATGGCGATAGTCTCGCCCCCTATCACATCGGGGACGAAACTAAGCTCGTCGAAATGTGGGTGTTCTAGTTCGCTAGTGCACCTCTGCCTACCCCTTCGGGGTACAGGCGTGAGCTTATGTTATGTTATGTATTTTCTGTTATTCATATATTTTTTGTCTTTGTATATTTTGTAAATTTAACTTGAGGTTAGGAGTAACTGTAGGTTTGTAACAGTGGTAAAAGTCACCCTAAGTAGTAGATAAATCTCTATTCCTAACCTTGGTGAAACTCTTCAAAGAATACAAAGTATGCGACACCCACCAAAAACTTAGATTAACTGAATAAGTTATTTTAATGAGAGGTGTGAGGTGTGAGGTTTATTTAGCTTTTTAAATTACTTTTTTCTAACTGAAAAAGTTTTATGATCTCACTTTTGTGTCGTTAATTCTATATTTGGAGATTTATAAGATTTTCTGACCGTGTTGGATGAATTTTTAACTCATTTTTTATAACGTTTAGTACATGATGACATTTTTTTATCGTCTACGTAGGCAGACGGGTTAACAAGTTATAATATATGTAGTTTTAAATTATAATTAGAATATTTTGACGAGTTTTAAAATTGACAGCCTCCGTGGCGCAGCGGGCGAGTAGGCTGTGAAGCGAGAGGCCGCGGGTTCGATTCCCGCATTGACCGAAATGTTTTTTTTATTTTTTTATAGCAGAGATTGGCAAACGAACAGATGGGTCACCTGGTGGTAAGTGATCTCCACCGCCCATAGACACACATGACACAAAAAGAATCATGGCTGCGTTGCCAACCTAAAAGGAGGGAATGAAAGGGGAGGGAAAAGGAATTGGGAAAGGGAGGGGGGAAATGGGCCACCGGAAATCTCACTCACCGAACGAAACGCGACAGCAATCCGCCACTTTACGTCGGTTTTCTGTGAGACAGTGGTATCTAACCGGTCGAACCGGCCCATTCATGCTGTAGACGTTACTGTCTACAGCGTGGCTCTACCACTCAAATGTGGTAAAAAAATGTGCTTATTAAATAGAGGTAGTCACTATTGACTAGCAGCATTAGATATACAGTGCACTGAATGTAGATCATGTTCCTTACGTAGATGAGGAACTGGTTAACAGCTACAGAGCGTAGCTTCCTGGCACAGGCATTCTATATGCTTAAAAGGAGGCTACTGCAACTAGTGTAAAACAAAAACTGTATTAACGTGAATAAATATATTTTGATTTTTGATTCTGACTGGTTGTAAAAAATTTAAAAAAAAAATATAGGACACGTGAAACTGTAATAGCTATATGTGGATTTTATGTTTATTGTGAAACTTAAAAGTGGACTTCAAAACCTCTTTCTATCCTTACCAAATTTGTATGAGGCCACCCTTGAGATAAACTCTTATCGAACACAAAAACATTTACCGGAGACATCGAGTCTGGAATTTGTGCCCGATATGGTGATAGGCTCGCCCCCTATCACATATGGGACGGAACTAAGCTCGGCGAAATTGGTGTACTAGTTCGCTAGTGCGCCACTGCCTACCCCTTCGGGGATACAGGCGTGAGCTTATGTATGTATCGAGTAACATGCATAGAAAACCGACGAATTGAGAATTACTTATTGTAGTTGGTTAACTAAACTGCGGCCTGAGCAGGAAAATTTCTGACAACCGTAAATGTAATCGAACTCGATGCGCATCTATAAAATTTGTATGAAATATTAACCAAACGTCATCAGTGCGCAGCGAACTCGAATACATTTACATTTCCATTAGTTTTTCGTTCTCGGGCTACTGAACATACTTGAAACATTAAATCTTTCTTATGTTATTATAAATCTCATATCAGTGTAATGACAAATAAAATTAATACCACTCAGTCATATCCAGTGTAAATAAAAAGCAAGAGCAATTCAATTTGTACCGGATCAGTTTCCGATTGTTCCGTTGTGTGTGATCGATGGTGTTTGTACCAAACGTCTTCAGTTTTATGTGTCCACGCACTGTACCAAAAACACGCGGATTAATCACAAAAGATAACATGAAACTATTTTTAATAACTAGCTATTTATCTTTTCTAATCCTTTTTCGACCGACTTCCCAAAAAGGAGGAGCTCCTCAATTCGTCGGTATTTTTATGTATGATACGCGATATCTCCGCCAAATGTGGACCTACTTCAAAATTCTTTTTGTGTTCGATAGACCTTATTTCAAGGGTGGTGCCACATAAAGGTCACGATAGGTAAATTGGAAGTCGATCAGGTAAGTTTTATTGAATTCTGAAATACTTGATTTATAATTGAAACTACACATATGTAACATAAGCTCACGCCTTGGAGGTTAGGGTAGATAGAGGCGCACTAGTGAACTGGAACACCCACATTACGCCGAGCTTAGTTCCGTCCCAGATGTGATAGGGGGCGAGTCTATCGCTATATCGGGCACAAATACCAGACTCGGAGCTGATATGGAAAATCCAATTTAACTTTGTTCAACCCGATGATCGAACTCGAGACCTCAGGACGATCATCATCATCATCAGCCATAGGACGTCCACTGCTGAACTCAGGACGATAGTCATACCGAAATACAACCACGCTACTGAGGCAGTATTAAATCTAATATTACAACATTTATGCGACTTTGCCTGTAAGTCAACCGTGTACAATTCAAACCACCACATTATTCCGCCCTATTGACTTCGCTTTGATTGGCTTCGCGTTTGAATTTTGACAATTTATCGGATTTGTATCGATACATCTAATTAGGTCTCAAGTTTGGATTTTGCTTTGATATTTTAACGAAATAAATATTGCCCAAAAATCATAACGATTTGATTGAAATGGTAGATTGTATTGTGCTAAAAGTGGAAAATGGAGTGAAAATCTTCTCAGATTTTTAGATTTAAATTATCGTTTAGACGGGTGAGTCGAGTTTAAATGGCAGTTAGTGTACTTACATTACATTATGGATCAAATTGCATAAATTAAATAAAAATGTATTCAGAATAAATAAATATGCAGTAACTTTAAACGGAATAATTCGGTAATTATGACAAGTCTACCTAGGAGAATTAAGATGCCAGGCAGATGTGAAAATATAACCTAAAAAATCTTCCCTCCCTCTCATTCCTCTCCCACCATATTACATGAGTAACAACACCACCAGCTGGTGGTAGGATATTGCCGGAGGTAGGATATTCGTATCCGACAGGATGGCGACCACTATACACATGGTGCTGAAACTTGCACTAGTGACCCAAAGCCCGTGTGTGGTTCGCGTTCCAGGATCAGCCAGTGTACTTCCGGTTCTCTCGAGGGGCTTGCGGCATGACTTGATGGTTATCCCTGTGTCTGTATCGGTCATCCGCCTTGTCGCAAGCCCCTCGAATTGCTCCTTCCCTATTCAGATTCGAAGTGTGAAGAAGCATAAATAGGCCAGTATGATGACCACTGATAAACCCATTGTTTGTTAGTGATCGCTATTTTTTTTACTGCACTACGCTGACCATCAGGTGCAGTTTAGTCTTTGCATGCTCGAAAAAAATCGCAAACATCCAGAATTACAATTAATTTTCATACATGTCATCAAATAAATTTTAAATCAACGAAACGCTCCATCACGCGTTTAAAAAAACGCCGCGTTCTCCCAACCAGTGCGTATAATTCAACAGGATTTGTCTCCTTACTGCGGATATTGTTGCCAACGTAAGCAATAATAAGTACAGATAAATATTTGTTAAAGTTGTTTGCACTTTATCATTCGCCTCTTTGTTTTTTAGCTTCCGCCCGTTATTATTTATGGTGTCAACAGACTGACACACTTTCGGAGGACAATGTTGTTGGATTTCTGTGTTTTATTAAGCGCGTATTTCAATGACAAATTAACATTATATTGACAGAAATTGACTTTTTGGTATCTCTATCTTTGAGTTAATATTTTTGACACCGTTGTTCCATACCTTCGTGATTATTTTTAGGCATTAATCAGTCTTTGAAGAAGGTGAAAAACCGTAAATATTTATAGTTTCACGTGTCAGATTTTACAAAGCTAGCTGAACCAGAGAATTAAGACTAGAAATGATAAAGTTAACAAAAGTTAATAAAAACCACGTGATGATAAAACGTATACTAGTAGTATTATCAACTAAAATAAATAATAATAAATAAATAAATACACCCAACAGTCACACACCTAGTCCTGACCTCACACTGTATCGTGAGTGTCAGATACTATAAGAGACTTTCGGTCTCACACAAACATTTGTCTCAATGCGGGAATCGAACCCGCAGTCTCTCGCTTCACAGCCGGCTACTCGCCCACTGCGCCACTAAGGCTGAAATCTATAGTTCTGACTTAAGTCTTGTACCAAAGTCGACTCAGCGTAGTCGTCTTTGGAGTGAACTAAGCGAAAGTCAACTTTTGCGTATTTATAATTCGAACTCGAACTCAGGCTAGCCATAGTTTGTCTTTGCATAGACTACTCAGACGTTATCGGTTTCACGCAGTTCCTTTGACAAAAGAAACGTAAGATTTTTATATATTTACAGGAGACGCGCCTTTATATTTGTAGGTTGTAAAGGAACGTATTACGTAATTAACAGCTGACAAAATGGCTGACGCTCTTTGAAATGTCAAGTGAAAAACAAACCGCATTATACATAAATCGTCTTATAATCCTTTCAGCAACATGCTTGAAAAAGTTTGCTACGCCGACCCCACATTAAGGTGGGATAAGGGCAGGTAGAAGAAAGAATAAACATGAATCGTCATCATTTGATAGTCAAAACATGGATTTATTATTTATTACTATTGTTGGCAAAATCATTAATATTTTGAAGAAGGCCATAATTTTTAAAGTAAGAAGAAACAAGATGATGATGATGAAAACATGATGACATAAAAAAAGCATTCTAAGCTCTAAAATGATGAAGTAAAGTGTAAACCACCAAGAGAATTACAAGGGCTCAAATATGCCAGGAGTCACAATCAGGTGAGTGAGTGAGGTGATCGACTCTGTCATACCTATTCCTAGAGCTCTAGCTAATCCACTGCCATTATTTCATATTAATATATTGACAAAAGTTTTATTAATTTATCAAAATTGTTAAAACAGGGATTTTGTATTTTGGAGACTGTTTACTAGCAAATTGTCTGTCTGTCTGTTTGTTTACTAGCAGCCCATGTAGAGTATAAATTGCATCTCAGTCAGCCAGCAAGCCCAAAGCAAAACCATGCCTTATTAACATTTCCTGCCAGCGGTAAACTGTTGAGGCATTACCATCTGGGTACCATCTGAGTGGTTAACCTGCCAGGCAAGCTTATTGTCAGCTAGACCATGCAAATTGCCATTGTGGTGATCTGCTGATTAATAATGAAAGATCTGAGGGACACTCTGTCTGATATTTATTTCTTCTGTTTCAGAAATAACATTTTGAAGTTATTAAATTTTCACACATGCAACCAACTGCGGAACAAGTTATCAAACACAAGCATATTGCACAATAGTTGAGAATACCATTTATGTACTGTGTGGATTGAAAGAGGAAATAATAACGAGGATTGAGAAAGGAATGTTGCGGTGGTTTGGGCATGTAGAAAGGATGGATGAAAGGAGGCTGACAAAGCAAATATATATGGCAAGTGTGAATGGTAGAGGTGGAAGGGGAAGACCTCATCGAACATTCTCTGACCAAGTCAGAGATTTACTCGAGAAAAGTCAAGTTAAAAGTACCCTAAACCGACGTGCATGCATGAAGAATGTAATGAGACTGAATGAGGCGAAAGAGGTGTGTAAGGATCGTAGCAAATGGAAATCCGTTGTCTCTGCCTACCCCTATGGGAAAAAGGCGTGAGTCTATGTATGTATGTATGTATGCTCACTCAAATAAACAAAGGTTAATATCAGAGATTGTAATAAATAAATATTATTCATGATAATTATTATTTTATTTACCTACTGCAAATCAATTTCCTGACAACATGTAACCAATTCATTCTCAAAATATCTATACATTATTTAGGCCGACTACATAATAATTAATATAATATGTCCTTTCACTGATTCACTGATTCACTGTCTGTTTAATATGACTGCTAGGTGGACAGACGACCTGACAAAGGTCACATGAAATCACTGGTTGCAGGCCGCTTCCAACCGGTCGATCTGGAAATCTTTGGGGGAGGCCTATGTTCAGTAGTGGATGTCCTGTGGCTGATGATGATGATAATATTATTGGAGCAATAGCATGATGGTCACTGTTGCATTGTGGGTCGCCGCGATGAAGTCCGCCGTCCGTCCATTCCCACTGGTTCTCGGGTCACCTTTCGCGCTTTGCAAATGGCTCAGCAGAACGATTTTTTTAATTCTGAGCACGGTTTCGGGGTTTAATGTTCTTCTTCTTCTTCTTTTAAAATATGGCTCCACCGCGCCAGCAGTGATTTTGCCAATGTCAAACAGTTATAGATATTCTTGGTACGTCTCGACGTGTTCTTACTTCTTTGATGATAGCTTTATTTTTATTCTTTTTTTAAACAATTTGTAATAATTAACCCGCGGAGTATTATTTATATTTTTTATTTTTTTTTTAAAAAACGGATTGCGGAATTGGACGATAAGTAATTAGATTGATGATTTTTGTTAGTGACTTATGTATAAAATGTAAATAAAATATTTAACATAAACATGTATATAATAACATACACAATAAAATATTTATTTGATAGGAATTAGGCACAAGTAATATATATAGGTATATATACAGGGTATTATATGACATATGAAAGCAAAATTATAGTGCCAAGAAATCGAAAATAGGCATAAAGAAAAAAAAAAAAAAAGTAATTGGTGAAATATGGCATTAGGGGCATTAGAGTTCTGTGATGGTAATATATTAATGTTTTATACAATACATCTCAAGATTTGTTCTAAAGCAGACCTTATAGATGCAGGTGAGAGGATAGAGTTAGCATTAAATATATAATTTGTTGTTTTTGATGAATTTACCTAAGTAGAAAACGTCCTGAGAGAATACTAATCCTAGTAAAATATTGACGTTCACAGGTCGAGGGAAACTCGAAGGAAGGGAATCATAAATGGAAATAGAAAGTTTGGGGCAATTAAAGAATAGATGTTCTAAGGAACCCTCGTCCAAACCACATTCACATAACAGGGTTTAATGTTATATTAATTAGCATTCAGGACAATACTGGAAGTTGTCAAAACATTTGTCTAT
The DNA here is from genome assembly GCA_036417725.1 of Clanis bilineata. Lineage (NCBI taxonomy): Eukaryota > Metazoa > Arthropoda > Insecta > Lepidoptera > Sphingidae > Clanis > Clanis bilineata. Next base: position 12,253,309 of record CM071150.1, on the reverse strand, counting down.
TTTTTTGGCATCTTCTGGGTTACAAGTTTATTCCAAACAAAATTATCTATTTTCGTTAAACTTTAATAATTAATAGATCGATTTACAGTATAATAAACGGTACTGCAATATAAGAAAATCTCGTACCTTTAATTATCAAACATTTTCTAACAATAGTTTTGGTATTTTAATTTAAAAAACGTTAGAATGAATAAAACAATTTCTACATTTTATGTCAGTATTTCGATACTGGTATTACTGCATGCCGAACTGACAGACCGAAGTCAAGGTTTTGTGGACTTGGACTTAGCAAAGTTTTTCTTGTGAAAAATGACTTGGACTAAGTCTGAGTTCGATTTATAAATTCCAAATCCTCACTAAGTTCGTTTTTTTGACTCGGACTTAGTCGAAGTTCGTTCTATAGATCTCAGCCTACGGCTGTTAACTCTTTAAAAACTACGACAAATGTCATCCATTCAACAATTCAGAATGATTACGAAACTGCATTATAAAAGAAAAATAAAGAGACCCAAACTAAAACAAAATACGTTAAAAACGATTCATTTTGATCAATCGACCATTCATTTTATAAATCTAAAAACTTCAGAAGACAACACAAATAACTAAAAAGCAAACTTAAAGAATAATTTAAATCCAAAAGAAAAACTCAAAAGTCAATTTGATACAAATAACATTAATAAAATTCCGAAAGTGTCTAACGAAACAGGGATTGTTTTAAGTCTTAAATTGAAACATTGCAAAGTTTGGAAAGTGCGTGCCCCGGCGAATTTCAATTAATTTGAGTGTTAAGTCGAAGTTGTGACACTGTGGTGTTACTTCGCTGAGATTGATGGAATGATATCGGTCTCGCTTTAAGATGGTAGTGTAAATTTTATGAGTAGACTGATCACTTGCAGCGAATTTGATTATAAGACATTAGTCCTGTATCATCCAGACCGCTGCCAACCGTAGAAAGGAGAGGAATAGAGATTGCTAACAGAAGGCTTTGAGAATTACTCATCACATGAAAAACAACTCCTGCCTCCGTGGCGTGGTGGTATTTCGGTACGACTACGGTTCTGAGGTCTCGGGTTCGATCCCGGGGTCGGGCAAAGTGATATTGGATTTTTCCATATCAGCCCGGAGTCTGGAATTTGTGCCCGATATGGCGATAGGCTCGCCCCCTATCACATCTGGGACGGAACTAAGCTCGGCGAAATGTGGGTGTTCTAGTTCGCTAGTGCGCCTCTGCCTACCGCTTCAGGGATACAGGCCTGAGCTTATGTATGTTATGTTATGAAAAACAACTACCACATAGGTTTTCCATGGGGCAGTGGTAATAATCCAATCGAGCCGGCCCATTCGACATTCAAAATTGACTATAGCGTGGTTCCACGATTAGAATTCATTTATAACATCAACTTTTTTTACTTATGACGATAGACTCGCGTCCTATCACATCTGGAAGTTCTGGAACGGACATGACGCCAGGCGAAATGTGGGTGTTTCAGTTCCCTACTTCGCATCTGCCTACCCCTTTGGTGATATAGGCATATTATGTAAGTCTACAGATTCTATCACGATTTGGTTTTAATTTTTAATTTTCGTGATAGAATCCGTAAAAATAGTTTTATTTCAATGAATAGCATTCGCGTAAACTTAAGAAATCAGTATTTGAGTCTACATATAAATCTGTGCACAAATCTATGTATGTATCAACTTAATTATTGACCTGTAAACCCCATATCTATACAGATTCAAACTCTTACTTTCATGCTGCTTTCACCCAGTAATAAATGTTTGGTAGAGACCCACTTTCTCATTACCCATGTAGGGCCGCCCCAAAAGTTCGCCCATTATGTTTTACAACGTATTTTGAAGAGGGCGTGTGACCCACATATGTTTACTAAGACGATTTGAGGCTTGAAACTTTTTGGAGCATGCATTCTGTGTTTCGTCTTGTTTTGTTAAACGATGCATGAACAGGTGCTTCTTTGTGTAAAGTTATCATAATCTCAAGTTCAAAAACTTAACCGACCGATTTATTTATATGGGGGAACCATAAAATGAAGGCACGCTACATTTTAGTAGGAGTTATTTTAAAATTATGTTTATTTTATGTGAGTAAGTTGATGCCGTCCTTTTTTGGTTTGACGAATAAACTTTATTTCTTTCTTTCTTTCTTATAAACTTTATCAAATACAAAAAGATTCTTGAAAATTGGTCCACATTTGACGGTTTTTAATTCGATTATTTTTTGTTTTTTTTTTCGGTTCAAAATTGTCGACCGATTTCCAAAAAGGAGAAGGTCCTCAATTCATCTGTATTTTTTTATGTTACGCGATATCTCCGCCAAATGTGGACGGATTTTCAAGATTCTTTTTGCGTTCGGTAGAGCTTATTCCAGTGGTATTCCCATATAAATTTGGTTAAGATCAGATAAGTTTTGAAGTCGGTCCGTTAAGTTTTTAAACTTTTAATAATAATTATAACACCCAACAGTCACATACATATTCCTGACCCCACACTAAGATCGAGTCTTGTGTCGTGGGTATCAAGAACTACGAGAGACTTTCGGTCTCACAACAGACCCGAAACAAATATCTAGGCCACACAAACATTTGTCTCGGTGTGGGGATCGAACCCGCGGCCTCTCGTTTCACAGCCGGCTCGCCCGCTGCATCACGGATACTGTCTTGTGATTATCACATCTTTATTTATGCACTTTTCCACCACTTTCTGAAAAGCCGTTAGTTGACTTCCATTAAAAATCCCCATTAAAGCAAAATTCAAAGTGACTTCTCGAAGGTAACCCCCGAGAGTGCGATCTCAGGGGTGGGGACCCAACCCTCATTAAGGTGCCAGGTGATAAATAAAGATATCAAAGTTTAAACGAGTTTTAAAGTAAACAACAGTTTTCGCCATGGCCGAAAATAGCGAGTGGTAATGCGTTCAGGGGTTGAAAATGACTTTACTTTGTTGACCCCCAAATGTACAGTCACTAGAAAGGTTAGCTTTGTATTTTCGGTCGACTTCAAAAAATGAGAAGGTTCTCAATTCATCTGTATTTTTTTATGTAGGTTACGCGATATCTCTGATTTTCAAAATTATTTCGGTAGAGCTTATTTCAAGGGTAGTCACATATAAATTTGGTAACGATCGCATTTGAAGTCGGCCCGTTAAGTTTTTTTTTGTGTGTTTAGGCGACAACTCCGTCAAATGTGGACCGATTTCTAAGATTATTTTTGTGTTCGATAGAGCTTATTTCAAGGGTAGTCCTATATAAATTTGGTCACGATCGTTAAATTGGAAGTCGGTCAGTTAAGTTTTTAAGCTTGTGATTATTTCTTGTCTCACATTGTTTGAAAATAATGGATATGGCAATAGACTCGCCCCTATTAACGGAAAAGAGCTCGGCGCAATGTGGGTGTTCTGGTTTTCTAGTTCGCCTCTGTCTACCCGTTCGGGGATACAGGCGTGAGTCTCTGTATGTATAAACTTATCTAGAAATTCTCTACATCTTTGATACTTGCAGATATGATTCTGAGTGGAAGCCGTGACGTCGGCGTGCATTCACTACGTGCCACAGCCAATTTCATTCGTGAGAGATAAAAATTGCAAACACTTTTAATAGCCTCTATATTACAAACCCTCTTTCAAATAAAACGTTATCTCTTTTGTTAGATACAGGATAAAGCAGTTTTGAATATAAATGTTTTAATGTTTTTGTGTTTTTGGATGTTAGACAATGGCTTTATTAACCCTGAGTTCAGCGACAGACGTGTTATGGCAAATGGCAATTGACTGTGTTTGATTTTATACACATATTTATATATAAATTATATATAATAGCAAATAAAACAAAAACAGAACCCTCCTGTTAAAACTGCATCGAAATTGGTTGAAAAATGAGGCAGTAATTCATATTTTAAATTCTGGAGTGGGGGCACCTTGGAGATATCTTGCTATTCCTTTCCAACGCACGTACAGTTGCGCCGGTGACGTGATTATACTTATATTTCTCTTTTTCGCAGTTTGAATGTTACACCAAACTTCAAAGGCTTATAACTTTTTTATTTTTGAGAATATTTCAATATTTCTTTCAGTAGCTCGAGCACGAAAAACTAATGTAAATGTAAATGTATTCGAGTTCGCTGCGCACTGATGACGTTTGGTTAATATTTCATACAAATTTCATAGACGCGCATCGAGTTCGAATACATTTACGGTTGTCAGAAATTTTCTTGCTCAGGCCGCTGTTCTATATTTTAGACGACGTAAATTCCATATAAAATTAGTCAAGTGCCCAATTCCTGATAAGCTTAGTTCCGTTCCAGATGTGATAGGGGGCGAGCCTATCGCCATATCGGGCACAAATTCCAGACTCCGGGCTGATACTGAAAAATTCAATATCACTTTGCCCGACCCGGGTATCGAACCCGAGACCTCAGGACGGTAGTCGTACCGTAATACAACCACGCCATCGAGGCAGACTAATGAAATCCTCTATTTCTTTTTTCTACTAGTGATGTGGATAATCGATTATTTGTCATAATCGATTATTTTTAAATATGCATTATTGTGTACTAGTTGGCTAGTGCGCCTCTGCGTACCCCTTTGAAGAAACAGGCATGAGCTTATGTTATGTTTTTTAAAGATGTATTATTATATTATTAATCGACCGGGATGGTTGCCGCTCCTATGGGGAGGCCAACGTCCAGCAATGGACGACGATAGGCTGAGATAATTGACTAACCGATTAATCGATTACGTCTTTAAAAGTAATTAAATAATCGATTATGACGTTTCTAGGTACTTGAAAGTTCAGGGGGGTTACCACCACCTCTTATAGCAGTATTATTATAATTTTACTTGTACCTGATTCCCATACAAATCAAACGAAGAACGATTATAATAATACTGCTATAAGAGGTGGTGGTAACCCTGCAGTCATATGGTACTTGGCGTTGTACGCATGAGTGTAGTACTGTAGACCTGTACACTACGGATTTAAAACTATAATTATTTTAAAACCCGTCGCATCCAACTTTAACCCGAAAACATAAAACCACTAACGATGCCATTCCGCGCCAAAGGAAACCACTAAGAATTTCTCGCTTCCTCCGCAACTTACAGTTAAATTAAAATATACTTTTGCAAAGAAATAATATTATAAGATATGAGATAAGGACCATTCAATACTAAAGGTATATAACGTAACGACTAAAGATACAGTCTGTCATCGGCTGTCAATTTTCGATGGGATCTAACTGTCATGTAAAGAAAGAAAGAAAATGTTTATTGTCACTGAACGCATGCAACATCTGCGGCCTGAGCAGGAAAATTTCTGACAACCGTAAATGTATTCGAACTCGATGCGCGTCTGTGACATTTGTATGAAATATTAACCAAACGTCATCAGTGCGCAGCGAACTCGAATACATTTACATTAGTTTTTCGTGCTCGGGCTACTGTTACTATGTTAAAAGACAGAATGTCTGTGCTGTAGGTCTACCATGAGTTTGTTTCACGTATTTACGCGAGCGAGGACGTAAAATATTTGTATGGAAAACGTCAGTTCCCCGCGTAACCGCTAGAGGCCTCCGGTGTTTGCCATAAAATATTTTACGGAGTCGCAAGCAAGTAATGTCAAAGAAACTCATGGTTGGCCTACTGATAATATCCGGTGAAAACGGCCGAAAATCAAAATTTTAAAATTGAACAAATTGCGGCCCGAGCAGGGAAATTTCTGACAATCGTAAATGTATTCGAGTTCGATGCGCGTCTATGAAATTTGTATGAAATATTAACCAAATGTCATCAGTGCGCAGCGAGCTCGAATACATTTACGATTGTCAGAAATTTTCCTGCTCGGGTCGCTGATCTCATGTCAAAATTGGTTTTCGCAACCGTCAAATACAGAATCCCGAAGTGTTTGATAGTCTCTGTGGCGCAGCGTGCGAGTAGTCGGCTGTGAAAGGACAATCCGTGGTTTCGATTCCCGCACAGAGACAAATTTTTGTGTGATCCGTAGATATTTTTTTTCGAGTCTGGGCGTTGTGAGACCGAAAGTCTCTCGTAATTTCTGATATCCACAAGTCACAAATCAAGGCGTATCTTAGTGTGGGGTCAGGACTATGTGTGTGACTGTTGTGTTTTTTTTATTTATTTAGTTTTCAGCAAATGTGGACCGATTTAAATATATTTTTTTATTCGATATTTTATTATCTTTTTCCAAGTGGACCACCATATAGAAGTCAAGATGTAATTAATAAAAAAAATATATATAGAAGTCAAAATGTAAGGGTTTTAATTTTTTTTTTTTGGAAAGTTCACTGGTTTAAGTGCTGTTTTGAATGTACTCATACTTTTATGTAATAATTATGTACTGTTTGTTTCCTTTACTCAATAAAAATAAAATAAAAAATACTTTTGATTACTTTATGTCTGTTCCGAAACGTGTCTGCGTAGTCACGATGTCTTTAGATATGAATGGTCCTTTACTCAAAGGCGGTTGGAAAAGCAACAAATGTAACAATAATTTATGCGAAGCTAAATGGAGTTGTTTTGTTGGAAATTATGTTTGTGGTCTTATGCACGTGTTTGTAAATAGATTTATGGGCGACTAGCTTTTGAATGCGGCATCGTTCTCGATTCTGCTAGATAAATTATTATTATTATATATATCTTGGGTTGAACACACGGTCAATTCGAGTTTCTTAGTTGTTCAGTCTACCGCATATTACCAACAACGTCTCCCAAAACAATCCCTTCATTGGAATGTGCCAATTGTGTAATGGTGGTGATATTTTTAACATTGGCTTTGCTGTTCCTAAAAATCTCTACTTAAAAATTTGTAAGCATATCTTGAGCTTGAATTAAAAACACAATAAATACAATCAACAGTCACACACCTAGTCCTGACCCCACACTAGGTATAACCTGTATCGTGGGTGTCAGATACTATGAGAGACTTTCGGTCTCACAACACCCAGACTTGAAACAAATATCTGTGGGCCACACAAACATTTGTCTCAATGCGGGAATCGAACCCGCGGCCTCACAGTCCGCTACTCGCCCACTGCGCCATGAAGGCTGTTTAGACAATAGATTCTCTTCATTTCTCTATTCCTTAATATAAACCGATGTCACTCATGCGATGTTACCATTTTTTTACATATTAATTGTTTATTGAAATAAAACAAGTTTTTACGGATTCTATCGCGATCTTTTTTGTATTTATTTTATTTTTAGTCCCGACGTTTCGAAAGTTTTACAGCCTTCGTGGTCACGGGTCGACTAAAAATAAAATAAATACAAAACAGATCACGATAATATCCGTAAAAACTAGTTTTATTTCAATTAATAATATTCGCGTAAACCGAATAAATCATCTATAATATAAAAATGAATCGCTGAATATGTTTCTAAGCGCAGATCTCGAGAGCAGCTGAACCGATTTCGCTAATTCTTTAGAATATCCCTTGAAGTACAAGGATTACGGGGTGGTTGTATTTCGGTATGACTACCATCCTCAGCGGCCTGAGCAGGAAAATTTCTGACAACCGTAAATGTATCAGCTCGATGCGCGGATCCTCAGGTCGGGCAAAGTGATATTGGATTTTTCCATATCAGCCTGTGAGCTTATGTTATGTTATAAAATATTTTGTGTATTTTAAAGCGTTGAATTGAGAGCATTGCAAATAAATATCTAAAAACAAACGTTGCTGAAACATCCATTCAAAATACGAATGAAATGCAGCGTACAGTCGCAGTCATGCATTATTCATGCATTCTAATTCCTAGAGCAACGTAGCGAAAACCGATAATACCTATAATGTCTTTTTAATTAGATTTATCATGCAAACCTGATGCATCCGAAGATAATTCTTCTTTATTTCTAGCTTTATAGCGGTATGTTTAATTCCTATCGCTCCATTTCTACCATCTCCTTGATTTGAGTGGTAGGGCCACGCTGTAGACAATTAAGTCTACAGCACGAATAGGCCGGCTCGATCGGTTTGTTACCACTATCGAAAAAAACCGACGTAAAGTGGCAGCTCGCTGTCGCGTTTCGTTCTGTGAGTGAGATTTTCGGTGGCCCAATGCCCTCCTTCCCTTTCCCAATCCCTATTTCCCTCCTTTTAGGTTGGTAACCCATGATTCTCTGGTGTCTTGGGTGTCTATTGGCGGTGGAGATCACTTACCATCAGGTGACCCATCTATTCGTTTGCCAGCCTCTGTATATAAAAAAAATATATACCTTTAACCTTTATCAAAGACTACTACTTTTACTACTTTTTTCTTTTTCTACCTGCCCTCATTCCACTTTAATGTGTGGTCGGCGCAACACACTTTTCCAAGCATATTGCAGAAATTATTTGGCTTAGTTTTTACTATCGGTTGCCTGCCTGACGTCATTCCCTCTTGGGGGATCCAGTCCCCGGGCAAATCAAATGAGAAAAATCGCTTGCCTGATCTAGGAATCAAACTCGGGACCTCCTGGTCCACAGGATATAATACTCGTAGATGTTGTTACTAGATGAATAGACCAAGGAGATGACTTAGCTAGTGCGTATAATGGATGGATTACCATTATGCCCTGTAATATTCCTGTCCCACTGCTGGGCACGGGCCTCCTCTACTAATGAAAGGAGTTAGGCCTTAGTCTACCACGCTAATGCGGGCTGGTAGACTTCACATACCTTCGAAATTCCTGTGAAGAAATTCTTGGATTTGCAGGATTCCTCACGATGTTCTCCTTCACCGTTATAGTAAGCCATATTTCACAATAAAAATACTCTTAACATAGAAAAGTCAGAGGTGTATGCTTCATTTTGGGGTTGGTCTCGAACCTCTGACACTTGTTTCGGCAGTCTGTACCATTCCCAACAGAGCTATCGCTGCCTCAATGGATGGGTTGGATTAAATATATTTATGAACTACAAATAAAACAAATAAAATTGTCTCTACACAAAAGTTAGTTAGAATCGTATTATGCTGCATATTAGCACCCGCAACAACTTTTAGGCATTGTAATGCAAGGAGACGTCAAAACGCAGCCTGTTCAACGGCACGCCACGCCATGCCACGCCGTTCATTTACTAAATTGAGCATGAAATCTGCAAGTTTGCAAACTTTGCTTAGGTATGGCGCAGTGCTATGAATTTCTAGACACGACTGTACTGAATATTGTAATTCATTCAAACTATTAACTGATCTGGAGGGATCCAGATCAGTCGACCGCCTGCATGCCAAGTTTTATATTGACAAAATATAAAATTATGGGGGGTTTGCCATTGTTTTAACCAACTTTAAATAAAGCGTGTAAAAAGGAGGAGGTTCCCATACGTCATCCTTTTTGTTTTTGGGTGATTCTTTTTCATTTGCCAGGGCCAACTCAGATCAAATGAAAATACGTTAATTCCAAGAAGTAAGCCAATTTTATTAAAGTTAGATTTATTGGGCATGCACTTACTATTAGAATGCAATCTGCTCGTACTATTTAAGCTTATAAAACGCAATTTCCGTCCTCATTTACAAAGTATTAGCTCTATGGTTTCCAGTTTAATATTTTGCCGGAATGTTACGGCTAGTTGAGAGTTTACCCACTCTTGCGTTGGATGCTGTTGTGGGTTATAATGCGGCGCTGTTTCTTGTATATGTATAATTGGTGTATGAAAAAGTTTGTAGTTAATGGATATATACAACCAGAGTTTTGTTTACTCTAAGATTTAGTGTAAGCTAAGCAACCCAAATAAATATTTACTTAAAAGTTTTGAAAAAAAATAACCCCCTTTTTCATTTGTCTGTTTTATACATACATTTTATACATACAGCCTCCGAAGCGAGAGGCCGAGGGTTCGATTCCCGCATTGAGACAAATGTTTGTGTGGCCCACAAATATTTGTTTCCAGGTCTGGGTGTTGTGAGACCGAAAGTCTCTCATAGTCTCTGACACTCACGATACAGGTTATACCTAGTGTGGGGTCAGGACTAGGTGTGTGACTGTTGGGTGTATTTATTTATTATTTATTTCACTTTAAAGTTTACATTACGTTCCTACATAACTCTTTGTAATTGTCACTTATCTCTGTACATAGAGCTGTGGTTCATTCATTTCTAAATACATTTCATGTATCCAAATCAGCAAAACCTTTACCATTCAAATCTATTTTCGGCTCCGAGCGACATGCTAAACATTTTCTGTTAAAATTCTGACAGGTAAGCAATGTACCTCTACACTCGACCATAAATTACGTATGAAAACAGATTATTCTGTACGCTTTTAAGTATTAGCATCTGAGGCCTAAGCGCGAATCACCTTCGTGTGTATTCGAATACACACTGCATGCTTAACCTATATGAATTAAATTCTAAACAAATGTATGAAGTTTGCAGTGTGCTTGATTCGAATATGTTTTCGAAAGTTGCTCATGCTAAGGCATCGGTGTATTACTGACGTTGGGATAGCTTTTATCACGACCGTGACCGTATGGGGCCAGCGTAATAGCGGTGTGACCTTAAAACATAAATCGCTTATTAGAGTCTGATACTGGCACCCGAATGGTCAAACGCTACTCAACTTTAACGGCTTCTTACATTGATTTTCGCCATACAATTTTTACAGATAAGGCGGTATTAAACGACATAAGGCGAACATAAGTGTATGAGCATTCGGCGGTGGGTGCCCTCTTTCTTGCAAATGAGTGTCAATGTACTGATAATTACATGTTTTCATCATTCGTTTCGTTTGTCTTATAAATTTAGTCCTCGCAGAAACTGAATGTATTAGTTTTAAGTATTTTTCAACTTACGCTTTTGAATAAAATTTCAACACTTGTAATTCTGTTGTAAATATAAACTTGTAATTTCTGGTATTAGAAGATAAATACTTATAAGTTGTAAAAATCAATGCAAGGAAATCACCACAGCGACCCGAGCAGAATTCTGACAATCGTAAATGTGTTCGAGCTGCGCGCAATGATGACATTTGGTTAATATTTCACACAAATTTCATAGACGCGCATCGAGCTCGAATACATTTTCGATTGTCAGAAATGTTCCTGGAGGGTGAACCCTGAAGGGTACTTTATACATTTATGTATCCTACTATATAGCTACAACCTGTCATGTTGGAAACTCGCAGTGATGCTTCGGTAGGCAAGCGGAGTAATTCTGGCAATTATTGAGACACACAATGTCTTTCAACGGCTAACAGTATATAATATTGGTTGCAATATAAATACATGCCACAGTACGTCCACTGCAGGATATAGGCCTCCCTCAAAGATTTCCAGATCGACCTACATCTAGTGGTTTCCTAGCAGGTGGACGTCCTACGCTGCGCTTGCCGGTACATGGTCTCCACTCGAGAACTTTTCTGCCTCATCGGTTATCGATTCTACGAGCCATGTGCCCTAAAAAATATTAAATAGTTTGCTTTAAAACACTTTCGTGGCCGCACACTGAAAAATGAGCGTAAATATTTGCTTATATCTTTTCCATTTTGCCGCCAACCTAAAAGTGACACGAGACGTCCGGATTTTAGGGGGATATTAAAAAAATCCCCCGCAATTTTTGTTGTCCCTCCATTTTATAATATAACCATTGTAGGCGAGCCTCTGAAGTAACAATAAAGTAATCCAAACAATGGGAAGTCGTTAATCATTTGATATTTGATGTGACGTCGCCGCGGTCTCCCACGCCATAATAACGCGTAATCGTGGGCATTTTTACATCGGCCGCCATGTTGGATTTTAGGGGGTTTCATTCAACTCCTTGTCAAAGTCCGGTTTTGTGTGCAATAAAGTTTTGACGACGCCTTTTTTGCGTAATTGATTGTGTTGTTTTAAAAAATTTTAGGAACTTCGAAAGTTTTGATTGATTTTAATCTTTGGTTTTATGAATACAAAAGTTGTTTTTGTAGCTCAAACGGCAAGTTTTACTAAAAATGTTTTCTTAATAATTATATTAGTCCTTAAACATTACTGTAGTCCACCAAGCCAGTCTAATACGGGTTGGTAGGTAAACTTTACATAAATTAGTTCTTTTTGTAATAAAAAAAGCTCCGATATACCTACAGTTTCTTTACGATATTTTCTTTATCATTAAAACAAGCAAACATATTGAATACACAATTTATCACGGTAAGTCAAAATTTAATTCGAACTTGTGACTTTCAGTAGGCCGTACTAACCTGCTTCAATCTTTCTTTCTACCTACCATCATCCCACTTTAATGTGGGGTTGGCGCTACACACTTTTTAATCATGCTGCAGAAAGGATTTGCCTTAGTTTTTACGAGCTCTGAAGGATCCAGTCCCGGATAAATAGTGTCGGAAAACTCCGTCCGGCTTGAGAATCGAAACCAAGACCTCTCGGTTCACAGTCATATGCTGCCACTAGACTAAGGAGGCGACTAATCCTGCTTCAATGACTGCTTATTAATTACAACATGTTTAAAATCCGCCTCTGATTGCCTCGGTGGCTGAGTTGTATTACGGTACGATTTCTGCCTGAGGTCTAGGGTTCGATCCCCGGGTCGGGCCATATCAACATTCAGTCCAGAGTCTGGAATTAGTGCCCGATATGATGATAAGCTCACCTCTTATTATATCTTAGACAGATAAGCTAAGCGAAATGTGGGTGTTCTAGTTCGCTAGTGCGCCTCTGCTTACCCCTTCAGGGATACAGGCGTGAGCTTATGATTGTCTCAATCGCTGCTTGCTAATATCAGTTTGTTTAAAACTCCAACATACAAGATTGAATACAAAGTGGTGCGCCTATTACAAGACGTTTACAAGACATCCGAAGCAACAGCCTTAAATCAAATCGACCTATCCAAAGAATAAAGTTACATATGATAGTGAATCGAAATTGCTTTCTTATTTTTCTGAGCTTATATTGACCTATATATTTAACTAGCAAATGTTTTTTTTTTTTAAGTTATAGCGTAATAACAAGTTAAATTATGACATAGCTTAAAAATATTTACTAATTAAATATACAGGTCAATATTAGCTCAGAAAAATAAGAAAGCAATTTCGATTAATTATCATATGTAACTTTATTCTTTGGATAGGTCGAAATATTCATAATCGGAATAACGACTTCCTCTTTCGTAGGGTTTAGTTGTGTTTCGCTCTAACTCCTGGAGAACGTAAGAGATAGAAGCATCAACATCTGACGGAGGATTATGAAACAAGTGTGTGGAACGTTAAGCGAGTGCTCTTCCTTATTTTGGGACATGTAAATAGGTAATTACGGGTAAGGAAAAATAATAAGGAGTTACAATACCTCTTGTTTATTAGGTTCTCAAAACATATTCTCTTCAATAAAAAAGCAAAATTAAAGGCACTGATGACTGCTTAATCGGTAATTATCAATGCTTTTTCATTTGATCAGCATTGGCTTTTAATGGAAACGTGAAACTTCAAAAAATCTATTTTGAAGACGAATCCACTCGCATTAGGCTAAATCGCTCTCAAATCAAATCATTTATTGAAACCATAAAATACATACATAGACTCACGCCTTTTTCCCATAGGGGTAGGCAGAGACAACGAATTTCCATTTGCTATGATCCTTACATACCTCTTTCGCCTCATTCAGTCTCATTACATTCTTCATAAAATGTCACACATTAATTAGATTCCGTAAAAAAATTTACTCTACCGCCAGTTCTCTGTACTCAGCAATGATAAAGCAAGCTTACAGTTCTTATTTTTAAAATTAAAAGTATTTACATACAAACATAACATCACGCCTGTGTCATGGGATACCTAAGAAGCTAAGAAGAGACTATGGATTTCCACTTCGCTCGACTATGATATGCTACATTCCCTTCATATAATTTCATCAATTTCTTCAATCATTTGCTTCAGTTTAGGGTACTCTTGACCTGTCTTTATTTATTATATATTTATATTATTTGATATAAGTACGAGGCGGTCGATCTTTACCGACTTTTCCATCCACACTCGTCATGTGTATCTCTTTCGTCAATCTCCTATCATCGGTCCTCTCAATGTGTCCGAAATATCTCAACATTTCTTTCTTTATTCTTGTCTCTACATCATCTTTCACTTTACAGAGTTCCATCACCAGATTATTTCTCACTCTCATGCAATTCAAAAGTATTCAAAAGCCTTTAAATTCACAACAGCGTACGTACAAAAATTAAAAACACAGGGCGTACTAAATCGGTGCGAGCGTTGAATGCCACTCGATTCTGTCGAGAGGCGACGGACGAGAGGCTGACGACGCGCGAGGCCTCTATCGCAAGAGGCCTGTGCAGCCTCTCCGTGTAAGCCCTCCTATTAAGACCGCCCGTACTCGATACAGATTTTGCACTTGACATATTTCCGCACGTCTTAAATTGCTGAGTTTTAAGTCTTGAATGTTACTATGGGTTCTCGAATATAAATAGGCATTTTTAGATTTCTTTTCACATAAGCTCACGCCTGTGTCCCCGAAGGGGTGGGCAGGGGTAAACTAGCGAACTAGAACACCCACATTTCGCCAAGCTTAGTTCCATCCCAGATGTGATAGGGGGCGAGCCTAACGCCTATAGTCATATCGGGCACAAATTCCAGATTCTGGGCTGATACTGAAAAATTCAATATAACTTTACCCGAACCGGGGATCGAACCCGAGATCTCAGGACGGTAGCCGTATCGTAATACCATTACGCCACCGAGGCAGTATTAAATCACTACTTTCTTTCTTTTTACCTGCCATTATCCCACATTAATGTGGGGCGGCGCAACACACTTTTTCAAGCATAATACAGGAAGGATTTGGCTTAGTTTTTACGACCAGCTGTCTGTCTGATGTCAAGCCTCTTTTGGAGGATCCAGTCACGAGCAAATCGTTTTAGAAAAACTATCCGCCCGACATGAGAATATTACCCAGAACCTCCCGGTTCATAGTATATATATGCTGTCACTAGACCAAGGAGGCGAAGAACCACTAATAACTAACCTAATGACTGTTATCGTCTATTTTCAAGCTGTTAGCGAAGCTATCCGCCCGTATAATAGCTTGTTTTTCACTCAAAGCTCTAGAGGGTGTTTAAAGATGTTTTTGAATTCCGCTGTTGGGGCTTTTTCTTTTGCAGTGCTGCGTTAAGAATATCAACGGAAAAAGAAAGCGAGAAGCGGGAGCGGTTTGCTTGTTTAATTTAATGTAACTATTAATTCAGGTTATTTTGGAAACAAATAAATAAAAGCAGACTTAATCATAATAATCAAATATTGTCGTATCCCCGGTAATATTATGTCAAGAAAATTTACTTTATATTATTCTGTTAGTGTTTCTAAACACTAGCAGTATTGTTGCAGTGACTGCGATTATAAAACTAAAACACAACAAATATAAAAACAGTTTTATCTATCCTAAAAAGTAGGATTGTGCTACAATGGCTAAATGCGGGTTGGTAGATTACACATACCTTCAAAATTATTTTTGGTAAACTCTCCTACATGCAAGTTCTAACAGCTTTAGGATCCTTCTCAACGCCAAAACAAATCTTTATTAAAACAAAACAAATCCAAAAACAGAATAATTTGTTTTTCCAAATAAATATTGTTTAAATGTTTCAAGACGAGTTCATTCGTGATTCGCAACAGCTGTTCTCCATCAGAACTTCGTCTTAAGTTTAAGCAAAGATTGACAGATACAAAACCGGAATACAAACTTTTAAACTCGTTTAACATGTGGTGAACACATCTGTTCCTCTGAATTACTTCGCATTTATTTAACACTGGCTGTTGCTTGCGACTTCGTTCACGTGGATATCCCGCGAGATTCCATACATTTTCCGGGTTAAAAAGTAGGTTTGGTGGTAGCGTGTGGTGAATGATGAGGTAGTAGATAGGTATGAAAGTAAAATATTTATAATAATAAATACACCCAACAGTCACACATCTATTCCTGACCCCACACTAGGTATAACTTGTATCGTGGGTGTCAGAGACTATGAAAGACCAGGTCTCAGAACACCCAGACTTGAAACAAATATCTGTGGGCCAAACAAATATTTGTCTCAATGCGGGAATCGAACCCGCGGTCTCTCGTTTCACAGCTGGCTACTTACCCGTTGCGCCACGGAGGCTGTTGTAGAAATGAAATTGTAGAAGCACAAGTTGAAAGTTTAAATTCGGAAGAAAGTTCACACCACGAAGTAGAAATCCATAAACAATAGAAATAGAAGGAGTAGAAAAGAGTACAGATTATAGAACGTTGCTATGTTAAGCCGCGTCTTCTGCACTAAAACATTACACAAAACACCTACACAAAACATGGTTTCCCTTCAAATTTTTATCAATTTTTTAGTACACCCATTTAGTAAAGTTCATTTTTGTTGATATCCATAATCGTCGTTTTGAGTATGTGATTTCATGTTTTGTTTCGAGAAAAACTAGTGCAGGAGACGTGGCCTTAGATAACGTAAGCTCACGCCTGTATTCCCGAAGGGGTAGGCAGAGGAGCACTGGCGAACTAAAACACCCACATTTCGCCGATTTTAGTTCCGTCCCAAATGTGATAGGACGCGAGTCTATCGCCATATCGGGCCCAAATTCCAGACTTCGAGCTGATACTGAAAAATCCAATATCACTTTACCCGACCTGTGAGCTGACTCTTGACACATTATTCGAATTTTAATTCGATTCAGTTACAATTATTGACTTAAAATTCCACCGAAATCGAGTTAGAAAGGCATTAATGTCACTTTAAAAATTACCAAATAAAAACATAAAACTCGCTAACAGCATCACCGACGCCGCAAGCAGAAAGAGGAATTGCCTGCCAAGTTATTCTTACGCCGACGCTAGTACTACGAGCACGGTAAATTAGACATGACGATGGAGAAGTATTGTAATCTATCACAGAATCTAACATAAACATAACATCAGCTCACGCCTGTATCCCCGAAGGGGTAGGCAGAGGCGCACTAGCGAACTAGAACACCCACTTTTCGCCGAGCTTAGTTCCGACCCAGATGTGATAGGGGGCGAGCCTCTCGCCATATCGGGCACAAATTCCAGACTCCGGGCTGATATGGAAAAATCCAATATCACTTTGCCGGACCCGAGGATCGAAACCGAGACCTCAGAATCGTAGTCGTACCGAAATACCACCACATCACCGACGCAGTCAGGCAGGCACAGAATCTATGTAGTACATACTCTTATTAGTATTTATAATGTGAAGCTTATGTTAAATACATTTACTTATTTGATTAACTCGGGATTGGGCCCCCAGACTGGCTGATGCCGGTGGTAAAAAACCAAGTCGAATTCTTCCACCAACATGATTAAAAAGGGTTTATTTTTATTATAAGTGTTGCGCTGACTCCACATGAGATAGAATCGCAAGTTTAAAAACTTAACAAATGGACTTCAAAATGTGTTCGATCGTGACCAAATTTATATGGGACCACCCTTAAAATAAGCTCTAACGAACACAATAATTTTGAAAATCGGTCCACATTTGGCGGAGATATCGGGGAACATACAAAGAAAAACAGACGAATTGAGGACCTTCTCCTTTTTTGAAGTCGGTCGAATAGGCGAGCCTATCCCCATAACAGGTTCAAAACCGGGCTGACACTAAGCGGAAAAGGCAATGTCTCTTTGACCAAGACGGGAATCGAACCTGAGATCACGGTAGTCGTAAGTACTGCAATACATATGCATACTAGCCAATATACTAGGTAACAGTTTTTATAACTTACAGTTTCTAAACTGGTAGCGAATTAAAGCAACCACACGAAGGGCGCTCGTTGCAATTTTCTAACGTGAAAATCCTGGGCGCACGCCACAAATCATACAGTTACGAAAAGCATGGATAGTGCCATAATAGTAAAATTTACGTATTACAACAGTTTGAGTGCCTCGGTGGCGTGGTTGTATTTCGGTACGACTACTGTCCTGTAGCCCGAGCACGAAAAACTAATGTAAATGTAAATGTATTAGAGTTCGCTGGGCACTGATGACGTTTGGTTAATATTTCATACAAATTTCATAGACGCGCATCGAGTTCGAATACATTTATGGTTGTCAGAAATTTTCCTGCTCAGGCCGCTGAGGGCTCGGGTTGGATCTCCGGGTCGGGCAAAGTGATACTGGATTTTTCCATATCTGAGTCTGGAATTTGTGCCTGATATGGCGATAGGCTCGCCCTCTATCACATCTGGGAACTAAGTTCGGCGAAATGTGTGTGTACTAGTTGGCTAGTGGGCCTCTGCCTACCCCTTCGAAGATACAGGCGTGAGCTTACGTTATATTTTTTAAACATGTATAATTATATTATTTGTCGACCGGGATGGTTGGCGATCACTTGGGGAGGCCTACGTCTAGCAATGGACGGCGATAGGCTGAGATACAAATTGGCTAGCCGATTAATCGATCACGTCTTTAAAAATAATTAAACAATCGATTGTGTCTTTCTACCTGCCCTTATCCCACCTTAATGTGGGGTCGGCGCTACACACTTTTTCAAGCATGTGGCAAAGAGGATTTGGCTTAGTTTTTACGACCAGCCGCCTGCCTGACGTCAACCTATGAGGGATCCAGTCCCGGGAAAATTAAATTAGAAAATTTACTTTGCCCGACCTGGGATTACATGCTGCCACTAGGCCAAGGAGGCGACTAATTAAACAATCGAAAAGGCGAAAAATAATCGATAATCCACATCACTAGTATTTTTTATGGTAATTATGAATGGGGGAATCTATTTTAGCCAAGGTGCCAGAATTCGCCCGCGAGTATTTTTTAAATAAAATATATTAATTGCATAAACCAATGCATGTACCATTGTTAACGTAACCAATTTTTTTTTTATAGAAGAGGGGGCAAACGAGCAACCTGATGATAAATGGGTCACATTTAAGAACTTTGCTTCCTTTTGCTAACGAGGAGGAGAGTGGGGCTAGTATTGTAGAAAAATCTGACTACGTAATACTTCAACGGCCCCATTATACCACATCCATTCCATAGTAGCTGAACACCAGCATGCAAGTAGCCATTACAGCGTCCTCACAGGGAAATAGCTTTCTTGTGAACACTTAATTTCTCGGGTAAATTTCATTTTTTACCCGCTCCTGTGCCGTCTCGTCGGTAGCGGTTTACTGAGCCATTAACCACGCTTTATAGACGCCGTTAAATAAATATAAAGTTATGACCATCCCAAACGTGGTTGCTGGACTGGCCCCGCCAAGGTCGGTTGGTCGTGAAATGGATTTTTTTACAACCGTCTTTCGATTAATTTTGAAGTACATTTTTATTGCGATGTTTTGGTTTTACGTTTATAACTAAACAATGATTTGAGTAGTTAAATAGCTTTTGGTTCAACCGTTTCAGTCTATCGACGGTGGACATGACTTGTTGTTCTTGTTGATGAATTGATAGAGTGTGCAGAAAGAAAGAAAAGTATATCTTTTTATCCAAGCACGGCAAAAATATACTACAGTTAATGACAGCCTCCGTGGCGCAACGGGCGAGTAGCCGGCTGTGAAACGTGAGGTCGCGGGGTCGATTCCCGCACCGAGACAAATGGCTGTGTAGCCCACAGATATTTGTTTCGGGTCTGGGTGTTGTGAGACCGAAAGTCTCTCGTAGTTCCTGATACCCACGACAAATTTGCATAAATGCTTCATTACCTGGCATAAGGCCGTGATAACGCCACACAAAAAGAAAGATTCAAATTGTCAAAAATGCCAAAGATAAATACTCTTTTATGTATCCCAACAAAATCAACCGAAAAAACAACATTAAAGGACGTGAAACAAAAATATCTCAAAGGAGTTTCCGCAGGCATATGCATAATTTTTGGCCAAAATAATCCAGTATTCCCTTTGTAATGGGATGCGATGAAATCTTATTTGAGACGGGGAATATCTTTCTCGAAAATTATTTGCAAAACCGACATGCAAATTGTTAGGGAAGAGACGGACGTAAGGAAAAAGATGGACGGAGCGCTAGGTACATTGAAAGTGAAGCCAATAATCACAAGTTTAAAAACTTAACGGACCGACTTCAGCAGGGTTACCACAAACTGTTATAGCAGTATTATAATCGTTCTTCGTTTGTTTTGTATGGCAATCGGTACAAGTAAAATTATAATAATACTGCTATAAGAGGTGGTGGTAACCCCCCAGATCCGATCGTGACCAAATTTATATAGGACCACCCTTGAAATAAGCTCTATCGAACACAAAAATAATTTTAAAAATCGTCTCACATTTGGCGGAGATATCGCGTAACATATATAAAAAATACAGACGAATTGAGGACCTCCTCCTTTTTGAAAGTCGGTCGAAAAGTGAAGTGAATGGGTTATCGGCTTATTTGATCTATCGACACGTAATGGCGTGTGTGTGCGTAGGACACTTTTGTATAGGCGCGTTTGTATGCGTGGCTTCTTTGTGGCGTCCGTTTAAATATAGGCGGATGGTGTCCTTCTTTTTGTTTACGTCCGTGGAAGAGAGTTCCTTATACGAGATGTTAGATTTTTGTATGCACAGTATTTTTATCACAGACATGTATGTAAATTTTGATACATTAACATATGCTCACGCCTGTAGCCCTGAAGGGGTAGGCAGAGGCGAACTAGCTAACTAGAACACCCACATTTTGCCGAGCTTAGTTCCGTCCCAGATGTGATAGGGGGAGCCTATCGTCATAGCGGGCACAAATTCCAGACCCGGGGATCGAACCCGAGATCTCAGGTCGGTAGTCGGACCGAAGTACAACTACGCCATCGAGGCAGTCATATAGTTTTATACATTATTCTGGTCAAATCATTGTTTTCAATTCCCAAAAATCGTTATTATAAAGTGTTAGAGCCATACTGTAGACAGTTATACTACAACACAATGGGCTATTGAAATACCACTGATTCAAGCAGAAAATATTTGCCTTAGTTTTTTGACAGTCTGCCTGCCGCGCTACCTTCTAGAGTCTAGATGATCCATTCTCGGACAAATCGTGTTATAAAAACCACGTAGTCCTATTTGGAATTCGAACCCAGAACGACCCGGTTTACAGCTACTAGGCCAAAGACAACTAATGTAGAATATAATATTTTATTTTAAATTGCTAAAGTTTAACCTATGTCCAGGTTAAACTTTTACCTCCTTATTCATAATGAAATCCTGGTCTTATCGAAAGCATAATCCTACTTTTGCCTACTTTAGCTAAAAATATGTTTATCGAATACAATGTTACTGGTTTACAGGAAAAACATTATTTTTATGTCTGGCAAGCTTTGATGTCATTCTTAGATGGGATTAGGACCTGCAGGGCGATTATGTATCTTAGTTGGCAACTGAAAATGATATCCACTCTTCAAAGTGTACAACAAACAACTGTCAAATTGCTAATTTGGTATCGGCTAACGTCGGTTATCAACTAGAATGACGTCACGAGTGCCTTTGAACATTGATTGGCACCCGTGAAGTCACGGTGACTTTCGTAGCGTGTGAGTGTATATCGAAAAAGATAAATCGGTATTGGCTAAGCAAAGTGGACATCAAATCGAAAGTAACTGTGCCTATCAAAAGAGTTTTGAAAGACACAACCTCGGAGGAGTGTTTTTGAGATGCAAAGTGATTACCACTATAATCCGGCTAGATAAATTAGTCAGTTTTGTGGATTGTAACATTGAAATATTTCAGATTTTGAATTTGTTAGGATTTTAGTCATTACAAAACTCTTTTTTGTGAGACTGCGCGAGTGTGTGCTTTATTAGATTAGTGTTATTTAAAAAAATTATATAATCAACACCTTAATCAACACATAATAATATTATGATTCCATTCTAAGGATTCCATATTATAAACAATCATAATCGCGTGATTGTGTGCTGTAAGCAGTGTGATTGTTTCCAAATTATGTTCCGACATGTGTTCGGATTGATTTTGTTGAGGCTTTATGAAGAGAGAAAAAGAAGGATTTCGAAAAAGAAGACTAATATATTATTAGTACCTATATATGAGTGCCGCCGTTTAGTTTGCGCAATGTACCTATCATGCAAGTGATCACTTGAGAATATTTCACATAAATAACGCTGGATTTCGGCAAGGTGTTCAAAGACAGTGCTCAACGTCCGCCAGGCAAGATTGTGACACGACGGAGGGGTTTACAAACTTATAGCATTTACTATTTTAATAACCCTTTCTTCAACAGTAGGTAATAAGTATATAAGTGAATACTTGAAGCATGTAATGAATACTTAGATCACATTGTGAAGTTTGTTGATAGTATTTGTAGCACGAAAGTACATGTAATTAGTAATAGATACTTATTGTAAAATAAAACACAATAAACTCGTTACAAAACTAATCTTAAATATTATTTTAGAGCATGGCAAAAGTGGTTAAAATCATACAAAAATATAGATTATAACACACAACAAAGATGTACCTAGATCAAAATAATGGTTTTAGCTACTTTCCTCATGCCAGTCGAAGCAATTATTTCACGATAAATTTATAAACATAAATCCTGAATTATCACAATACGATTTTTATAATTCTCGCATAAATTATTTTTTCGTCAATTTCAAACATTTTGTTCAAGTATAAAGGCGATCTACTATCCCTTTCATTTATTAATTCAACGCGTATATTTATCTCTGTCACACAGTGTCGATAGAAAAATAGAGATGTCAAGTGATCATTGAAAGGAACTTAATAGGCACTCATGGTGCATATATAAACAATGAGATACGCAATACCGATTTATCTTAAATCTCAGTTGACAACAAAGTTCAGTTGCCAACTAAACTTTGTTGCTCACTCGAAATGTCAAAAATAGCGAATCGCCCCGCTGATCGGAACCGGCCATGTTTTCATTATCGAACATTAGAACGTTTTAACGCTATTGAACGATTATGAATACAATTCTTATGAAACGTACTATTGCGGTCTTATTATGCGCTTATAATTTATTATGAATAAGGGGGATAGAATATACGAAAGTTGTCTTCAAGTAAACTCATACAATAAATATATAATAATTCGACCATAATTCAATGTTTTAATAGGAATAGTTTATTCTGTCGTCATATCTGTATCGTTAATTTTAATACAATAATTTTTCTTTCAGCGTCACATCCAAAATCTAATGTACCGCATAATTTGCTTTACAATGAGTTTATCCGATGTCCGGGACATGATACATTCATGGTCACCCTCGTCATGTATTCATGTAATCAAACAAATTTCGCACAACTCCACACCTGATAAAACTTTGTCCTTCGCGCGGGATAACATGTGGGCACACTAATACTGGGCCGGATTTAAGAATTAGGTATCATCAAATATATTTAAATATCATAATATTTCTGACTGCCTCGGTGGCGTGGTTGTATTTCGGTACGACTACGGTTCTGAGGTCTCGGGTTCGATCCCCGGGTCGGGCAAAGTGATATTGGATTTTTCCATATCAGCCCGGAATCTGGAATTTGTGCCCGATATGGCGATAGGCTCGCCCCCTATCACATCTGGGACGGAACTAAGCTCGGCGAAATGTGGGTGTTCTAGTTCGTTAGTGCGCCTCTGCCTACCCCTTCGGGGATACAGGCGTGAGCTTATGTTATGTTATGTTATAATATTTTCGACAGACTTCCAAAAAGGAAATCCTCATTTCGTCTGTATTTTTTATGTATGTTCGGCGATATCTCCGCCAAATGTGGACCGATTTTCAAGATTCTTTTTGTGTTCGACAGAGCTTATTTCAAGGGTGGTCCCATATAATTTGGGCACGATCGGATCAAGTTGGAAGTCGGTCAATTAAGTTTTTAAACTTGTGATTATGAATACACAAATTGTCCGTCACAGCATTACTCGCATGCAGGTTTTGCTGCTGAAAATAAAAATACATACATTAGTCCTTGAATCCTGTAGTAGAAGATAGGGGGGTTACCACCGCGTCTTATAGTATTAATATTATAACCTTACTTTGAATAGGAAACAGTAAAAAGAAGATTATAATAACACTGTTATAACGTTGTGGCAACCTTTCTCGTTTCTCAAAATCGACTCATATTTCGACCGACTTCCAAAAAGGAGAAGGTCCTCAATTATTCTATATACTTTTATGTATGTTCCGACTTACACGATATCTCCGCCAAATGTGAACCGGTCAAAATTCTGCTTGTGTTCGATAGAGCTTATTTCAAGGGAGGTCCAAGTTTTGAAGTCGTTCCGTAAAGTTTTTAAACTTGTGATTAATTTCATAATCTTATTATGGTTATCTTTTCCGCAAGCGGCGCTAATAGAAAAAAGGACTAAACTAATACTATCATCGTTTATGGAAGTCGAGAAATGTCAGGAAACCTCATAAAAACTTGGATTATAGATACAAGATAACATAAACGGTTAACTTTTTAAAATCTGTATAATTCTAAAATGAAGGTAGATTTTGTAATACTAACATTCTTGGACAAATTACATCTCAGTCCAACCCGTGACCACGAAGACTGCAAAGCCTTCGAAACGTCGGGAATAAAAATTAAATTAAATAAAAATAATAAATAATAAATAAAGTCTTTATTCACATAAAAAGGTACAAATTATTGATGACGGCCCTGATCTCTGTGCTAGGTTCTGTGACCTGTGTTACAGAAATCAGTGTCCTCTCACATATATTAGTGACAATAAAATCTATGTAAATAAGTGCAGTGAATTAACCGATTAATTTGTTAAGATTATAAAAATTAAGATTAATTATTTAAGAAAGGAAGAGTGATTTGTATGATGTATGAGTGAGTGTGTGTGAGTGAGTGTCAGTGTGGTTTATGTGAGTGTTTTGTGTTTGAATTATGTGTACATATGTTAAGGTGTAAAAAGAATCTAATAAGTTTCAATCAATATATTACAATAATATCAACTCTGTTTGGTCGTAGTTAAGTCCTAAAAGCCATTTTTTTAATAACATTTTAACCTCACGATTTGTTAATGGATGTATATTTTTTATTTTGTTTATTTTATTGTATAAGTGAGTGGCCTTAAATCTGTGCTGCCGCCTAGCTGTGGCTGTTCGACAAACAACCGGTGGACAAACATTTTTTATAACACGCTGTCTGTTGTACTCGTCTGCATTATACGGGGTGACTTTGTGATGCTGGACGATTAATTGGAATATATAAAGTTGTCTGACAGTTAGGACCTGACACTTCTCGTACAATAGTGCTGTTGGATATCTGTATGGACTAGAAGTCATGACCTTTAAGATAGATCTCTGAGCTCTTTCCAAGTTCAACATAAAAGTCTTGCAAGTCCCACCCCATGATTTTATACAATATCCAATTACAGACTGTGCCAGTGCATAGTATACTGTCCGTAGAAGTTCCATATCAGCTATGTGACTCAGCTTCTTGAACACCCACACAAGTTTCCTAGTACGAGATGTTATACTGTCTATGTGAGAGCACCAGCTGAGTTTATCGTCCAAAATAACACCCAAGTATTTTACTTCAGTGGATTTAGCAATTTCAAAACAAGAACAGGTAGAGGAAGAAAAGTTATGGTAGTCACATGCATAAATTTTAAGATCAATATTCTTCGGTTTAATTTTGGCCATTGAGAATTGCAAGTATGTAGTTTTGGAAAGATTCAAGGTCAGAAGGTTTACACTGAGCCACCGGCACACTCTGTGAAGTCCTAACTGAGCATAATGTTGAACGTGGTCCCAAGTCTCTCCGTGAAATATCAGCGCGGTGTCATCTGCATAGGAAAATATTTTGCCATTTATTAACGATAGTCCACATAAATCGTTAATATAGATCAGGAAGAGAGTTGGGCCAAGTATACTGCCCTGAGGGACGCCTCAAACAACCGGTGCATCAAGACTGACTTGATTTCCAATTCGAACTAGTTGCGTGCGGTTGTGTAAGAAATCTTTATAGATTTTAAGAGCATTGCCACGAATACCAATACATTCTAACTTCTTTACAAGAATGGGAATAGAGACGGTATCAAAAGCTTTGGCCAGGTCAAGGAATATACCTAAGCATTTTTGTTTTTTGTCTAGGTGTGAGGTTACAAACTCTGTCAATTCAATGACTGCCTCATCAGTACTTTTTCCAGACCTAAAGCCAAACTGTCGATCCGATAAATGGTTATTGTGTTCTAAGTAATTAACTAATCTGCGATTTAGTACTTTTTCTAATAATTTTGAAAGAGTCGACAGAACTGATATTGGTCTGTGGTTTGAAATATCATCGCGCTTACCACCCTTATGAATAGGAGTTATTAGTGATTTTTAAAAACATTTGGGAAGACTCCTTGTGTAATACAGAGATGAAAAAGTTTAGTAAGAGGTGGAACTATAATATTCTTAGCTAACTTTAGGAGCTGAACAGGAACAGAGTCCCAACCTGGAGCACAATTATTTTTGAGGCACTTGATTAATAGTTCCAACTCTGCCTCGTCAGGTGATAGGAGCACGATAGAATGACAGACCGGGGGAATCGTGAAATTGCAGGTTGTACAATAGTTTTGACTAGCAGCAGCAAGTGTGGCATCGGCCAAGTTTTTACCAATACTTGAGAAATAATTATTTATAATTTCAATATTAAGTGAGGACTTATTACTAGGGTTTAGAAGATTTTCAGCGGACATATTTGGTTCTTTATGGTCTATAATTGATTTAATTGCATTCCATGATTCTTTATTTGATTTTGCATTACGTAACAGTGATTTTTCAAAGTTTATTTTAAGCCTTCTCAACAAGGAATTGCAGAAATTTCGATATCGTTTATATGTAACCTCAAGGATAATATTATTTGGGTTACTTTTACATTTTCTGTGTAGTTTGTCTCTGTTCCGAATCCAGCGTAGAAGCCCTGGTGTTATCCAAGGCTTAAGAATTCTCTTTTTGCTATTAATATTGTGAGTTACTGAGTTAAGTTTGACAGCTGTAGACAGGATATCAACAAAGTTAGTTGCCGCTGCGTTAGCATCGCAAAAAGCTGAGATAAAAGAGAAGTCAATTGCCGCTAAGTACTTAATGCAAGCATCAAAATTAATGCGTTTGTAAGAGTTGAGTCTTCTAGGCCTGTATGGAATAAGGTTAATGCTAAGCAGTACCGAAGCATGGTCCGTAATAGTGGTATCGATTACAAATACTGATGCTGAGGATACCGTTTTTAACATAATATGATCCAGACAGTTGTATAATCTGGTGGGATATGTGTGCGCAGGCAGAAGACCTAGTTCAGCTGTTAGATTTAAGTACGCTGCACAATTCCTATCTGTGGAACTAGTTTTAATGTCAATATTGATGTCCCCAGCGATTATCAGGGTTTTATTTAAACTGACAGGACGAATAATAGAATCAATAGAATTTAGGAAACTATATATACACTGCATCGACGGAGATCTATAAATAGCCAAGATGACTATGTCAGGTTCTATTTTAATAAGTATAAAGTTGCCACCAATGGGTTCAGGTTCCGACACGGAACATTTTATGCCTTTTTTTATGTATATGACTAAACCATCGTTTTGATTAAGACATTTACGCGAATAGTAACATTCATAATTACTGTCTAATTTGGGAATGGGTTTGAGATTATTCAACCAGCATTCCGTTAATATTATGATGTCACATTCAAAAGTAAAACGGGACAATTGAGCTTCTAAACTAACAAAATTTTTGTATACACTGCGAATATTTTGGCAGAATAACTTGAGGGAACTAAGACAATTTTTATTTAGTGAGTTGCATGTTTCTGTATCACACATATATACTGAGGCTACACTAATACTATCCAACTCATCGGAGAGAATATGATTTGAATCAGCCATTGCAAGGAACAAAGTATAATAAATTAGGACTATATTGAGTTCCTAGATAATAGTTATTATTTTTAATAATTTGGAATGCAAAACATAGTAAATTTTGATTGAGGGATCTTTCTAAGAAATAATACCTACCCCTAGTACTGGAAGATTGAGCTCTTAGGTGTGCTTGTAAGTGTATTGTGTTGAGTTTTGAAGTCGTTCCGTAAAGTTTTTAAACTTGTGATTATTTTCATAATCTTATTATGGTTATCTTTTCCGCAAGCGGCGCTAATAGAAAAAAGGACTAAACTAATACTATCATCGTTTATGGAAGTCGATAAATGTCAGAAAACCTCATAAAAACTTGGATTATAGATACAAGATAACATAAACGGTTAACTTTTTAAAATCTGTATAATTCTAAAATGAAGGTAGATTTTGTAATACTAACATTCTTGGACAAATTACATCTCAGTCCAACCCGTGACCACGAAGACTGCAAAGCCTTCGAAACGTCGGGAATAAAAATTAAAACCAAATCGTGATAAAATCCGTAAAAATATTTTTATTTCAATGAATAGCATTCGCGTAAACTTAAGAAATCAGTATTGGATTAAAGATAATAATATAATCTTGCATTTTACGTATAGGAAAGATCTTGGATATTTTGGGGGGTCATGCACCACGATGCTATCGTCCAAATACGCACCATTGTACTCTGTTATTCCATTAAAAGTTTCGCGTAAAAATACTGTATTTACCCGTATCTGTACGCATAACAACGCATTAATGAGCCTATACATTTGTATTACGGATCCAACGGTCAGGTTAATTAACCATTAAGAGTGGTTAAGCGGGATATCTGGAGATAATCATATGATATTGTTTAATATTACGGTTGGAAACTCTGCTTAGTTAATATGCTGGTATATTTAATTAGGCGACATTTTATCAAATTCACGCCTATATACC
Organism: Clanis bilineata; assembly: GCA_036417725.1. NCBI lineage: Eukaryota > Metazoa > Arthropoda > Insecta > Lepidoptera > Sphingidae > Clanis > Clanis bilineata. The sequence goes on along the minus strand of CM071150.1, from coordinate 12,224,562 downwards.
CGAAGGGGTAGGCAGAGGCGCACTAGCGAATTAGAACACCGATATTTCGCCGACCTTAGTTCCGTCCCAGATGTGATAGGGGGCGAGCCTATCGTTATATCGGGTCCAAATTCCAGACTCCGGGCTGATATGAAAAAACCCAATATCACTTTGCCCGACCCGGGGATTGAACCCGAGACCTCAGGGCTAATAACTAGATAACCCTTACGGCCGGTTTCAATAATCAATATCAGTTCGAATGTGCAGATAGATTACAAAAATGAGCCAATAAGAACACAGTTGAACATGACTCCGTCAAATGACTTGATTTGATTAGTTCATAATCGCGATCTATCTGCACTCTAAACTGAGATCGTTTATTGAAACCGACCGTTACAGGCCAGAATTTCTTAACTTCAGAATTTTGTAATTGCATTACAATTAGTGCCAGACAATTGTCTTACAACCTACCTTTACCCCCAAATTAAATTACAAGGTCTTAATGTACATTCTCTTGCCCAGCTAGTAATAAATAGCGATATTAGGGTCTAGGGGCAGTAAATGTCGGTCCACTATCATAGCGTTAATTTTTAATTAAACCGACGTTTCGCCGCGTGAATGGCCTCGATAAATCCCTTAATAACAACTTTCCCATTATTGTATACCGTTGTATGGGACAGATATTCTTATAATGATTTTTTAGGTTTACGCGACGTTATTCATTGGAATAAAACTAGTTTTTACGGATCCTATCGTGATTTGTTTTGTATTTATTTGTTTAGTACTCTTTAAAGGTTCTTCTCTAAAGGTTTTTTCAACATTTTTAAATATATGTTATAAAAAATAAATACATTTAAAAATATAAAATATTCCCCTCCGATGGAGAGGTTCGGGACCCAAGCCACCGGCGGTTAGGACCCCAGAGTGAGGAACCTCCTCACAATTCGTGCCTTATCCAGTAATACTGCCTTCTGCATTTGGCTCTTGACCCAAACACCAACCGAGAGCCTCTTGAGGTGTTGGTCGAGGCTCAATGGTATTAAACCATGGGCAGAAATGACTATCGGCACAATGATTGTTGAATCCTCATCGCACATGCGAGTAAACTCATGTGCCAGGTCTAAATATTTCGACATTATTTTTTGTATTTATTTTATTTTTAGTGCCCACGTTTTGAAAGCTTTACATCCTTCGTGATTATGGGCCGGACTGAAGTGTCAGTTGTCCAAAATGTTAATATTACGATATCTACCTTTATTTTTTTTATTTCATTTTTTTAGTTCAAAGTACTCTAAACCGACGTGCATGCATGAAGAATGTAATGAGACTGAATTAGACGAAAGAGGTATGTAAGGATCGTAGCAAAATGGAAATCCGTTGTCTTTGCCTACCCCTGTGGGAAAAAGGCGTGATTATATGTATGTACGTATGTATTTCAAAATTATACACATTTAAAAAGTTAGTTATTTGCGATATATTTTTATTTATTTAATTGTTAGTAATATTGGGGCTTTTTAAATGGACTGGAAAGGAGTGACTTGGTAGTTATATTGGGTATTCTGTACGACTACTGTCCTAGGTCTTGGGTTCGATCCTTGGGTCGGACAAAGTGGTTTTTCTATTCAGTATCAGCCCGGTGTCTGGAATTCGTGGCGATAGGCTCACCCTGTATCTTATGTAGGACGGAAATGAGCTCGGTAAAAAGTGGGTGTACTAGTTCTCTAGTTTGCTTCTGTTTACCCCTTCGGGGATACAGACGTGAGTTTAAGTATGAATGTAAAATTACCTATGTTAGAAAAGTAGTGTATCTGGGGCGTAGTGGAAATTAGAAATTAGTGAAAATTAACGCAATAGCGTACGGGTACGACTATAGTTCTGAGGTCTGTGGTTCGATTCCCGGTTCGATATGGAATCATTGCGCTCAGTATTACGAGTAAAAATGCATTGCCTCTGGTCAGTTTTAGGTGTTGTTAAACTTCCTCTTTTCGACCGACTTTCAAAAAGGAGGAGGTCCTTAATTCCTCTGTATTTTATTTTATTATGTATGTTTCGCGATATCTCCGCCAAATGTGGACCGATTTTCAAAAATCTTTTTGTGTTCGATAGAGCTTATTTCAAGGGTGGTCCCATATAAATTTGGTGACGATCGGATTTGAAGTCGATCCGTTAAGTTTTTAAACTTGTGATTATTTGGATTTGGTTAACACAATCTAAAATGCTTGACTATCTAAAACATACTAAGATTGAAGTAAAATACACTCATAATAGTAAATAATAATAAATACTCCACATAAAATATCTGGGCTGTATAAAACTGGCCTCAAAGGATTCCATTATACAGTTGCATATAAACTTATATTAGCCGTATATCGCTTTATAGCCGTTTATATTAATGGTTCAATGCATTACGGCCTATTACCCTGATGCAAATGACCCTCGTTTGTATAAAGATGGGCATTTTTGGGGGTCACATTCGAGGACTTCGTATGAGCATGCAATTTAATAAAATTGCCTAATATAATACTAAGAAATATCTTAAAATATTTTGAATATTTTATGGAGGCGTATTTGAAATAGCAATTTAGAATAAATAGCCTCCGCGGCGCAGTGGGCGAGTAGCCGCCTGTGAGGCGAGAGGCCGTGGGTTCGATCCCCGTACCGAGATAAATGTTTGTGTGTTAGATATTTGTTTCGGGCATCCTGTCGATGGGCGATGGTTTGGAATCTGGGTGTTGTGAGACCAAAAGTCTCTCGTAGTTCTTGATAAATGTATGTACTACCGTGTCGTCTATGTACAAAATACGGAATTGCGCGCCAAAACACGTATTACCTATCGCATATCAACATATGACAGCCTCCTTGGCGCAGTAGGCGAGTAGCCAGTTGTGAAGCGAGAGGCCGCGAGTTCGAGCCCCGCATTGAGACAAATGTTTGTGTAGCCCACAGATATTTGTTTCAAGTCTGGGTGTTGTGAGGCCGAAAGTCTCTCATAATTTCTGATACCCACGATACAGGTTATACCTAGTGTGGGGTTAGGACTAGGTGTGTGACTGTTGGGTGTATTATATCATAAAAAAAACAACACACAAGTTTGCGAACCTGTTGGAAGAATGCAAAATACTAGATCCCTCGGCCTTTGTATAAAATGTGTTCCCGAATTAAGCGTTGTGTTTACATTTTGCTTACAAAAGCGGACCTCTGTGATCAATCTTTCATCCCAACTAATACAGTATGCAAATTGATTGAGTTAAGAGCCGTGGAAGCGCATCCGATCTGGTCACCAACCTATAGCATTCAGAGTTTGTGTCCGTCTTTCACTTACACCATCTTCACAAACACCAGTTTACTATTACTTAACAAATTCCCTTCAAAAATGGTCTTTATTCTTATACCAGAAAGTTCTATAAAGAAATAAAGAGACTTTTCGAACAGCATTGATAATTTTGTAATTTTCATGACAACAAAATTACAATTTGCTGTTGTCAAACATTTTGCTGAGCTATAACAAACCTTCTGATATTCAGAATAAGAGTTCTAATTTATAGTGATACATTAAACAAATGACAATAACGGTATTGTTCGTTCCAAAGATAGCAAACTAACATCATGCAGTTCTGAAAGCGTTTGCTGTTCAAAAATGAGCTTTTTTGCTAAACAATAAGGTGGAAACCTATATTTTTGGTAGGGAAATGGTACTGGGAGTAAAACGGCCACGTTGCACGCTGAATGAGAACTAAATACCCATTCAGAGGTCCCGTACAATATTTATGTAAATACGTGAGATCCTTTGAAATTCTAGATCGTTGTTGAGGAAGTTTCGGACAAGATGAGGAGCTGAGGTCAGCTTTTGCTAGTGTATAAATCAATTAAGATGTCGATGGAGAAGGTTTTTGGGAGCTTTGATAAGAATTATGACAATGCGATCGGTCACTTTAATTTATTCCTAATATATTCTAAAGTTGTGCTTATTATATAAAAGTGATGTGGGTTTATGTTTTTAATGAAGATGGACAGTGTAAGCAAATATTTAAGTGAATTTGGGTGCTTTTTGTCGGAGTGAATTGAGCTTTTTCGGTTGATGCGCTTCGGGAAAATCGTCTAAAAGCATATCGGAAGAAATTCACGCCAAAACCCTAGCAGGACTTAAAATTTTACTTGTCACTGTTTCATTGTGTCTGAAAAATTGGTACTCATTCTATTGAGAATTGAGAAATATACCATTGGTATTGTGAAGCCACTTTTGGAAAAGGTTTTTAAATACTGGCACTGCACCGTCATCCCTCATCATCATCATCACCATCAGCCATAGGACGTCCACTGCTGAACATAGGCCTCCCCCAAAGATTTCCAGATCGACCTGTTGGAAGCGGCCTGCATCCAGCGACTTCCTGCGACCTTTATCAGGTCGTCGGTCCACCTTGTAGGTGGACGTCCTACGCTGCGCTTGCCGGTACGTGGTCTCCACTCGAGAACTTTTCTGCCCTTTCGGCTATCAGTAAGTAATTACTCATATGAGTAAATCACTTAAATCGCAAAAACAGAACCCTTCGAGTATCGTCATGTCTACCTGTCTGTCTGTCCATTTGTAAGCCAATAATGAAATCCTAACTTTACAGCAATTTCCGACGCCAGACCGACTGTTTGCTAGACGGGATCCGGATACATGTTCACACCTACTCCGATTCGAACTCGGAGAAACTTCCGTACAAACAACCTGAGCTGTTGTTTTCCGGGTTGAAATAAAGCTGTTCGAGCATTGGAAATGTTGCCAGTAAAAATGGATAGAAAAGAAAGTTAAAAAACTTCAACGTATAAAAGTATAATCACAAGTTTAAAAGCTTAACCGATCGACTCAGAATTCATCCGATCGTGACTATTATATGAACTACCCTTAGGATAAGCTCTATCGAACACAAAAAAATGTAGAAAATCAATTAACATTTGGCGGAGATATCGCGTTACATACATAAAAAACAGACGAATTGATTACCTCGTTTTAAGGGTTCCGATCCCAAATGGCAAAAAAGGAACCCTTATAGTTTCGCCATGTCTGTCCGTCTGTCTGTCTGTCTGTCTGTCTGTCTGTCTGTCTGTATGACCACTATCTCAGAGACTATAAGTACTAGAGTGCTGTAATTCTGTAATATCACTTATATGAAGTTGTTAGTTATGTAAAACAGGTAGTTAATATGAGTTTATGGACCATACACTTAAAATGGTGTCTAATAAAAATATATTTAAGTAACAGTTAGTAACGGTTGCCTCCTTGGTCTAGTGGCAGCATGTATGGATCGGGAGGTCCTGTGTTCGATTCCCAGGTCGGGTAAAGCAAATTTTCTAATTTCATTTTCCCAGGGCTGGATCTCTCATAGGTTTACATCAGGCGGGTCGCTGGTCGTAAAAAACTTACTTGAAAAAGTGTGTTGCGCCGGCCCTACATTTAGATGGAATAAGGGCAGGTAGAAAAAAAAACAGTTACCCTTACTTCGGAACCTTGTACTGTGCGTGATCATATTCTGATCAATAATCACCGGCCGGGCAAGTGCATGCTACATATCTATGTAGCATGCATTTGCCCTTTTTTTTTAAATCGGTCGAAAAGGAGCAGTAATGCATAGGCGAAGTTTAACAATCTTGTTGACCCCATAATCCATAAAAGAAAACTGATTTAGAAGGTATGTTAACTGTCTCTGGAAATCACATAAAAATAAAAAATCAAAGACATTTAACAGTACGTAGGCTCACGCCTGGAGTAGGGACGCATCCCTGAAGGGGTACGCAGAGGCTCATTAGCAAACTAGGACATCCACATTCCACCGAGCTTATTTCCATCCCAGATGTGATGGGGGAGAGCCTATCTCCATATCGAGCACAAATTCCGGACTCCGAGCTGATACTGAGTAGTACCCAATATCACTTTGTCCGCCCCGCGATCGAACCCGAGACCTCAGGACAGTAGTCGTACCGAAATACTACGTCGCGGCAGTCAAGTAATAATATAAATAATGCGAGATTTATGAGAGAAATACGCTTGTGATATTATGCTAGGTATCTCTACAGAAAAATGGGCAAACGTCGCCTCCTATCCATTATTGTATACAAATCCAGCCGTCATAGAGGTAGGAATTTTTAATAAGCTTTGCTTAACCACGAGCTTGGTGTGGCCAGCTTAGATAACCAGAAATATGGGGATTTTCTTAATCTACAAAAAGGAAATGCATAACCGACATGCAAATTTTAGGGAAGAGAGTTATTTAAATAAGATGTTTATTAAGATGATTTTTGGTTGCAGATAAGTTTTTTTTATATAGCAGATGCTGGTAAATGAGCAGATGGGTCACCCGATGGTAAGTGATCTCCACCACCCATAGACACCTAAGACACAAAAAGAATCATGGGTGCGTTGCCAATCTAAAAGGATGAAATGGAAGGGGAGGGAAAAAAGGATTGGGAAAAGAAGGAAGGGAAATGGGCCATCAGAAATCTCGCTCACCGAATGAAACGCGACAGCAAGCTGCCACTTTACGTCGGTTTTCTGTGAGACAGTGGTATCAAACCGGTGGAACCGGCTCAATCGTGCTGTAGACGTTACTGTCTACAGCATGGCTCTACCACTCTCAAGTTTGACGGTTCCAAATCAAATGTCAAAAATGGAAACCTCATAGTTTCGCCATGTGCAACCGTCTGACTGCGGGATAACTCACAGACTTTTAGTACTAGAAAGTTGTAATTTGCATGCATATACATATCAATCACATCGAAAAAGTAGCAAAATAAAATCTTGAAAAATATATTTATGCCACTAAAGTTAGGAGTGCTGCGGCCTGAGCAGGAAAATTTCTGACAACCGTAAATGTATTCGAACTCGATGCGCGTCTATGAAATTTGTATGAAATATTAACCAAACGTCATCAGTGCGCAGCGAACTCGAATATATTTACATTTACATTAGTTTTTCGTGCTCGGGCTACTGTTTGTGTTTCGTATATATTTGATAGTCAAAGAACACTTTGTTCTATTGGAATATATAATAATCAAGAATAGTTCAAATGGATAAATACAACGTATTCACAGCTAATTATTGCTTTTGAGTTAATTTGTTTTGAACATGGTGTCAAAATAAAACAATTTACCATCTCCAGTATATTGTTTATTCCCCAGAAAAGGTATGGCAACACAGCATGAGGTAACGAAATATTAAAAATGTCGCCAAGTTATGCGCATCGCACGTTATGAGTCTTGACTTTGTAGCTTTATTTTTATTATCATGTCCAGCGGTATCTAAATATTTTATGGAATATTTTAAATCTCCTTCGCATTTTGTGTAGAGAATATTTATAAATATGGATAAGACTAAAAAAATAAGACTTAGGTTTCCATGATATATTTGCAAAATAGATAATAATAATATTAGCTCTGTACTATTACTGTCCCACTGCTGGGCACGGGCCTCCTCTACTAATGAGAGGGGTTAGACCTTAGTCTACCACGCTGGCCTAATGCGGGTTGGTAGACTTCACATACCTTCGAGATTCTTGTGGAGAAATTCACGGGTATGCAGGTTTCCTCACGATGTGTTCCTTCACCGTTATAGTAAGCAATAATTCACAAAGAAAACACACATAACATAGAAAATTCAGAGGCGTACGCTTCATTTCGGGGTTGGTCTCGAACCTCTGACACTCATCTCGGCAGCCCGTACTATTCCCAACTGAGCTATCGCTATTTGCACAATAATGTTGGGAAATTATTTTACGATTAATTTTCATTGAAAGGATTTTCATGGGCTACAATACCTTGTTCTCTTCCCACCTTTAAAAAATAAGAGACAGAGACACAATTTTGACGACTTTTGACACGAAAAGAGTTCCGTCTATGCCATTCGGCTACGAAACCCTAAAAAATGTACACAATGAAAATATAAACATTTGAACGATATATTACGAATCTCTTTAAGCCATTTTGGCAGCGGCATTATAAATGATTATCTAATTATGCGATGTCGGACTCCGTAGCGCAGGTGTTTTTTACCCAAAATACTGACCTAGGCTGTGTAGGTGACCTAACCCTAATGCCTATCTGACTGACAGGTTCAATGTACAATGTTTTTAAACCAATAGGACTGTATTGTAGTTGTCGCGCGGGATTTCGTCCGTATGTTTTATTAATAAATCTTTTCCATGAATATATCCCACCATACATTTTTCCGAGATAAAAAGTAGCCTACGTACTATGCCAGGCTATCTATCTATCTATCTATCTCTGTGCCAAATTTCATCCAGATCCGTTGAGCTATTATGTCGTAATTTAGTAATAAACAGCCAACCATCAAAACTTTCGCATTTATAGGTATATTACAATCACAAGATACTCTAAGAATTCTAAGAGAAACCTTTATTGAAGTTTAACAAAATCTCAAAACCGATTTCGGAATTGAACACTCTGAAGTCAAAAATAACAATTTCTTACTCTTTTTGGAGCCGGTGTCTTTTTATCTGATCTGCATCGGCCACGCAATCAGCCGAGAATTTTTTGTTATTTTTAACTTTTGAGTGGACAAATTCGAAGTTTTTTTTCAACTTTAACTTTCTTTGTTGCTTTATTTTCTAATGATGTGAGTTTATAAGCTTATTTTCATTTTATGCATATAAAAACACCACGACGCTATTAAAATTGTATGATACATCGTCATCAATCAATCATCAAGAAAACTTCACAGTAAAGTACCAATCCATCAATGTATTTACATAACACCATTGCCATTAAAACTTTTTTTATTATCATCACAATACTTCGGCAAGGAAATAAGGCTTGTATACTTATATACTTCGATTATTATCGAAGCCAGAGGACACCTGACATCCAATATGAGAGCTTCAATTTTGAGAGCAACTGTTATAAGGGGATTATTTAGAGTGGATATTGGATCAACCTTCTCCCTGACTTTGACACTCGATTCGATTTTGACTACGATTCAGTTTCATTTATTGATTTAAAATTCCATCAAATCAAATCATTTATTGAATCCATAAAATGTTCAAACATTATTTAGATTCCGTCAAATTTTAACTCTACCGCCTGTTCGGAAGGCTGTTTCGCCAGAGAAGAATGGGCAAGAAACTCCGCTGTTGCTCTTTTTAACACCAATTTACAGAACAGCAGCAGATACAAAAGACCTTAAATTAGAGCAGCTAAACCATGATAAGAATAGATATCTAGTAATATAGGGCAAAGTAACATACAAGATAAACTGAGCGACCCCATAGCCACGGCGAGTTGAATTGACACAAGCAAACAAAACAGTCCAGGCAGACCAGTCTCCACAAGCAGCACCCGTTCACGTGTACGACGCATGTGCCAGCCATCGACCTCCTCAACCATGTTGTAGGGAAGTGATCGACCCGGCACATGACGCTGCCACAAGGATAGACCTTAAGTGAGCATGACTACCTAGACTGATAACAATGGGCAAATAAAGTACGCCACATACAATACCGCCGCCACGAAAGCCACACAGCATCACATCGCAATCTAATAACGCTAATGTCGCATTAAAAATTACGAAATGGCAAGTTCTCGGATCGAGATTAGCCCACTTTTCCTCAAATGTCTCGGACTAAGTCAAAGTTCGATTTAAAAATTCCAAATCCTGACTGAGTTCGCTTTTTTTACTTAAACTTGGTCGAAGTTTGCTCTATAGATCACAACCTATGTAGCCGACCACACTGCCAAAATTACACGACAAAACTCCAAGTCAACTGCCCCTAGACCTATGGGCAAGGTCAAACTAAATTACAAAATCCCGAAAGACCTTATCTTTAATGATTTACGATTGCAAAGAAGACGAAAGTTAATCCGAAATTGTCAGACAAAAGGCTAATTATTGCCCTTTGAAGGGACTTTGGGCAAGTTTCGCGGGTAATTTAAACCGGGCCCCGTCATTAACTTACTTCCTTAAACCGTCGCTTTGATTCAGATTTCTTTGTGAAGTTAAAGTTCTTTAATTCATTAAGTATGGATGTACGCGATAATATTGAATTTAAGTTTACTCATTAGACTAAGGCCACCGCGGGGTTTTGGTTGGTATTTCTGGTGTAGTAGAGCCACGAATGGAGTGGTAGTACGTTGTAGACACAATTACGTCTACAGCACCAATGGGCCGGCTCGACCGGTTTGATACCACTGTCTCACAGAAAACCGACGTAAAGTGGCTGCTCGCTGTCGCGTTTCGTTCGGTGAGTGAGATTTCCGGTAGCCCAATTGCCCCTCCCTTTCCCAATCCCTTTTCCCTCCCCTTCCATTCCATCCTTTTAGGTTGGTAACGCACCCATGATTCTTTTTGAGTCTTGGGTGTTTATGGGCGGTAGATCACTTACCATTAGGTGACCCATCTGCTCGTTTGCCATATAATTCTCTGCTACAAAAAAAATAGGACGACCACCGTCCTGAGGTCTCGGATTCGATCCCCGGGTCGGGCATAGTGATATTGGATTTTTCAGTATCAGCTCAGAGTTTGGAATTTGTGCTCGATATGGCGATAAGCTCGTCCCCTACCCCTATCACATCTGGGACTGAAATATACTCGAAAAATGTTGGTGTTCTAATTCGCTCGTGTGCCTCTGCCTACCCTTTCAGGGATACAGGAGTGAGATTATATCATTTAACCACGAGGTTGGCCCTCTGCTCGGTTGCAACGACAAAAAGGAAATCAGAAATATCTTTATAACGAAAGACTTTCCTATAGTTGAAAATTAAACTAAAAATTTTGCACACATAATTAATGCATAAAAAACCCTTACGGCTGTCTTATTTGGAGGCGCCGGGTATCGATCCCGGTACCTCTCGCATGCTAAGCGAGCGCTCTACCATCTGAGCTACGCCCCCAGTTGTAGTATCTTTCTAAACTGTCGGCTACATTCATAACAACCTGTAGTTGAAAACAAGTAAATCAAGTTATTAGTACTCATGCAATCTATTAGGTCACGCCTTTCACTTGAATTAAACACTGCTGAGACCTCATTTGCACGAGAGCTTTTTCAACGCTCGTTAAAAAAGCGTCTCAACATGTCTGTACTCTTAGTACGAGTTTTTCTCGATTCTCAAAATCGATGATAGTTTTCAAGATTTCCATACATTTTTTTAATTCGTTGTAGTTTCTGCTAAGTGCCGCTGCTAGTCAAATGTATGGACAAAACGCAAACTATCGTCGATTGCGACAATCGAGAACTGTCAAAATAAACTTGTACTAGGGGTACTATTCATATGAGTGTACGAAAATCATTCTTGTCCTGTTTCCAATAAGGTATATTCTACATACCGCCGTTTAAAAAAACGCCGCGTGTTAAACGCGCCGGCGTTTGTATAACTATACTAGAACTCATATATTCCATTTTTACGCTTATTCAACGCGAGTTAAAAAAACTCTCGTGCGAATGAGGGCTTACGCAACTACATTGTTGTTTATATTTTATTGCTTACTAGCTTTTGCCCGCGGCGCCGCCCACGAGTGTGTCTGTTCCGTCGTGCATATTTTCATTTTTAACAAACTTAAAAAAAGTAGGTTATTCGACACGTATGTATGTAATATTGTTAGAATTGCAGGAATTCGCATGTGTTAGTCTATATGGGCTTCTAGATAGATGTGCCAATTTTCATAAGTATATGTATGTATATATGTATGTATGTTTGTCCACGTATATCTCAGAAACTAGAAATCGGATTGCGATGGATCTTTTTTTATTGGATTACTTATCTTCCAACTTAGAGAATACTCAAACTCAAATTATGCTGTCTGTGGATGTTAACCAGGTTGATACCCCTGTTTCACATGAGTCTACTTAGAAGTTAAATGGCTATTTGTTGATTTCCCTACTATAATTCAGATTTCCGGAGGACCAATTCTCCATTTTTATAGAAGAGGGGGAAAACGATCACGTGGGTCACTTCGTTATTCACCTAACAACGCTACTCTTTTCTTTCTTTTTATTTGAGTGGGAGAGCCACGCTGTAGACAGTTACGCGTACAGCACGAATGGGCCGCCTCGATTGATGCATGTCACCGTCTCACAGAAAACCGACGTAAAGTAGCAGCCCGGTGTCGCGTTTCGTTTGATGAGGGAGCTTTCGGGTGGCTCAATTTCCACCCTTTCACCTTCCCTATTTCCCTCCTTTTAGGCTGGCAACGCACCAATGATTCTTTTGTGCCTTGGGTGTCTATAGGCGGTGGACATCACTTTCTATCAGGTGATCCATCTGATCAAGAGGGATTTGGGCCACCGGAAGTTTCACATCCATTAATGAGATATTGAAGTTAAAAATAAAAAAAATATAGCACCAAACAGTTTCAGCTGAAAAACATAACGTTCTTTTTGAAATGAAATGAAAGCATTTCACGCGAGCTGAAAGGTTTTTTTATCCAAGCATAGCAGCAGCAATAATTATGTGTTATGGCGCACGCTGGCTGTAATTCAGGTGGTTTTGCATTCCCCAGTCTTAATTAAGGGGTCTAACGTCCTGCGGCGCCGTTAGAGCTTGTTTATATGAGACCGTGTCGCCAGTTTTAAGGCCATGGCTTGCTTTTGTGGCGGCTACTTTGAATTTTTAGGTTAGTTTTGGTGTTGTATTTAGCAGCGACTGTGTCTAATATAAGTGTAGAATATTTTTGGTTTTTGCGCTTTCTTTGCTAATGTCACAGTGAAAGTTATGTGATTTCTTAAGTATTGCAATTCGCACGCCAATTTAAATACGTACCAATATCCAAATTTTGTTATTGCAGACTGGCAAACGAGCAGATGGGTCACCTGATGGTAAGTGATCCCCAGAGCCCACAGATACCCAAGATTGAAAAAGAATCATGGGATGTTGCCAACCTAAAAGGAGGGAATGGAAGGGAAGGGAAAATTGGGAAAGAGAGGACGGGAATTATGCCACCAGAAATCTCACTTACCGAACGGAACACGACAGCGAGCTGCCACTTTACGTCGGTTTTCTGTGAGACAGTGCTATCAAACCAGTCGAGCCGGCCCATTCGTGTTGTAGACATAATTTTCTATAGCGTGGTTATACCACTCAAGTTCTAATTTGCAAATTACTACGACTGCTTGATGGAGTAGTTGTATTTCGACTGTTAACTACCATCCTGAGGTCTCGGGTTCGATCTCCGTATCACGCCAGTGATATCGGATTTTTTTGATATCAGCCCGGAGTCTAGAATTTCCGCAGGATATGGTGATAGACTCACCCTCTATTACATCTGGGACACGAACTAAGCTCGGCGAAATGTGGGTGTCTTAGTTAGCTAGTGCGCCACTGCCTACTCTTTAGGGGTACAGGCGTGAGTTTAAGAAACAAAATAATAATAAATACACCCAACAGTCACACACCTCCTCCTGACCCCACACTAGTTATGTATCGTGGGCGTCAGAGACTATGAGAGACTTTCGGTCTCACAACACCCAGACTTGAAACAAATATCTGTGGGCATCATAAACATTTGTCCCAATACGGGAATCGAACCTGCGGCCTCTCGCTTCACGGCCGGCTACCCGCCCACTGCGCTACGGAGGCAATAACTGTGATTTAAAGGTAATATATCCTCCCCTTAAACGGATGAGAAGGCACGAACCTCGCAATTAGACGTCTAAATGCAACCGCCGCTGAAATTATTTACTTTTATTATATACTCATTTTCTATTATTGTGACAAAGCTGAATGTTTATTCCTGTTTTATAGAATTGTAACATAACATAACATAAGCTCACGCCTGTATCCCCGAAGGGGTAGGCAGAGGCGCACTAGCGAACTAGAACACCCACATTTCGCCGAGCTTATTTCCGTCCCAAATGTGATAGGGGGCGAGCCTATCGCCATATCGGGCACAAATTCCAGACTCCGAGCTGATATGGAAAAATCCAATATCACTTTGCCCGACCCGGGGATCGAACCCGAGACCTCAGAACCGTAGTCGTACCGAAATACCACCACGCCACGGAGGCAGTATCGAATTGTATGTATTACTTATACTCATTGTTGTCGCCTTCTTAGCCTAGTGGCAGTATGTGGCCGGTGAATTGGGAGATCCTGGGTTCGATTCCCAAGTGTTTTTCTAATACTATTTGTTCGGGACTGGATCCTTCAGAAGAGGGTTGACGTCAGGCGTAGGTCGTAAATACTAAGCCAAATCTTTCTGCAAAACGATTGAAAAATGTGTTGCGCCGATCCCACATTAAGAAGCAATATGTGGTAAGACTGATAAAGGTCGCAGGAAGTCGCTGGATGCAGGCCGCTTCCAACAGGTCGATCTGGAAATCTTTGGGGGAGGCCTATGTTCAGCAGTGGACGTCCTATGGCTTATGATGATGATGATGATGATGATGATGATGATGTGGTAAGATGGAAAGAATCCATTTTCGACCGACTTCAAAAGAGAAGGTCCTCAATTCATCTGTATTTGTTTTAATGTATGTTACGCGAAATCTCCGCCAAAAGTGAACCGATTTTCAAATTTTTTTTGTGTTCGATAGAGCTTATTTCAAGGGTGGTCCCATATAATGTTCACGATCGGATTTGAAGTCGGTCCATTAAGTTTTGTGTGGTCATTTTTTATTGTGAACGAAGTCGCAAGCAACAGCCAGCATGTACGAGTACATCATATTTCTAATAAATTTACAACCCCTAATATAGTAACTGGTCATCACTGCTTGTTTCTGATGGACCGTCGCAAAGTGGCAAATTGGATTAAAATGGTCATAAACTGTAATACGATATTATACCTCTTACATCTGGAATGTGTCTAGACCAATGATAAAAGAAGAATAAGGACTTGGCATTACTTAAAATGAAGCATGACTAATGTATGGAGAGAAACATAAGTTCACACCTGTATCCCCGAAGGGGTAGGCAGAGGCGCACTAGCGAACTAGAACACCCACATTTCGCCGAGCTTAGTTCCGTCCCAGATGTGATAGGGGGCGAGCCTATCGCCATATCGGGCACAAATTCCAGACTCCGGGCTGATATGGAAAAATCCAATATAACTTTGCCCGACCCGGGGATCGAACCCGAGACCTCAGGACGGCAGTCGTACCGAAATACAACCACGCCACCGAGGCAGTTGCAGCCTAATAAAACACGGTAGCAGCAAATAAAACACCGTATTTGTAATAAAGTTAACAAGTAATTATACGTTATTTAAGTTTTACGACTCTGTGACAATTTACATGTAAACAGATCGCGAAACTAAAATGGCGGAACCGGCTTTAGTAAACACGTTTTTTGCAGTTATGCCTCGTCCTTATTTTTCTTTTCTCATTGGTCTAGACGCTGTAAATTCGTTGTCAATATTGCATGTTGTGATGCTGCGAGTTTTGTATTGAACTATACTGATATTGTTTTTATGAATTTATTATGAAACAAGAAATTGACCAATTTTCCGAAATTTCACTCTGTTGTCAATAGAGATACATTTTATAACTCAATACAGAAAAATAGTTTAGATTTCAACTTTAAAGACAAAGATTTTTATGTTTCTAAACTCACCCGGTTAAACCCAGATTTTTATGAGGTTACTATTATCCTTTATTAATAATAACCCAATGACTTCTATGTATACTACTAGACTGGCAGTTCGGTACATAGAATGTGCGCACTAAGTCTCTGTTAATCGACCTCAACTCACTATAGAAATCTGCTCTTTTCCTTAGCCGTGAAACGTCAAACACTCGCCGTCATGTGCCACAATTTTACTTCGAAACAGCTTGTCTAGTAAATACATAGAAGTCTTTGTAATAACCAAAATTCTGTTCCAATCAGAAAACCATCACTTTCATTTCTTCTCAAATTTAAAAGTCCAAAAGTTTAATTCAAGCATGATGTCAAATAAATTTCGCAATACGCTAGAGCAAAATTGATTTGTAGAATATGATTTAGGTCGAGTGTATTTACTGAACATTGATGTACGGAGCCGTTGAATGGAAGGGCTATGCAAATGAAGGCTTTTTGATTTTGATGTGGTCCTATAACCTAGTAAAATTTGACAGCCTATGTAGATATAGCCTATGCCTATGAGTAGTTGCGAAGTGAAAGTATGCGGGTTCAATTCCAAAATGACAAATGTTTGTGTGGCGCACAGATTTTTGTTTCGGGTTGATCATTCAACCAAAGCCAGTAAATTCATCATCTTATAGAAGAGACAAGAGAAGTGAAGAAGCATATTTGCAAGCAAAATATAATAAATTCGTCTGCATTTTTTGTCATGCATGTTGTTATGTATGTTATGTATTTTATGTATGTTACGCGATATCTCCGCCAAATGTGGACCAATTTTTAAGATTCACGTCACGATCAGATAAGTTATGTTTAGAATTTTAGAATAAAATTAGAATTTTAGCGCTCCCACGTATGTTTTTCTTAGGTGATATCTTCACACACGTAGGGATGAGATTATGATCACGGCATCTCCTCAAGAAATTTAAGGATGACAAATACCTTGCACGCTAAATCCAAATCGTGATAGAATCCGTAAAAATAGTTTTATTTCAATGTATAACATTCGCGTAAACTTAAGACATCAGTATGCAAGCCAGTACGGATTGGAAATTGCAAATAAAGTACACCGGTTGGAGAAATTGAAGACTAAGATATGTTTTTGTTCGATAGAGCTTATTCTAAAGGGTCCATATTTTGATCACGATGGCATTATCGCAGCCGGTCGATGAAGTTTTAAAACTTGTAATTATTGGATTTCATTTCACCATACAATCAGCGACCTGAGCAGGAAAATTTCTGACAACCGTAAATGTATTCGAACTCGATGCGCGTCTATGAAATTTGTATGAAATATTAACCAAACGTCATCAGTGCGCAGCGAACTCGAATACATTTACATTAAGTTTTCGTGCTCGGGCTACAGGTGTAGTGTAGTTAGTATCTTTTTTATAGCAGAGACTAGCAAACGAGCAGATGGGTAACCTGATGGTCAGTTATCACAAAAACAATCATGGGTGTCTTATCAATCTAAAAGGAGGGAAGTAGGGGAAAGGGGAGGGGGGTAATTGAGCCACCGAAAATCTCACTCACCGAACAAAAACAGCGAGCTGCCACTTTACGTCGGTTTTCTGTAAGACAGTGGTATCAAACGGTCAAGCCGGCCCATTCGTTAGACGTAACTGTCTACAGCGTGGCTCTACCACTCAAAAACCAATTTTATTACTATTTAAATGTGACTGCCTCGGTGGCGTGGTTGTATTACGGTACGACTACCGTCCTGAGGTCTCAGGTTCGATCCCCGGCTCGGGCAAAGTAATATTGAATTTTTCCATAACAGCTCGAAGTCTGGAATTTGTGCCCGATATAGCGATAGGCTCGCCCCCTATCACATCTGGGACGGAACTAAGCTCGGCGAAATGTAGGTGTATTCGTTCGTGCGCCTCTGCCTACCCCTTCGGGGATACAGGCGTCAGCTTATGTTATGTTAAATATTTACGCATACGCCATCCATATTTCCCACATCCACAATCGGGCGCAGGTGCATCCGGAACCCTTGTCACAACTCGACTGACGATAATCCAGTCACATCAGATCCCACTTAATTTGTCCGACGTTGGGACAGACGCGTCGCTTCACTGACGGCTCTAGTTCGGATCTAAAGGACTAAGTAAGGTTTAAACAGTTGTTTTAAATACTGATTTCGTAAGTTTACTCGAATGTTATATATTGAAATAAAACTTTTTATACGGATTCTAACATGATTATTAAATTGTAACATTTTTGGACAAATGACGCCTCAGTCCGACCCGTGACCACGAAGACTGCAAAGCTTTCGAAACGTCGGGCCCAAAAATAAAAACAAATCGTGATAGAATCCGTATAAAATTTTACTTCAGTTGTTTTAAAGATAAAAACCTCTTGTCGAGCAAATTTAGTTACGAAATAACTAAGTAATAAATAAAAATACCCAAAAATCACACATATTCCTTGAAATAAATCCTATGTCTCGGTCCGGCGTCGAACCTGCGGTCTTTAGCTTCGCAGCCGGCGTTAAGCGCAGAATGTATTAATTCCAGCACGATGTTACTGAGCGAAAGCTTTTTCTGAGCAGTTTTAGCAAACAAAACCACTTTGCCTGATCTTGAAATCAAACCCCAGACTTTAAGACCGTAATCTAATAATAAATGAAGTAGTACAATACCATACAAAAATCATATCGTCAAGGGAAATGGGGTTCTAATAAAACTAAAAGGGTATTTGTGCTATAACATTATGAAAATATAATTCCGAATTGTTATTGAAATGTTACTAAAGCATACTTTGATGTAGCCATACAACCATGTCCTTATGACTTGAATCTATCGATATATTATTTACCTAGATGCACAGTTGACGCTCGGAAAATGGGACAGCAAAGAAGTGCTTAAGCACTCGTTTTGCCTACAGTCGGACGCCGATAGAATTCTAAATTTTAAAATTCAAACTAAAGAACGCTTGCTCATTTCGTTTAAAAAGCTACTTTATAACACGTGCATAGGGTTATATTTGTGTTGATTTAATTGGAACATGTGATCTTTTTCTTTGTTTTATTTCTGAGACCACTTTTTAGGAGGATATTTGCAAAGAACTGTGCATCTAGGGTATATTATATTGATGCTTGATCCTTTAACATTTGACAACACAGGTAAACTGGCCGCTGAAAACCAGTGCTGTGCTGTGGCTGACGTCATAACATAGCTTAATGCTGAGATGGCCCCCTAGTTGTTATGGTATGGACATGCAACACTTTTCTCTGTATTTAGTTTTAGTTTAATTTAATGTGTAATCTTATGTTAGTTAATGTTGCATGTTATACATATTCCAAGTGGTAGAGCCACGCTGTAGACAGTAACGTCTATAGCACGATTGGGCCGGCTCGACCGGTTAGATACCACTGTCTCACAGAAAACCGACATAAAGTGACAGCTTGCTGTCGCGTTTCGTTCGGTGAGTGAGATTTCCGGTGGCCCATTTCCCTACTCCTTTTCCCAATCCCCTTCCCTCCCCTTCCATTCCCTCCTTTTAGGTTGGCAACGCACCCATGATTCTTTTTGTGTCTTGGGTGTCTATGGGCGGTGGAGATCACTTACCATCAGGTGACTCATCTGCTTGTTTTCCAATCTCTACTATATAAAAAAAAAAAATGTTATACTAGTAGCAATAAACATTTTTTTCTTTCAGGTATCCCAAATTACAACAATTTTAACCCATTGTCACGTTCGCAAGCAAATGGAAATTTTCCAGTAAATCTGGTTAGGATTGCATTCAAGCCTCACTGGAATATAGGCGAATATTGGAATCGAAAAATTTTACCGTCGCTCCGGCACCCGGGCACTTGCCAAAACGGCGGCCGTCCCGAACAAAACCGGATTATTCCGGATAATACCGGCTTCTGCCGGCGGGATCCGCACCGATGTAGCAATGTGTAGAATAAAATAATAGCGGCGATATAATTCTTAAAGCTGGACAATTATTAGTGTACGATACACTAACCCCTTTATTCATAATAACATAGTAGAGCGTAATAAGACCGCAATAGTACGTTTCATAAAAATTGTATTCATAATTCCAACGTTCGATAGTGGAAACATGGCCGATTCCGATCAGCTGTTTCAACTTTGATATTCTTTCTTAATGACATTAATTTTGTTATAGTCCCTAAACTATCCTGGGGGAGGGGGTGGGCCTGACCACATCTAAGATTGATATATATTTTTTATTTATTGTTTCCAGTAAAGATTTCCTATTTGTTTCAAAGCTTGCCAGAGATAAAAATAAAGTTTTTTCTGTAACCAGCAACATTGTATTTGATAAACATATTTTAATTATCTTTTAGCTAAACTAGGCAGAAGTAGAGTTATGCGTTCGATAAGACCAGAATTTCATTATGAATAAGGGGATAAGTCTTATAACAAATAAATAACACTCAGCAGTCACAAACATAGTCCGACCTCACACTAAGATCGAGTCTTGTGTTGTGGGTATCATGAACTACGAGAGACTTTCGGTCTAACACTCAGACCCGAAACAAATATCTGTAGGCCATACAAATATTTGTCTCGGTGCGAGAATCGAACCCGCGGCCTCTCGCTTCACAGCCGGCTACTCGCCCGTTGCGCCACGGAGGCTGTCAATAATCTAGCCATTTTTAATCTCCCATCATATCAATATTTTTCCAATTTTTGATGACGACAAAAAAGAAAGGTTAATTGTAGCTTCATCAAAAATTGAAATGCCTACGTAATCAAAAGTGTAATTAATTTGAACGAACTAAATCTAGATGTAGAAAAACCGTTTAATTACGACAGAAATGATTTCGGTTCAATGATTCGTTTTCATTGGTATGAAATATTTTCTCTTAGTAAGTTTTAAAATATCTTAACTCCTGTAATGACGAAAAGAAAATGGGAAAGGATTGTTATGAGTCTTAATCTTAGATTGGTTGCTTTTATTTTGGCGATAACTCCTGAGAAATCTATGTATATCATAAGAAAAACTTAACAGACCGACTTCAAATCCGATCGTAACCAAATTTATATGGGACCACCCTTGAAATAAGCTCTATCGAATACAAAAATAATTTTGAAAATCGGTCCACATTCGGCGGAGATATCGCGTAACATACATAAAAAGTACACGAATTGAGGACCTCCTCCTTTTTTTGAAGTCGGTCGAAAAGAAACAGGATTTGGGAATTTTCTAATCTTTTTGGGACTACCTCGGTAGCGTGGTGGTATTTCGGTACGACTACGGTTCTGAGGTCTCCGGTTCGATCCCCGGGTCGGGCAAAGTTATATTGGATTTTTCCATATCAGCCCGGAGTCTGTAACTTGTGCCCGATATGGCGTCAGCCTCGCCCCCTATCACATCTGAGACGGAACTAAGCTCGGCGAAATGTGGGGGTACTAGTTGGCTAGAGTGCCTCTGGCTACCCCTTCGGGGATACAGGCGTGAGCTTATATATGTATGTTTCATATTACTGAACACAACATGTTAGTCGGTTAAGACTTTATTTTATGTAAGGTAAGTGCGTATTTCAAACTGCAAGTCAATAAAATATTAATGTTCTTTAAAAGAAAGTACCATTACGGCATCAGTGCACATGTTCTTATTCTGCGAAATCATAAATCCGTTCAAAGTACGTCGTCTTTCGTTTAGGCATTTGAATGCATATTGCTTTGGCACAAAGCATAAGTGAAAACATGTGCATTTTTACGATTTTATACTTCACGGCGTCTGAAGCTATTTCTAGATCTAGCAAAATTATGGTTCTTTTAGGCTGATTTTTAGTAGCTCGAAAACGTTTACCTGCGTGTTAATTGGCATTAGGCTTTTCGTCTGATGCTAAGCGCACGCAAACTATGATAATTATGTAAAATATTTGATCAACAAAATGCTGTGAATTTAAACCACAGCGGTAATCAATTACCGTTGTTACCAGCTCCGGTGCTATGGTAAAGCCTTGTTCCGATATGCTTTAATTTTTTAACCTTGGATTAAAACCCAGAACTGTTCACGAATTATATACACTGTTAAGAAGCCAAGGAAGGTGACGAGGATATTGTATCACATCATGGGTTTACAACAGACTCGGCGGTATGTGGATGTTCTAGTTCTTTAATTCGTCTCTGTCTACCCACTTCTAGCCCTCGTTAGTAAAATTATTAATATTATTTAGCGGGACTGCCTCGGTGGCGTAGTGGTATTGCGTGCGCGGTACGACTATCGTCGGGCAAAGTGATATTGGATTTTTCAGTATCAGCCCGGAGTCTGGAATTTGTGCCCGATATGGCGATAGGCTCACCCCCTATCACATCTGGGACGGAACTAAGCTCGGCGAAATGTGGGTGTACTAGTTCGCTAGTGCGCCTCTGTCTACCCTTTCGGCGATACAGACGTGAGCTTATGTATGTTTATTTAGCGGGATTTTTATTGAGATCTTTGACAGAATAGGTGCCGCTTGTTAAAATCACATTATTAACTAAAGTTGTGTTTGTTGTTATAAAGTTAAGTGGTTTTATGCTCGAAACTTCAGCAAAGATGAAGAGTGTAATGTGGATAACTTTTAACGGGTGGTTTTTGGTGCGTTTTGCCTGGTGCGTTGGCTGACTTTGTACGGTCGAATCGTTAGGGAAAGGTTATATCTGAGGGACATCGCACTGGAAAGAATTTCAGCCATAATTCCAGCAGGACCTTAATCGTCCACATCTGGGTCTCATGGTCATTGCGAAAACTTAATAATTGCTCTATTTACGTTTACTTTGGCAGAATTATCGCAAATGCGGGAAAGCGATTTTAAAGAAGAAGAAATATTATTTGGCATATTTTACCACATCCCATATCTTGCACCATACACCATCGTCATTGGAAATCGTTCTCGAAGCGATTCCGCACACCGCTTGCTTTGTCTCAAAGCAACACATGTTGTGGGTATAAAATGCAAACGTTTCATATTTGTGCTTGTGTATTGTGTCATGTTACCTCGTGCAATCAGTACATGTTCTTACTTTATATATTCAGTGCATTAGAGGGAGACGGTTGTCTGTCTGTACTATTCATAATTTATTGTAGTGTATTTGTATTTGAATTAGAGTTGGGGTGTAATGTATGAAAGGAGGTTGTGATTTGGTTTTTATATATTAGAGGTATATTTTTCTGTATTGACACGAATGTCAGTTTTTGCTATAAAGCTCATGGTAAAACAGCTGAAGTCTTTAAATCGATAATTTTTCATAGAAGATCCTTACCTTGTGGTCCCAGGAATATTTCATTGGCGACGAGGATGGGATATTATATATATTCCTGGGATCACAAGGTAAGGATCTTCTATGGAAAATTACCGATTTAAGGACTTCAGCTGTTTTACCATGAGCTTTATTGCAAAAACTGACATTCGTGTCAATACAGAAAAATATAATATATAAAAACCAAATCACAACCTCCTTTCATACATTACTGTTTTTAATAGCAGACCCTGGCAGACGAAGCGATGGGTCACCTGACGGTAAGTGATCTTCACCGCCCATAAGAAACTCACAATACCAAAAGAATCATGGATGCGTAGCCAATCATAAATAAAGAAAATAGGTATTAAAAAGAGGGCACTGGATCACTAGAAATATCACTTACTGAACGAAACGCGGTTTAAGAGCCAATAAAGTCGAAAAGAAAATGGAAAACTGGCATGCATGTCTGTTTTTTTTGTAGAGACTGACAAACGAGCAAATGGGTCACTTGATGTTAGGTGATCTCAATTCAAGACACAAAAAGAATCATGGGTGCGTTGGCAACTTAGGAGGGAATTAGGGATTGGAAAAGGGGCGAGGGGAATTGTGCCACCGGAAATCTCACTCACCGAACGAAACGTGACAGCGAGCTGCTACTTCACGTCGGTTTTCTATGAGACTCTTCTCTGCCTACCTCATATGGGATAGAAGCGTGAACTTATGTCATAAACATAATATGTCGTTTGTCGACCGATTTCCAAAAAGGAGAAGGTCCTCAATTCGTCTGTATTGTTTTTTATGTGTGTTTATTTATTTATTTATTTTATTTATATATGTTACGCGATATCTCCGCCAAATGTGGACCGATTTTCGAAATTCTTTTTGTGTTCGATAGAGCTTATTTCAAGGGTGGTACCATATATTTGGTCACGATCGGATTTGAAGTCGGTCAGTTAAGTATTTAAACTTGTGATTATATATCACCTCAGTTCTGACGGCGTTGCAGTCGAGTGCCTGTTGAACGCCAGCAATTTGAATTTGCGGTGAAAAGGACATGGCCGAATCCTGCCCTATGTGTATATTGAAAAATCAACTGAAATATAATGTCAATAGTGATATCTTAAAATTAACTACAAAATTAATTAAAATATATGGCATCAATTATATTTCTCTAGAACCTGCGACAAAAATATGCCGAATAAATATGTATACTAATTGTTTTCCTTTAACTTTGATTTCAAAGATCGTTTGTCATATTTGTATTCGGAAACACGCTTAAGAAAAACATCTTTTATGACTGTAATATTATTCGAATGTGATCTATACCTACCCACAGAATAATTAATAGTGCTACTGAACGAAGCATAAATCTAAACATCAAAATCAACTTAATAATAAACGATACATATTTTATGCTGTCGTGTCGTATGATGTTAAATTAACTGCATCGATAATAATATTTTAGATTATGTTTCTGAATGCGCTAGCTATTTTGATAATGACATTGAAGGCGCTTATTTTGACATTTCTGCGTTTTATGTATTTCTGCATAAGGCAGGCTTCACACACCACGTCATTCAAAAATGGAAATTATAATCTTAAATAAGTAAGTATTCAAGCTTCATATCTTTCTAACAACTACAAATTCATTTTTTATTCCCCGTAATAGTAATAAAATAATTGCTCCTAGTGCGCTACTTATAGTGCTCCTATGTAATAGCAACTAAATTATTTTATAGAGTCTGAATTTCAGAATTTGCGCCTTAGTTCCTAAAAATGTTTTTAACCAACCAACTCCTTTGCCCTGCCAATGTCTCACTTGAATTCGAGGT